>OU342980.1:1234297-2468595 GCA_910592155.1 Ypsolopha scabrella | reverse complement strand
ATAATAATACGGGAAACACATACAAAAAATATTTCGGTTCGGCTACTAAAATGTAATTATGCACCTGCATAAAATAGAGAAATCTAGGAATAAAATATAAACCATAAGGCCTTATAATAAAGTAGTACAAATGTAGTGTCTGTAGGGATATTTAATATATTTGAGAATGTTTAAATGAAACGGATTATTAGTGTTGTACTGAAGCAAAATCTTTTTTTTTTCTATGAATCTGTCTGTGTTATGTACACATATAACGCTTAAGCCGAAAACGGGGCCAAGATTGAATAAACGCTTTTTACTCGAGAACCACTCAACTAATTTGGATGCGGTTTTTTTAATTATCCTAATAACCCTGACCAACACACAGGCTATAAGGGATGTTGTAAAATAACGCTCAAGGTGAAAACGGGGTAGAGATTGATTAAACCCATCCATCATCCATCCATCAGGCTGTTTCCTCCACTGCTGGACATAGGCCTTTTCAGGATTTCGCCACTCTTGACGGTCCTCCTGGAAGAAATACCCATACTCACATACGCTGGGCAGGTGGGTTGGTGAGTGCGGTGCCGAAACCCTTGCACCAGTGACGCCGCTGCCCGTCACCAGTCTATTTTTTATAAGGCCCGGCAATTGGGGATGGATATACCGCCATCCATCGGTCCCAGGCAATGGTGGCCGCCTGGTTTTGCCTGATGGCTGTTCTCTTACTCTCCCCCGAATAACTTCGAATAAACCCAGTCCCAAGTAAAGTTTAAGTAGTATTCGTCCATATGAAAAATTGTTGCTTCGGGTGCTTAGCGAAAATGCATTTTAAGGTTCCATACTCCAAGAGTGCTGAATTGTTTGTCAGGTGGTACAATTTTAGCGCCTTGTTTTTTTGTCGCATGACGCCTCGGCCCCAACTTTTCAAGCTTTGCGCGGCGCTTCTTATGGAGTTTCTCGCTTCCCCGCGCTAGAGGCTCTCTCGCTCTCTCTCGCGGGGAAGCGAGTAGCTCCTATCTCCATAAAAAGCGTCGCGCAAAGCTTGAAGTCGTGGCCGAGGGGTGAAAGTTGCTATGGCATATGTGTTGTTGTTATGTATTGCATATGTTTTTAGGGTTGTCATTGAGCCCTTTGTGCGCGAGTCCGACTCGCACTGAGCCAAATTATTTAACTTCCTCTAATTCAAATTTTAGAATGGAGACCACGTACAGCAAAGCATAGTGTAGGCCGACCTCGTACCCGCTGGACCGACGACCTGAAATATGTTGCCGGGGGCGGCTGGATGAGGAGGACGGAGGACCGACATGAGTGGCGAAATTTGGGAAAGGCTTATGTCCAGCAGTGGACGAACACGGACTGATGGATGGATGGATGAATTCAAATTGCCCCAATCAGCAGACTAGCGCACTATTAAAAAGCGAATGTTGCAATTTTTGGAGTCTCCTTGCATCTGTGTTTGGAGTTTCTTCAACTGAAATCACACTAATATTATAAATGCGGAAGTTTGTGTGTGTGTGTGTGTTTGTTACTCTTTCACGCTAAAACGGCTGGACGGATTTGGATGAAATTTAGAATAGATATAGCTTATACCCTAACTCAACACATAGACTACTTTTTATCCCGGAAAAAAGCATGTCGTTAAACCGAATTACACGCGGGCGGAGCCGCGGGCAAAAGCTATTAATATATATTATATAACCTTGTATTTTACAACAGAGTGTTTCTGTAGAATCATAAATCATTGATTTGCATAAAAAAGTGTAGTAGGATGGAGTAAGGTAATATGCAGAAACGCCTTATTAAACTATGCGTTCTCGCATGGACTGCTACTGTTCAAAATACTATTGGGAACAACATGTTAGATGTACTAACATTTCCATTTCAACATTGCAACCGGTCATATCCTGTGCCTTTACCCGTGAAGCCAAACCAAATTACAGCCTTCTATTAAGCCGTCGATTTGAACCACATCGTCAGTGAATAAGGTCCAGTTTGCAATAGTCAGGCTTGAAAGTTTGAAGTGGACTTGTTTCAATGACAATGGAAATTGAGTCATTTTGAGTAAGTGATGTAGAACCGTATCGACAGGTTAATGTGGGGTGATTTGAAATTGAATCGATGGGCGTCTTTTAGGCGTTGGGCATGTCGAAACAGCGGCGTAGAGAGATCTACAAACTGGAGAAGTCATAGCTGGTCAGAGTTGGTCTGGCCGCTATAGAGTCATCGGGTTGATGACACAGATTGAGCACTTTGTTTTACATCAATTATAACTGAACTCTATGACGTTGTGCGCTCTACTGCTGTACAACGGAATAACCCGCGATCACAAAAAAAACGTTTTTTATCAAATAACTCTTGAAATATGGTTATGTTTATCATAATACAATAACTTTATTAGAACCAAAAAGGTGTAACAACACGTTTAACAAAATATCATATTAGCAAGAAGTGACTTGCATACTTATACTCGAAAATAATAATTAAGAAGTTGTTCCCAGATTAGGAATATCTGGTAACAGTTAGTCTAATACCACTTCTTCAATAAAAAGAACAAAAATTTGTTAAAGGTTCCCTAGCACCCGAGCTAGACCGCGTACGATCTGTATTACGGTTGCCAGTTCCCCAGCTCCTCGGAGAGATGAAAATAAATAAGTAGGTCAGCCATTTTCATGAATCATGTCAGTGACATTTTTACATAAAATTTTAGAGTGTGATACAATAGAAAGTCATTGCAAAAACTTAATTATATTAGATAAGAAACGTAAGGTCTTTTATTTAGAGAAGGAGATGACAAAAATAAAATAAAAATATTACAGAAAAACACTAAACAATGTTATGAACAATTTCTCTTGCAAATTAGATTTAAGGAATGAATGAATGAATAGGCGTGTTAAGGTGAATGAGTAGATGTAAGAGAGTGTACCTCCCAAGTCCTACGACCGCAGTCTTGGCTTCAGTAATGCTACCACAAGGGAGGGTGTGTTTGTATAAAATGTGTGTCTGTGTGTATGTAGGCTCCCTAGCCCTACGTCCAACCAGGGACTTGGGTTCAGCATTTGCTGCTAGGGAGGGTGTGTAAGGATATATTGGGGAAAATAAAATCCAATAAAACAATTCCAAAAATTACTTTATGATTTCAATTAGTTTTTCAGTTTCGTTATAGATTTTAGGTCGAAGCCATCGAGAAACAATTAATTTACAGTGATAACTGTTGAGATGATAATAAATATGATCGCATATTGGGGTCTTGCTTATATGAACATGATAATTATTATTTACCAAATTTTGGGCTTATTCCTGTCCACTATACACAGTTTAAATAGGAACTCGCTCAGAATTAAAAGAAACTTCTTGAAAAGAACTTTCTTCTCTCTATTAAGGCAATTTCATTCTTTTACGTTTTGGTCCATTTTGAGCGCTTGAAATTGTGATGTCATGATATTATATACATATTTTTTACGGGTTAAAATTTATTTTTTATAAGTTATATTTAATTAAATACTTTTAGACACAATAAAAAAATTGTATCCTGTATTTTTTTTACATAATAATTTATAATTTAGTCCCAAATAAAATAAAAAAACTAACGTGCGATAAGTTTATTTATATACCCACATTGCACAAATAAAGTATTAAATTTCATTTCATTTAAAAAATAAGAGATCATTATTGAATTAAATTAAATTAAATGCCTATACCCTTTGTGACTCTACTTTCAGGTTAACCATAATTGCTATTTAGCTATTAATTACGTATGTTCTATAAAGGAATTCTAATTCTAGAATAATTTACAAATTATTAAAATATTAATTAAATATTATATATTAAATATTCGTATGTACACACGATGACCTTAAAAATGTATTTTCTTTGTGAAACCTGCGAAATTTATAGATTACATTTGATATTGGCGTATTTTTATGAACATATTTAGAAGTTTTTATGCACACGTTGCAGTATTTTACAGCTTTGTCACAGTGAAAGTTTAGTCGTTAAAATGTCTCAATATCTGCAGAGAAAACCAATAACGGTAGCGAAGTATATTTCTGAAAAGATTTTAATACATATTATTTTATTTGTATATTTCTCAGTCTACAACGGATTCAGTTTTTGCTTTCGTCTCTCTTTAAAGCTGTTTAAATAACCTACATATTTATAAATATACATAATACTCAAGCCTGTCTCTTAGAGGACTCGGCAGAGACTACAGATTACCATCTGATGTTTTCATACATCCATCGATCTAGTCATACAAGCTCCTCTATTCCGGGTACATTTTACTTTGCACTTCCGCAGTATGTCGCCTATTTGGTCGGCATATAGGTACGCCCTACTAGGGCGGCCCGGTCGAGCTTTACCTTCCACTTGTGCAGCATACATTTCTTTCGTCACTCTACTTTCATTCTGAATTGCGCCTAAAATGTAAGAGTGTAAAGTGTACTGCGTAAGAGTGTAAAGTATTTTACCCTCTTAATTTATGTTCTATATTATAATTTACGATCTGCTTGTTATTATTATCACTATTCAATTATTTAATGCATGCTCATATTTATATTTTCATATCAATGATGGACTTCCGCAAGGTAACGCCTGTTTCAATTGATCATTTTCACATCAGTTTTTTAACTCGATTTTCTACCCGTCTGTGTACACATTCAGCGAAAACAGAGACAAGCTGAATATCAGTAAATAGGTATCTATTTTTCACTCACATCATAAGCTGAAGTTGGGTCCCGTGGCTTTGACCACTTTTAAATCTTCTTTTTAAGAAATAATTAACTAAAATCGTAAAAATTGACCAAAAGCTCTTTTTAGGAGTTTGGAACGTAGTTTATTAATTTCTTTAGAGGATTTTACAGTGTGTGCCCGTAAAATTATAAAACAAGTTTAAAAAAAACGATTTACTTTGTGAATTAACCAATTTTGGCCACTTTTCACATGGTTTTGGACATCGTTCTGTACTATTTTTGGCAAGTGATTCCTAATAAAACAAAAGAGTGGCTGTTAAAAACACATCTTTATTTTTCATGTCTTTCTAAACCACGAAAGTGTTTGAGTGACCAAAACCGGGACACTGGCAAAAACTGGGTCACCTACCCTTATTACTTTTTGAAGCATTTATATTTTTTCAACAATAAATTGCTGTAATATATTAAATATGTAGTATATACAATTTTGTCGTTTCATTAAACTTTTTACATATTTATATTTATTATAGTGTTTTTTTTTTAATCTTAACCTAGTTGGGCGGTTTTATTTAAAGTTGTTTTTGTTTTTGCCCGGTTTTTGGCCTGTCCCTTGACTTCAATCTTTTTTAAAAAATAGTTGGCGTGCGCTAGCTTCAAATACTTTACTTAGGAACATTAAACATATATGGAAAATTTTATTTCAATAGTTTTTTGCAGTTTTTATAGTAAATAATTAAATTAACGGGAAATAAAAGGACTGGATGTAGTCTAAATTTGCCTGTCCCCTGTCCAAGTCACTCGTGATTATCATCAGTATTTATTGTATTTTTATGGATAAATAGGTTTTTTTTTGCTTATCTTGACTTATTGTATTTGTTGAATTCAAAACAGCCAAATTGTTATATTATTATATTTTAAATTTTAAATAAAACCTTATTTAATCTGTATTTAAAAAATTGGACCTTGCGGAACTTATGTAACACTCAGGCCTAATTTTGCTACTGTTTGGCACCACCAGATGGACATGGTCATTATATTTATCAGACGCTATTTTAAAAACTTCGTGTTGAAATACCGGTTGCACGAGGTGGACGAGACTGGACTCCTCATAAACAGCAAAGAATTTTAGTTCAGATTAGTGACCAAAATCTGCTAGTTAAAACTGCATTTTTTTAAATTCCTTTGCTGTATAATTATTGCAAATTTTGTAACGCTTTTGTTTTTAAGCAATTTAAAGTGATAGGTACGATAGATATTTTTATCATTTTTATGTTCAGGCCGGGTAGCTTTATATGACTTCCGTTTAGTGACCATTTCGATGGTCACGTATAGGCTGAACAAAAAGTCACTATAATACTGAACGCATAAAGCTCCGTTCATATAGTTACAACATACAATCAGCATTTTAAATGACAAAAATATCATCCCAAGAAAGTATGTTATATTTTATTTGAAAACCTTTTTTTTTTACTTTCCTTACGGCAAAAACTAAACATGATATGCCATTAACAAAACTTATATCGCATAAATATACTCACGCCTGTTCCCAAAAATGGGTGGAAAATATATATGGTGACTTTCGTTTATATATCCAAACTCATACTGGAGACTCGGTAAGTGGGTCAGGACCAAGATTCAACGTCCCTTTCTGTGAAATACGCGAAATAAAATTTAGACTTCCTATACTAATAGAGTCGAGGATGTTCCTGAAAAACTATATTAAAAAAAAAATTATTGATATGAAATTTCGATGACCCCTTTTCGGGAAATTCGAAAATTATTATTTTCCTTTTACCTACAAACGCAAACCCAGCCCCGAGTCAACTACAATGTGAAAAAAAAGTGTTATCAATTCATCCAACTGATTACTTACCAAGCCTACAGTATGAATTTGGCATAAATAAAAGTCACCTTACATACAAACCCTATTTCAGTTAGGGAATTCGGAAGCGTGTAACCAATTTGCCTTTTGACCGCTCGGCCGTTCAATTCCGTCGTTTGATCTTTGACAGATTTTCATTGCCTTTTTTATTGAATAAAATTATCCTTAATTGCGATATTCGATTAATTAAAAAGCGAAAATTGTCACTTCAAACGCCTTCCGTTTGTGGACAGTTTAATTTATTAAAAAGAAAAAAGAATCTGTTAGACGTTGTAAATTAATTCGGCGAAAAAATTGATATTTTATTCGGAGACTATCTGCCTCCAATAGAAAAGAAATATGGTTGTTAAGAGGCCTGTATTCGGCGGCTTGAAGTCAGTTGCGCGCGCGGTCGCTATGCTTCCTATTTCATTCTACATTCAACTTCAGATTATAGAGCACTGACTGACTGTTATTGGTTGGCCCGAACGTCCATTTCCCGAGCTCGTACGGAACTATTAACCGAACACGCTGTGACAGGCAAGTTAAAATTCATGTTTTGAAAAAACTCCAGAATGGTTTTAGTGGTTCCTATGATTTCAGGAGAAATATCCCAAAAATCCAAATGAAACAAAAATATTTTTGGTTAGTATAAAATATACTATGCTGTGAAACTAAAATTATTTGATTTGTTGTATCGCTTCTAGGACATTACGGTACATAAACATCCATCAAAATATGTGTAAAATCCAGGACTGTATACGCTTGTAACTTTTGTATGTATTTGATTTTGATATTTTTTTTAGTTTCACGTCATGGATATTGTATGGGATATGTTGAAAAAGAAAAAATAATAAGCAAGTACCTATAAATAAGGATATTATCAGCGAACTGCGCTAGTATGGGTGTTCGGGCGAATTTACAGTGCACAATTACAATAAACAATAAGGTAAGTTATATTATTAACAAAAGGGTGGTATTTAATCACACACCAGAAAATACTTAGAATGTTAACAATTAATATTGTCCTATTGAAAATTATATCTGCACATCAAAAGGTCAGAATGTTGACAAGGGGGCAAAAATCTACGCTGAAAGATTTCTGGGTTGTCATGAAAAAATAACCACTTAGGTTATGTATGGCGAGTCCCTTCCAGCGAGTCGCCATACCTAACATGCCGGCTCACTTAACTAGTATTTTTAGGGTTCCGCGCCCAAAGGACAAAACGCAGCCCTCTTAATTTCGCTCTGCTATTTGTCCGTTTGTCTGTCTGTCCGTCTGTCGGTGCATGAAGGTGCAGATCCGAAATTTGGATATGTTATGTAGAGTGTTGACCCAAAACCGAATATTTAATAAGAAAAATTTCCCGGGGTGGTCTCATACTTAAAAAATCGGACAAGTGCGAGTCGGGCGACCACCGAGGGTTCCGTTGATGACTATATTTTTATGATTTTACAAATGTTTAGTTTCAGAATGTTCCCTATACTTATAGTATAAGACGGTATTACTTACCAAATTTCATAGTTCTAAGTCGACAAAAAATACCCTCCAAATTTTGATTCCCTTGAGAGTGTCGAAATATACGTTTTTTGCGGCATATACGGCCGTATCTTTTTGTCACGTTAATTTAGAAGTTTGATTTTTTCACAGCTTCAAGGGACTGTAGACATGAATATAATATATTTTTAATTTCAACTTGATACCTCGACGCTTTCCCGAGATAAAGGGTCTTTACAGACAGACGGACGGACGTACAGACAGACGGACAAAAAAGTAATCCTATAAGGGCTCAGTTTTTTTCTCCTGTGGTACGGAACCCTTAAAAGAATTCGTAATTTTAAAAAATACCCTGGCATGTGTTGTGTTGTTTGAACTTATGAAGTAGAGTACAAATAGGTCTATTTTTTAGTTAATTTAATAAAGAAATGGGGGCCATCAAAGTTCTCAGTTTTACACTATTTTCGTTACGGGGTAAAACTAAACTAATTAACAATTTTGAATTTTCTGTATATTATGTGCTATATACTCGTCCACCGCTGCTCAAAACGATTTATTCAATATCTTTGCTGAAATGGACTAGTTTCTTTTTAATTTAAAAGACTCTATAAAGTTTTGCTCGGATTTCAATCAGCAGAATTTTCACTGCTTTTTTCTGCAAATTGTAGGTTATAAATAGTGAACGCGACTTAAGGCGAGACCTTCGGAAAAATTTGCCACTCGATCCGTAAAGTGGTTGAAATTTTTTAACAAAACCATATTCAAATAAAACCGGGAAATAAAGGTAAATCTTCATTTTTAGGGTTTCGTACCCAAAGGGTGCCAAACGGGACCATATTACTAAGCCTGTCTGTCCGTCTGTCACGGGGCCTCAGCCGAAATAGGTAGAAAGTTGAAATTTTCACAAAATACGTTTTATTATGGCCTTTACCTTATGAGAAAATACAAGAAACCTCGAAAAACGTGCATTATTTTAACCAATAAGGTTTTGGCTCTTACTCAAGTTTTACATTTTACCAGATTGTAAGACACACTCTAAAATAAAATAAAAAGTAGGGTTCTGTGTGCAGAGGGTGCCAAATTTTTTATCAGGCTACCATTCAAGCGCTTTGATTTTTGTAGCCTTGATGTTGATTTGGCATGTCTATCGTTTGTTAATTACTAGGATTTTTATTTAAAAGGTTATTCTAGGGTTCCGCTCCCAGTGGTACGGAACCCTTTGTGCGCGAGTCCGACTCGCACTTGGTTAACTTATAATTTTATAACTTCTATACATTAAAATAAAAATCAGGAAAAGCTACATCATTCTTTTGCTATAGATTACTATGTATTTTTATTCTTGCTATAGTTAACGCATAAAATAGTTACAAAGTTACTCAGTTCAAGGTCGTTGGCGTCGGGACAACCCTTAAAACGTGCTCCTTGTAGACGTGAATACACAATAAAGTTTCATTTTATCGTGGAATTAAGACGAAAGGCTTCGTTTCGATTAAATTCTTAATCTCCCGGCTGCGAGATAAATGCTTAATTACTTCCCGCTCACAAACACTGATTTTAGTCTTTAAGACGATGGATGCCCGTAACATGTTTTCTCGATGGAAGAATAACTCAACTTGACTTTAACGCTTTCAACTTCAGGCATATTAATAAGAATTATCTTTAAAACATAATTTGATTCATTTTGTTTTATTTGATACTTTATTAATTTAATTATTTTATTTTAATCTTAATTATTCCGTGTAGGGCAACAAAAACATGTAAAAAAATTAACGTTCTTATTTATTTATTTCACACAGAGCAGAGAAGAAACAAGTGAGTCAATCAATAAGTCCACAATAGCCTACCGTTGGGTGTAAGCAACACTTACTGTTTATGTTTGTGTTTTCTTTGTCCTTTTTGTACTATTTCTTAACTGTTTCATGTACTGTACCTATATATATTCATAAACGTTATTTTTTTTCTTCTTCTTCTTCTACTGTTAGTGTACAATATAGACGGTGTCGGTGTAAGCCTTTTTTTTGACACACCATAAAATGAAATATATTTTTTGTTTGATAACATTTTTTGTTTGATAAACACTTGTACTTGTCCACTTATTTATATTAATTTCCCTTACCGGTTTCGCTGTTAAAGCATTATCAAAGGTTTTCAACCTTTTCAAACCTTTGATAATGCTTCCGGTTTCGCTGTTAAAGCATTATCAAAGGTTTTCAACCTTTTCAAACCTTTGATAATGCTTTAACAGCGAAACCGGTAAGGGAAATTAATATAAATAAGTGGACAAGTACAAGTGTTTATCAAACAAAAAATGTTTCAAAAGTTCCACCAAGTGCCAACAATCACGAGCATCAACTCCACTGAAATATATTTATTCATGTAATGACATACAAATACAAAATTATTTATTCACAGAACAGAAACACAGAAATATTAAACTTATATAATAGTGGGTAGTAATAGGTACAATATAGTAAAAATAATAATAAAGGTTCATGACATAATAACATTATTACAAGTCCAGACGATATCATCAAGGCTGTTGGTGGTCAATGGATGAATCTGGCGAGACACCGACGATAATTCATAATTCAAATGGTCCAGAATACCATAACAACACCTAATTGTCGATTTTTTTGAAAGGAATAGACTTTTTGAAGGTCTTATAAAAGTTTTTTTTTCTCCTTGAAACAAATAAGATATACATGAAAATATTCAGGAACTGAATAAATAGTGGATGGATTCGATTGATGGTTCTTGGTGGAATATCATCTTGAATAAATTATACACAATATGTGGAATAAAAGTACAAGAATTTGTGTATAATTTATTGAATAAATAGCTTTGATGACGTAATAGTCTTGTCATTTAGGCATTACCCAATAGGTCATTGCCCACAATAAAAAAAAGCAATGTCAAAACCAACGTCTGTTTTTATTTTATTTTCAGTAATCCCATCTCCAGGTTTTATCCTCTAAATTTTTTTTCCATTCTTTCTTTACTTCGAGGAACTCTCCCTATTGAGCCTAAACGGTATGACTATTACGTCACATTCCCATTTCACCAAATTGATATTTTAAAAAAAATTCGTTATAAAAAATACCACCTGAAAGTTAAAGTGTATGAAAAGTTAAAGTGTTAGATATGTATCTTCATGATTTAGCCTATATTTTCAGAAAAAATGTACAAAAGGGCCTGTAACAATTCATGGTTGGTTCGAATTATAATACTTGATACATAATTATGACACTATTACCTATTATCATACATGTAATTAATTGCAATAAACGAATATGAATATAAAAGTAAAACCTTCTTCTCGATTTCGAACTCGACTCGATGACGGCCATAGCTAGAAATCCTTAGTAAGATCTCTCACAGTTGTTCCTAACTAAGTTTTAAGACCGTGAGACCAAAGGAAAGTTTCCTGTGGACACAGATTAGTCTGTTTACCGAGTCTGTGATACAGATTAGACAATCTGGGATGCATTTTCGCTCAACCAAAAATAACTTTTATGCTCACGCGTCGTAAAGTTGCAATTACTAGCTTGCTTTGAGATGTCTAGCGCATAGAATCCGAGTGCATATGTTCTTTGTTTCAAGTTTTGCGAACTACCAGTTTTGAAGGCTATAATTAAAACTTCTGGCGTGGCAGTGCAGTCATATAAGATGAAATTTAATTTCAGGATGCCTTGTAATCTGAAAACAGTTTAAGGTGGTTCTGATTAATGGTAACACTACAGAGGCTATATAAAAGATCCAATATGACCCATAGAAGGGTATATTATGTATTAGGATCGTACCATATGAAGATTACTAATTCCTTCCTACCAGGAACAAAATGAAACTTTCTATGAGACTTTAAATAGTTTCGTTATGCCCGGCGTTATTAGGGCTCCGTACCTCCATGGAAAAAAACAGAGCCCTTATAGGATCACTTTGTGATTTTTAGAGGTAGCTTCAAATATGCGGCAACTAAAGTGTGGAACGACTTGCCTCCACCCTTATACGAGTACATGACGGCTGTTACATTAAAAAAACATGTTAGGAAAAAACTTTTAGATCAGCAAAAAAAAGAGTTGCCGCAGAAACAAAACAAATCAAAAAAGGTCATAAAAATAATGCTGCAGAATCATTTAAATAGTTAAAAGATCAATAACGGAATCTGTTCTATTATATTATATATTGTTTGTATTGTACAATTTTATTTAATGCATGCTTTTTTTAACTATTAATTGTTGTTTATATATATATATATGGTATATTTATCTACCTGCTTTAAACGTGTTGTGTTCAGTAAGAACAAGGACACGCTGAAAAACAGCGCTGTGCCGATTCACACTCACAGCAATATGCTGAGCTTTGCCCTTTTTGTCACCAAACCCTTTAATTTGTAAAAAATGAATGTACCTACTTAAGTGTGTTTAATTTGGGACAAATAAATTTATTTTCTTTCTTTCTTGTTGTCCGTCTGTCTGTCAAGACCCTTTATCTCGGAAATTCGTGGAGGTATCGAGTTGAAATTAAAATCATATACTAAGGTCTACAGTCTCTTGAAGCTGTGAAAATATCAAACTTCTAAGTTAAGGTGAAAAAAAGATACGGCCGTTTATGCCGCAAAAACACACTCCCAAGAGAATCAAAATTCATAGGGTATTTCCCGTTGACATAGAACTATGAAATTTGGTAAGTAATACCGTCTTATACAACAAGTATAGGGAAAAATCTGAAAACTACACATTTGTAATTAAATCATAAACGATATAGCCTTTAACGTAGCCCTGGGTGGGCGAGTCCGACTCGCACTTGTCCAGTTTTTTTTTACTAGTTGTACTTGACATTCTTAATGTTTTTCCAGTAAAAAGTTCTAGGCATGCCACGCTGCCTACCCCTCGAAGACAGAGGCGTTTCGGAGACACCAATCGTAATAACAATATTAACAATAATAACGACCTCATGTTAAAACTTTATCTGAGAAATAAAATAAACGATTCCGCAGATTATTCTCGGCCCAAGTTTAATCAATCTTCAGTTTGTTCTTTCAGATCGATGATTGATTAACGTTCATGGAATGGAAAAAGTTTTTGTTGCTCTCAGATGTACTTTTATTCTTCGAAATATTTTACCCATAATTAACGTTTATGTCTTGCTCATTGTAGTCCGCAATCCCTGCTAAAACAAATATCGAGAAGTTTGTTAAACAATTGATCGTAGTATCAGCAAAATAGATTGTGAGCCTAGCCAATAAATGAGCTTTTTCGAATTTCTTCAGAGATAAAAACCAGTTGTCTTGAGACCTACGTAAATAAAATGCAAACGTGCGAAACCACGGAAATAAACTACTTATAGTCTGTTTAATATTTTCTTCGGTTTTCGAAACATATTTTCGTTTTTCCATTGTTTTTATTTTCTTTTTCTCTAAATCTTTTACCCGCATGTGTACAAAATTAGCGAGAACAGGGATTAGCTTTATAGCAGCGCTGTGTAGATGACTTTCTTTTCACTGACAGCGAAAAGCTGAGCTGGATTATGTTTTCATAATCTTTTAATAATTGTTTTCTATTGCATAGGTAAATAAGACGAATTATTTGTACAAAATTATGTACCTACTAGCTTTTGCCCGCTGCTCTGCCCGCGTGTTATTCGGTTTAACTACATGCTTTTTCCGAGATAAAAAGTAACCTATGTGTTAAGTTAGGGTATAAGCTATATCCATTCTAAATTTCATCCAAATCCGTTCTGCCGTTTCCGCGTGAAAGAGTAACAAACATACACACATACACACAAACTTTCGCATTTATAATATTAATGTGATGATATTTGTATCATGAAAGCTTGACGATGTTGTATAATGAATTTGGTCCCTGACAACAATAAAATAGAGGAACAGTTACCAAGTAATAATCTATACAGGCGGCAGCTAAAGTTTATACGCTTCAATACAATAAAGCAAAATATTTACTTTGAAAACTTGCCAAGTTCTAGCAAGTCAATATTCAGTAGCAAGGAAGGACCCTAACAAAGTTTCTTTTAAAACAAGTGAAGAATGTTGTTCATTATTGTAGTTATGACTGAAGGAACCTCCATAAACTTCGGCACCCAATTTGGTCTCAATTATTTTTTTGGCGAATCCGACAATCCTGCACTGCCTTTGTACTGAACTTGGCCCCTGTTTCACATTATGTTTTCGGTGGGATTTGATTTACAATATTTTTCAGATGTTCCATCAAAAACTTACTACAAATAACAATTTCCTTTAATCATTTCAGTTTCAATTATTCTCTGCAATGAGTCAATCTGTCTGTAAGATGGATCCGAGATACTAAGAATGAAGATAGATATTATTTTTTGGTTACTAAGCCCAAACCTTTTGACAAAAGCTACTACTACTAGACTAGAGGAGTAATTAAAAAATATCTGTACAAGTCACAGACTTAAAGGGAGGTACAAGTCAAGATTTTCTTTAAAAAAAAAACAACACGAGCGCCACCGCCGTGACCGCGCGTTGTAATCTTTTCGTCGCAAGTTTGATGAAATAAGAATCCAACAGCGGTAAGACCTACCCTTGCAGATAGTTCCCTAATAAACCCACAGGTGGCGCTAGGAGTATCGAACTTTTGTTCCCAACATAAATTATTTGACTCACCTCGGCTTAAGATATTTTCGGTTCAGGGGCATTTAGATATATGTATTTTACAGATTTAAGATTAAGAAAACTCTCTGACTAACAGTCTGTGGGTAAAATGCAGAATAGATGTACAGAGTTACAATTTAAGTTGTCTCGTTCATAAGTTTGAAATAAGATAAGTATCGTCTTTTATCTTTTCGTAATTTTAATTATTTCTATAGTAATATGTAGTGTATTTATTTTGCTAAAGGCTCGTTTTTTATTTCTTTAATACATGCCATCAGATACAAATTATATATGTTTTATATTTAATGCAAAATAACTTTCATACTAAATTTTCATGTCTCAACACTATGTGGCGACTTTTTATGATTACTGAACTAATACTTATTTTGTTTAATTTAATATTGTTTTGGTTAAAATGTCAAACAAGTATATATGTATATAACTAAAAATATCCTCAAAACCTGAAGTATGTGTTCTATATAATGATGAAGATCTGGTATATTTCAGATAAAAATATAAAGTCCAATTAATGAATCCTAAAAGAATAGAATCTTAAACTTATTTTTTTATGTAAGTTTGCTATATCTAATTGTTACTCAGAAAAATTACTGTATTAGTTAAGTTTTATTTATTATGAGAATGCAAGGTTTGTGAAATTAGTACATCCATCCATCCATCCATCAGCCTGTTTCGTCCACTGCTGGACATAAGCCTTTCCAGGATTTCGCCACTCTTGGCGGTCCTCCTGGAAGAAATGCCCATACTCACACACGCTGGGCAGGCGGGTTGGTGAGCGCGGTACCGAAACCCTTGCACCAGTGACGCCGCTGCCCGTCACTAGTCTGTTATACAAGGCCCGGCAATTGGGGATGGATATACCGCCATCCATCGGTCCCAGGCAATGGTGGGCCACCTGGCTTTTTTGCCTGAGAGCTGTTCTCTTACTCTCCCCCGAATAACTTCGGGAGGATTTGCGAGTAAGATGGTGGTACCTCCACAGTCGAGCCCGGCATCAGCTCTACCACCTTAGATTAAATTAGTACATGGTGTATTTTAATTATTTTAATACTTGTGTGATCTCACCCTTTCATCATCATTTTCGTAACAATTTACCAGTTTCAATACAATCTCAGTTCAATAACGATTTCGTTACAGTACATCTATTCTGCATTTCACCCTTGTGGTTTTATACATAATACTGATACTAAGTACTGATTTTTTTATTTATTTTTTCTTATAAAATAATTAAACTTTTACATAAATTTCACGACATGAATGCCTGAGGGGGTATCAGAAGTGTTTCCAAGTGTGAACTATGAAATGCAAGTCACAAGTCAATACAATTAGCCCTTTATTTCCTATTATCTCAAAAATAATACTTAGTAATAAATTTAATACAGTCCAGCATAGCTAGCACTCATCATGGATATAGCATCTATCCTACTTGCACTTTTAGGCATACCGCGTTTGTCAATGTGCGAGAGAGCAAGCATGATGGAAAAACAGACTGTATCGACGGCGCATGCTAGACACCCCGGTCAAAATGTAAATTATAGCCTGCCATTTACTAAATGGTTTTTTAAAAAGAGTATTTTTAGATTATTTTAGTTACTAGCCTTTCCCCACGGCTTCGCTCGCGGTTATTCATTATTTGCCCCAGTTTTAGCTTGAGCGTTATTTTTTAACACCCTTTACAGCCTATGTGTTGATCAGGGCCAATACGGTGATAGTAAAAAACCGCATCCAAATCCGTTGTGTGGTTCTCGAGTTACAACGTAACATACATGCAAAAATTCTAAAATTTGTCCTCAAACGTATACTAATAAACAATGTCACTTAAAATTTCGCAAGAAATATTCACTGTACAGACATGACTTTTTTACTACTTTAGTAAAAGATAGATTGCAAAATTCATCGCACTTTTAGGTTTTATTTTATGGCATCTTTTAGCACCCGGAACATCATTCAGATAATCGGCGTTTCTAACTAAATAACTATTTATGTGTCCACATTCACTCGCCTTGTTTATTTACGTTAAGATAATAAAGTAAGTTCTTCATTCGGAATTACTTACTTCGTGAGTGGAATGGTATTCTATTATGAGAATTTACGGCTAGTTGGCGTACTTCTGTTATTTAACTACCTACATGTCTTATCTAGGGATATTACATAAATGAGAACTTGTTACCCAAAGTTATCCTACTAATCCTACTTCCTACTAATATTATAAATGCGAAAGTTTGTGTGTGTGTGTGTGTATGTTTGTTACTCTTTCACGCTGAAACGGCTGGACGGATTTGGATGGAATTTAGAATGGATATAGATTATACCCTAACTTAACACATAGGCTACTTTTTATCCCGGAAAAATGCATGGTTCCTGTAGGATAGATGAATATCATTGAAAAATCAGGTGTCTAATTAGCGCGGTCCTTATCGTTTGTGGTGAAATAAGACAAGGCTTTGTTATTTCATACATCAGGTGTCTAATTAGCGCCGGCCTTATCGTTTGTGGTGAATTAAGACAAGGCTTTGTTATTTCATATATCAGGCGTCTAATTAACGCGGTCCTTAATCGTTTGTGGTGAAATAAGACAAGGCTATGTTATTTCATATATCAGGCGTCTAATTAACGCGGTCCTTAATCGTTTGTGGTGAAATAAGACAAGGCTATGTTATTTCATATATCAGGCGTCTAATTAACGCGGTCCTCAATCGTTTGTGGTGAAATAAGACAAGGCTTTGTTATTTCATATATCAGGCGTCTAATTAACGCGGTCCTTTATCGTTTGTGGTGAAATAAGACAAGGCTATGTTATTTCATATATCAGGCGTCTAATTAACGCGGTCCTTAATCGTTTGTGGTGAAATAAGACAAGGCTATGTTATTTCATATATCAGGCGTCTAATTAACGCGGTCCTTAATCGTTTGTGGTGAAATAAGACAAGGCTATGTTATTTCATATATCAGGCGTCTAATTAACGCGGTCCTTAATCGTTTGTGGTGAAATAAGACAAGGCTATGTTATTTCATATATCAGGCGTCTAATTAACGCGGTCCTTAATCGTTTGTGGTGAAATAAGACAAGGCTTTGTTATTTCATATATCAGGCGTCTAATTAACGCGGTACTTAATCGTTTGTGGTGAAATAAGACAAGGCTATGTTATCTCATCACACTTCACACTAATATTATAAATGCGAAAGTTTGTGTGTGTGTATGTTGCTCTTTCACGCTGAAACGGCTGGACGGATTTGAATGAAATTTAGAATGGGTATAGCTTATATCCCAACTTAACACATAGGCTACTTTTTATCCCGGAAAAAGCATGTGGTTAAACCGAATAACACGCGGGCGGAGCCGCAGGCAAAAGCAAGTAGGATATAAATAAACCGGTCCAGTGGGAACTATTTCAATTGAATCTTTTAAGTATCTGAAGAACATCGTCACGACTTGAATACCTGAGAGAGAACCTGTAGCCTGTATAACCGCACTTTTACAACCAAGATAGGCTACACAAGTCACATGAGAGCACATGACTGACGCCCTCCACAGCTTGAACAGTCACCATGATCGAACTCGGTCGGAAGAATCATCATCATCATCTGAGGGGGTGACAAAGGTTAATTCTGAGTATATTCCGTGAAATGCAAGCCACTGTCTACACTCGTACACGCACGTTTCACCGACGATTATTACGTCCCAGCGTGATGGGTGGTGGGTGACCCCTATCGCCATCCTTCGGACACAAATTTGGTCAGTCTTGCTGCAACACCTTCGACACTTTCTTGTTCAGTAGCGCTTTCACTTTGGAAAAACCCACGATTTTAAGGTGTTTTTATTAGTTTGCAATGTTTATTTGAATTTTTTTACTATTATTGTTTGCATAGAAAATTAGACAATACTAAATCCTTTCACTTGATATACTTTTCATCGCAAAACTATACTTGTATAATAAATGAAATAATATTTTAGCAAAATAAATTCTACATGTTTCAGAATTATTTAAATGCAGTAAAGTGAAAAATATTGCTTGACAAATCCTATAATCATTTGAATTAAGACTTAAGGGGGTAACTTTTTACCTTGGTATAAAATGCACATTATAATATTGTTTTCCTTACTTTTGAATAAAAAGTATGCAATAAATGTGTTGCGGAAATAGTTTATTAATAATAAAGTCTTCACAAAAAATACGTATTTTAATTTATTACATTTTGTTTGCATTACATTAGCAAACTTAAAAGCGTGTTTACAGTTGGTAATATAATGCAGCTAAAATGTAACGCATAAAATTGAATAATTTTCATGTGATCACCTAACTATTAACAAGCAGTTTGCGCGAATTGCTTTAAAACGCATTTATTGCAAACTTTTTATTCAAAAGTAAGGAAAACAATATTATGATGTGCATTTTGCACCCAAATCCTCCGTTACCACCACTATTAAATTATTTAGAAAATTTTAATCCATATCTTAAGGCGCCTAGGCACGCCACCGTTTTAGTACAAAATTTAATAATCCGTTTCTCAGTTGTTTTTCGTAATAGACCAAACTATGTGTCCTCTATCATCTGGTGCTGGTATTTTAAAAGGCACCATTTTGCCAAAATTTTGAATATTAATTTTGTTTTAAAGATATCAAGCTGGACAGATTTACATACAAAGTTGTTTTCTTGCCTCAGATTGTACCTATATCAAAATTTAACATTTCAGCCACATAGCGACTTTGTAAATGTCTGTATTTAACTATAGAGGTCTATACCTTTAATTTATATTTTTTATATATATACTTGCGATTGTCGGCACTTGGTGAAACTTGGAAAACATCACAATTAAATTCACTTGTACTTGTTTCACTGCTTTTTAATTTTACAAGATAATCATTGTGTACATTTTTAACGGCTCGTCGTAATGTTTGTTTAATTTCCTGAATTTCGGTATCCCTTGAGAATGGTGTATTAACCGAAACCGGTCGGGATTAACGTGTAAACCTCAAAATTAAAAAGCAGTGAAACAAGTACAAGTGAATTTAATTGTGATGTCTATACCTTTAGTCTATAACGAAAAACAACAGAGAAACGGGTTATCAAATTTTGTACTAAAACGGTGGCGTGCCTATGCGCCTTAATGCGTCAGCCGCAGTCAGAAACCTTTGCAGACATCCAAATTACAGTCAAGCGCATGTATCGATACAAACGCGCAGATATGGCGATACAGACGCGATGTGTACGCGCACTCCCAAACTTATAATGCGCATACGAATCTTCGCCACTGCTCGGCAAAGTTCGTATTTCCCTACACTTTCTATACAAGCAGTAAAGTCACGTGGTACGTCCGGTCGCACGGCTATAGATTTCTATGCGCATTATAACTTTGGGAGCATTGTACGATGATGGCGTCCGCCGAGACAACATTTCTTATGTTGGCTGCATTGCTGCTTTCAAAAAGAAAACGTAAAAATAAACGCCTCTTCCGATCTTTTTGCAACGCAATGCTTACGCGCCTTTGAATCGATATAAATGCAACAACCTTTTTCTTGGACTGAAAACGCGCGTTCGTGAATAGCGCGTCGCCTGCGCGTTAAAAAGACGCGGTGTGCATAGGTTCTTAGATACGTGGTTCGAACCCGGTCCGCTGGAATTGTGATCGAACCACTAAACCACAATAGCAGTCAGTGCCTAGAACAATGGAATAACTTCTTTTAATATAAAATTACTTTTCTTTGTCCCCAACCCTAGCACAAAAACTACAAGAAAGATTTCAGAGAGAACATATTTTTCTGATTTTCAAATCGTTATAGTAATTTTCAGTCTTCGAGAGTAATTTCCACGCCATAAAATCCGGAAAGCAGCCATTTACCAAAACAGGCATGTTTGTTTCACATAATTTGTTCTAATTACGCCATTACAGAAACATTAGCACACTTTTAGAACCTTATTTCAAGAGTTACTTCTAGGGATGTTTTTTAGTGTTTTAATGGCCGAAAATTAAATTAAAATAATTATAAAAAAAGATATTTAAAAGTAAATAAAAGTATGTGGATAAACACTTTTAATAGTTTAGTTTTTATAAAGTATACTGACTTTAATGAGATTCAGTTTCGAAATAAACCTGGCATACTTTAAGAGTGATAAATAAAAACTTAACTCATGGCTTTTAAGTCCTAACACAGAACAGAAAAAAAAAAATCAATCTTTGACACAGAAGCTCAGTATACACCACAGAAGAATCGATGAAGCTGACATTCCGTCAGTACCATGCATTAACAAGATCTGATGTCGATTAAAATTAAATAGTAAACATAGAAACGATACTTTTTTAGAGAATTAATTACAAGATTATAAATTTTCGGAGTCGTTTAATTTTATAAAATAAATTAGATAAAAAATAAAGTAGACACAGATAAGGTGGAGATGGGGAGAGGAAAGAGGCTTATTTATTTCCACGATTAGCCATAAATAGTAAGGACAATATTTATTACAGACATGGACGGCGATTCTCGAATTTGCGAAGGCCGAAAGCGGGTGATATTTATAAGCTCTTTATTAACAAACGTATAAAACTTTTAAAATATAAACCTGTTGTTCGTATTTGTAACATGCTTTACGTGTCTTTTAAGGAGTTATAGCATTAAAATCACACAGCATTTAAGATGCGATAAACAGAGGCGTGTGAAATTTTTTGCGAGAATAGCCGCTATGGTTGTCAATCGCACTGTGTGATTTAATCCGTTAGCGTTTTGTACCCACTCTAACATATGAAAAACGGACACTTAACGGTGTGACTATTTTGTCCGTACGTCTGTTCGTAGAAACCCCATTTTTCAAGATTATCAAAATACTAAACAAAAATTGACAAAATAAGTCATTTATCTTAATAAAAGTTAATGAATATGCCATGTCGATGTTTTATTTTTAAACGTTCCCATCACTAGTATTTTTGTGGCCTGCTATTAATTATATGCGGTATGACAGAATATTACTCGCAAAATACAGATATTGAAAAATAATTAAAATCTCGTAAAATAATTATTGGAACCCCAGGCGGGAACGATGTTATTAAAAGCTTAATAAACGAAATTTTGTAGAATTATACACATCTAAAGTCAATAATTGCTATGGCAAAATATATTTTATATCGCACTGGCAGAAAATGGCATTTGGGAATGATTTAGTCATCCAGCACCAGCTGAAATTTTTAACAAATACTAATCGATCCATGTTAACTAAATAAATATATCCCTAACTCCACTCATTTGATTCGTCTTGCTGGGAAGAAAGGCAAGAAACTTAGCAATGGCCGAAAGGCCGAAAGCCGAATATCTAGAACATTCTGCAACTGGCACCTGTAAACCATTACCGTATTTAACTAATTACACTTAGGATAAGAGTTATACTTGATGCATACTAAGTGAGCACTTGAAATGAAACCTTAATGATTCTTAGTTTTGTTAGAACATTGTTTTGGGTTTATTATTGAATTGAATACAACAGCAAAATATTTATCGAACTATCCATTCATCAATCTTATTTCACCAATAATAATTGAACTAAAAATATATCTAAACTACCGCTGTATAAAATTGAAATAACCGAAAATATTTTTTAGGGTTCCGTACCCAAGGGGTAACCAAAGGGACCCTGTTACTAAGACTCCGCTGTCCGTCTGTCACCAGGCTGTATCTCGCTAACCGTGATAGTTAGACAATTGAAATTTTCACAGATGTTGTATTTCTGTTGCCGCTATAATAACAAATACTAAAACCGGCCAAGTGCGAGTCGGACCCGCGCACTCCCATACAACAAACATGATTTTTTTGCCGTTTTTATAGATAATGGTACGGAACCCTTCGTGCGCGAGTCCGACTCGCACTTGGCCGGTTTTTATATTACTAAACACGTTTTATTATCTTGAACACCAAAATAGTTAGCACTGCACTCCTGAATTTGTAACTGCCCCATGTTTAGGAACCGTCTTACTACTTGTTGTAGTCCCCAATTCTGTTCAGCGTTACAAGAAACACTAGAACACTCATAAGTTCGATAAGTTTGTACCACCTGTGGGCAAACGTTTACAAAGTACTCATCAACTTTACTGGTTAACTGTGCAAAAAACATCTTATACACACTTATATACATATTAGTGGAATTATAACAAAATGCTGTAACTAATCTAATCTATGTATCATCATCACATCACACTAATATTATAAATGCGAAAGTTCGTGTGTATGTTTGTTACTCTTTCACACTGAAACGGCTGAACGGATTTGGGTGAAATTTAGAATCGATATAGCTTATACCCTAACTTAATACATAAGCTACTTTTTATGTGTGTGTGTGTGTGTGTGTGTGTGTGTGTGTATGTTTGTTACTGTTTCACGCTGAAACGGCTGAACGGATTTGGGTGAAATTTAGAATCGATATAGCTTATACCCTAACTTAATACATAAGCTACTTTTTATGTGTGTGTGTGTGTGTGTGTGTATGTTTGTTACTGTTTCACGCTGAAACGGCTGAACGGATTTTGGTGAAATTTAGAATCGATATAGCTTATACCCTAACTTAATACATAAGCTACTTTTTATGTGTGTGTGTGTGTGTGTGTGTGTGTGTGTGTGTGTATGTTTGTTACTCTTTCACACTGAAACGGCTGAACGGATTTGGGTGAAATTTAGAATCGATATAGCTTATACCCTAACTTAATACATAAGCTACTTTTTATGTGTATGTGTGTGTGTGTGTGTGTGTGTATGTTTGTTACTGTTTCACGCTGAAACGGCTAAACGGATTTGGATGAAATTTGGAACGGATATAGCTTATACCCTAACTTAACACATATGCTACTTTTTATCCTGGAAAAGAGCATGTCGTTGAATCGAATAACACGCGGGCGGAGCCGCGCGCAAAAGCTAGTTATTAATAATAATAATTTGTTGGCCCGATTATATGTAATGCGATACCGGTAGCCTAAGTAAGAATAAAAATAAATATATGTGGAATAAAAAGTACAAGAATTTGTGTATAATTTATTGAAGATGATATTCCACTAAGAACCATCAATCGAATCCATCTAATATTAGTCAAATTAAAGATATTATCAAAACAAATGAGTTTTGTTGGTTATACTTGAAGAATTTCAGCTATTTACACTTATGTCCAGCAGTGAACGAACACGGGCTGATAAAGATGGATTCCATCTGATTCTCTAGTTTATCATATAATATATTTTGTTTAATACTTTTACTAGCATGACATCTGATTTTGACTGGACTTTATTACGGCTTTTCAAGGTCACCAAGATTCTACCTATCATACCGAACAACTTTCTTAAAGCTTTTGAAATATGTCAAAAACAATTCAATTTCCCAAACAAAGTTAGATACTTACAGCTTTGTACTAGATATTAACCTCTCAACGCACCCTAAACTTGGCCATAAACTTAGCTATTAGCGTTGTCTAATTACGACCCAAATAAAGCAAGTCACAAAACACTTAAAGTCAAACTTCAAATTAGTGGTAACACTTTGTAACACGCTCCTACTTGTAACACTCCTTTGTGTAACGACACTCATTATAATAGAACGCGGCTATGAAGTTAATCCTGACACATTGCGCAACTATGAAGTTTCTGAATAATGACAATGTCAACCACATAGGAAAAAATTACATAATTACTTATTGCGTGTGACAGAATAGTGAGTGGCAATAATATCACAGACAATATATCGATACACGTTAAAAAGTTCGTATAGCTAAAAATATTGTTATGTTTTATGATGATGTGCATTATTGTAAATAAAACGTAAAATTAGATATATTAGTAATATTCTCCTTCAGTTAATTATAAATATTAATGAATAAATGAGTTTGTTTCTTTATTACTAACCTCTGGGAATTGAACTCTTTTTACCTAGAGAAAACTTTTTGAATTTGAATGTAAAGTACAATATTTCCTGTCAATTAATTCAATGACACGTCAATAGGTATGATAAAACAATTTTAAGTATTGCCTTGATCGCTTTTCCAAAGGTTGATACTTTTGATTGTGCTAAACTTGTGCATGTTTTTGGCTATTAATACCTAGTGCCATCCCCCATCTCACCCATTGACCAAGGGGCAGATTGAAGCAAGGGCTTGAACTTGGAATTTGAAATGCTTACTACTTGGAATTGTTAAAATGCCAAAACGATCGAAGAAATTCGTTCTTAACAGTCAGTCTCGTGAGCTTATCATACGTGTTCGTGACTTTTTTGAACGAGAAGCTCAAAACGGCGGACCGATATTGCCCGTGACATCGGTGTTGGATCGAGTTGCAGATGCTCTCGATATCAGCAAAAAAACTATTATAAAAATCACGAAAGAAAAATTGGGTGAGACTGGCATCGAAGATAATGTTCTATATTCTCCCAACAAGAGAAAAAGAGCGAAGCTTACCGATGTAGATAATTTTGACGTTGACGCCATCCGCAGGCATATTTACAATTATTATTTACGTAAAGAGTACCCAACGTTGTCGAATTTAGTGCAGACATTAAAGGAAACTGGATTATTTTCCGGATCAAAAAAGTCATTGTCAAAGGTTTTGAAAAACATTGGATTCCGATATAAACAATGCAACAAACGAAAGGTGCTAATGGAAAGATCGGATATTGCCATGAAAAGGACTGATTTTTTACGCGAGGCGAAAGCTATAGATGATTGGGATAATGTAGTTTTTTTGGACGAAACGTGGCTAAATGCGAATCACACAGTTGGTCGCTCGTGGACGGACGATACGGCGGCATCGGCATCCAAAGTCCCCTCCGGAAAAGGAGCCAGACTAATTATTTGTCATGCTGGCAACGCCTGTGGTTTTATAGACAACTGTTTATTGGCCTTTGCGTCTAAAACCACAGGTGATTACCATGAAGAAATGGATGGTGAGAAGTTTACCCAATGGTTCACTAATATGCTGACTAGCCTTTCTGAGCCATCAGTTATTATTATGGATAATGCACCTTATCACTCCATGTTAGTTGATAAGCCACCTTCAAACTCTGAGAAAAAAGCCCATCTGGTTGCATGGCTTCAAAAAAAAGGTGTAGACGCAAGTATGTCTATGTTGAAAGGAGATTTGATTAGATTGATGAATATTCACAGATCGAGAGTAAAACGATACGTCATTGATGAACTAGCACTGCAACATGGGCACCGAGTACTTCGTTTACCGCCGTATCATTGCGAGTATAACGCCATCGAATTGATATGGGCACAGATCAAAGGACATGCGGCACGCCATAATACTGAACCTCCATTTTCCACAGCGAAAATGATGAAATTGTTAGAAGAAGCGTGCAATCACGTAACCAAAAATAATTGGAAAATGGTAGTGAATAAAACTAAAGCCAAAATATGGGACGATTGCAACAGAGACATTAAAGTGGATAATATTTTAGATAATGACTTTGAGTTAGTTATTAATACAAACGATTCCAGTAGTGATAATGGTGATGGTGCTTCGGAAAGTGATACATAATAAAGTAAAGAATATAAATATTATCTCTACCATAGAAGTATTAAGTAATTAAACTACTTCTATGATCTCTACCTAGATGTTTTTTTTTTCACTTTCTTCATATACTTACATCTGATAACTGCATTCGACTTTACTCACACTTGACGAATTTTATCGATACAGTGATCGAACGTATAACAACCCTAGAGGCATGTGTCAGGATTGACTTCATAGCCGCGTTCTATTATAATCACTCGTGAGAACGAGCCCTTAAGTTTAGTGAAACAAAGAATTTCGTAGAATTTGTTCCTTGCGATAGATTTCACTGTAAATCACACATCACACTATAATATTATAAGCTAGCTTTTGCCCGCGGTTTCACCCGCGTTGAATTAGATTTTGTGTACTCCTATAAAATCAGTCAATATTATTCGGACTGTTACCTACAGTAAATACAGCTGGTGGAATGTGTGTGTTATGCGCTTCTGTTTCTGTCTCTTTTATAGTTTTTCCATGGGAACAAAGGAAAAAAGTAGTTTTTGTCCTATTCAAAATCTAGAACTTAATTTATGCAAAATTTCAGTCTAATCGGTTTCGTAAGCATGGCGTGAAAGGGTGACACATCACTTTTCTATAGAAATTTGAAAGCTCATTTTCATCCCATGGGAACTGATTAACAGCCTATGTCCTATTCCAGGTCTAGGACTACATTCATGTAAAATTTCAGACCAATCGGTTCAGTAGTTACAGCGTGAAAGAGTAACAAACATCCATCCATCCATACATCCAAACTTTCGCATTTATAATATTAGTGTGATTTCAGTTGACGAAAGTCCAAACACAGATGCAAGGAGACTCCAAAAATTGCAACATTCGCTTTTTAATAGTGCACCAGTCTGCTGATTGGGGCAATTTGAATTATATGAAGTTATCACACTAATATTATAATTGCGAAAGTTTGTGTCTGTGTGTATGTTTGTTACTCTTTCACACTGAAACGGCTGAACGAATTTGGATGAAATTTAGAACGGATATAGCTTATACCCTAACTTAACAAATAGGCTACTTTTTATCCCGAAAAAAAAAAGAGCATGTCGTTAAACCGAATAACAAGCGGGCGGAGCCGCGGGCAAAAGCTAGTTAAACATAATCATCGCGTGAATTCACAGTTCACATACGTACACTCACGTTTCACCGACGATTTTTACGAACTAATAGCAAAACGGCCCTATGATTTAACCCTGCGACCGATTAGTGGTCACGTACTCAAACCACGAACCACTCACAGGTTCTAATCACATTATCTTAGTTAATGAGAACTGTAACTGTCCCTCGCCACCACATACACACACATGCAAGCAACGACAGCATATACACAACGCCCCCTTGAGCTTTCATATGTGCATTACTAACAGGTGTATCAAGTTCCTACAGTTACAATAATTTGGCCAAGTGTCACCCCCGAATACGATTACGGAACCCCAAAAACGTTAATAACGACAATAGACATGCAAAAGCGACAAGGCTAGAACAAACAACGCGCTAAAATGCTAGCGGCTGACAAAAAATTTGGCAACGTCTGCGTAAGGAACCCAAATTTTTATTATTTTTATTTAGAGTATACTTAAAAACATGACTAAATTTCAAACCTGTATGTATTACAGTCTTTAAATAAGAGCCAAAACAAATAACGTTAAAATAATGCAACTTTTTCGAGGTTTATTGTATTGGGACTTGAATTTCATTTTTTATATATTTATTATTTGTCGTGATAGAAGCCATAGTAACACGTATTCTGTGAAAATTTCAACATTCTACCTATAACGGTTGAAGCTGTAGACCCCTGTGACAGACGGACAGACAGACAGCGGAGGCTTGGTAATAGGATCCCGTTTGGCATCCTTCGGTCACGGAACCCTTAAAACGTATGGCTTAATTAGACAGAAGAAGACATGCCAAATTTTTTAAGGGTATTTCTTAGTTATTTTAACATTTGAAAAACCGAGTGCTAAAGGAATAATATAATTAAAGCCCTCCCAAGAAAAGAACAGGTAGGAAGAGGAATCCAGATAGTAAAAGATTCAAAAGGTATTTTAATAAGAATAATAATAAATAGTATCCCACTTATTAAGGCTCATTCAAGTGTCATCGTGTAAACGCTTTCGTTACGTATATGAATCACCTCTGTCACGAGCTAACAACATTCTGTAACATAAAACCAGCCCATATAAATTTACCGTGGAAACTATGCGGGTGTTTCCAGTTTGACTCAGTCTCCTAGAACATTCTTACTTTATTTAAAGAAGTAAACGAAGTTATATTATAAATTGGAAAGTTGGTTTGTAGCAACCTTGTTTGGGATCAATTAACAGAATACAGTGCAACTTTTACAGCCCAAGAGATTATGAACGGGGCCCATATAGATTTAATTTTAAAGAGGACTAGCCTTTGCTCTGGGCTTTGCCTGCATGGGTATCATTTACATGACAAGTTTCAAAAGTTACATAAGACAAAAGTGACATATGTCAAAAGTGACATATGTCAAAAGTGACATATGTCAAAAGTAACAGTGGACAAAAGTAAGATATTTAAAAGTGATAAACAAACACGTCAAATGTTTTTCGACCCTCAGGAACTGTGAAGTTTTTGGGGTAAATAATACCCTATGCCTTAGCTCTATTACATTTCACCCTTAGCTCTTTTCTAAATTTCAGCGAAATAGGTGCAGTAAGTAGTTTCAGAAACTAGCTAGCAAACTAACAAACAACGTTTTCATGTGAATTTATTTACTAAGTTATTAGATATGTCAGAAAAAAATATTGATAATTTCCCTAGGCTTGATGTGCATCAATCTGTTGAAACCAAAAACAAACATAAGCTGGCTATTCCAGAAGTCAGGCTTGCCAAAGTAGGTACCTCTTTTGTAAGACATAGTATAGGACACTACCATGTGTTAGCTCTCGCTCCAAAGAAACTCAGAATTATTTTGACAGGAATTTATTCCAACTGTCAACCTCACTGCTTGAACGCTCGAAACGGAAGAACGTGCCGCTCAGAATGCTCGCCCTTTTATACAAAATCTACGAGCACATGGCGGGTAGAAGAATATGCGTTATACGAAGTTAACAACCTTACATTAACCGTAAATAACATTTGAAATAGGAGACCATCATTGGTTTAATGCCAAAGAAAGTATTTTACGATATTTGTTAAACAATAGAACATCACGTGTTTGAAACACGTGGGGATTGGTGTCATTCGTTAATTATGATGAATATATGTAAATTGGAAGGTTTGTACTACCAGAATAACATTCCGAATTGGTGGCTGATTATGTTTTAGTTATTAAATAGGAAGTACTGACTTGACTTTACAAGTTTATACAATACAAAACGATTTGATCAATAAATTCTTACACATATGTACAATATAGACTTATAGACGATATAGACCTTAGACTTTCAAAGGAGGTCCTTAGTTTGCCTGAAAATAAGTTTAAACTATATACTAAGCGGGGACTACTACAAAAGCTTATTATAAAATCAATGATTATTTGGACGATAATGAAGGATGGTGTTATAAATAAATAAAAAAATAATAATAATAAATAAAAATAATCCATATCAAAATTGTAATTACTTATTAGCAAATTTTACCAATGCATAATTCCTCTAAAGGCTTAAAGTTATATAAACTGACTCTGCTGTTAAAGGTAAACAATATGAGACGGGTTGACCAAGATACAATTTTTCTCATGACAAATTCCTGCTGTATTACATTTTTATGACTTTACTTATGTAGATTTATGTACTTTGTGTAATCACACTAATATTATAAATGCGAAAGTTTGTGTGTGTTTGTGTATGTTTGTTACTCTTTCACGCTGAAACGGTTGAACGGATTTAGATGAAATTTAGAATGGATATAGCTTATACCCTAATTTGACACAAAGGAAAAAAACATGTCGTAATAAAACCAAATAAACCGAATAAAACGCGGGTGAAGCCGCGGGCAAAAGCTAGTATAATATAAGATTATGTATCAAACATTATTGAAAAAAAAGGGAAAAATGAAAAAAGACTTGATCTTGCTAAGGTACACCATCTTTTCTATCAACTCTATCCCAATTTTATCGTTACTAAAAGTGTCAAAATGGAGAAGCCCTTATTTTCATTATAATCTACACTTTCACAGTAAATTACGTAAAGTTGAATTTGAGGTGAGTTACGAGAAATTTGTTAATACCGTTTTCGCCGCAGTTGACATCTTGGTGTCAGTTTTACACCGTGTTTAAATATAAAAACCGGCTAAGTGCGAGAAAAACTCGCGCCCTATGAGTTCCGCACTATTCGAATAAGTAAATAGACTTGAATGATTTTAATAAAAATTACAAACTTATCATTACCTATGAAATGAAACAGCGCTTGCAGCGACGCATAATTTCTTTTGGTTGCTGTCAGCTGTGTCAGTTTATAATTTGTAAAATTATATTGTTTTTTATCAATAAACGCATCAAAAGTACCAGGTGTAAATAAACTCTTTAAATGAAACCGTAAAATCTCCTGATCATATTGTACAACTTTCATAAAGAAACATACCTACCTGTGAAAATTAAATAGTTTGGCCAAGTGCAAGTGTGAGTCGGACTCGCGCCCAAAAGCAAGGGCGGATCCAGAGGGGGGGGGGGGGGCACAGGGGCACCCTCCCCCACGGTTCAAATAAAACAAAGAGCTGGGAGATTAACGCTATACCGCTTTAATAATATTAGTTTCTTTTTGTGTCATTCTTTTAACAACATTTGCAGCATTTTTTGGCGGACCGCTAGGACACGAATGCTATGCGGGACACTATATCTATACCTATTTGGCCCTTGTGTCCCCCAAAAATAAATCCTGAATCCGCCCTTGCCCAAAAGGCTCCGTACCACCCTACAAAATAACAGAGGAACCCTAAAACATGATAAATAACAACAATATAGATGCCCTAAATATTATTATTAGAGTGCATTACAAACCAGAAAAGGTAAATTAGAAACAAATGTAAAGACAAGAATTTGAAAAAAATCCTAGGGCCAGGATTCGAACCTGCGACCTCTTGTCATCAAGACAAGCGCGCTACCGACTGCGCCACCGAGGTACTTACCTAGACCGTTGAATTTCTCCACCATACTTGTCCACCGGGGAATTTTTTCAAATTCTTTTCTTTACATTTGTTTCTAATTTATCTTTCCTGGTTTGTAATGCACTCTAAAAACATAATCTTAGTTAATGAGACCTGTGAATTTCTTAACTATCTGAAGCAACACATATTGTAGCGACGACAGCGCCATCTGTTCCTAAGAACAAAGCGTGAAATCACATTACGCCTTCGTGAGCGTTCAGTATGTGCATTACAAGCTGGTTAGATCAAATAGTTACAAAATATTCGGTGGACAAGTATGGTGGAGAAATTCAACGGTCTAGGTAAGTACCTCGGTGGCGCAGTCGGTAGCGCGCTTGTCTTGATAACAAGAGGTCGCAGGTTCGAATCCTGGCCCTAGGATTTTTTTCAAATTCTTGTCTTTACATTTGTTTCTAATTTATCTTTTCTGGTTTGTAATGCACTCTCATAATAATATTTAGAGTATTCAAAAGCGATGTATTTCGCAATAAAAACATAATCTTAATATAGATGCCATTTATTTATTTATTTTATTTACATTAAAAAATACAGCTTTACAGATAATTCTATTACGCTATACATTTGAATTATTTTTAGATACAGGCCGTTAGGTACATACACAGAACATAATAATAATAATAAAGACATTAAACAATGCTACTCTTTCTTGCATCTCTCTCACATAAGTTTAAGCATTCACGAAAAACATCCATCAACCTATCAGCAAAAATCACACTTTGGTTTTGCTGACAGTAGTGTGTTTAGGCTCTCGACAGCGCGCGGGAGTGGAGAGTAGCGCCGAGCTTCGGTTTTGACGGGGGGTTGATACAATAGCTTATGTCGACGCCCACGACTGTAATAATCAGGTGCAAACAAAGAGGTCACCGCATTGACCAGCTGTGGGCAGTCGGATTCGCCTCTTAGAACACGGCTTACAAAAAGTAAGAGATTGAATGAATGAATGAATGAATAAACACTTTATTGCACACAGAACAAGATATTTACAAATATACAAAGAACAGACAGAAGGCAAGGGCGGACTTATTCCTAAAAGGAATTTCTTCCAGTCAACCTTGGGAAAATATAAAACATTTTTCTTGAAGAAATTTTCATCAGTGCATAGGTACATTCTAAGTTAGTTCTAGATTAGTATTGCGCCTTACTTCTAACGAGTTAAATCCCAAAGTTCCAAGTAAATACGGGGTTGGATACATGAAGGGATAGTATCCGTATTTTCTTTTATAAAGGTATCGTAGGAAGGCTTTCTGGACCTTTTCTATCATTAAATCATAAACACTTTCGTGAGGATTCCATACTAAAGCACTAGTTTCAAGTTTGCTCCTAACAAGCAATGTGTAAAGCAGCTTTATGGCTTCATTATCTTGTAGATCTCTACTGTTTCGGATAACGAAGCCTAACCTTTTAAAGCAACTAGCTGCTAGTGCTAACATATGCTCATGAAATGTGAGGCGCGAATCAAAAGTCACTCCAAGATCTTTAATTGAAGATACCCGTGCAATTGCTTCGTCACCCAGTGTGTTATTAGTGTGCTTTGGTTGAGGAGAACGAGTGAATGATATGACGTTGCACTTCTCAGGGTTAAAATGTAGCCTATTTCTTATGCTCCAGAAATAAAGTGCGTTTAGATCATGCTGAAGCAACTCACAGTCATCCTCATTGCTCACACCTCTTACTAATTTTAAGTCGTCTGCATATAAAAGGTAGGAACTATGACTTAGTACTTTTTATAGGTCATTTATCCTGAGGTTAAAGAGAAGCGGGCCAAGAATAGAGCCCTGACTCACCCCCGAACACGTCAAATACGGTTTCGAAATAAAACATCCATGCCTTACATACTGTTTACGGTCACTTAGATAGTTTGCGAACAACCGTAAGAGTCTAGGAAAACCCAATATGGCAAAGTTTTTTCAGAAGTACGTCGTAATCGACCCGGTCAATGCTTTTTTTAAATCTAGGTAAATTACATCGACTTGTACCCGTTTATCCATAAGACCGGAGATCGTATCAGTAAGTGTCAAAAGGTTGGTATTTACTGAACGGTGACTTCTAAACCCATGCTGGGTGTCACTCAGGCAGGAAAGGTTGCACCTACGGATAAATGTTCCTGTGTACAACGCATTCAAAAACTTTCGCTACAGAGCATAAAATTGCTCTTGGGTATTTTCGTTACGCGCGTAATCTTCCATTTGGTGGGATATATACCTGTCGTGATTATAATATTAAAAATATAGACTAACGGAACTTTTAGTTGGTCAACATAACTTTTAAGAAAATATGGGGGAAGGCCATCGGGACCTATAGAGCTTCTAGGTCTGAGACGTTTTAAAGCTGACTCCACGTCACTACTTGATACATGATCGATATGAATGTACTTAGAATCAGACGTGTCCTCAGAGCTATTGGTTTGTTCAGCATCTAATGTCGGAGAGTCTGGAAGGAAAACACTTGCGAAGAAACTAGCAAAAGCAGATGCTGCAGCTGTGCCCGTACACTCCTTGCCTTCATGTATGATACGAGGTTCAAAGCCCCCTTTAGTCTTTAGGCTTGAAACGTGCTGCCAAAAACCACGCGGGTTAATTTTAATGCTCTCTTCGATCCAACGCATGTGCTTCTGATACGCTATAGACATACGTACCTTTAGATCCACTCTAATGGCACTGAAATTTGCGTATACTTCCGGGTTTTTTGTAGCTTTCCATGTGCGATGTAAAGAGGCCTTGGTAGCAACGTCTTTTACCATATCCGCCGTAAACCACACTGGGTACCGCCTCTTGCGTACATTTGATCACGTTTTTTTGGGAATACATTGATCAAAAATTCCATAAATTATTAGGCAAAAAGAATTAACTGCCTCATCTACATCACGTGTTACGAATATAGAATCCCATGACACTTGAGTCATTAATCTATGTAATAGCTCGTAATCACCTTTTTCAAAATTCCAATCGCTATTATCATTGATATTGCTGGGATCAATGTAATCGGAGCGGGTTTTGGGGTGTAGTGCATAAAAAGGCACAGCGATTTCAAGTGGTGGATGATAGTTATCTATGCGTGGCACTAGGCCTCCACATCCGGCTTCGGTCACCGAGACTCCGTCGACACCATCTGCCAGAAGAACCACATCTAATTTACCTCCAAACGTATTGACTGTTTGATTCCTCTCTATCAGACCACATACATTTAAAAAATAACCGTAATAACATGATATATTCGTACTTGCACTATTTAGATTCAAATCACCCAGTATTATTACATTATTTAGATTATCAATTGTATTTTCCACATTCTGGAACCATTTCAAATAAACCTTATCTAATGATTTCGGTGGTATGTATGAAACACAAATAGTAAACTCAACATTTTGAAAAATAAGTGAGGCCCAAAGATCTTCTTCATCATCTGTTTCCAGATCAGGCCGTCTTTTTATTGAAAGACCCTGTCTAGCACAATAAAGAACTCCACCGCAGGCTTTGGGCCAATCCCGCCGCAAAAGACTCCAGCCTCCGGATACAACTTCAGCATCTTCCACAGATGAACTTAGAAAAGTTTCTGACACAGCCACTATATCTTGATCAACCATTAGTAAATTTTGTCTCCAGAATTTAAGTTTCGTATTTAGACCTCTAACATTCTGGTAGATGATACTAAGTTCTGAATCTGGATTTACTAGCTTAGTTGTACTACTCGGGTTTTGTGGCCCTACGTGGTCCTCGAAAGGGAATCCATTCTTTTACCCTCGCATTTTCTGGCCAGATTTGAGTAGAGAAGCATCTCTCGTATTGTACAACTGGGACGCCAATCTTGTAAGATTTATAATCTCCCTTTGAGTTCAGCTCCTGCACAAAATATGTTCCAGAGTAACAAAATTGTTTAAGGTACTCTTTAATTTCATTTTCTCCTGAAACCATATTCCAAAGGTGGAAATATTTACGGTGTTCAACAGCTTTCAACGATGTAACACTAGGCCCGGCAGTACACAGTAGCGAGGAAGAGCGACGAGATTTTTTTTGGGCAACAGTTGAATCTTCTTGTGGAGCAGCAACAGAATGGGACACAGTCTTGGCAGAAATAGTATCATCAGATTTACTAATCCCGAAACTCTGCTGTGTTTCACGGTTGGTTTTGGTTACAGTTGGAATTTTGACTGGAGCCTTAGCGGTCAGCTTTGAGGCATAGGTTGGCTCAGGCAATGTTTGCTGCACTGATTTTTCTTTAGATGTTACATTTTGGGGCATCACCTGCTTGCACTCGCCTGGGGTATCAACCTTAAGTAGTGCGAGTTTTTTGTGCACACAAGTTAATTGCGCCATAACAACATTAAGGTGTAAAAAAGCCGCTAAAATAATAGCACCTGTCAAATAATTCAGCATCCTTTAAGTACAAAACCGTAATTTTTAACACAGAGTGTGTATAAAAATGAGACCGAATTTGGAAATTTTATGTATTACCATCTTTAATAAAAGGCTAAAAATGAGCATTTTTTAAAGGTTCCTTGTACGGGGATCACCTTTGATTTTCATATTTTTATTATTTGTCGTGTTAGAGGCTATAGTAATACGTATTCTTTAAAAATTTCAACTGGCTACCTATTATGGCTAAAGCCGTAGACCCCTGTGACAAACGCATGGACAGACAGACAGCGGAAGCTTAGTAATAGGGTCCCGTTTGGCACTCTTCCGGTACGGCACCCTAAAAACATTGAAACTTTTCATAAAAAATTCACAGCTGGTTTTCAAAGTAAGAATACGTGAAAATATTATTTTATTTCTACAGACATGTTTATTTGGAAAGTCGTTCAGTATAATCAGCATATTATGTGCTTTCATTCAAAATACAGATAGCGCGCGAGTTCATGTCCATCGGGGCCAGAGGCGACGCGCGGGGTCAGCCCGCCCTGCCTTCACCCAGCTCGCCGCATTCGTCTGCATTCGAGTGTTGTCCTTGCCGGTTGTGACGCACGCTTATCGATACCGAAAATAAAAAGACGGACTAATGGAAAATACGATCGACAAATTCGTAATTGAAGTCAGCGACGGTGAAAGTGATTCCGACTCTGCTCTGTCGGTTGTCTTTGCATCTGATAGTGATTAAATCGCATTTAAAAAAATATCTTTCTCTATTAGCAATAAACAAGTAAGTACTTATCAAATTTATTTTATTTCATAATTTGCAAAATTACCTTGAGTTACAATAAAACAAATTGATAGCTGTTGACAAGATCGGTAGTAATTATCGACATTACCATAATTTATTAGGTCACAGCACTACCGCATTCCTCGGGATGGTCATGAACTCGCGCGCTACCTGTCCATTTACACCCGATGAAAAAAAAATCGTTCGTGTGCGTCCTTGTAACTTTGATTCTTCATCCATCAACCCCAACTAATGTATTTCATAAATTTCATCTGCCAACGCCTACAGATATCAATCTCCAATATCGACATGTGTCGCGTTCAATCATACCGAGAGCTCTCGTCGGCTTCAAGGATTAGAGAGGCTTCATATTGATATAGGTGCTCGTGTGAGAACTACCGGCCAGATTCACCTGATAGTTCTCACATCTTGGTTTGGACCTTACATTTGGACCTATTTATGAGCTCTCCAAAAGATGACCAAATAATTTTTATGAACATTTAGTTTTTGCCCCTATTGATTTACCTAGTTTTTGGATAGTTCTGTAGCGGATATATCTAATATATTATATTTATTATATAAGTCTATATAAAATATACTAAACTAATAAATATAAAAGTAATATATGCATAATACATCATACGATATACATAAATAAACAAGTAATTATATTTAATAACCAATAAACAAGTATATATAAACATAACTAGACCTACTGATCTACCCCATCCGCAGAAGACGGCAGCGTGATGTTATCCCCCACTTCACCATCATGCGACATGCAGCCGGCCGGCAACGTGACCTGAGGGGCGCCGCCGCACGGACCGGTTAACAAATATACTTCACAAACCTTCGGCTCCTCCGCCCGCCGGCCGCGCGCGCGCACTCCCCTGCTGCAGAACTCCTGCGCTTGCTGCAGCTGCCTTGCACCGCACGCCGCCGCGCGAGAACTGCAGTCTCGCCTATCGCTTCGCCCGACTATGTAGACGTCGGGACGCCTACAGCTATCCCTTTGTTTACCGCCGTCGTTATCTATCCGCGTGTAAGGAACGCTTTGTGAAGTGTTGCACCTTCGTATTTGTGTATAGGAATAGACTATTATTAGCGTGCTTGAACAACAATATTGTGGAACGTGAATAGACTTCTTAAATATCCTCTTGGTGGTTTGATTGAGTTTTCTCCCGTGAACCCATCCCTCACGCCACAATGATCATCGCACCGCATAGACCATTTCTACAGTTCTATTGAATCTGTTCATATACAGTGTACGGGACGGCTGTTGCAGTGGCTGTAGGTTGATGGTGCCGTACTTGACTGTTGCTGGGGTTGGAGAAGAAATCAAACACCTTTTACTGTTTCAAGGCTTTGAGGGAGGTTCCCATCTGCTCCCGGGCAGAGTTCGTAGAAAAGTGTGTCGTAGTAGATTTTTTTTTTTTTTTTTTTTTTTTTTTTTTTTTTTTTTTTGCGCCCAAGCAAAAGGCACCCTCCGGAGGTCTCGGTGGGAGGGAGGTGGAGAATGCTCATAGCATACCAACACAGCCGACTGCGTTGGTTATGTGGGACTCACTAGAAGTGCCTACCCACTAAACTCCACCTAGTAAGTTGGTTTGGCCCTGGAGGGTCTTAAAACCTTTATCTGAGCGACCCACCTTTGGGGGGGAAGGGGGTGCTAGCGGGGTCCTAAAGGGACATCCGCTGGGAAGGATCCCAACAGGGATCTATACTAGTTGGAGGGAAGAGCTAGGCTCTGTATGAGTGGCTCGAGCTTTTAGCTCATCATGAGCTTTTTGAAGCCTATTTAAGTCTTCTGAGAGTTTGTTAGGGGGATCGGTGAGGACGTTTCTCGGCCTTCGAACCTTGTAACGAGATATAGTCGGAGCAGTGTACGAAACTGTCTCGCGTACTAACGGATTGGGGTGTTCTTCGGCAGATTTGAAGAATGTCTCTGAAAGGGATTTCATGAATTGTTGGAGGGTGGGCAGCTCTAAGTCCCGATGGAGGTCCGCGTTGCGCACGTACCAGGGTGCATTGGCCGCTTTCCGGCAGAATAGATTTTGGGTTACCTGCATTTTATGCAGGATATTGGGTTTCGCATGTGCGAAGACGGGGGAAGCGTACGTTAATACAGGTCGGATGCAGACCTTGTATAGTGTTCGCTTGTTTCTGAGAGACATCTTACTGTGTCTGCCTAACATGCTGTTCAGCCTGTTCAGATAGAAACGGGCTGTACGCGTCACTCTATTTATGTGAGGTTTGAAGGATAGACGAGAGTCCAGAGTGACTCCTAGATATTTGGCAGTGTTTTTCCAGGGGACTGGGGTACCTAACATGCGGAGGTTGGGGGGGGGGTCGTAGTGAATCCTACGTTTATGGTCAAATCGGATTGCGACGCTCTTTTCAGGATTCACATCGATACGCCATCGTGCGAACCACTTTCCAAGAGCGTCGATGGACTTTTGGAGTTTTTTAATTATTGTCTGTGAGAGACGGCTTTTAGTATAGAGTGCAGTGTCATCTGCGAAGAGGGATAGCTGTACCCCGTTCTCGGGGATAGGGATGTCGTTTGTGTATAACGAGTAAAGTATGGGTGAGAGAACTGATCCTTGGGGGACTCCAGCTCTTAGGGGGCGTGGGGAGGAGAGCAGCCCTTCGTGTCTGAATCTGAAGGTGCGATCTTTAAGATAAGATGCCACCAATCGGACAAGGCGGTCGGAGAGGCCTGTCTTATAAAGTTTATAGATGAGGCCTTCGTGCCAGACTTTGTCGAACGCTTTAGCTACGTCGAAGAAGACGGCAACAGTAGGGTACCGTTTTGGGTAGAATCCGCTTAGGATATATTCTACTATTCGGTGGACTTGTTGGGGGCAAGAGTGCTTAGCTCTGAATCCGAATTGGTAGGAGTTGATGATCGGGTCACCGTCTGTAGGGAAGAGGTGCCTTTTCATGCGGGAAAGTATAACCCTTTCGAGTAGTTTCCCCATTGATTTAAGGAGGCTGATTGGCCGATGGCTAGCGGGGAGGTTTAGAGGCTTCCCTGGCTTGGGTATGCCTATGACGATGGCTTCTTTCCACGCTTTGGGGAAATGGCCGTAGTCGAAGCAGGCGTTAAAGATGAGGGCTAACAAGGTGAGTACTTGTTGGGGCAGATGTTTGAGGGCTCTGTTGGAGATCCCGTCCGCGCCTGGCGCTTTTTTGGGCTTTTGACCTCTGATGAAGGAAAGGATTTCATCTTCGGTCACTGTGATGGGGTCGGAGGTGAGTGGGAGGGAGTTTCTGTAGTGAATCTCATCCTCTACCTCTTGGATATGGGAGGGGACAACTGGTTGGGAGCTGGGGGAGCATTGTGAGGCAATGCTGTCCGCAAAGCATTCAGCTTTTTCTTCATCCTCGAAGGCAGTTGAGCCATCGGGGCAGGTCAAAGGGGGAATGTGAGTGATTGCGTCTATCCTGAGGGCTCTCGCCATTCGATAGAACGCAGTGTGAGAAGGGGATATCTGCTCCATGAGCTCGCTTTTACGGGAGTCATTGAGTTCCGATAGAGCTGACTTTAATTTGCGGATCAATTGATTCGCTGTCGCTCTATATTCCGGAGTGGGGTAGATCGCCGCTCTCCTAAGGGCTGCTCTTTTAGCCTTGAGTAGGTTGGCGATATCAGTGGGAAGTTGTTGAGCAGATGGCTCAGGGGAGGTCTTTTCGTTGCCTTTGAGGGCGGAGTTAATAAGCTCCGTAAGTGAATCAATTGTAGAGTCGATTTTATCTGTACTATCAAAGTAGTCAGATGAAATTTTTAGAGGGGAGTCAGGGGCATCCATGGCCGAAGCTAGAGTGTTTTTGAAGCCTTCCCAATTTGTGAAGGTTTTGGGAGGGGGTGGTATATTGTTTGGGGGACCTAGCTTGAGGGAGACTGGGCGGTGGTCTGAGCCAAGGTCGTCCAGTGTTTCAATTGCCCTGAGATTTAGGGAGACACCCTTTGTGAGTGCGAAGTCTAATACGTCCGGTGAGTGGTCCGTATTATCGGGGTAATGTGTCGGGGCATATGGGCATAGAACGTTAAGTTCAAGCTCGTCGGTTATAGGAAGGAGTTTCATACCATTTGGGTTGGTATTGAGGCAGGTCCAGTCTGTATGTTTAGAGTTGAAGTCTCCAAACATAATGACGGACTCCCCCATTGAAAGAATGGTTTGGAAGTCACTTTTTACTGGGCTTTTGCCCGAAGGGATGTAGACAGAAGCAATGATCAGGGTTGGGTGACCTGACATTGCCAGTCTACATATGGTGGCTTCCATGGTTTGGAGCGTTGGCGTGGGGAGGGAAGAGCAGTGGAGTGCTTTCCTATAATAAATTCCTGTGCCTCCTCGGTCGGCATCAGTCCTATCATTGCGAAGGAGGGAGAATTTCGGTATCGAAAGACCCTTAAGGTTCTTAGGCTTGAGAAACGTCTCTTGAAGTAGTAGTAAGTCTACTTCATTATCTTTGAGAAAGAGTTTTAGCTCAGGGAGATTTGAGCGTAATCCTCTGGTGTTGAATGAGATGAGCGAAATGCCCTTGGGTTTCAAACGACCTGTTTGCATTTGGGGCTTTACAAAGAGTTGAGGAGGTGGGAGTGCTCTACTAGCGCCAGAAGGCGCTGTTGAGAAGAGTGGGAGGCGCGAAGTTTTTGCGCGAGGACTGAGATTTCAGAGATGTTGATGTTTGATATAACATCATGGACGAGTCTCATGTCATCAGCCAGGGATGGCGTGAAGACGTTTGGGTGTGGCTGGAGCACTTTTGGGGTGGCTACAGGTGGTGAAGGGGTGGGGGTGGTGGCCTTTTTGGGGCCCCATGCTTGGGTAGGGATCGGCTTCGGCTGGGGGGCTGCAGCTGTGGGCAGTTTGGGTAGAGGGGGGAAGTTGGCGGCACTTTTTGCCGGAAGTGGTGTTTGTTTGGGGGGTTTTGCTTTGGGTTGGGTGGGGCGAGGGGCTCGAGGGCAGCCTCTGTAGCTGGCCGCGTGACCTGATTGGTTGCAGAGGACGCAGGATGGAGGGGTTCCATCATCGCGATTCCTCGTGCACTCTTTGGTGAGGTGGGGGATGAGGCACTTACGGCACCTTGGAGGGGCAGTGCAGTTTGCCGCTGCGTGGCCATAAAGTTGGCAACGGTGACATTGGGCGGGGTAGCCGCGGCGGTTTGGTCGCTCGACCTTGATTTTAGAGAGGCCGCAAATTGTGCGTTCCTCTTTGAAGAGCTCTGTGGCCTGGGGGGAGTTCGTCATAATGACGAGGGCAAGAGGAAATCTCTTCCCTGAACTGCTGTGCATTTTGTGCACGGCTTCGACAGGGAAGCCTTTGGCTTGGAGATCATTCATGATCTCTTCGTTGGGTACCTCGAAGGGTATCCCGCGGAGGACTGCGCGGACTTTGCGTTCCTCCTGAAGGGGGTGGGAGTGGTATGGGAGATCTTTGACTGTCATGAGGCTTCTCAGACTCCTGAAGTCGTTGATCGAAGCGGTCGAGATTCGGATGGCTTCTTGAGTGTTGGTGGCTTTGGTGTAGTTGATTTTTTGATCACTACACATTTTAGAGAGCGCGGTCCATTGGGACTTGTCTCTGAGGAAGAGGGGAGGCGGGGTCTGCTTCCGGGCGAGGACAGGCTCGCACCGGGAAGGTGCCTTAGGGGCCGGCGGGGTGGCCGTGGTGGGGGCGGGGGCGGGGGTTACCGTCGTCAGGAGGAGGGGGGAGAGCGCTTTGCGCTTCCTGTGCCTCTTTTTCCGGTTTTCGGCTATGACGAATTCGTCGTCGCCGATGGAACCGATGAGGGTTGGGGTGTCGGACTCAGCGTCCGATGAGGAGGAAAAGCAGGGGGCTGACCTTTTCCGTTCGGAGTTCACAGACGAGCTGTCTGAGAACTCCATTGATTGGGGGGGGACCGGTGAGGGTGACTCGGGGGAGTCTGCCTCTGGGGCCGGGGCTTTTTGGGAAGGAGACGTGTTAATCGCGTCTAGAAATTGTGAGAAGACGGCCTTCTCGATGCTGTAGCCTTGGGCTACGCAGAACTTTTGGAAGAGCTCTATTATAGGAGCAGCTTCCATGGTGATTTCGGGGGAGTTGGGGGAGTTGGGGGGAGTTTTGGGGGAGTTGGGGGGAGTTTTGGGGAGTTTTGGGGGAGTTGGGGGGAGTTTTGGGGCAGTTGGGGGGAGTTTTGGGGCAGTTGGGGGGAGTTTTGGGGCAGTTGGGGGGAGTTTTGGGGCAGTTGGGGGGAGTTTTGGGGCAGTTGGGGGGAGTTTTGGGGCAGTTGGGGGGAGTTTTGGGGCAGTTGGGGGGAGTTTGGGGTGGTGTATGGGGGCTGTTGGGGGTGCTGGAGGTTGTTGGGGGGGGTGTTTTCTTACTCTCCGGCGAGCTGGTGGCGTCAGTGGCGGCAGCTGCGAGCAGCTTCGCTCACGGTCCGCAGGTGCGGGCGCTGCGGCGGCGGCAGTGGCGGCAGCTGCGAGGCAGCTTCGCGCGTTGTCGCAGGGCGACGACGGCGGCGGCTGCGAGGCAGCTTCGCGCGTCGGCGCAAGGCGGCACTCGGTCGGTGGCGGGACCGACTGAGAGCGCGACCGTTCTGCACCGGGGCGCAGAGCGGAATGTTGTGCAATCTGGTGCAAAGGTCGTAGTAGACTAGGCGTCTCATATTTATATGATTTTCCTCTATTAGAGCGAGATGGGATACTCCCGGCAGAGCCCCCATGCGGCCAGCCCGAGAACTAATCTAATTTTTGGTATATCTAAGCGGCGTTGCCGCATGGAGACTACTGCCCTTATAGCCTGTTATTTTATTCTCTATTTTGTACAAAAGTATATTAAAACAGTATTTATATACATTTAAAATTATTATATACCATACTAAAAATTAATATCTATCTATTGGAACAAAATACAACCGTAAGGGTAATGAAACACCACAGAAAAAACATCTTTATTCGAAAGTGTTCAGAATGACTTATAAACCTATCTTCTATTTTATAACATAACTTATATACCTAACTATATGTACATAGACATTAACGTGTTCGCCGGTCGTCCGGAACATCTCTCCCGCCTTGTATCGTCGTCGCGTCGACGTTACATCTGTTCTCCGTCGGCTGCTGCAGGACGTCCGGCCTAGTTGGTAGTATCACGAGCTTCTTCGTGGGTCGTCGGAGGATACCGCCTTTCGTCTTCACGTCTGCTGTCCTTACGATTCCATCGGCGCCGGGGTAAGTAGCAATGACGACACCTCATGGCCACGTGTTCCGAGGTAGATTGCCGTCCGCTATTAGTACGACGTCTCCTGTCTGTAGCGCTGGACCTCGACCGTGGGGCTCCCGCCTGTATTGTAGGTCAGGCAAGTATTCTTTCACCCATCTCGCCCAGTAGATATCTGCGAGGCGTTGAGATGCTCTCCAGTGAGTCCGTCCGATGAGGTCTGAGTCGTCGAACGTTCCGGGCGTGGGGACGCGTGCTGAACCGCCGAGCAGGAAGTGGTTTGGAGTTATGGTTTCCGGGTCGTCTGGGTCGACTGACACGTGGGTCAGTGGTCGGCTATTGACGGTGTATTCGGCTTCCGCAAGGAGGGTTGAGAGGACCTCCTCCGTCGGGTGACGTTCGTGTAGTGTGGCGCCGAGTGCTGCCTTCACTGCACGCACCATTCGTTCCCACACCCCCCCCATAAATGGGGAACCCGGTGGTGTGTAGCGCCAGCTGATCATCTTCTTGTTCGCCTCCTCTGCTATTTCCCTCTCAATAGTCCGCCGTAACTCTTTGTCCGCGCCATGAAAGTTAGTCCCGTTGTCTGACCATATCTCTGTAGGGCAGCCTCTTCTGGCTATCATACGACGTAGGGCCATCACTGTAGAGTCTGTGCTGAGAGAGGAGACTATCTCTAGGTGGACGGCGCGTGTAGTGAGACACGTAAAGATGGCTACGTATCTCTTCTGTGTGGCGCGGCCGACTGTGACTGTTAGTGGTCCAAAGAGGTCGACTCCCGTGAACTTGAACGGCCGCTGATGGTGAGCGAGACGGCACGCAGGCAGGTCACCTGTTGGTGGCTGTGGCGGTTTGTCTTTCTTCATACGGCAGAGTAGACACCGATGTATAACCATGCGGGTTACTGGGCGCAGTCGCAATATCCAATAATGTTGGCGGCACTCGTTTAGCGTAGTTTCGACTCCGGCGTGTGAGAGTTGTCGGTGGGTGTATTCGATCCACAGCTTTGTCACATGACTGTTTCCGTCGAGGACTGGAGGGTTCTTCACCTCTTCTGGTACTCCATAGACGGCGCCGATGCGACTTTTTATTCTTACCAGTCCGTTGATGTAGGTTACTGATAGCCAGTGTAGGCGGCTCCTACTAGACGTCGGTTTATCGTTGTTCATATCTTCGATGTCTTGTGCGAATGTTTCCTGTTGGCTTGTTCGTACTAGCAGAGTTTCAGCGGCGCGGAGGAGACTCGCGTCGATAGGCAGGAACTTGTTCAGGCCTTCTTTCTTCTTATAATTCGTGTTCTGTTTCTGTGTACTTCGCTGGCCTTGTCGTTTCCACGTAGGGTCCGCTTTAATGTTTTTCTTAGTGCGCTTGTAGTGGGTGACGTGTTTACTAGCGCGACATAGATCGATGAACTGTAGTACTCTCGCTGTCGTGCGTAGTAGTCTCTCCCATTTCGAGAATCTTGTGGGATCAGGAACGCTTTCGCTTAACTTCTGTGGCTTTCGTTTTTCTGAGACGTAGTTCGTTTTCTCTTCACCTGTTTGTATCTTTACTGTAGTCGTGTCCTCTGGCCACGTAGATGGGTCGTTGCGCAGGAACTCGGGTCCCGTGAACCACCGGTGATCGGAGTCCAAGTCACGGGGGACGTCTCTGGTAGCGTCGTCCGCCACGTTAAGTTTCGTGGGAACCCACCGCCACTCGCTTACTGTACTGTGCTCTTCGATCGCTGCGATGCGATGCGCGACGAATGGTCTGTATGAACGTGAGCCTGTCTTGAGCCATGTTAGTACTGTCTTGCTGTCAGTCCAATAGGTGGTGGACTCGGGTTTCTGTTGGTGTTCTTCTAACACGACGGCGGCCATGCGACTCCCCATTACCGCGGCTTGTAGTTCTAGCCGCGGTATAGATGTCAGTTTCAGTGGGGCTACTCGCGCCTTCGCCAGTATAAGTGCTGTAGTGACGTGTTCGTCGGGCCCCACCATGCGCCAGTATAGTGCGGCAGCATAAGTGGACTCGCTGGCGTCGACGAAGACGTGTAGTTGTAGCGAGGCGGCGGTAGCGTAGCCTGTGTAGCATCTCGGCACGGTGACGTTGCGTAGGCGCTCGAGGTGTGTCATCCAGTCTGACCACTGTGTTGCTAGGTCGGGGTCAATCTTTTGGTCCCAGTCTGTTCCGCGGCGCCATACTTCTTGTAGCAATTGTTTTGCTCGTGCTGTGACAGGTGAAGCGAGGCCGAGTGGGTCGAACAGCGACATAATAATCTTGAGAGCTTCGCGTTTCGTGGGCGCGTCGCTGTGTAATACTGTAGGCGAGATGCGGGCCAAGTCTAGGTTGAAGGCAAGCTCGTCTGTAGAGGGTTTCCAGACGAGTCCTAGGACGCGTTCAGTCTTGGTTTCTTCGCCTAGGTTCACTGTGTTTCTCTGTATGTCGTCGCGGTCGAGTTCTTGTAAGACTGTTTTCGAGTTAGACGTCCATTGTCGGAGCTCGAAGTGGCCGGCGTGATGTATGTCTCGTACTTGAGTAGCTGTTTTGATAGCTTCATGTTCTGTTTGGAAGCTGTCCAGGTAGTCGTCCACATAATGATTGTTCAAGATCGCGGACACGGCTTCGGGATGACTGTCTCTGTATTTCTCTGCGTTGATATTCTTGACGAATATGGCTGTTGACGGGGAACACGTCGCGCCGAATATTAGTGACGTCATTCTGTATTCGCGCAGTGGACCCGCTTCTTCGTCGCCCCCGCGCCATATGTATCTGAGTGTATCTCTGTCCTCTTCCCTTACTTTGACTTGCATAAACATCTCGGCTATGTCGGCGGAGACTGCAACTGGATACTGTCGAAACCGCATAAGGACCCCCGGTAGTGATTGTAGGAGGTCCGGTCCTGTAAGTAGGTGGTCGTTGAGCGAGACCCCCTTAGTCTTGGCCGCGGCGTCGTGAACTATTCGTAGCTTTCCCGGCTTCATTGGGTTAATAACCGGGAAGTGTGGTAAATACCACGTCCTTTTATTTTTCTTCTGTAGAGGCGCAGGTTCGGCGTACCCTTTAGTGATAAGGGCATCCATCTGTTCGCAGTATTTCTGTTTCAGTTTCACATCTTTGTTAATCTTCTTTTCTGTCGTCGCTAATCGCTTCAATGCGTTTTCAAAGTTTTCAGGCATCTCGATGTCGTCGCGTTTCCATAGTAACGGCGCTTGATAACGCCCATCTTCTGTCTCTTTCACGCCTTCATTGAGTAGTTTCAGGGCTCGTTGTTCTGGATCAGATTGAGACTTCTTCGGGTTCACCGTGAGGGCTTCTATTGAAAAGTAGTGGCGTAGCTGTTCGTCCATGCTGTCTTCTGTAGTAGTTAAGTGATGGACGTAGTGAACTCGTTGCCCCAGAGAACGTGTATGTGCGCCGTGCAGTACCCAGCCGAGTAGAGTGAGAGAGGCGACTGGCTGATCTCGCTGTCCTTGTCGCACTTCTGTCGCTAGTAGTAAGTGCCAATTATCTTGCCCAATTAGTATTTTCGGCGTGGCGCTGTCGTATTGAAGGCTCGTGCTTATGTCACGTAGATGATGGCAGCTGGCTATGTCTGTCTCAGTGATGATTTGCGGCGATAGTTGCAGTTTGTGGATGGTGTGAGCTTGGATTTCGTGATGATCAGTCGCTCCCTGTATAGTTAAGGAGACTCGTCTTGATGTTGAAGCGGCGATCTTCGTGTCGGCGATAGCTTCTATGTTCAGTGGAATGACGGGGCCCTTGGCTCCGATCCTATTGGCTAGATCGGAGTCTATGAGGGTGACTGTGGACCCGTCGTCAAGCAGCGCATGGGCGTCTTCTTCTCCCGCCGGTCCGAGTACGCGTACGGGGATTATCTTGAGATATGACTGTGACTTCTTAGGCGTCCACGTAGAAGTGACGGCTTCTGTATTCGCTTCATTATTCTGTTCTAGTTGGCGCGTGAAGTGAAGTAGTTTGTTATGAAAGTGAGTGCACCCGTCGATTTCACATCTTTTCGCCTTGCAGTGATGTGTCTGTTTGCGGTAGTGGAGACACCGAAAACATAGGCGATGAGTTTTCGCTAAGTCCCAGCGTCCGTTGGAGTCGGCATCTTTGAATTGTTTGCAATCAGGAACGGCGTGGCCCGTATTCGAACAAACTAGGCATTTACTTTGGCTTCTGTCTGTAGTAGCGTATGTTTTCTGTGTTCGTCGTTGCGGCGCCACCGTTGTCTTTTCTTGTTTTTCTGGTCCAACTACCTCTGGCTGTGCATATGGACCGCAGAGCTCGGCTTCGATGTCGAGAAAGCGCGCCAACTTGAGTAGGTCGGCTTCATCTCTTGACTGTGTTGCGGAGAACTGGAACCATTGACGTCGTAGGGTCGATGTGAGTTTTTCTATGGTTAGCTTCGTGACTTCAGGGTTGTAGAGATAGTGAGTTCTATTGAGGGCTTGCAGTGTGGCGATGCTGTTGGCGACTCGGCTTGCGAAGATGCAGATGTCTATGGGCGTGTCTGTGAGGCGTGGTAGCGCGCGTAGGCGTTCTAGTTCAGCGAGGGCGATAGAGTCCGCTCGGCCGAAGAGCGATTCTAATTTCTTCACGACGTCTTGACTGTTCGTGTTTGCGATGAAGAGACAGCTGACTGCTTCTTTTGCAACTCCCTTTAAGCTTTTTCTCAGTCTTGATATGTTTTCATATTCTGAGTAATGACTCGATGACTCGTTGAAGGCGGCTTTGAAGGATAACCAATCTTGATAAGCGCCGTTGAATGTAGGTAGTTCGGCGTTGAAGCGCGGCGATCGTTGCGCAGCTTTTATGGCGGAGGAGATGGCTGACGATAGCTGTGCGACGTCGTTTCGATGATACGCTGTAGCAGGCACGACCTCTCCCGCCGATGAAGTCTGTAGGTTGGCGGGCGGTGCCTCGAATTGTTTGTAGAGTGGCGCCGATGGAGGCTGTAGTCCGACGAGCGGTGCCTCGTTCTGTCTGTAGAGTGGCGCTGATGAAGACTGTTGACCGACGGGCGTGGTGTGGTTCTGTTCGTTGAGCAGCGTTGGGAACTGTTGACTCTCTGTTTGAGTCGGTTGAGGCAGCGGGGCTGATGTGTCAGCTTTCTGTGTCAGGCAGGCTTCTTCTGTTCGCTGTTCGTGTGGTTCGTTGTTAATCGCTAGCATGTGGGTCTGGCTCGAGTGTAACCATGTGTTCACTTGACGTGTCGTGTCTTGCTCGGAGATCACGGAGTTCTCGTCGTCTTCGGATTCTGTTTCGGCGGCTTCTATGACGGCGAGACGAGCGGCGGCAAGTTCGACTTCTTTTCGTGCTAGTTCTTCACGTGCGAGAGCGATGCGGCGAGCACGTTGTGATTTGCTCGTATTGAAGCTTTTCGACTTCTTAGATGCTGCCTTGGATTGCAGCTGGGCCTCTGGTGCTGTTTTCTCATTGTTTTCATGTTCTTTTCCACCCGTGGTTGTTGTGGTAGTCTTCTCTGTTTCTTTTATTGCTGTGTTTTCTGTTGACGTCGATGTTGTATTTTCTGTTGACGCCGTTGTTTCTGTAGCTCGCGAAGATGAGCTTTCTATATTCCTCTCGCTCGTAGACCTCGTGTTGACCATCTTGACTTCTCAATCCGTTTCGAAGGACCATAAATGTACGGGACGGCTGTTGCAGTGGCTGTAGGTTGATGGTGCCGTACTTGACTGTTGCTGGGGTTGGAGAAGAAATCAAACACCTTTTACTGTTTCAAGGCTTTGAGGGAGGTTCCCATCTGCTCCCGGGCAGAGTTCGTAGAAAAGTGTGTCGTAGTAGACTAGGCGTCTCATATTTATATGATTTTCCTCTATTAGAGCGAGATGGGATACTCCCGGCAGAGCCCCCATGCGGCCAGCCCGAGAACTAATCTAATTTTTGGTATATCTAAGCGGCGTTGCCGCATGGAGACTACTGCCCTTATAGCCTGTTATTTTATTCTCTATTTTGTACAAAAGTATATTAAAACAGTATTTATATACATTTAAAATTATTATATACCATACTAAAAATTAATATCTATCTATTGGAACAAAATACAACCGTAAGGGTAATGAAACACCACAGAAAAAACATCTTTATTCGAAAGTGTTCAGAATGACTTATAAACCTATCTTCTATTTTATAACATAACTTATATACCTAACTATATGTACATAGACATTAACGTGTTCGCCGGTCGTCCGGAACATACAGGTTGAAAATGAACCCTTAGCTTTTTAAAATCTATGAATCAGAACCACAAAACCGTAAAAAAAGTTTTTCAGTCACAAACATCTTCATTTAACACGATAATTGCTTTAATTTAACATTTTCTTAACTTGTATTATTACGCTGTATCGCAAACTAAACTGAACTGTCTATCGCAGCGCTCACCCCTATTTAAATGCAGAATGAAAGATTTGTAAAATTCTACAAGATTCTGGCATTGTCGAGACTGTTCTAATACAACACTAACCGTCTAGTAGAAAAACGTTAAATACTTTAGAATCTTCTCGGGAACGATGAGGAATTTTTCAAAACAAATCGTCTAGTTTCCTCCACTAGATAACAAATGGCACTGTTCTTTCCCCCTGATGGCAACACATTCCTTTGCTTTTGTTTTGTTTGCAGATAGCGCTAGCATCGCGTTTTGGCCCCTACAACTTGCGTAACAATAAGCATAATCAGACTATCACTTTACCACACTAATCACACTTCACACTATGACACTAATATTTTAAATGCGAAAGTTTGTGTGGGTGTGTGTATGTTTGTTACTCTTTCACGCCGAAACGGCTGAACGGATTTGGATGTAATTTATAATGGATATAGCTTATATCTTAATGTAACACATAGGCTACTTTTTATTCCGGAAAAAAGCATGTCGTTAAACCGAATAACACGCGGGCGGAGTCGCGGTCAAAAGATAGTGTATAAATAATTTTGGCTAAGGGCAAGACGGACTCGCGCACAGAGGGCTTTGAAAAACACACAATACGGGTACGGAACTTTAAAAACTTTGTAAATAACAAGACTATGGCGTACCAACATCAAGGCGCCACAAAACAAGCCGCGAAAATTCAGCTCCGCTGGGTATCGAACCATAATTTTATTTTATGTTGTTTTATTTCACAGTACAACAATCTGATCAAATAAAACTTGTACGTATTAACCGTCTTTAATATAGAGCTGAAACATATAGCGTTAATAAATGCTACTTTTCAAGGTTTTCTTGTATTAATTTTGCTTTTCCGTCTTAGAAGACATTGTAACACGTATTCTGTAAAAATTCCAACTGTCTTCCTATTACGGCTGAAGCTGTAGGTAGACCAATGTGACAGACAGACAGACAGACATACAGCGGAGGCTTAGGAGGTAATAGGGTCCCTCGGGTATGGAACTCTAAAAATTAGAATGGTGAATCAAAATATGGTCCGCCACCCCGTTTTAATTTTTTTTCTACTAAAAATAATAGTGCTTAAATTTGTATTTAAAAAAAGACATGCCAATAAATCTGTTTGGATCAATCGATTGGTTGTCGCCTAGATTATTACAAATTATGTATAGTTAAATGATGTATGCAAGTGTGTAGGTAGATTCTATCCCACTAATATTATAAATGCGAAAGTTTGGATGTATGGATGGATGGATGTTTGTTACTCTTTCACGCCGTAACTACTGAACCGATTGGGCTGAAATTTTACATGAATGTAGTTCTAAGCCTGGAATAGGACACGGGCTACTTTTTACCTATAAATCAGTTCCCATGGGATGAAAATAAGCTTTCAAATTTCTATAGAAAAGTGATGTGTCACCCTTACACGCCATGCATACGAAACCGATTAGACTGAAATTTTGCATAAATGTAGTTCTAGACTTTGAATAGGACAAAAACTACTTTTTCCCTTTGTTCCCATGGAAAAACTATAAAAGAGACACACAAAATGGGAAACAGAGGCGCATAATACACACATTTCACCAGCTGTGTTTACTGTAGGTAACAGTCCGAATAATAATGACTACATATATCTATAAGAGTACACTAAAACTAATTCAACACGGGTGAAACCGCGGGCAAAAGCTAGTTACCAATATTTGTCAGTTTTGTCACACGCCAAATTGATTGATAGGATTAAACTCTCAGCTTGAAATAAAAATTCCGTGGTTCGCGTGCAATATTCGCTTTCCGCGGTAGAGGATTTTTGATATTGAAATCGAAGGTTTAAATGAAAGGATTAAAAAAGATTTAACTAATATCAACGTTCTTAGCAAATCCTTCATTACAGAAAAGCAACTTCCATTTTTTACCGACTTCAAAAAATTAGGAGGTTCTCAATTCAACAGTTTTTTTTAGGTTTATCGCTCCGTTACTCCGCTATTTCTAAAGAAATTTTCGTTTTAATCTAATGATATGGGCTTATCGCCATCATTCTGCAGGTTTTCCTGACAATGTTTTCCTTCACCGATGAATATAAATTCCGAAATAGTCATGGTGCATGCATTACGGGAGGATTCAAACTACGGTCTTGAGATTGAGAGTCCAGCGTCCTACTGACTGAACCACCACTGTTTACCAATGAGAGGGAACATACTTAGCAATATCATTTAATTCAAAGACAATAATTTGAAAACTTCCTCGGGCCAGGATTCGAACCTGCGACCTCTTGTTATTATTTCATCCGCAAGAGATGTGCCTCGACGCTCTGTAGAGTGCGCGGTAGCTCCAACTCTATTTTACAGATGATAGCCAATAGACTAGACAACCATGAAATACAACATTGGGTTCATGTTCATGTAAATAGGAATAGCACATACTGATATGTGTTTTTCCATTTCGTTAGTTAAGGTGGTAACGGAGGATCTCGGTGCAAAATGCACATCATAATATTGTTTTCCTTACTTTTGAATAAAAAGTACCTATGCAATAAATGCGTTTTATAGCAATTCGCGCAAACTGCTTGTTAATAGTTAGGTGATCACATGAAAATTATTCAATTTTATGCGTTACATTTTAGCTGCATTACATTACAACTGTAAACACGCTTTAAGTTTGTTAATGTAATGCAAACAAAGTGTTATACATTAAAGTACGTAATATTTTGTGAAGACTTTATTATTAACTAGCTTTTGCCCGCGGCTCCGCCCGCGTGTTATTCGGTTTTCCGGGATAAAAAGTAGCCTATGTGTTAAGTTAGGGTTTCAAAAATCACAGAGTTTTAAAACTGTGTGGACAGAATTAACAGAACACAACGTATCGGATAACGTTTAAATGAGCTTAAAATTGTATTTTAATTAACTTAAATGGAAAATTTTATGGTTTGAAAACCTTAGAAATTAATTTTGTAAAGCCTAATTTTGGTAAAACGGTAGTTGTTTAAATTAATTTTCTCGGTTTAAATCATACAATGAATGTTGTTTAATCTTTTTTTCCATTACTATCTGTAGAAAATGTTGTCGCATCAAGGTTTCTTCCGGGAACTTTTTTTTGTAATTTTGGTTAAGCGACATTAATTTTTGAGGCTATGTGTTATTTAGAAATGAAATGATATTATTCCAAAAGCTACTTAAAATTGTAACAACTCTTTAATAGAAACCGCAACTGTATGTTTGTCACAAAAAAATTATGAATTTTTTCTTTAAAAATAATATTTAAAATGCTCTCCTGTAAAATTCGCAAAATGTCGCTTCAGGGGTTCTTCCTTTCCACCGTCGAATTGTGCATTTTGTACTTAAGGTTTAATTTGTAATGTTTTTGTTATTATTATTATTTTATGTGTTTTGTTATGTGTTGTGTTAATTTTATTTTGATATAAGCTTATAATGCTTGAAATAAAGGTTTATTATTATTATTATTATATCAGGACAATCGGGCTACCGACTGCGCCACCGAGATACTTATAGACCGTTGAATTTTTCCACCATACTTTGTTTTTGAATTTGTTTCTAATATATCTTTCCTAGTTTGTAATGCACTCTAATTATAATATTTAGAGTTTTCCAAAGCGACGGATTTCGCAATAAAAACATAAACTAATTATTATTTATTTATAATGAGCACATTATTCTGTATCTTACGCATTACGCATAAGTGTAAAGTTAAATATCACTATTCTATTACAAAAAACAACTAAATATACAGTGGGCTATTCTGGTACTATTTTTTCCTCACCATTTCACCTGAGAAACACCATCAGTGAGTGACCGAAGCCCTTCAAATGACACCTACGGATTCAAGGGAATGCGGTTTTTATTCTAAAAAAACAACATGAAAGTTTGGAAATTCAGTCGACATGGGCCATCACGAAAAAAAGCCTTTTAGTAGGCTAGTTATTTTTAAAAGCGTTTTATAGACGTGTCAGTTTTTTTTAACAAAACTCATTTATATGTACTCACAGCACATTTACAGGTCTTTTAAAGATTTTTACTTAAGTGAGAAACAAATCCCGAGCTTAGGACAAACTAGTTTGAACCTAAAGTCCATCCATCCATCAGCTGTTTCGTCCACTGCTGCACATAGGTCTTTCCAAGATTTCACCACACTTGGCGGTCCTCCTGGGTTGGTGAGTGCGGTGCTGAAACCCTCGCACCAGTGACGCCGCTGCCCATCACCAGTCTATTTTATTTTATAAGGCCCGGCAATTTTGGATGGATATACCGCGATCGATCGGTCCCAGGCAATGGTGGCCACCTGGTTTTGTCTAGAGCGAATACAATTCACATCCAAATAGTTTATTTATTGTAAAATATGTACGTTTTACAGGTCAAAGAGCTGTCCTCTTACTCTCCTCCGAATAACTTAGGGGTGGTTTGCGTGTCAGATGGTGATACTTCCACAGTTGAGCACCAGCTCTACTACCTTTGTGGTGTAGGTTGTCATAAAACAATGACCACAAAGGTTATTTATGGTGGCGCGACTCGCCATACCTTCTAATCTAACCTACCGGCTCTCTTCTGCGCTGTATTATTACTGAAAAACTAGTTAAGGTTAGGCCTAAGCTAGACTTCGTCACGTTACGACATAAATTTCCGAGAGGGCTGTTTCCACATATGGACTAAGAAATGCAAGTCACACGTTTTACCGACGATTATTACATCCCCCCGTGATGGGTGATGTGCCCTATCGCCGTACTTCGGGCACAAGCTATGCACGAAAACGCAGAACGGAAAATCAAAATCAAAATATTTATTTTGTAAAATAGATACATAAAGTATACTTTCTACAAGTCAAAGTTAATCTTTACAATAAATATCTTAAGAGCAAAAAAAAATAAAAAAAGATATGTTTGTACTAATAAAGGAAATACATACAAAAAATATTTAGGTTGGGCTAAAAAAAATTAATTATACACTTACATAAAATAGAGAAATCTAGGAATAAAAACAAATGTGCCCCTCGTATAATGAAACTTCAATCCTTGATTTCATCGTTATATTTAACACACCAATATCTCTCAATACTTAGGTACATTTGCAATTTAATAATATAGACCACCTCTCAATACTGTTGTTATCGCAACCGACGCAACAAAACGAATGAGCGAGCTCTCAGTGCGCAGCGCTATCGAGCTGTACAGTCCCCCCACTACTACCCACATCAGTGTTCTCATATCCAAAGTACTTATTTTAAACAGGAATTCTAATAAAAATCATGACACTCGCAAATAGGATCTGAACTCGCAACCTCCACGTTAATATTCGAACGAAACGTTCGAGACGGTCTTTGACAAAAGTCGTATGATTAATACATCGCGTGAAAAATATTCCCAAAATAGCTATCCAGCTGATCCCTTTTTTACTTCACTTGGAAGAACCTTTTCACTGGCATCTCGTAACTCGAACATGAGTTATTATGATGACGTAACGTGACGTGATCAATGACGTCATCGTTCATTGGCCTCGTTACCGCTGCAGTGCTACAACGAGCAAGGGAATATTTTACAAATTAGTTGCTACTTGATACGAGAAGAACGTGAATAAGACGTGGTCTCTTACAAAGGGTCCGATCCACCGATTTAAGGTCGCTCAGGGAGCTATGAAGCGGGCTATGCTTGGACGAACGTTGGCTGATGGATGGATGGATGATACAAGAAACAAGAGTTTGTTTGTAGTGTAGTTGAGAGAAAACTAGATTATTAATCTTGCGCAATGCCATTTTTAATTTCCCTGACCATTTTTTGTCCTGTGGAAATTCTAATAAAAAAAAATTTCCGAGTCGAGCATTCTTAAAATCCATATCGAAAATTTTACAAAATAAAATAACATACGTACGAAAAAGTATAAACGTTATTAAAAATAATAAATCATGTTTTTTTTCCTATTTCAACATGATTATTAAAAAAGACCCGCGAAATAGGAATTGTTACAAACCTATTTCTATTGAACTATTTACGCTCAAAGTAAAAAAAAATAAGTCAATTTACAGTGTTAAAGAATACCTAAGTTAGTTTTATTTTTACTGTATAAATAATATATGGCATACAAATTATTGTAAATTTCTAAATTAATTGATTATTTAATTAATCAATTAACGTGAATTTAAATTTTTTTAAATTATACTACTGTTGTCTCAGATAACAATTTGTGTTCATTCAATCATATAACTTTTCCATTATAAATAAGTAAACGACTTGTAACATGTCGTTTTTAATAATATGAAGCTGACAATACTTTAAATTAAAAAATCTGTTAAGGCGACGCCACGAAGTATTGGCGACATGGATCTCGATTTTTCTCAGCAATAAAAAAACGTATGTAATTACCAATTTATTTATTAGATTAAGCATTTCATTGGCATTATTTTGCCCGAAGATTTAGTTGATTGATTAGTTTTCATAGCAGAGAAAAAAATATTTTGAAAACCTCTTTTAAAACAGAGATTTCTATTTCACTGGCAAACGGGAGCGAACAAAGCCTCTAAGTTTTTATTTAAATTAGTCTACAAATACACTTCAATATGGCCGATTGGATTTATTAAATTACTTATAGTTGTCATTTTAAATGAAAAATACAGTTTTGCCGCATACGACCTTACGGCATAAGCTAGTTCGTGAGTATTTGTATGTAGTAAGTCCCCCTAACTCCACTCCCTAAGGCGCCGATTTTAAATTAAAAGTTTATCAATGCCTCGCCTTAAATCACTCACGTATTTTTACTACTAAAAGATTCGTGGTTTAGATTAATATATTGATAAGAAACGGCTACTCACAATGTTATAGTTCGCCCATGCAACCATGTTTGCCATTCGCGTTTTATTGTTTTCGAATACATATCAATAATTTTAATGATTTATGACGTTCTTAGAACTACGAAGCGACGGCATTTACTATAGTTGTCACTGAGCCACGGTGAATTAATTGGCAAGTAGTTAAATATAATACCTAAGATAAAACGGATATATGCGGCCCTCGGGGATGGCTACCACTCGGTGTTGAAACTTTTGGGCCTTGAGCCGTGAGGCGTGGGGCCCGGATTGCCGGCAAATTTTTAAAGAATTGTCGGCGCGCCCTTCGATGCCTCTGGTGACCTCTGGCTGGAGCTTACCTCAGTCAGAGGATTAGCTTAGCGATCCAACGAGGTAACGCTTCCAGCGAAGAGGGTAACCCTTCCCAACGGCAACGACATAAAAAACATGTTTTATGTAATGTAGGTTTTATTTCTAAGATGTACATACATATTATATTCATTGTTAGGTGATATTCATTTTGAATTAGTTTAGGTTTTATTGTTATTGGATGTGTGATATTTTATGCTGACCGCGGCTCCGCCTGCGTTTATTCAATCTCTGCCCCATTTTCGGCTTTTGGTTATTTTATGAACATCCTTATAGCCTATATATTGACAATGGTCACTACGATAATAATAAAAAACCGCATTCAAATCCGTTGAGTGGTTCTCGAGTTAAGACGGAACAAACACACAGCAAACAGAAAAAAATAAAATAAAATATTTTTTGCCTCGGTAAGTATAGATAAACGGTACCGTTTCCTTCCTTGTGTTAAATCAAAACTGATTTTTTTACATATTTTTGTATGTCAGCTCATACGAGTACCAATAATAATGTTGTTGCAATAATATCAATAGATATGACGTCATGTCCGGTCGGGTAATTGAGTCAGAGTGCCGAATATCCGGTCCAACAATTAATTGATTGCCTGATTTAATGAGACTTCGCATTTCGTGAAATGTCCAATTGTGCAAAATACACGAATTTCAGATGGTTAACACTGATATTTGAATTGTTAATAATGATGTAATAGATTTTATACGTACTGTAGGTAGTACAATTGCATATAAAGAAAGTTTAAATAGACATTAAAGAAAGTTCTTCATTATGATTTTGTTTTTATTGCGAAATCCGTCGCTTTTTGAAAACGCTAAATATTATTAGAGTGCATTACAAACTACATAGAAAAAATCAATCAGAAATAGATTTCAAGTTCAGAATTTGAAAAAATAAATACCTATAGAAAATATAAACATTGGGATCACAAATGCTCCTATCATCAAATAAAACATAAATAACGGAAAAAATACTTATAAAAAATAATAAATAATAAAAATAAAAACACATTTATTGCCAAAAAACACAGAAAAAGGAATGACACAGTACATACATCACCGCTTAATTATACAAAAAATAGTTTAATAGTAGGAACATACACAACAGAAAAATTATAAAAAATGGCTTTTAGGCAAACGGAGATTATTCAGCTTTAATGCTGGACCGTTAGACGGTTCACAGCGCTGTTTTCTAATAAACCCCGGCTCTTTAGTTGCTGTGCAGAGCATGAGTTACGAGTGGGTAGGTGCTTTTTAAGCTACAATTGTTGAAAATTTATACAAAAAAAATAAAGAAAAATCATGTACATAATTCATTATATGTTGCAAGGGTGAGTGAGTTAAAAACCTACGAGGGTTTGTGTTTGTGTATTTGTGTGAGAAAGAGGGAGGTGGTGTGGGAGGGTGTGTGTGTGTGTGAGAGAGAGAGAGAGATTAATTATGTAATGAGGATTGCTCATTTGTGTTTTAAACAACTTTATTCATTTGGTACACAATTTTGTGAGGATGCTTCAAATTTTCGCTCTGCTTTTGCCGTTGCAAAAGTGTTTTTTTATACTTAATTTTAAAGGTAAATAGACTTATTTTTGTGCGTAGTAGAGGTGGTAGGTTATTCCAAATTTTAGAAGCGGCGTATTTGAAACATCCTTCATAGCCCTTGGTCGAATGTTTGGAGATGAAAACAAGATTTTGTGCTTTTGATCGCGTATTACTATTAAGTTTATCGTTTCGCCACCCTAGTTTCTCAAATAAATATTCAGGATTTTTTCCCCAGAGAATCTTTTTCGTGATACATGCCATGTGCAGCTCTCGTCTCGCTTTCATGTTTAGTATACCATGATGATTCAAGTAGGGAGTAATATGGGCACGTTTGGGAACGCTGAAACTGAATCATGCACAGGCATTTTGTAACCTCTGTATCGCCTGCTCAGTTTTAGCATACAGGCGTGGACCGTAGACTAACTATAGTAAAGTGGTGAGAGTATGAGTAGCTCGGTCACTAGTACACGAATATTTTTGGACATGTAATTCCTAAAGCTATATAATACTTTACAAAAGCTACTCTAATTTTATCTGAAATATGTTTAACATACCTCAATTCACCGTCCATCATCAAACCTAAATTTCTTGCTTCTGTGACCCTTGGTATTTCAGTATTTTCAATTATTATCTTGGGATTTTGTTCGATGACCTTCCTAATTTGGTTTTTTGTACCCTAAACCATCATTTTGGACTTAAGAGGATTTAACATTAAGGAGTGACATTTTGCCCATTCACTTATGCGACATAAGGCTTGGTTTATTTGTTCCACAGCAAGTGTGGTATCTGTTTCGTCAAATGAGTGATAAATTTGGGTATCATCGGCGTACAGATGGCATTTTGTATTTTTTATTATTTTGGTTATATCGGCAGTAAATAAAGTAAAAAGATTTACTTCAAAAAATTGTCTGCGCACGAATCCTTACAATCCTAAACAGATGACAATCCTTTTAAAAAATTATAAAATGGCAAACCTAAAACAAAATTGTTCAATTAATAATTCAATATTTGCTGGTAATCAAATCTTTTAGTGGACACATCGGGTGACCGAGGGCTGGCGCATTCCTCTGCCAACGTATAAGTTTGACTATCCAAAGAGGAAGTGTGGCCAGCGTTCTGGGCACAATGCCTCAGGGGTCAATTTGGAACAGGTTTATTATTTGTAGCCTTTGTAGGTAAGTTTATTTTAGTTAGTAAGTCTAGTAGTATAATTTATACTGATAGGTAATTTTAATACGAGTTTTTTATTAGGTCTAATTTAGATAAAAATAAAACAATAATTAAAGCAAGTATCTATGTACATGAAAGACATTTTGACATACGAAAATAACTAATTGACAAATTTGATTTCCGCATAGTTTTCGGAAAGCAAATCTTCGTGCATCCTTTCATGTCGACTTCATTATCGATTTATCATGGGATTGATTTAGATTTACGTTCGTAAAAAAGGCATTCGTACCAGTTTTTTAAAACCTTTTACATATAAGTTTGACCGCCTTCGTGGTCTTGTGATTCGAGTTCTCGAATACTAATGCAGAGATCTTGGATTCAAATACCGATTGGGCATATTTGTGTTTGGTCTACGTGCTTCGGAAGGGACGTTAAGCTGTGGGCCCTATTTTTACCGGAAATATGGCAATATGGCTCATCATCCATCTATCAGAAAAGCTCTATCTAAAGTTAAATGATATTTGTTAATTATAGTAGTTAGATATTAAGATAAAATTTTAAATATGTATATTATTAATGTAATTTTAGTAATTAAGAATTAAAGATATGTGTAAACTTAATATTAGACGTCACTTATATAAAATGCATCCTGTGATTACCTCAATAAGTTAGAAGTTTAGCAGTTATTTAAGTTCAATGTGTAGTGTAAAATTAGCTTACTAACTACTGGTTTTCCCAAGAAAGAAAATAAATAAATAAATCAGCCTGTTTCGTCAACTGCTGCACATAGGCCATAGCACTCTTGGTGGTCCTCCTGGAAGAAATGCCCAGGATGGTGTTGAAACCAGTGACAGTGACGCCGCTACCCATCACCAGTCTGTTTTATATAAAACTCGGCAATTGGGGATGGATATACCGCCATCAATCAGGCAATGGTGCACCACCTGGTTGTGCCTGTTAGAGAGCTGTCCTCTTACTCTCCCCCGAATAACTTCGGAGAGGTTTGCGAGAAAGGTGGTGGTACCTCCACAGTTGAACCCGGCATCAGCTCTTCCATCTGGTCATACTGAGTTGTAATGATCGTTGGTGAACCGTCGGTGTATGTATGTTCAAATGTAGACAGTGACTTGCATTTCACGATCCGCACTCGAAAGCACCTCTGACATCCCCTCGGGGATTTATGTCGTGACAATGTGTTATTGTATTGAAACCATATTAAAAATAAATTTCCATATTTTAAACACTTGGCGATTTATCCACCGCGAGGAGATAACAAATCAAATCGGACTCCTCTCGTCCAGATTTACTTTTCTGATTTTCTTTACCGCAATGATATAAATTTAATTTAATATTGTATAACATAAATTTAATTTTGGTTAAGGAAAAGTGAGGTGAAAATTTTAGAAATGGTATGCTCTTGAATAAAGCCACTGCACACTCAATATACCTAATCTTGAGACCATCGCCCAACTACTTTTGACCAAGAGCTGGTAAACTTACAGGTGTAACATGCTGACTAAACACTCTGATATTCCCAGACGTCTAGACCAATGTTTTCTAAATTTATGGTCTAGAAGTTGTTTTTAGCGATATTAGTTCGGGTTTTGAACAAGCGCAATTGGCTCCTGCATTTTGGGGAAGAAAAATTGGGGCTAATTTATGTTGAGATATTTGTAGTACCTTAGTGTATTCTGTAGAATAACTTATATTTTTTCTTTTTCAGGTAAATATATCACAAATATTGAGCAAGTAGCGACAATAAAGAACAAGGTTTGTAAGTAATAAAAATGACTTTAAATGAACGGCCACGCGTTTCAAGTTCGCTTTATTTGGTGTCCACTGGGAAACATTGACACCTATTCTCGTGTAGCAAATATTAAATTTAGAGCTGCCATAACCTAAAACTTTTCATAAAATAGTATTTTAGGTTTATCAACTCTAAATTTAAGGTTTGCTGTACGAGAATTGGTCACACTATACTTTATCAATTCAAGAGGCTATTCGACTAGAGCCTTTTTGAATAGAGTGGTTTTGATACCTGTGTGCATTAGCAATGTTGACGGAAGAGCGTGAGTGGCGGCGTTGCTGACGCACACAAGAATCACAATCTGCTTTATTCCAGAAAGTCCTACTCCGATGACATCTTGAAAATATCATATCATCTTTCTTCATAAATACAATTTTTAGGGTTCCGTAGTCCGACAAGGAACCCTTATAGTTTCGCCATGTCCGTCTGTCCGTCTGTCCGCGGCTTAGCGCAGAGACTATTAATACTAGAAAGCTGTAATTTGGCATGAATATAAATATTTATCACGCCGACAAAATGGTAAAATAAAACCTGGAAAAAGAAATTTTTAACGGTACCTCTCATACGCTTAAACTGGGGATGAATTTTTTTTTCTCGTCTATCCCATAGTGTGGGATATCGTTGAATAGGCCGTTTAAAAACATTCTGGGTGTGTGAAAACCATTTTTCGATTTAGAAATCCGTTGGCGAAATATTAAGCTTTAAAGTGAACATTTTAGTTAGAGTGGAGCGTCCCCCCCTCCCTGCTGGCTAAACGGTTGTTTATAGAAATGTGAAAAAATTCTCAGAAGTAGTATATATAATTAAGTTAAAAGGAAAACTATCACAGCTAAATAGGCTTTACAGGTTTACGAGTACAGGTCGCGCCAAAATTTTGGTCCCCTATAGTGTATGGGACCAGAAGTTTGGCGCGGTCTGTATTAGTAGACCAACTTATATGTACCGGACAACTACGGAACCCTACATTGCGCGTGGCCCGACACGCACTTGGCCAGTTTTTTTTTTCTTATCCTGCAACCAGTAATTCGATAGTATATAGTCTTGTTTAAAAAGTTGTATTTTGTGAATCGAAATGATCTTAATAATAATGAAATTTCATAAAACAAATAGGAAAAGCTACGAAACTAGGTGTAAGGGCTTCCATTATTCATAACTCTTGAAAATCCTAACTATGTATTAAGATTAATCTATAAATTACTTGTAGATAATCGTACAACTAACCAAGGAATACTTAAACAATTAAAAGAGTAAAATCATATTGTCTCTATATTCTTTGCCGTGTAATATAAAGTTACAACAATAACAATAACAGCTGAATACTCTGAGGTCAAAAACTACTAGTCATCTCCATTTTATTAAACATTGATAAAGAGACGAGTTCACCGCCCAAAAATAATCCGTTATGATTAACATTTTCTCACAAAGTAAACCTTAATAAAACAAAACGCCACCTGATATCCCCCAGCTTCAACCTGTCACTAGTGTTGTACAAGAGAATGGTTTCAGGCATCTTCGGCCAAAAAGGCACTTTCGGCCGGGATAGCTTTGGCCGAAACCAAAGTAATGGTAGTTACGTATGTAGACTAGTTGGAGGATTATTTTCACTTATTATTATTTGTGAATCAAAGAAGAATTAGGTTTTAAAATAGGTATGAAAAACCATTTGAAATTTCAGCTTGTATTTAGTCTTGTATTAAATTCACACTGACTGAAGGTCAATTTCACGGGCTGATTCTTCAGAAGTAGTTAAAGTTTTAATTTACATATGAATCGATAGAAAATCATTTATCCATAGGGCAATTGGTTTAGTATTTTGTTTAGTAGATACTTCAAGCCTGTTTTCCTTTTTTGACACATGTTTTCAGATATATTTACGAATATTTGTGTTTTAGATCGAAGATGACAATGCAATATTCGGACAAGAAATTTCTTACTAAGACTTTTCCCACATACAAGAATCTTATATTGAAAGCCGTAAATAAGATATCTGAATTTAGACAAACCCATTTTCGGCTTCAACTTTGGCTCTAGCCGAAAAATCAACCTTTCACAACTCGTCACGTTTTGAAATAAAGCTCCGCGTCTCCCAACCTGCCATTATTTCAGCCTGACCTTGACCTCCTTCCGAAATACCTGGCCTTAATTGATAATTCGATGAAACTCACCGGCGAAAAGTAGAGTTTTAAAGTGACTTTTATTTTTTAGCCCGATTGCGCGCTGGAAGGGAAGGAATTTGATTTTATGCATACTGTAAGAAGTCTTTTGCAGCTTTTGTTTTTGGTCTTTTATTGACGATCGCTTTTGTGAAACAAAAGCAGCTCTGGTATTCCGTTCCCTTTAATCTTTTATGCACTATGCTTTTTGCGTTCTACATAAAAGGCTTATGGAATTTGTGAAAATACGCTCAACTTCACTTTAGTATACACTTCATGTAATAATAACGTCCCGCTTACAAAAAGTTTAAGTACATGTAAAAGACATGGAAAAGTTTTGACTTTTTTTAACCATTCCATCTCACTCATCAATATTTAATCATCAATTACTAACCTTTGTCAATAACACAAACAATAATTCATATTTGCCCCAAAATTTGTGTAAGGATTACAGGTGCTCATAATAATAAATAAGCACATTTTACCATTGCAAAGAGTATGCAACACTTTCCATATTTCATTTCCATTTAAATTTTATTTTGACCAGCTTTTATTCGTGACTTCGCTCGGGTGGATGAGTGTTTTAATTAAAAATGTCGTCAGTCTTAGACTTGACGGTTATTTTATGAAGACCCCTATAGCCTATGTGTTGACCAAGGCAACCACGACGATAATTAAAAAAAATCGCATCCAAATCTGTTCTGTGGTTCTCGGGTTAAAACAAGACAGACCGAAGGACAAAAATTCTAATCAAAATTGTAGTTTTGGCCTCAATACAATACTAATATTTAATAACACATTTCATTAAAAAAAAAACGGTTTTTTTATTACTTTGTAATGCAGTCAGTCAATTTAAATGTTTCAGCACCATTACATAAAAGCTTTATTATTATAAAGTTAAAGAAAATAATGCATAGTAACTTGCTATGTTTTAGTTTGGAGTATGCCATTTTTATATAATTAATCATTAACCTTATAATATTATTTACTGACTAAGATTTTGTACAACTTGCTTAAAACTGTTAGCAATTAAATTCTCTCGCTCTGTCATTTCGAAATCGATTATGTATGGAGACATGACACAGATTGTATTACAACAAAATACTGGACTATACTACCAAGTGCTTTGACTCAGTTCTCTCGATATGTAGAGCCACTAAGCCGTACTACTGACGCAAATTTGCATCAGGAGATGCAAACTTGTAGAAGCAAGAAAGCCAACATACTCATGTGTCATTTGAAAAGGTATCTTTTCTTGAAAATACCTGTATATATAGACATTCTACTTACATAATTGGCGATCCAGCGACCAGTCCCCGAAAAGGTTACGCTTATAGGTTAGCCTTGTGGGTCATCTATACACCAAATTACATACAATATTTTATTAAGTTGGAATAAGAATGAATTTCAAACAAAACAGAGTTCAACATATTGGAGTAAGTGAGAAGTGTCTGGCTGGACGGTAAAAATAAAGTGTCTAGTTCACAAGTGGGCTCAAAATATCAGTAGCAAAAGTAGGCTAGATATTTCAAGAAATGCCTAGTTGGCGAATTTCGGGGCATTTTCGCAACGCTTCATTGCATAGTTGAGTGTGAAACTCTTTAAATGGAAAGAAACATCAAAGCTAAATATTGTGTTTGTTTGTTTACAATTTGCCTTTTCTATTAATACTGACATCTTGACGGATGGAAGATGCTTTTGAGTGTATTTTATTTTCTAGAAACGAATTTTCTTTTAAATGTTTGAAAAGGGGGCCAGATTCAGTACAGAGACAGTGCAGGTTTATAGAGTTTCCTTCAGTCATAAATGCAATAATGTACAACGTTCTTTGTTTTCAAATAAAAGTTGTTAAGATCCTGGCTACTGAATACGTAGACATGTAAAATTGCAACATGGTAGGTCCAACAGGAATTTAGTTGGGGGGTCGAAAGTAGCTCGAAATGGTTCGTGTAACACACGGCTGGTGCGCGGCCTTTTCTTTTTACAACTCGGCCCTCAACACGCTGCCACGTGTCGAGATATTATACAGTCACCTGTAGTCCAGGATACCTATTTGTAAACTATTTAAGGAGCATAGGCACGCCACCGTTTTAGTTTTAGTAAAATTTGATAACCCTTTTCTGTGATGTTTTTCGTTATAGACTAAAGTTAGTTAAAGTTTATAACTTAATGTAGGCACTTACAAAGTCACTATCTGGCTAAGTAAAATTTATATATAGGTACAATTTAAGGCAAGAAAACAACTTTTTAAGTGAATCCGTCTAACTTAATATTCTTAAAACAAAATGAATATTCAAAGTATTGGCAAAATGGTGCCTTTTAAAATATCAGTACCAGATGATAGAGATTTTATACTTTGATTTATAACGAAAAACCACTGAGAAAGGGGTTATCAAATTTTCTACTAAAACGGTGGCGTGCCTATACTATACCCTTAATGGCCGCTGTAAGAACTGCCAACTGATATAGCCCTTTTTGAATTTTGTTTTCTTATTGAGAAGACTGATAATATCGAATTTTGTTGATTCAATCTAGAAAATTCAATCAAAATAGCTACAAATAATTTCACGACCCAACAAACAAATTCAACAAAATGCACAAAATAAACATTCTCGTCCCCAAACTTATCCTTTGATCTAACAGCCGTCGAACGAACGGGAAAGTTTTTATTATTTAGTTGTTTTTCCTTTCGTCTGGTGTCAACGGCCCTCGCCCGGGAAATATCCGGTTTCACTGAAATCCGATATTTACCGCAACCGTAAACTTGATCTTTGCAAACATTGAACAAGCGCGATGTTATTTTTTAGTTTGGAGTTTCTATAGGAAATGTAATATTTGATTTGTCTAAAGCAAATCGTTACAAATATTTGCATACCTTTATTAAATATGTATAATGCTAGCCTTTCGCACGCAGCTCCGCCCGCATTTGTTCATTTGTTGCCCTGTTTTCTGCTCGGGCGTTCAATTCAATTTATTTATTGCCGTAAATCACATTAATGAACATTAATGTCAAGATCTTAAATTAACAAATAGTTTGAATATGATTTTACCAATATGGTGTAGCACATTAGATTCTTAATTTAATTATAACTAATATTCTTATAACTATACATTTATCTTTAAACACATTGAATTGAATTTTACATTATAAATATTTATTCAGCATAAATTAATTAATTAGTATATGTAATTTCAAGTTATAAACATTATATTATTATTCTGTTTTTCATCGTAATAATCCATTATCATTTTTATGAGCCCTATAGAAGTCTTTTAAATTATAAGGACACATTTTATTCAGATACCTTTTTAAAGTGTTCATGAATTTACCACCAGAAAGACATTTTATTTCAATTGGTAGACTATTGAAAATTTTGATCGAAGCCAATTAAGTAGACTTCGCATAAGAAGTGGTGTTCATGCTGGGAAGCTCCAGGTCAAACTCGAAGCGCTTCCGAAGTCTGGCACTAGGTCCTGGAGGTTTAGGGATAAATTTACTTGGGTAGCGCTTGACAATTTTGCAGAGTTCGATAACATACAGAGCCGTGAGAGTGTGTATTTTAAGCTCAATTAAAGAAGGCTGGCAAGAGTCTGTACTCGATTTAAGACCGTCTATTATTCGGATACACCTTTTTTGTACTCTAAATAAGCTTTCTACGTCTGCGCATCCTCCCCCCACTGGTAGACCATATAAAACCCTTGACTGAAAGTAAGCATAATAGGCTTGTAGGACAGCTTTTTTGGTCGCAATCTTTGCCAGGGACCTTAAAGCGTAACAAAAACTACTGAGCCTATTTCCAAGTACTTCAATATGCTTTTTCCAATTCATATTTTCATCGGCGTATATCCTCAAAAACTTTGCAAATGGGACAGTTTCAATTTTATTTTCATCTATCTCAACGTTTAAGTCTATTTCTCAAGTATTGTAGATGTGAAAGTATAACATTTGGGTCTTACGTTTGTATTCAGATCAGATTATTTTGTTACTTTGCAAACACCCCTTATTTTTATTTTTATTTATTTATTTATTTATTTTATAAGAAACAAAACGTCTTAAACTTAAGATGATAAACTTAAATATTAAACAAAAGGACTACATGTTTCATAAATGGTACAACAAAAGGATATTTTAGTGATTTGACCACTAGGCTTCAGGAGTTTACAAAAATAAATGCATACTCAACACACTGACATGAAAAGAAAAATGACTGAAATTTAGAAAAAACAATGATGTTTAGAATAACAAATAACTTAGATACATGAAGGTGTTGACTAAGGTAATTATTATTATTATTTATAATAGCAGGTCCTTACAGATAATAAACAGTGAAGACAAAATTCTAACAAAAACACACCTATAGAAGGAATTCAAACACGTTCTTATTTTTATTTATATTAAGAGCTAACATTGGTTCGTAGCACTACTAAAACCTGTTTTTGGAAACAAAGAGATGACATTTCTATGGTAGGTATGCATTAGAAAAGAATTTCACGGAGCAGATTTTTAAATTGATACAAACTGGATGAAAACATGTCTGTGGATTCTAGTTTATCATTATAAAGTTTAGAAACTCGTCTTAAATACGTGTTGCTAGCGTAGTTGGTTCGACATAAAGAATTAAACAATAGGTAACGAGAACGTGAAGAGGGTCTGCGCAAATAGAAAAATACTTTTTCTAGTAAAGTAGGTGAGTCAATTTTCCCGTTGATAATTTTAAACAAAAACAAAGCATCCAAATATTGACGGCGCTTAGCAAGAGAAGGTATTTGATGACGGGTAGCTGATTCAGCATAATCCTCAAAGTTGTTACCAGTTCGATAGTCTAAGGATTTTAAAAACTTATTTTGTATTTTTTCTATACGATCGATGTGGACAACGTATTGAGGATTCCACACAATACAACAGTGTTCTAAGAGACTGCGGACAAATGCAAAATAGAGTATTTTATAGGTATCTGACCGTTTAAAGGGCTTACCCAGACGCAAAATCAATCCCAATTTTTTATATGCCTTATTTATTATTTTATCAATATGAAGATTAAAATGAAGTTTACTATCTAAAGTTACACCTAGGTCTCTAATCTCACTTACCCGCTGCAAAATATTACCCGATAAATTATAATTAAAGTTAAGTGGATTAAGCTTTCTACTAAAAGAAATGGTGTAGCATTTATTAAAATTTAGAATAAGTTGATTTTGATTACAATAGTCAACAAAATTACTAAGATCATTTTGAAGGTTTTCACTATCTTTAATACAGCGAATTACACTGTAAATTTTAGTGTCATCTGCGTACAGCAGATGGTTATTAGCACTGAAAACTTTGTCTGAAATATCATTAACATAGATAGTGAAAAGGCAAGGGCCCAAATGTGAACCTTGTGGAACACCAGAAGGCACGCGTAAAAATGTTGATGTATACCCCTTAAGAGCAACAGCCTGCCTTATAGCTTATGTGTTGACCAGGATCACCACGATGACAATAAAAAAGACCGCATCCTAATACGTTTAGTGGTTCTCGAGTTAATTTTTTTATTAAAAATGGTTGTTTTGGCTTCAATACAATACTTATAATCGAAATCATAAAAAAAAAAACAAAAATTTGATTTGAAGACACGAATTTTTTACCACTTTATGATTAGTATACATCTGCATAATTTAATTTATTGATTCATTCTCCAAATAAGGTATTTTTAATTGATTTAAAAAGGAAGTTTTCAATATTACACAAAATTATTCAGGAGACCCTCCATCCAACTTATATGACACGCAGTGAACACAACTGCCGCAGCACGTTGGAAGCATCAAATACGCATTACTGAAGAAAGGTCTGTTCAACCCTTTGCGGTATATATTTATGAAGACCATTATAGGAAGTAGATTTGAGTTCATTTGACTCGTGTTAGGGGAGATTTCTTGAGTTTTTGATAAGTTATGCACTACTTTTTTTTCGAGTTTTCTTACCCACAATTTCATCGAAATACAAGCTTTTGTTAATCACTCTAAAGAATTTTAGAGTATTATTTTTAAATTTCTTAGTATTTCAACACAAAACTTCTCTATGTTAATATGTATTTAGACTCGAAAAATGTCTCTGTAGAATTTTATCACTTTTGTGGTATAGACAAAAATCACTGCAATGATTCAGGATGCAGTATTTGTTGGTAAAATGAAGTAGTTTAGCAATTTTTTTGAGGATTTGATAAAATATAGAAATCAACTATTTACAATTCACACTAGCCAGGGTGAAATTAGCAAAACATCCATCCATCAGCCTGTTTCGTCCACTGCTGGACATAGGCCTTTCCAGGATTTTGCCACTCTTGGTGGTCCTTCTGGAAGAAATGCCCATATTCACACACGCCAGGCAGGCGGGTTAGTGAGCGCGGTGCCGAAACCTTTACACCAGTGACGCTGCTGTCCGTCAACAGTCTGTTTTACATAAGGCCGGCAATTGGGATGGATATACCGCCATCCATCGGTCCCGGGCAATGGTGGGCTGCCTGGTTTTGCCTGAGAGCTGTTCTCTTACTCTCCCCCGAATAACTTCGGGAGGGTTTGTGAGTAAGATGGTGGTATCTCCACAATCGAGCCCGGCATCAGCTCTACCATCTAAAATTAGCAAAACATTTTTTTTTTTTTTTACCACCAGTTATTTGTCACGAGTGAATTGCACTGCTACCTGCCGCATTGTTTTTCCATCTCTTACAAAACCCTAAACTTGTGAATATTACCTTTAGTGCTGTTATTAGAATAAAACCTACTGATACTATCATTGACCGTAGTGATTCTATTAATTTAAAGTAAACTCTAATTACATAAATAACTGGAAATCATAAATCTCTTACAAAATCAGAGATATACGGTAGTATATACAAGATCTACGTTCAAAATAATAATAATAAATAACAAAAAAATAATTCAAGAACCAATAAATTACACTTAGAAAGAGTAAATTGTATTTCTACACTCCGTGCTAGTAAAATTGTAATTGGCAATGTAACGTCAAAGTACGTTATTTTTAATCAGTGATTTTGCACACGCGTGGCGAAATGTTCATACAGTCGAGTCACTTTTAGAGTTATTGTAGTTGATCAAACAAATCGTTATCGAAACTATGGGTTTACGTTTGTGCTTGACGTCGTTTAATAGTACATTACTGCTAAGAACAAGAAATAAGCAATCCTGGACGAGTAAGTTAAAAGTCCGAGCCTGTAGAGCGAGGAGTTTTATATACGAGGCCAGGATTGCTAATTCATGGTCGAAGCAAGTATAGCGCTTTTCTTAAAAATAAAATGAGACGTTTTAATGTTTTTCATGATAATGAGTTATATCAAATATAATAAACTGATGTAATGACTAATATTAAAAGTTACTTACTTGCTCATATTTATTGTTATTGATTTTTTCAGCAAAGCATTAGTGGAGTATAATCTATATCAGAGCCCGCTTCTGAACTCATTTTGTCATTTATTTGCACAAAACACTTTCAACTAAAATATAAAGCAACATAAATTCCCGCTTTTACGCAACTTTTTTTTATTATTGCCAGATGGGCAAAGGTATTTACCGCTATGCAGCCTTCTAGCCTTCTTTGTGGACAACGCCATCTAGAGGAACGCTAAGAACTAAAAAAAAATAACGAGAAAAACCTCCTTAGTTTCTTATAAATAAAGACACGGATAGTTTTAAAAAGAAAACATATGAAATATACTCTGTGAACATCAGGTATGTAATGGATTTTCATACGAATTTCCTGGACAGTTATTCAGATTTCCTGGACATTTTATTAGCTTGCCAGGATGAAGTATTTTCTGGTCCTTCTTTACCGTATATAATGGTAATATTACAATGTACTATTGAGAAATAAATATTTATGTGCAACTTCGGCGTAGTGCTGCATCTAGCATACTTGTGCTTACGTGTAGAGAATACGTCTGCTAAGGTGTGTGGCATACCGCACTACGGCGTAGAGTGTACTTGTGCTACGACGTAGTGCAAGCTTTTGTTACGGTGTACAGTGTACACTTGCTACGACGTAGTGCATGATTTTACTACGGCGTAGTGCATGCTTTTGCTACGGCGTAGAGTGTACTTGTGCTACGACGTAGTGCAAGCTTTTGTTACGGTGCACAGTGTATACGTGCTAAGACGTAGTGCATGCTTTTGCTACGGCGTAGAGTGTACTTGTGCTATGACGTAGTGCATGATTTTGCTACGGCGTAGAGTGTACTTGTGCTACGACGTAGTGCAATCTTTTGTTACGGTGTACAGTGTATACGTGCTAAGACGTAGTGCATGCTTTTGCTACGGCGTAGAGTGTACTTGTGCTATGACGTAGTGCATGATTTTGCTACGGCGTAGAGTGTACTTGTGCTACGACGTAGTGCAATCTTTTGTTACGGTGTACAGCGTACACTTGCTACGACGTAGTGCATGATTTTGCTACGGCGTAGTGCATGCTTTTGCCACGGCGTAGAGTGTACTTGTGCTACGACGTAGTGCAAGCTTTCGTTACGGTGTACAGTGTACATATACGTGCTAAGACGTAGTGCATGCTTTTGCTACGGCGTAAAGTGTACTTGTGCTATGACGTAGTGCATGATTTTGCTACGGCGGCGTAGAGTGTACTTGTACTAAGACGTATAACATGCTTTTGCTACGGCGTAGAGTGTATGTGTGCTACGACGTCGTGCATTCTTTTGCTCGACGTAGAGTGTACATGTGCTACGATACCTCATACCTTCGTTCGAATTCAAATTCAAATTGTTTATTTTGTAAAATAGATACAATAAGTATCATCTTTGCCCTCGGCTTCAAAGCTAGAACACGTATTTGTTTACTCTCTGTCATTTAATAAAATTACTGGCGTATTACGGCTGTCTTTCGAAAAAAATTACGATACAGTGGAAGTGTACAGTTATTCAATCATATTTACATATGTGCAGTGGTGTTAAATCAGTGATTGATACATATTATCTAAATTATCTAAGCAATTACTCATATCGAATTCTACACGTCACTCATTAGCCGGTTGTTCTATGTCAAGCAACTTCTGCTCTTAGGTGTGCGGACGTCGGGTGAGAATCGCTTGCGGAGCGCTTGTATGACGACGGATACCGGTTCGAGTCGCCTATCAAAGATCAGCGAGTTTCGACTGTGAGCGTCAATACCTATCTACACTCGGCATCTGAGAGGCTCCCTGTTGTTGGAATAGACATAACATAACACGGGGACAGCTAGACCTTTCTACGGAGCTTGTATCTGCGATAAATTAATAAAACAATGTCCTCATGTGATAAGTGCAATAGGGCCGTGGCAGATCCATTGGCGTGTAAATTATGCGGAAATGATTACCACTCTAAATGTGGTGGTGTGAGTGAAGCTGCTTTCAAAGCCATGCGTTCGGATGAGAAACTGGATTGGTGCTGCTTAAACTGTCGAGAAAAAGGAAAATTTGAGTGCATCATGGATGAACTAAAGAGGTTTCGTGCTGATTTTGATGTAACATCTAGAAAAATTGATAAAGTCAACGATAAGCTCTCCAAGTTGACCGAAAGGATTGACACCATGGAAAATCGTATAAACATTACTGAAACTAAGTTAGTGGAAGCGAATGAAAAAATTAGCCAACTCCTTCAAGAAAACGACATACGTGACCAATTCCTGCGCTTAAACAACGTGGAAATATCGGGAATTCCCATACAGAAAGGCGAAAATTTAAATAACCTTGCCCTAACATTGTGTCGCAAGGTAGGCGTAGATATTTCACTTTCCGAAATTGACACCATACATCGTGTCAGGCGTTTTGATTCGGGGAATGTAGCCGGCGATGCAGCATCGCACTCCCGTCCTCCCGCCATCATCATGCGTTTTCTGCAGAAGAGAAGGAAGGATGAGGTCCTCGCTGCAGTGCGCGCGCGTCGCGGTCTACGAACCTCGGACTTAGAGATTGCTGGACCTCCCGTGGACATCTTTGTAAATGATCACTTAACGCGTACAAATAAGATATTACTTAAACGTGCCAGGGAAGTTAAAGCTGAAAGGAACCTGGAGTTTTTATGGGTTCGTGACTGTAAGATTTTCCTTAGAAAGAATCCAAATTCAAAATCCTTTAAAATTGCCAACGCTTCAGATTTCGATAAAATAAAATGACTTTTCTTATCTATTTGTTTTGTGTATGTTGTGCATTATTATGGTAACACTATAAGAACCTTGAACATAAATTTCATTTATTCTTCACGTTATAAGTTGCAGTATTTTTGTACCAGTGTGAACATGTATATCTATGCAGGTATGTGTATGCAATCTTATTGTAAATTACTGCATTTAATTTATTGCGCTCACTTAAACATAAAGGGATGTACTCGTGCTAGAAACCGTTTTAATATAAAGTTATGCTTCTTTTATATACCTATAGGTATATTAAATCGTCTTATAAATTATAAATTTTGTGTTATTCTATTAATGAATTGCTCATATTTATCGTGTATTGAGGATGAAACAGATTGCTATAAATTCTACGGTATTTTTCATATTTTATGTGTTGTGAGCGTGCATTGGTCGACTTTTCAAATTTCATCACTAATTTTTTTTATGTACGTTTTTGATTTTAGTTAGCGATGATGGCTCCACAGAGTAAACTTAATATTTACTATCAGAACGTAAGAGGGTTGCGCACTAAATCAGATGTTTTTCTTTCTAACGTGGTAAAAAACGAATATGACGTAGTTATTTTAACAGAATCTTGGTTGAATAACGAGTTTAGTAGTAGGGAATATTTTGATGATCGTTACGATGTTTACCGCTGTGACCGTACAGAGGTAGAGGAGTCTGACCGCCGAGGTGGCGGCGTGCTCGTGGCTGTACGCCGAGAGTTGGGCTGCATCCGTCGGGTAAATTGGTGTGCACACCCACCTCTCGAGGAGTTATGGGTGAGTATCCCAATATGTCACCGTACCGACTCATTGAATCGACGTAAAAATTTGCATATTGCTTGTGTGTATTTACCCCACAAAACAAGTAAAAATGAAACAATGCACCTCGAATGTTTGTCACGATTTTTTGATAACGCTTGCAAAAATATATCGAGTCATCCCGACGATTTATTTTTCCTGGCAGGCGATTATAATTCAACCTATGCGTCATGGAATACACAATGTGACGGTTCAAAACACTTATCTTTGTCAACCAATAATGATAAAATTGCAACTGTAATTTCTAACTTTATGTCATTTTCGGATTTTAAACAATATAACTGGTGTTTAAATATAAATGCTCGGATCCTTGATTTAATATTTTCAAACAGTAATTGCACAGTCTCACCATGCGAGTTGCCCCTTACCGGTGAAGACTTGAACCACGTATCTCTTGATATAGACCTTCATCTCGGACAATCTTTGCAGAAACTTCTAAAGCCGAAATGTACTAACAATTATATTTTCAATAAAGCAAATTTCGCCGGTATTTCTGCCGGTTTGAGTTCATTTGATTGGAGTTCATTAGAAAATCTGTCCACTGATGAATCTGTCTCTGTTTTTTATTCAATTTTAAATGATCTTATTAAAGAGCATGTGCCTAGGCGTAAAATTTATTCATGCCATCGCTATCCACCCTGGTTTTCCATTGCACTCATTAAGTTAACTAAAGAAAAAAGAAAAATTCATAAAAGGTGGAAATCTTATAGCAATCCTCTTGACTATTTAGAATTCAAATGTTTAAGAGCTCGACAAAGTAAAATGGAAAAAGAATGCTATGACTTGTATATTAGTTATGCCGAAAATAATATAAGTAAATCACCAAAATATTTTTGGAATTTCATTAAGTCAAAATCATCATCTAATGGGATCCCGGATATTATGTCATATAACGGTAAAATTAGTAATAATGGAGAATCCATTTGTGAATTATTTAATGAATATTTTGGTTCAGTTTTTATTACAAGCGACGGTACGTTACCGAATATTCCTGGCTGTGCATCATCTTCATCTGTTGATGTTACTTCCATTAACATGAATGAAACAATAGTTCTTAAACATCTTCAAAAACTTGATACAACAAAAAGTGCTGGTCCTGATGGCATTCATCCACTCATTATTTCTAAATGCGCAAAAGAAATGGCTAAACCCCTTGCTTTAATTTTTAACAAGTCTCTAAAAGAGGGATGTTTTCCAGATGTCTGGAAACAAGCATATATAACACCAATCTTTAAGGGTGGCGACGCAAATGAAGTTCCTAATTATAGACCTATTTCAAAGCTATCTTTGATTGGTAAAGTTTTCGAAAAAATTGTTACGCTTGAGTTAAATCAAATGGTCAAGCAACATATATCAGGTAAACAACATGGTTTTATCAAAGGTAGGAGTGTTGACACAAACCTTGTTACCTTTACTGATTTCATTTTGAATGGTATGGATGATGGATATCAGGTGGATGCCGTGTATACCGATTTCTCTAAAGCATTTGATAAAATTTCTCATAAACTATTAATTTGTAAATTGTATGAGTTCGGTATACACGGCGATCTTCTTAGGTGGATTAAATCCTATATCAGTAACCGCAGCCAGGCTGTTGCTCTTAAGGGGTATACATCAACATTTTTACGCGTGCCTTCTGGTGTTCCACAAGGTTCACATTTGGGCCCTTGCCTTTTCACTATCTATGTTAATGATATTTCAGACAAAGTTTTCAGTGCTAATAACCATCTGCTGTACGCAGATGACACTAAAATTTACAGTGTAATTCGCTGTATTAAAGATAGTGAAAACCTTCAAAATGATCTTAGTAATTTTGTTGACTATTGTAATCAAAATCAACTTATTCTAAATTTTAATAAATGCTACACCATTTCTTTTAGTAGAAAGCTTAATCCACTTAACTTTAATTATAATTTATCGGGTAATATTTTGCAGCGGGTAAGTGAGATTAGAGACCTAGGTGTAACTTTAGATAGTAAACTTCATTTTAATCTTCATATTGATAAAATAATAAATAAGGCATATAAAAAATTGGGATTGATTTTGCGTCTGGGTAAGCCCTTTAAACGGTCAGATACCTATAAAATACTCTATTTTGCATTTGTCCGCAGTCTCTTAGAACACTGTTGTATTGTGTGGAATCCTCAATACGTTGTCCACATCGATCGTATAGAAAAAATACAAAATAAGTTTTTAAAATCCTTAGACTATCGAACTGGTAACAACTTTGAGGATTATGCTGAATCAGCTACCCGTCATCAAATACCTTCTCTTGCTAAGCGCCGTCAATATTTGGATGCTTTGTTTTTGTTTAAAATTATCAACGGGAAAATTGACTCACCTACTTTACTAGAAAAAGTATTTTTCTATTTGCGCAGACCCTCTTCACGTTCTCGTTACCTATTGTTTAATTCTTTATGTCGAACCAACTACGCTAGCAACACGTATTTAAGACGAGTTTCTAAACTTTATAATGATAAACTAGAATCCACAGACATGTTTTCATCCAGTTTGTATCAATTTAAAAATCTGCTCCGTGAAATTCTTTTCTAATGCATACCTACCATAGAAATGTCATCTCTTTGTTTCCAAAAACAGGTTTTAGTAGTGCTACGAACCAATGTTAGCTCTTAATATAAATAAAAATAAGAACGTGTTTGAATTCCTTCTATAGGTGTGTTTTTGTTAGAATTTTGTCTTCACTGTTTATTATCTGTAAGGACCTGCTATTATAAATAATAATAATAATTACCTTAGTCAACACCTTCATGTATCTAAGTTATTTGTTATTCTAAACATCATTGTTTTTTCTAAATTTCAGTCATTTTTCTTTTCATGTCAGTGTGTTGAGTATGCATTTATTTTTGTAAACTCCTGAAGCCTAGTGGTCAAATCACTAAAATATCCTTTTGTTGTACCATTTATGAAACATGTAGTCCTTTTGTTTAATATTTAAGTTTATCATCTTAAGTTTAAGACGTTTTGTTTCTTATAAAATAAATAAATAAAAATAAATAAAAATAAAAAGTATACGTTTTACAGGTCAAACCAAATCTTTATAAAAACAATATATGATTAAACAAGTATAATACGGGAAATATATAAAAAAACTATATTTAATTTGGGCTGATAAAATTATTACACATCTGCATAAAATAAAGTAATATAGGAATAAGAATATGATGTATAAATAATGGAGTTAATAAATAAGTTTGAGGACGAATAAACTAATTAGACCGTAAATAAATATGCCTAACCAAATATACATTAACATAAGTAAAAAATTCAAATAATTATATATTCCTACATAATGCAATTAATAAATAAGTTGATAGATAAATAAACTATAAATAGATTACAATGCCAAAATCCACCCATTTGATTAGTCTTGCTGAAGCAAGCAACTTAACCGTTACCGATTTTTGTAGATTTCTGTGAAAGTCCCTGAACAAACTAATAACGCCTGGCCTGCTATCACTTTCCCAGTTTCTGGACAAGCGCGCCTCACCCTAGGTTTTGTCGACGCTTTCTATCAGGCGTTATAGTAAATAAATAATAATAAATTATAATTATAAATCATAAATTATTATAAATGCGAAAGTTTGTGTGTGTGTGTGTGTGTGTATGTTTGTTACTCTTTCACGTTGAAACAGCAGGACGGATTTAGATGAAATTTAACACATAGGCTACTTTTTATCCCGGAAAAAAGCATGTCGTTATACCAAATAAGACGCGGGCGGAGCCGCGGGCAAAAGCTAGTATAATAATAAATATTTAAAAAAACTGCTGCTCCATAGAAAATTCTCGACCAAAATTTATGGATATATTTATTACCCCATAGTAAAAGTTGTTCATATTAATAGTTAGACGACCACGTTTTAGGGAATAAGGTCACCATTTAAATAATCAGAATCAGAATCAGAATCAGAAATATTTATTTGTGAACATGGGTATAAATGTTAGGTACAAATAGTTGTTAGTAATATTTTATAAGAGCGCCATGATCTGCCTTACGGCATACAAATATTAATTTAATTACATTTATAATTATTCATACAGTGTGACAAAGTAATATAAATAAAGATCATAAAGTAATAAAAAATTAAATTACAGTCAAAATATTGTCATTTAAAAATTTGTCGATGCTATAATAACATTTTTGAATTAACATAAAGAATAATTTATGTTTAAATTGTACTAATTTTAAATCTTTTATGTCATTAGGGATTTTATTATAAATTTTAGGTGCCATACAATAGATACTTTTTTTCATTAGAGCAGTTTTTGATTCCCTTATACACAAGTGATGCCTAAATTGTTGTCTAACTTCTGTAAGTTTAACTTCGGAAAGTTTAACAAAGAGTGAGGGGTTAGTCTTTACAAACACAGCCACTTCGAATATGTATAGCGATGGTACAGTAAGTATTTTTAGAGACTTGAAGTAAGGTTCACAGCTCTGTCGTCGTGTCAGACCACATATTGATCTAACACATCTCTTTTGGGCTTTGAATATGGTTTCCCTCATTGTGGAATTCCCCCAGAAAATAATACCATATCGCAGAACTGATGCAACAAGGCCGTGATAGGCTGTTAAAACGACGTCATTGTTGACGATTTGGGAGAGTTTATATAAAAGATATGCTGATTGTCCAAGTCTTTCACATATTTTTGCTGCCTGAGCCTTCCACGTTAGCTTATTGTCAATTAGTAATCCAAGAAATTTGGTAGTTGAGACATTTTCAATTCGTTGTTGTTTATATACAACATTTATATTTGGCGTTTTATTGACGCGTTGATAGAAATTCATTGTTTTGGTTTTTTCTAGATTTACAATTAGTTTATTATTGTTAAGCCAGTCTATTATTTCTTTTAAAGTGTTATTAATGTCATTTTCGAAATTTTCGGTAGTGTTGCTTTTAATTGTGACTGTGCTGTCGTCAGCAAATAGCACCATTGGATGATGAACATTTTTTGGTAAGTCATTAATGTATAATAAAAAAAGTAGTGGCCCAAGAACGCTGCCTTGGGGTACACCGCATGTCACTTCTCTCTCGTCAGATAAATACTTTATTTCATTTTTAGTTATTGGACAGATTCTAGATATCTCTGTCTGTTGTTTTCTATGGCTAAGATATGACTCTATTAGTCGGAGAACATTACCTCTTATTCCGTATGAATCGAGCTTTTGTAGAAGGATTTTGTGATTTACGAAGTCAAAGGCTTTGGTTAAGTCCATGTATACAGCACAATTTGGTTTAAGTTTGTCCACACTAGGCATAATGTTATTAAGAAAGTCATATATCGCTAAGTTTATTGTCCTTTTCTTTCCCGAATACCCTCCATTTTAACAGTGAACGTGTTGCAAAAAGGTGAATCGCAGGTCTAGTACTGAATTTGACCTGGTGTTATTTCCATGAATCCGTGATATTCAATTAATAAAATTAATGAATCTCGAAAATTATGGAACGAGCCTGTTTGCGAACAGATCCAGAAGCATCTTCTGGACACCGCTTCTGATCTCGCAGACCGTGCTCATCTTCTCGCTACCGGTGAGCGTGAATCTGGCCTCTGGCTGCACGCTATTCCCTCGGCCAACATTGGTACTTTATTGGACAAGACAACTTTTAGTCTTGCCATCTGTCTGCGACTCGGTACTACGACTAACGAGAGTCATCGCTGTCGCTGTGGTGCGAGCGTTGACCGGCTGGGTCATCACGGTCTTTCATGTTGGTCCCGCCACGCCAACCTTAATGACTTCATTCGGAGGGCCCTTGCAACTGTCAACGTGCCGGCAATTTTAGAGCCGAACGGCATCGCACGTGACGATGGCAAGAAGCCCGATGGGATGACACTCATTCCGTGGCAGAATGGTCGCTCTCTAGTGTGGGATGCAACGTGTGTCGATACCCTCGCTGCGTCTCACGTCCAGTGGACTGCTACCACGGCGGGTGATGCGGCGGCAACGGTTGAGCGCAACAAGCGGCGCAAATATGCAGTTCTAGGTGAGGGCTACATGTTTGTGCCGTTTGGCGTCGAGACATTTGGGCCGTGGGGGCCTGATGCTCGACAACTGTTTAAACAACTAGCATCGCGTCTGGTGGATGCCTCAGGGGATCCAAGGGCTGGAGCCTACCTCGGGCAACGCATCAGCCTTGCCATCCAACGAGGCAATGCCGCTAGTGTCTTGGGTACCCTGCCCGGCGACAGCGATGACTTGAATAAAGTATTATAATTAGTCTGACCTTTATCGGGGTTTTGCTTTTTTTATGGTTGTTGTGTGTATTATCTGTGTGTTGTGTGTTATTCTTTACTATTATTTGTTAATCTTTATTTCTAATTGGTGTATTGTATATATATATATTTTAAATCCATTATAATATTTTACCTTGGAAAAAAAAAATTAATAAAATCAAGTTAAATGTAAAGGATTTTGCCGATATAAAAGCTGTGTCAAAACCATGAATATCTAAAAGTATGGAGAAACAAGATATTTGTGTTTTTGTGACATGCTACATGATTTTGTATAAAATTACTCAGCTTTTACAAAGTTATACAGCTGCACTGCAAGTAAAGTACGTAAACATTATAAGCATGAATCGGAATGATAAAGTACAAAAAAAATATGAAAACTCATTGGTCTGATGGATTATGGGCTTTGGGTTCATATTTCAAAGCCAATAAAGACTTCATCGCAAGACTTCAGTGGAGGCGTGAACTCTAGCCATCGACAATTCTCAAGATGACAGTCATTCGTGCGTTCAAAACCATTTATTTGAATTAATTTCGGAAAAACTTACTTTACCCCCCAGACTTTAAAAAATCATGCAATTTTTTCCAATATACAACTTTTTGCGCTTTGTATAATGCACGTACTTTGGTTTCTTGAACATGCCGTTAAAACGAGAAAATTGCAGGCCGCCAACTGCCATGATCCTTTAGTTTAAACAAGACTCGAAAGATGTTAAACACCATTCTTACCTGACTATAATAGTCAGGCTATATAAACACATACATATGTATTCTTTTTATCGACAGTGGACTTTAATTAAGATAGAGACACATGTAGTTACGAACAGTGTTTCACCATCTCAATTAGTGCTCGACCACAGAGATTTTGTTGTAACTAACAGATGTACGAACCAACAAAAGAAGCATTTTGAGCCTTATTACTTTTGCAAAAGGGTTTTTATCGCTATTTAGTCATGAACATTTAAGGGCGACCGCACTAGAGTAATAAGCTTACTGCTCTGTGATTTAGTAGTTCCTTCTGAAATAATATACAGTAGTGGCCTTTTCTACACATGTTGAGTCTCCGTAGTATTTGTTTCTGTTTATAAGTATCCAGCTGAATTTTTAGGGTTCCGTACCTCGAAAAGAAAAAACGGAACCCTTATAGGATATTATTTTTTGTTGTTCATCTGTCTGTCCGTCTGTCCGTCCATCCGTCCGTCCGTCCCTCTGTCTGTCAAGACCCTTTATCTCGGGAACGCGTTGGGGTATCAAGTTGAAATTAAAACCAAATAGGTACTTAAGTCTACAGTTCCTTCAAGCTGTGAAAAAATCAAACTTCTAAATTAACTTAAAAAAGAGATACGGCTGTTTATGCCGCAAAAAAACATATATTTCAACACTCTCAAGGGAATCCAAATTTATAGGGTATTTCCCGTTGACCTAGAACTATGAAATTTGGCAAGTAATTCCGTCTAATACTACAAATATAGGAAAATATTAAAACTATATATTTGTGATTAAATCATAAAAATCATCGAGGTTAAGCAACGGTATTTGCGGTTATAATTGTACAGTGGAGCCCACATCAAGCTATACACATTGAGTATAAGCTGACCTCTCATTGTACGGGAAGCCTATACAATGAGAGGTCAGGTTATACTGGAAATGTTTAGCTTGATGTGGGCTCCACTGTACGTGTCTCCAAATCATTTTGTAGATTTTTTTAAACTTTTACTAATTTATACGGAACCCTCGGTGGACAAGTCCGACTCATAATTGTCCGGTTTTTTTATTATAAAAGTACTAACGTTACATCTTAAGGCAACTATTACTGCTGGTGACCCCGGCTGCGTGCGTCTCGCTCACTCGCACGACTCGTTGCGTATTGACATCTCCGTCGCTCGACGGGGAATTAAGTTGCAATATAATACATACAACTTTTAAATGCCAGACACATGCCGGATTATATTAAACACTTTAATATAAAACAATAAATAATAAAATTAGGGTTCCGTATTGAGAGGTTGCCGAATTGTTTGTCAGGCGCTACTATTTTAGCGCATTGTTTTTTGTCACTTTGATGTTGCTGTGGCATCTATAGGTATATTGTTTTTATATACCATAATATTTTTAGGGTTCCGCACCCATAATTGTGGTGGTATGGAACCCTTTGTGCACGAGTCCGACACGCACTTGGCCAAATTATTTTTATTTTTGTTTTACTATAAGGTATGCCCTACAATCTCACAAAATTTCAAACTTGTATGTTTTAATACCGTCTATAAGCAAGAGCCAAAAACATTAACGTTTAAATAATGTAACTTTTTCGAGGTTTCTTGTATGATGGGGGATGTGGCGAAGGGTCCATATAACACGATTCCCTTCGGCTTGTTTAGCAAATGGCATCCATACTACATTTCTTTATTCCATGCTCATCGCTTTGTCAAACATTTCCATAAATCTCAATACGATAAATACACTTGGCTGAACGGGAGTTGCATAGTACAAAATTTTTCCATGTTTTCCTTGGTTGCTTTTCCGAGTAAGGTAATTTTTTTAAACTGTTCACCGTTCTCCACTGTTCTCCCTTCTTAACTGTTTAAATATTTTATCATCTCTTGTGACAGAAGCTACAGTAAGACGTATTCTGTGAACATTTCAACTGACTATCTATTACGGCTGAAGCTATAGACCCCTGTGATGAACGGACAGCGGAGGCTTAGTTATAGGGTCCCGTTTGGCACGTTTCGGCTACGGAACCCTAAAAACCCCCGCTTTGTATTCTTGTCTTTTTATTTTATATTGTTAAATTCATAACCTAGAAGTGACTCAAGTATAATGCCGTCTTTTATTTAACCTTCTCAGTAAATAACTTACTTAGGTTCAAGTAGATTCTAAAACATTGAAATATTAATTAATGTGGCCGACACATGAGAAGAAAATTAAGAATATCTTCAAAATTTACGATTCAGCTTAATTGCAACATATTCCCCGCAATATCACGTGTATTTGTCTACTTGAGTAAACTTAAGTTGCGTTTTAAATCGTTAATAAAGTCGATTCTGAGGGCTTTAATTTTAATTTTAGTGCGGACAAAGCTTGAAATTTTCCAAAGTAATACCTTCTGTCGTTAATATTAAAGAACTAATTTGGTTACCTCGAAGTTAATTTAGTTTTAACAACACTAAGAATCAGAATGAAAATCAGCTTGAATATTTATTAACTTTTTCCACAGATTTTTAAATAAGACTTATTAATAAATCGATAGAAGCATGCACTTAAATGCTGTTTACAGTAAAGTATTTCCCGTTAGTGGACTGATTGCAGTTTTTTTTGGGTTTCGTACCCTAAGGGAAAAAGAAAGCCCTATAAACGTCACTCTGCTGTTCGTCTGTCTGTCTGCCCGTCCGTCTGTGTGTCACAGGCCTCTAGGTGACCCAAACCGATATAAATTCAATTAAATTACCAATATTTTTTTAAACATGAAAATGGAGGCGAAAAATGTTTTCTTACCCTGACTGTGGTTGTCATTATCTAGAGCTAATTGAGTAGAGCACAAATATACGATTTATTCCTTTTTTAATTTTCAAAAATAAAGAAATGGGACGCTGTAAAAGTAATCAAGTTTATGTGGAATTTGAATTTTAGACCATTTTTGTAACGGGATGTCTCTCAAACACTAAACAAGTTATTAACCCGTTGTAAAATGTGCGTTTTTGCAAATTTGAAAATTTTCCCGCCAATTTTGTTTTTTGCTATATTTCCGGAACTAGTTGTCCAATTCTAATGCGGTTTTTTTTTTCTAAACCTAGATAAAATTTTCTACAAGAAATAATATTTTTATTGTTTCTCCTTGAAAAAATCTTAGTTATATATATAAATATATGTATGTGTACTATATATATATGTCTATCCAAATTTTATAATATTGTAAAAAAATATAAAGAATAATAAAAAACATATAGCTCTATACATATATTTAAAAAAAAAAATTGGGCCTAGAATTACAATCCACAACTTTTTTTTATATTATAATTTTTTTTTGTTGCTCATCCTAATATCTTTCGAAAAATACCCATATCACTAGGTTTATAATATATTAACTAACAATAATATTTTTTTTATAATTCGGCCTAGGCGTGACGATCGTCACGACTGTGACTCTACGGGTTTGGTATTTCTGTATATTACGTTCCATATAATCTTTATTAAAGAACAAATATTATAAACGCTAATGCATAATGAAGCCTTAGTAATCCGTACCCGAATACTTGACCAACTTATTTGGCCAGTTTGGTTTCATAAATTTCAATTTTCAAGACCAGTTATCCGTCCTTGACAATAGCGGCTACGACAGACGTATAGACGGACGGACACACTTCTCTTACCATAAAGGTTCCTTTTTCATTTTTTGTAGTACAAAACCCTACAAGGAAATAATATCATACCCAAAAACATTTACCAATTCTAAGTATCAAAATTTCACACATAAATTAATCGACTATATGTGTATATACTTTTATATATTCCTTCCCTCTATAAAAGAATATAATCCAATCCGAAAAATAAATCAGGTCAGAAGAAGTAGCATAATAAGGTAATTATAATTCCGTAGAGAAGCTATTCTCAATTCAATGGCGGATAAGGCGATTAAAATGCACCATCCCCATTTTGCCGGTCCGTATGTCACTGATACGGAGGTTGGACTAAGGGGTGGTTTACAATATGGAAAAAAGGCGGCAAAGAAAATATTTTATTTGTATCGTTTAAATCGTTATTAAAATTAATTATTTGTTGGCCCGATCATGTGTAATACAAAACCGGTAGCCTAAGTTATACCTATAATAAAAATAAATATTGAAATCAAATCAAATCAAAATCAAATCAGCGTTTATTTGTTCAATTTTTGGTGTGTACATTTAGATGTTACATAAGGGTAGATTATTTGTTCTCAAAAATCTGCCAATGAAGGCGTACAAATATTTAGGTACCTACCTAGTTTAGCATGCATTCTTAAATTGGTAAATTAAACATGTCAATTATAAAATTCCATAATATTTACAATGTCCAAAATAATAATAAAACGATGTCATGTCAATACATAGGTAACACTAAAAGTTTCCGGAACTGGCCACTTACATAAACAATATTTAAAAATTTATTGCAACATTTGAAAATAGAACTCTTTGGCTGTGGAATGCAGTTTGTTTCATCTGACTGTCTTTTGTTTTTACCTTGGGGCGCCATTTAAAAAATTGTGTGTCTGCATCAACATGGATTTAACTCGGGAAAATTTTCGTAGTATGATTTTATACGATTTTAAGTGTAATTTGACAGCTCAACAGAGCATCGCTCGGCTTGAAACAGCTTTTGGCAATGAAGCACCATGCAAGACGACTGTTTATAGCTGGTTTGCAGAATTCAAGCGTGGTCGTACGAATCTCGCGATGGTCGGCCGCCCACCGCTGTGACCAACAAAAACATCGATGCTGTGCGCCGTATGATTGAAACAGACAGGCATGTGACCTACCATGAAATTCGCGCATCCTTATAAATAGGCATGAGTCAAATACAATCAATCCTACACAAACATTTGGGTGTGAGAAAGCTGTGCTCGCGGTGGATCCCACACAACTTGACCGAGGCTCAAAAAACGGAGCGCGTCACTTGGTGCAGTGCCATGCTTACCAGATTCAACGAAGGTGCGTCAAATTTGGTGTGGGACATAGTAACAGGTGACGAAACATGGATTTATTGCTACGATCCCAAAACAAAACAGCAATCGAGCGTATGGGTCTTTCAAGATGAGCCGAAACCAACCAAAGTGGCGCGCGTGAAAAGTGCATCTAAGCGGATGATTGCTTCTTTTTTTAATAAAACTGGACACGTGGCTACTGTTGCTTTAGAGAATCGTCGTACCGTGAATAGAGACTGGTACATGACCATTTGTTTGCCGGAAGTTATTGACGAACTCCGTAAAAATAACCGTAAACGCCGTATCATCCTGCACCACGACAATGCTAGTTCTCACACGGCCAGACAGACAAACGACTTTTTGAAGACGAAAAATGTAGAACTCATGAGTCATCCTGCATACAGTCCCGACCTGGCACCTTGTGACTTTTTTCTGTTCCCAAAAATTAAGAACCAATTACGCGGTCAACGATTTTCATCACCAGAAGAGGCTGTCGAGGAGTATGAAAAACACGTTTCAGAGGTCACCACAGGGGAGTGGCACAAAAGTTTTCAAAACTGGTTTGATCGAATGAAAAAGTGCATAGACGCCAAGGGAGATTATTTTGAAAAACAATAAATTAATTTTGTACCTTTAATAGTATTTTTTCATATTCATTCTGGAAACTTATAGTGCGTCCCTACTATTAAAATTGAATATGAGTACAAATATCGACATCATTTCAAATTCTCCCTACAAGCAAAAAACTCCTTCACAGAGTAGAAACAGTGGTCGAGTAACCATGTATTTATTTTACGCTTAAATTCGTTATGCGGTAAGTTTTTAATACCATCAGGTAGGGCGTTATAAACTTTTACAGCCATATAATAAACATTTTTTTGTGTCATTCTTAGTTTACATGTGGGGATAAACAATCTGTCACCTACCTTACTTCTTTGTGATCTTTGTGATACTTCCTTCTTTTGAGGGAAATATTCAGGGTGTTGACGAACAAAAATGACTATCTGTTTAATGTATAGGCAAGGTAATGGTAATACATATAGCTTCAACTTCATAAACAGTGGTTTGCAGGAGTTTTTGAAATGTACCCCACATATGGCTCGGAGGCATTTTTTTTGAATTTTAAATACTCTGTCCACCTCACTTGAATTGCCCCACAGAATCAAACCATACTGTAATATGGATGCAACATATGCATGATAGGCCGTAATTGAGACCTGTAATGAAACAACTTCCCTTAGACGTCGGAGAGCAAATATAAACCTATTCAGTTTAGTGGAGACCATCTCAACATGTATTTTCCATTTGCAGTATTTATCAATATGGAGACCAAGAAATTTAGTCAAATTAACTTCTTCTATTTGCGTGTCATTGTAGTTAATATTTAGTTCCACTGGGCGAGCTCTATCTGTATGAAACTGCATTAATTTCGTTTTACTGTTATTAACTTGTAAATTGTTTTTGCTTAACCAGTCAATTATTTTAATTACTGTTTCATTAATATCATTTTCAAATTTTGACTTATGCTTACATTTTATTAAAATTGTTGTGTCATCTGCGTACAATATGGTCTCATGGTCAGTTATATTTGGAAGATCGTTAATATATAATAAGAACAAACTTGGCCCCAATATACTGCCTTGCGGAACTCCAAAACAGTTGAGTTTGTATTCAGATCTATATTTGATAACTTTATCGTTTTCGGCCAGGCGACTTATTTCAGTACACTGAAAACGATCCTGAAGATAGCTTTTTACCCAATTGTTTGCAACCCCACGTATCCCATACTTATTTAGTTTATTCAAAAGCAGGTTATGGTGCACAAAGTCGAAAGCCTTGCTCATATCAAAGAACAAGGCTACGATAGGTATTTTATTATCTATAGATTCTGTTATTGTTCTAATAAGTTGAAAATTGGCTAAGGTCGTAGATTTGCTCTTTATAAATCCATTTTGTTCTGGCCCTATTATATTAAACCTGTTCAAGTAGCCGTTAAGTCGTTTTAGAAATATTTTTTCAAATATCTTGGAATGAATAGTTATGAGTGTAACGGGTCTGTATTTGTTTGGGTCTTTCTTATCACCATTTTTATGGAGAGGTTTTACAATTGAAAGTTTTAATTTTTCAGGAAACTTACCTTGAGTAAAAGATAAATTAATAATATGAGACATAGCATGTGAGATATAAATGGCACATCTTTTTAATAATTTTGTTAGTATTTCATCATAGCCTACAGAGTTTGTGTTGTTAAGCGACATTATTATTCGTCGGACCTCTTTTGGGTCAGTAGGATATAGGTAAATGTTAGATGAGAGATTATCCAGGTCTGTCTTTTCAGTATTGGTACTGCTTATGAAAAACTCATTAAATGAAGTAACTATGTGAGCAGGTGAAACACGCCTAATTCCATTGACAGTCAACTCCTCTATACTATTTTTTTCAGATGTATGATGAGACATATTAGTTTTAATTAAGTTCCAAACAGCTTTAAATTTGTTATTGGAGTTAATTAGATAGTTGCGATTACCAATCTTTTGAGATTGTAAAATACATTTCCTCAATATTTTAGAATATGTTTTATATCTAATTTTTGCATTCTCTTTGTCAGTTCTTGCTCTTTGGTATTGAAAGTATAATTGACGTTTCTTGTTAGCGCATTTTTTTATATTTTTTGAGATCCATCTAGTTTTATTGGGTTTTATGATCTTTTTAACTATAATTTTAGGAAAACACAGATTGAAGAAAAGCAATAAGGTATCATGAAAATAATTGAATGCTTCATTTACATCCTCAGAAACAAGTACCTCAGAGAATGAAAGACGTGCCATACATTCGAGGAATTTCTCAGTATTTTCAATGCTAAAGTCTCTCTTCTCTTCGAACCAGTGTTTCCTTGATCTTTTAATTTTAATTGCAATTTCTAAGAGTTGTCCAGTATTGTGATCGGAGAGACCCAGGTTATGCACTGATCCTTTTGCTGGTGGTATGTTACTAACTATATGATCAATACAAGCTTTTTGTCTTGTTGGTTCCGTTATATGCATTGTCATGTTATACATTGTAAAAAGATCCTTAAGTAAGGTAGAGAATTTGTTGATTTTAAGCGTATCTATATTTAAGTCTCCCGCGATAACTATACGTTTTTTATCTTTCTTGGATAGAGCAAACAGGAGTTCTTCGAGTTTGGTGTAAAATATATCAATATCAGATTGAGGTACTCGGTATATACATAGTATGATTATATTATTGTCTGTAATTTCAGTTCCACAACATTCAAAATGTCGCTTTATTGAATGATCTTTGGTAATAATTAAATCGGTACAATTAATATCTTTATCAGCTAGTATACAAACTCCACCCCTCTTTTTCTCTGACCTCGAGTAGTAAGAAGCTAAATTATAATTATTTAAAGAAAGGTTTTTTTCCTCTCCTGACTGTAGGAATGTTTCAGACAAACAGATTATGTTAATTTAAGTCCCCTTATCTTTAAACTCGTCTTATGTTATTTCAACTATATCTTTTTTGTTTAGAACTCCCGCTATATTTTGATGAAAAATTGTTATTCCAGTATTACTTGGCTTGGTCACGAAAAAATGTCTTGTCGTTGCCAGTAACGTCTGGCGTCTTAGTACTGTTAGTGTTTTGTAATTGTTTGTGAATAACGACATCGACAGTTTTCTTTTGTATAGAGGTTGTTTCAAAGTTCTCACTACCACGAGCTTCTGAACTCAGATCAACTTCTTTTGGAGTATTTCGTTTTTTTAAGGCTTCTGCATACGAGCAAACCATGGCGTTATTTGTGAGTGCGTTAATTTTCTGATCATTTTTTTCTTTCTCTATTAATGAGCTCTTACATCTCAACCTATAGCGAATATTCTTAAACGTCAAATATCTATATTCATATTCTTTGTAATCAGTGTCAAAATTAATTCTATCACACAACTTAATTAAATAGTCATTTTTATGGTACACTTCTTCAGTTTCAATGAATTTACAATTCTTATAATTATGACTGTTAAGAAACAATTTTATCTGTGTATTGAGTACTTTTTCATTAAGATACTGGCTATTCTTTACAGATACAAAGTAAATTTGTTTGCTATTCCTTAACTTATATAAATAAACAGCCAATTCTGAAATAACTTCGTATGGGTTTCTATCGTAGCCACCCACCCCTATAATAACAATGTCATTCTTTGAGCAAGATTGTTCCATATTATCAAAATCTTTTGAAAACGCAGATGTGGGAGCATTGTGTCTCACTGAAGCGGTAACTGCGTATTGATCATTCCATTTTCCCTTTCTTGAATGTAAAAGAGCTGCTGAAAGTCCGGATATATTTTGATTTCCAATAATGTATATTTGATTTTTGGATTGTTGGATCACATCCTCTTGTGGTGAGAGAAGAAGAAGATTTCTTGAAGAAAATATGGAGTATAAATACTGCATACAAAATCTTGCATGGATCAAATTGATTAATAAGAAAGCGTGACAGGTCTGTTGGGATCGTAGCAGATGGAAATCAGTAGGCTTTACCTGTCTTTTGAGAGACAGGTGTACTGACATCTATTATATATATACTTGCTTTTGCCCGCGTCTCCGCCTGCGTGTTATTCGGTTTAACGACATGCTTTTTTCCGGGATAAAAAGTAACCTATGTGTTAAGTTGGGGTATAAGCTATATCCTTTCTAAATTTCATCCAAATCCGTCCAGCTGTTTCAGCGTGAAAGAGTAACAAACATACCCACACGCACACACAAACATTCGCATTTATAATATTAGTGTAAAGTGTGATGAGATAACATAGCATTAGATTAAGGGCCGCGCTAATTAGACACCTGATGTATGAAATAACAAAGCCTTGTCTTATTTCACCACAAACGATTATGGACCGTGCTAATTAGACACCTGATTTTTCAATGATATTCATCTATCCTACAGGAACCATGCATTTTTCCGGGATAAAAAGTAGCCTATGTGTTAAGTTAGAGTATAAGCTATATCCATTCTAAATTTTATCCAAATCCGTTCAGCCGTTTCAACGTGAAAGAGTAACAAACATACACACACACACACACACACACACTCACACACACTCACACACACACTCACACACACACTCACACACACACTCACACACACGCACAAACTTTCGCATTTATAATATTAGTAGGATAGGATGAGGAGGACGGAGGACTGACATGAGTGGCGAAATTTGGGAAAGGCCTATGTCCAGCAGTGGACGAACACGGGCTGATGGATGGATGGATGGATATATACCGGGTGTAAATAGAGTGCGACCATTAAATGAAACTACATATTCTACTGACCCTACTGAACCACTTTTCTCAAGTGTCATACCCGCGGACACCCTTAGTTTAGGAAATAATTGAGTTCCAAACAAAAATGCGTGAACCCTAACGCACCGACATACGGGCGAGTTTAGAAAGAGCGTCGTCCGTTGAAGGGACGTTAAAATAAAATATACATAAATTATATAGACAAATCAAATAAAATAATCTCAAGATATATTTCGGGTCCGATCTGTATTTATTTATCTATATCTATATTTTTTTAAACACAACTGATGCCGGGTCCAGATCGGACCCGAAATATATCTTGAAATTATTATTATTGATTTGTCAATTGATAATTTATATTATTGTACAGTTAAAATTATATAGGTATATTAAAAAATAAAATAATATAAATGTATTTTAATCCGAAATTATTTTTCTTAGTTTAATTACTGAATGTAATACCAAAAACTTAAACAAACTAATTATCTGCCTAAAAATAAATATTATACAAACATAAATAATAATAATATTAAAAATAAATTTACTCATCTATAAATTAATAATAATCTAAAATATAATTAAATAAATCGAAAATTTTGTTTGTTATGTACTTGACCTTTTCAGTGACATTTACTTAAAAAAACAGGCGACCGAATTATTTTTCGAGCACATCGAGCTCTCAATTAAACAACATGACATACAGTCTCTAAGAAAATTTCGTCAGAAAGTGTCCGAACGTGCGACGTGCATAATAACAAAAATCTTCAAACAAATTAAGACATTACGTCGTTAACATAAGATGCAATGTCAGTTGTGCGAAATCGTCGTTCGAATTTGTCACCCCATAGCGGTGACAAAATGAATCGCGGACACTTTTTGAGTGAGATTGTGAGTTTAGTTGTTTATGAGAGGTCAATGTTCGAGCAGTATTAATCAAGTGAGATTCAAACCCACATTACGCCTCCATTTGTCACAAATGGCGATTTATCCCACCTCTCAAACGACGAGTACTAAATCCATGCGCTTTTTTAGCACAAATAAATAGTTACTCATTTGTTTTATATTTATATATATATAATTATAAGGTATGTGGAGACTTACAATACAGATAACAAACATGTTTTTTATCTCAGCCTGAATCAGTTACTTTAACCAGCAAACAAATAATAGCAGAACATTTAACCTGTGAAAGTGCCGTTTTGTGTGGAGAATTTGAAGAAAATTCAGTTTTCAGTACAAACGTTTTTCCATTTATTTTAGGAATGACAAATTGTATATGAATGAGACAACATTAAACTAACAGAAACTATAATTAAAATTTTGAAAACCGTCACTGGTTAAAAGTTATTACGAATCTTATCATGAAAACGGATGACATTTTAAGACGAACTGTCTTTAAATATTTAATTTTAGTAATCAAACTGAAAATAAAAACAAAATTTAATACGGAGATATAAAATCTTGAAATCAACCTTCAAACAAAAAACAAATAATAGAAGGAGCTATTGATTCACAGGAATTATGAAATGATGAATCTGTTAGAAAATTTCGGCAACTTCATAGGTAAAGACCTATTACTTACAAACTCCGTGCAAATAAAAAAACCGTTCGCAAAACACAAATATCCTCCATACGCCGCCACATTTATATTCCACAAAACACCATTTCCCTGATTAGCTAATTACCATACGTTTGATTACCTGTACGTTTAATAAACAGCCTACCTCATCACTAAATCAGTGTGAGCGATACCTTACTGGCGCCTATATAGAACCATAGACATACTCGCAGATAGAGAATAGCAATGGGGCCTCAGCGAGTCTTTCATGACGCCTCGAAGCGAGCGCCCGTCGATTGCCGCCGAAAAAAAAAACAATCGACAAACAAATTATGTAAACAACAAACAAAGTGATTAATCAAAAATTGTAATCGTAAACTCGGGAAAACGATTCAGATTTGAATATGTGATTTTCGATTGTTTTTCGCGTGATTGTAGTGTGTGAATTTGTAATGTGTTTTGTGTTAGAAAGTTTGTGGTGAATATGGTTTGTGTTACAAAACAAAGTTGATGTTGTTTGAAAAGATGACGTTCAGAATAAAAGTTTTTAGATAGTTTTTAATTCTTAAAAAATTAAAAATGCGTTTGCCGTCTGTGGTAAGAGTTTGTGGAATTTATCGAATGTTTCCAAAAATGCACTGCCCCAAAAAAATGCAACCACAAAAGTATAGTGGCATGAGATGACTTTACAGGTTTTTACACGGCTTTGCCTGGCTTAGAAAGTGTCAACAATTTTTAAACCTTCTTGCTAGTTAGTCTGTTGTCGTGTTTTTGTTGTAGCATGTTTTGTTGTACAAATATTTAGACATATCTAAGTATTTGTATGACGTCATTTTTCTATTTTTTAGGTGAAATTTAAATTATTTTTTGACGCCATAAAATTTATTATGGCGTCAAAAAATAATTTAAATTAATTAAAAAAATAATTTAAATTAATAAGTATGTATAAATAAATAAATTGACACCCAAACGAAGGTATAAGAATACTAAAAAAATAAAACAATAGTAATGACGGTGGGACGTGTATTTAACAAATATTTTATGAATTTAGTTTCTGAAATTTAACACGTTTTCTTGGCTAATTTATTTATAAAGTTTTAAAAGATAAACTTTTGCTCTAGAAACGCAAAAACAAACTTTAACACTAAAACGCAGGCATCCAACTTCTGGTTGTAGTAATTCGACTTGGTTTTACTTTCATACTATTTCAACTCTTATTCGAGTATAATAAGGACTACTGTTATGTAAATTATTGTCCGATCAACCGCACATCTAAATAACTTAAAAACTACAAACTTTCTTGAAGATAACTGAAAACTAAAGCTTATTTCGTTAGTGATAAGGCTGATATTCCCGTGAAGAGTGATTTTAAACCCTGTTATGAAACTTCATAAGTTAATGGGTTGTCATAACATGAAAAGCACGAACGAGGATCCTACAAAGATGATAGCTTGTCACTTGTTAAGTTTGACGTTTTTAGGGTCCCGCACTGGAAAAGTATAATCAAAAATCTCTAAAATTTTTTTGTTGTACGGAGGTTTACCGCTCATCCTAAGAGTCTATAGCACCTGCTCATTCAGATTCAGCACCTCATTTTGCATCAAGTAGAACTGAACTCTATGACGTTCCATTATTGTTTAAAATAGAGTGCTCTGAGCCGTGACTGTTACAACAACCGAAGCTTTTCGTGCTCTTGAAAAGCGCGTGTTTTATTCAAAATGGGAATAGGTCTCGTGCCCTGAGGGTTCTGTACAGACTATTTTAAAATATAAACTTACTCCACGTGCTGTTATAAGTGACCTAAGCGACCAACCTAACTTGACACTTATGAACCATTTAACTTTATGATTCAATTAAGTTGATCCTCAATTACTTTTTAAATAATAAAAAACAGGTAATTTTCAGATTTTTAGGGTTCGGTACCTCAGAGTAAAAAACGGAACCCTTATAGGATCACTTTAATTGCCGTTTGTCCGTCTGTCAAGACCCTTTTTCTCGGGCCCCTGAGAGATATCTTATTGACACTAAAAAGTATGCGGTGCTATGATGCTGTTAAGAAATCTGGCTTCTAGCTCAACGCATAAAAGTTATTGCCCTGTACAAAGTCAATTTCATGAAATTAGTAACCATAAAAACCTGTAGAGCACTTCCAGTTGCCTTAGAAACTGGAAATTCCGTTCTCTAGGACTTATAGCACACATATAGGAAAAAATCGAATAATTACCAATATTTAATTATTCAAGGAGACATTAACAACAACTCAGTTAGACCCCTTGCATATATAGAGTTTCATGGATCGTATGTGTCAAGTTATGTTGATCTCCATACCTACACGGGAAATAAGATCGTGTTTTTAACGGTATGTACGGAACCCTCAAAGTACGAGATCTACTCTCACTTGACCAGTTTTTTTTTCTCCTTTACGGGTGCTATAAGACCTACTTGTGAACGGAACTTCTAATTTCTAAGTAAACTGTCAATGCTGTATAAGTTTTAAGGCAATAGCTTCGCTTATAGCAATTCATAAAAGTAAAGATAAATTTCCTAAAAAAATGGACACACATAAATACCAAACCAGAAATAGGGAGAAATTTGTAGTTCCTAAAACTATATTATGTAAAACATACAAAGAGGGAATGTAAATAAAGCTAGATATGTACAATAAGCTTCAATTTGATGTGACAAGATTGCAACTTAATGATTTTAAAAACAAAATTAAGACATTTTTTAAAATAATCCCTATTACAATTTAACAAAATATATGTCGGACAAGATTGACAAAAAATCATTTACTGATGAATTTTAGATTTACAAATCATTTTCTACTATTAGGATTTTCGTGTATTGTGAATTTTATGATTTTTGACTATTGACAAATTATGACATCAATTCTTATCATAATGATTAATGATTGATAATTTCCTATTTTTATTTAATTTCAATGAAATTTTCTGACAGATTAACTGAATTTTTTGATCTTTTTGATTTTTTTAAAGTACCTACCTATAACTATTTCTGACATATTAATTTCCTATTTGTTAATAGTTTTGTTACTATGACTGTTATAATAATTATTTTCATTATTACCTGTACTTGACATCTTCATTGCTTTAATTTTTTTTATTTACATATATTCTATTTACTTGTGAAAATGTAGACATTTAATAATTTCGGTTTACCTATTAATATGTGATTTATTTACTTTTTATTTTATTTTTATGAATCGATTTTACTGTGTGTTTTATAAAATGATTTGCGTGCCAGGTGTGGCTTTAATGTACAAATAAATAATATGATTATGATTATGATAGAATTATATACATACTTAGTTTTAAGTTTATACCTATATTAATTAATTTAATGACTGACATACCTTACATAACAACCACTGTTATTTGGTGAATAAAATTCTGATTTCTGATTTCTAACTTTTTCGCGTTGAATTACTTGCCTAATTTTAGTAGCCCTATGAGTCCGTAGACTTCTGTAGAAGATTATAACTTGAATATCTATCACGTGCTTCGAGAAAAAAAGTCTTGACAGACGGATACACAGACCTTGGAGGAGAAAAAGGTCTGTCATTTTCGGTGGGGGACGAGGCAGCGTAGCGATGCACGCACACTACGAAATACTCAAATACTAGCTTAAACTATACGCATACAATTACATTCACACACAGGGACATCTATCGTTTTTGTATAACTGGTATGACCGCCGGGCTCATATCATTGGCAGAGGGGTTCGCCTGCGGTGGCCTGTCCAGTTGGTTTGTTCGTCGAAGACACAGACAGACGGACAAAAAAAGTGATCCTATAGGGGTTCTGCTTTTTTACATTGTTATACTTTCACCAATAACAGTATGGTTATTTTTTTAATATTAAACTCAGGACTTGCTCTATACTGAGTGAGATCAGTTATGAAGCAAAGTTGTATGATCTAATTTAAAGTATTTATTATAATACTAGCTTTTGCCCGCGGCTCCGTCCGCGTGTTATTCGGTTTAACGACATGCTTTTTTCCGGGATGTGTTAAGTTAGGGTATAAGCTATATCCATTCCATAGACAATCCATGATCCATGCTAAATTTTATCCAAATCTGTTAAGCCGTTTAAGCGTGAAAGAGTAATAAACATACACACACACACACACACACAAACTTTCGCATTTATAATATTAGTGTGAAGTGTGATTCAATCCTCGCGGTGAACAATAATTTACCTAAAAACCCCAAGAAAACCTACAGTGCCAATTTCATGTTCTTACGTACAGCCGTTTGGTCTGGGCGTTAATTAATCATTCAGTCAGTCAGGGTATCCTTTTTTATATTTGGAGATACAATAAAATGATTTAAAAAGCCAGGGGTCAAGGCGTAGTCAACCATAAACATGACCATCATGAAAAGTTCCGGATGTCTCAATTTTTCACTCAAATGAAAAGTGAACCGCACAACTTTCCCCAGCAATACTATCTACAATAAATCCACTGGCCTACGTTTCACTCGAACTACAATCATTGTAAGAATAGGTAGACAAGGTCGCTCCGGAGGCTATGCTGACTAAATTGGCGACACACTGAATAATTTCACTAGTTGGAGGCATTTTAGCCGCCTTGCGAACTCGTCAACTGTGAAATGAAATTAATACTTTTTTTTGCACTTATCGCACCATCCATCCATCCATCAGCCTGTTTCGTCCACTGCTGGACATAGGCCTTTCCAGGATTTCGCCACTGTTGGCGGTCCTCCTGAAAAAAATGCCCATACTCACACACGCTGGGCAGGCGGGTTGGTGAGCGCGGTGCCGAAACCCTTGCACCGAGAACAGCTCTTAGGCAAAACCAGGCGGCCCACCATTGCCTGGGACCGATGGATGGCGGTTTATCCATCCCCGATTGCCGAGCCTTATATAAAACTTATCGCACGTTAGGTTATATTAAATAATTAAAATAACTATGTAAATTTAAAAGAGAAAATTGCAATGTATTATATGAGTTTTTGGGTTTGCTTTTATTTAATATTTATTTAATACACGTATATGAACTAAATTAAAGGTATATTTAATTATTACTATAATGTATTATACACGATTTGATAATAAGAGCTACCCATATACTAAATACTAGTACGTTACATATATGAATACATGCCTAACTCCACCCATTCGATCTTGCTAAGAAGAGAGGCAAGATACTTAGCAGGATTATGTGTTTTTTTTTCATCACAGTTATTTTGTATAACTCGCCCAGAGAGTGCAGATGGGGCTCCAATATACGAGTATCTACCCTTTGTTAATGGAATCACAGACAGAATCGATTTCTTATTGCGTCGAAAATATTGTATAAAAACAATCTTCCGATCCCGATGAAGATCTAAAGATACGTGGGACGCACTATAAGTTTCCGGAATGAATATGAAAAAATACTATTAAAGGTACAAAATTAATTTATTGTTTTTCAAAATAATCTCCCTTGGCGTCTATGCACTTTTTCATTCGATCAAACCAGTTTTGAAAACTTTTGTGCCACTCCCCTGTGGTGACCTCTGAAACGTGTTTTTCATACTCCTCGACAGCCTCTTCTGGTGATGAAAATCGTTGACCGCGTAATTGGTTCTTAATTTTTGGGAACAGAAAAAAGTCACAAGGTGCCAGGTCGGGACTGTATGCAGGATGACTCATGAGTTCTACATTTTTCGTCTTCAAAAAGTTGTTTGTCTGTCTGGCCGTGTGAGAACTAGCATTGTCGTGGTGCAGGATGATACGGCGTTTACGGTTATTTTTACGGAGTTCGTCAATAACTTCCGGCAAACAAATGATCCTGTACCAGTCACTATTCACGGTACGACGATTCTCTAAAGCAACAGTAGCCACGTGTCCAGTTTTATTAAAAAAAGAAGCAATCATCCGCTTAGATGCACTTTTCACGCTCGCCACTTTGGTTGGTTTCGGCTCATCTTGAAAGACCCATACGCTCGATTGCTGCTTTGTTTTGGGATCGTAGCAATAAATCCATGTTTCGTCACCTATTACTATGTCCCACACCAAATTTAACGCACCTTCGTTGAATCTGGTAAGCATGGCACTGCACCAAGTGACGCGGTCCGTTTTTTGAGCTTCGGTCAAGTTGTGTGGGATCCACCGCGAGCACAGCTTTCTCACACCCAAAAGTTTGTGTAGGATTGATTGTATTTGACTCATGCCTATTTCTAAGGATGCGCGAATTTCATGGTAGGTCACATGCCTGTCTGTTTCAATCATACGGCGCACAGCATCGATGTTTTTGTTGGTCACAGCGGTGGACGGCCAACCATCGCGAGATTCGTCACTGAGATTGATACGACCACGCTTGAATTCTGCAAACCAGCTATAAACAGTCGTCTTGCATGGTGCTTCATTGCCAAAAGCTGTTTCAAGCCGAGCGATGCTCTGTTGAGCTGTCAAATTACACTTAAAATCGTAGAAAATCATACTACGAAAATTTTCCCGAGTTAAATCCATGTTGATGCAGACACACAATTTTTTAAATGGCGCCACAAGGTAAAAACAAAAGACAGTCAGATGAAACAAACTGCATTCTACAGCCAAAGAGTTCTATTTTCAAATGTTGCAATAAATTTTTAAATATTGTTTATGTAAGTGGCCAGTTCCGGAAACTTTTAGTGTTACCTATGTAGAGACCCTTTGAGCACCCCAGGAGTATACAAATACCGTGTGACTGTGGGCACAAACATAATGTATCTACACAGCTGAAAGAGCACATACGAAGCATAAAAAATTTTGACATAAACGACTGTGTAGGCCGAACACGCCTTAATTTCGGACCTTAAGGGAAACGTAAAATTGCAACTTTGTAGGTTCAATAGGGAGTGAAAGTTATGGGGGGGGGGGGGGCGAAAGCAGCTCAAAATGGTTCGTGTAATATACCTAGTCCTGCCAAAAGTTCTGTCCCTCACATTAAGTTGGATATTTTCATCCCAAACTGAATCTAGTAAAATTAATGAATAGAATTTGCTGGCTAGCTAATCAAACACTTTAAAAATATTATAGCTGCTCAAAGCAGTGACCATTAAAAAAAACTATCTTTGAAGCGTCCGAAGCAGACATCTTAAAACACGCGACACAATTTGAGCTTTTCGCCTCATAACTTTTTCAATCATAGCCCTTGTGTGGTAAGGCTTAAAGTTGACTATTTTCTCTTGGAGATAAGTCAATAAACATTGGAAAACAAACGAGTTTGAAATATTTTGGGAGCCATTTTACAGCACCACCGTTATGAACAAATCACGTGAATTAGAAGTCTAAGAAAAAAAAATCGCCTAGCGATTTAACTAATTATTTTCAGGATTATTAGGTTATAATAAAAAAATATTATCAGTGTCTATCCTATCATTGGCACAAAAATTCAACCTTTAACTCGTTTTCACCCATCCCAATGTAATTTTGTAGACCCAAAATCAAACCGTGTTTTTACAATATAGATCTGCTACTTGGAGACTCGTTAAAAAATACATATTTTTTAATATTATATTACAATCACTTGTTTATTGTAGTTTGAAACCTACTCGTTCTTGTGGATATAGATTTGACTTCTAAGGTTTTCTTGGAACCTTAGAATTATCCATAAAACAGGGACAGAACTTATTCTCTGTGCGTCGACCTTTTGTTTTAGAGCTCGGCCGGACACGCTACCACGTGTCTAGATATAAAATTCCTGGAAACAAGCGATGTTTTCTTCATAACAAATTTCTCATATTGATTTACTAATTTCCAGAACGGCGGATTAGGACAGTAAGATAAGGAAGGAAGGACGAAAAGATAAGTTACCCAACCCTAAACCCATAATGAACAGGCTTCCGTCATTCAAAGCAAAAGTCTGATAAGCATCACGTACACCATTCACAAGCTACGGAACCCTAAAAGATGTTTTAATGGTAATGGCTTCAGCAACCAATGAACCAGTTGAATAGTTAACGATAATGCACTAAAATGCGTGTAATTTCACCCTTATTGCTAAGGTAATAGGGCCTACGATTATTTCTCTTATAGGGAATACACATGCAGACCGCCATTGTATCGAATTTGAGCGCAACGTTTCAAATGTTCGTTTCTTATTCATCCGTACAACGAAGATTTGGCTGTTTAAACAGTTCAAAACAGTCTGTGCAACCAAAGTATTAAAGTAAAAAGACAATAATAACTGTTTTGAACATAGAAAGTCATAAAAACGCTCATATGCAAATTAGTATTGAATTTTATTAGTTAAAATACAACATTACCCAATCATCTTAGATCGATGATCGAAAGGACCAAGTGTTTGCCCGTTCAATGGAGTTAATCCTCTGATAATGTTATTATTATTGATCTTTGGTTATAAGTTATGAATAATAATCATGACGAAACAATGTTTTTTTAAATTATTGAATATACTGGCTGTTTTTTAAGCCAAAAAGATTTGTACCTACTAGGCCAAAACTAATGGAGCAGCATAATTATTATCTGTCTATAGTTTTCGTCTTTTAGCGATTCAAGTGGTCATACAACACAAGATCAAAAATATTTCAGAAAAACGAAAATTAACAGAAGCCTCTTGTGTATGAATTCGTTACGCAATCAAAATAATTTCGCTCTTCTCCCTTCACTTAGTTTTAGTTCAGATAGACCGAGAGGCCGAGAGAAAAACTTCACCTTATTGCAGATTAATAAACTCGGAGCGGGAGATTGTCGAGATATACTAAAGCAGAGCTTAGTATTATAAATGGAGGCATTTTGGAGTCAATCATCAGCATTTACCAGACTTCTGCTAGATATTTTAGAGCTACTCGCCACCCTCATGAAGAGGCCATGCCATCAATCGACTCATCAGTTCTAACATGACGTCATGAGTTGCCGTATTTGGAGAGTGATTCCATTTTTAGGGGGTATTACGAGTAGCTAACCTGTATTATTGAATATCCTACACCGTCAACGTTTAGTTGCCAGAGATTCGTTTGCTAGTCACCGTCAATGTTTAGGAGGATCTAAGTGTTCAGGGTTTTCTTCATATGGTTATAAATATATTTTTATAAAATAATTATATATTATATTATAAATTTCAATAATAATAATAATAATTCAGGAACCACTATGGTAAGATATATTCGGTTTTTCTCAACCTTCAAAAACTAAAACGTCAAGCGGTAGGTAAATCCTTTTTAATGCATTTAGGTAACATTTTCTCTCTGGGCTCCCACATCGTGTTTATTCGTAATTGACACAAACTGACACCAGGGTTTCTTTCAAACTTTCTTGCAGACTTGAAGTGTGCTGGCTGTTGTTTGTTAAGGCGTATGTCTACGCTAAATTAGCAACTCGATACGTTTCAGTTCAAAAATCGACAGAAACGACATTGAAATTTCAGAGCGTATTGCAAAGTGGCTGTTGTGACGATCGCCGCCTTTTGGGATAACGCAAAATAGAAGAAAATAATAATTTTCACAGAGACGCGATGGATGGAAAAAAATTTGGAACAAGAGTTTTGTAGATCTATAAAATGTTTTTAGTATAGTGAAAGAATCATTAAAATCGCTTCAAGCATTTGGAAGGAGTAGGAATATTCTTGCGTAAATCATATAAAACTTTCTATATCTTTCAATTGGTTCTTGTCAAAAGTAAAGACAGTTTTTATTAAATTAAATGTGGAATTAATTTTTGAATATGTTATGCCTAACTATTATGATTTTTTTTAAATCTCGAACCAACCGTATGGGCGGAGGTAGGCCTTCAAAGATAGGTCTAAATTGCAGTTTGAGTATTGAAATATTAACATCGATTGTGTCACCAATACGAAGTAGATCTTATTTCGGCCACGGAAATGATATATCGTCACGAAATGACTCCGCAAGGAAGTTTCAGAAGTGTCCAAGTATGTAATGTGAATAAGAGTCACAATCCACACTCGTACATCCACGTTTCACCGACGACTATGACGCTCCTGCTGGGTAACAGACTCTATCGCCGTTCTTAGTTCAAATATGAAGTCACACAGACAGAAAACAAATGAATGTGCCCCTATTTTGGGCGTGGCCGATTGTACTTGCCTACCACCATATTTCAGCCCTTTGGGATCTAAAAGCTTTTATAATTATAATTCATGACTAATTTCTTGCAAATTCAAATAGAATTTTATTGTAAAGCCGCTTTTGTATTCGAGATGTTCTTCCCAAAATAGCTCGGTATTAACTCCCCAGAGCATAAATCATTGAACAAATTCGTTATATCGATTATGAGCCATTCAACGGAGAAAACGGTGGAAATATCTGATAATCGACAATTCCTCTTCTCCGTTATCTTTTGGCGAGTTCTTAAAAAAACATCGTTTTATGAAGCTTGGAATGCACATAAATTTTTATGAAAATGTCTTGCTATAGCTATTATTTAATACAGCAAGTACGGACAACAGCACGGCAGGCTGTTCTTATTGTAGAGCTTTTAAAATAGTTTATAAATAGGGATCATAAACTGCAAGCGACTGTACATAATATATAAATATTTTTGAGTATTGGTTTGGTTTGGCCGTGGCTCCGCTCACGTTTACTCAATTTTTGCCCCGTTTTTGGCTTAAGCGTTATTTTATGAACACCACTTATAAACTATTATGTTGACCATAGTCGCTACTATAATAATAAAAACACCACATCCAAATGCGTTGAGTGGTTCTTGAGTGCAAACGGAACACTCATACAGACAGACAGACAAAAACTCTAAAAATTTTGGTTTTAGCCTCGGTAAAATACCGATAATCTATTTCATTTAAAATTTCGCGAAAACATTCAATGTACAGACACGACACATCACTACATAATCTCTTTTTAGAGATAAGTCTACACTTGTACACACTGTTGCCAATCCTACTGTTTTAACAGTAGATTAACTGTTTTTGCCATAGCAACCCTGTTTTCTGTTTTAGTTCGTATTTCTTCTGCTTTTTTCAGCTTAAAATATAATGAAAACAAAGTTAAGAAATAAAATGTTCACGACACAGACATCGACGACTATTTTGCACACGAAGGCAGAAGTAAAGGAATGTATTTTATTTAATGCAACCGAGGTGCATATGAAAAAATAAATAAAAGCATTACGGTTTTAATTAAAACAATGATTCAGTTAACGTTGAAGACCGCGAAATTAAAAATGTTCACAAGTAATTTTTCAATGTAATGAAATGAACAATTTTGATTGAATATTTTTATTTTGACTTAATTTACTTTACAATGCCTGGAAATTCCTTAAATAAAGGCATTTTGCGGTAAATCTAACAGTAGTTGCATAACTTTTTATCAATTCTATGAAGTATATATGTCGGACAGTAGATTTGATGTTTTGAAATTACAATTTTACTGTTTTCTGCTGTTTTTTAAAGTTCCATTTCCATTTTTTGCTTTCCTGACGTTGGCAACACTGCTTGTACATGTTAATTTGTTTATATGTTTAGTAAATGTTTATTTTCTGTGCGTACAGTAAAGAATAAGAATACTTAGCTCCGCCCCCATAGTATTCGGTTTAACGACATGGTTTTTCCAGTATAAAAGGTAGTCTATATGTTAAGTTAGGGTTTAGGCTATATCCATTCTAAATTTCATCCAAATCCGTCCGACCGTTTCAGCTTGAAAGAGTAACAAACATACACACACACACCCCCCCATACACACAAACTTTCGCATTTATAATCTCAGTGTGATAGTGTGATGTATAGGTAGATTTGAAATAGCTGACAGTGAAGGTAAACATTAGTGAGGTAAACCTGCATGCACTAAAAGCGTGTATTTGTGCCCGAAGTACGGCAATAAGGCTGATCGTCTTATCACGTTGAAAAGTGATCCTTGATAGTGCCTTTCGGGCATCAGTACAGTACAGACAGTTTACTCTAAATGAACTGTCACCAACAACATCTTAGACGTAGCCTCGAGAGTCTATCCAATATATTTAGAGCAGACCTAGCTCAACTTTTTTGCTCCTTTCGTTTACCTGCTTGTTCCAGAAACCTAAATGTTATTGGAAATTTCAATATACGTGCATACCTCTATGTTTAACCAGCTTTTGCCCACGGCTTCAATCATTTTTAAGAAAATCGAAAAGCCGCATTAAAATATGTTCAGTGGTAAGAGAACAATGCAACGATTTCTATAGCATTATCAACTTTGTATAAAGAATTTCCAGCTCAGCCCCTATTTAATGCAGCGCAATAATACGCATTTTAATACCTTACTACAGAAATTCTTTAGTGACTTAAAAATGCAGCGGGTTATGTCAGAGACCGTAAATTATTTGAGTGGATACTTCTTATGTCGCCTCTTTATTCAATCACTGAGGTACAAATTATTGGTGGTCATAGATATCATGTTACTTTAAATTAATTTATGTATAATTTAACACATACTGTTACTTCTGACACCTATCACTTTTGATCAATCTTCCTTTTGAGATTCATTACTTTTTACTCTTACTACTTTTGACAATTTTTTTTTAACATCTGTCAGTTTTAAAACATATCCATCCATCCATCCATCAGCCTGTTTCGTCCACTTTCCAGGATTTCGCCACTCTTGGCGGTCCTCTTGAAAGAATTGCCCATACTCACATACGCTGGGCAGGCGGGTTGGTGAGCGCGGTGCCGAAACCCTTGCACCAGTGACGCCGCTGCCCGTCACCAGTCTGTTTTATATAAGGCCCCGGCAATTGGGGATGGATAAACCGCCATCCATCGGTCCCAGGCAATGGTGGGCCGCCTGGTTTTGCCTGAGAGCTGTTCTCTTGCTCTCCCTCGAATAACTTCGGGAGGATTTCCGAGTAAGATGGTGGTACCTCCACAGTCGAGCCCGGGATCAGCTCTACCACCTAAAACATAAAGTCGGTGATAAAAACGATAGATATCCACGCGGGTGAAATCGCAGTCAAAAGCTAGAACGTAAAAAATAATGGTGATCTAAAAACTAAAGAAATAGTTTACTAATAAATCTTATACTGTTTTCACTAACAAGGCAACGCCTTCTAAGGTAATACTAAATATTGCTTAGCAAATAATTCCGTTATTCGTGCATAACTTAACGTCGGTCAAACGTGTTATTAAACACGAGTATTGCCCGATCAAATCAACAGACTTTGGGCCATAGAAACCTCTTCTACAGAAAAGCTACATAGCAAAATGTAAGAAACAACTGATATAGTGTTTCACGCAGTGGCGTGCATAGAACTTTTTGCTGGAAAAGCAATGAGAAGGTCAAGTTTGGTGACAAAAATAACATGAAAAAAATGAAAGAACAACTTGAAATTTTTTTTTTGTTTGAAATCATGTACTCTAGGTTAGGCAGTGCCTGTCCTGGCATCATACAAATAATGATTTTTGTAAAGTGACATTTAAATTGTTTTCATATTTTTTTGTTTGAAATCATGTACTCTAGGGTAGGCAGTGCCTGTCCTGGCATCATACAAATAATGATTTTTGTAAAGTGACATTTTAATTGTTTTCATATTTTTTTGTTTGAAATCATGTACTCTAGGGTAGGCAGTGCCTGTCCTGGCATCATACAAATAATGATTTTTGTAAAGTGACATTTAAATTGTTTTCATATTTTATTGTTTGAAATCATGTACTCTAGGGTAGGCAGTGCCTGTCCTGGCATCATACAAATAATGATTTTTGTAAAGTGACATTTAAATTGTTTTCATATTTTTTTGTTTGAAATCATGTACTCTAGGGTAGGCAGTGCCTGTCCTGGCATCATACAAATAATGATTTTTGTAAAGTGACATTTAAATTGTTTTCATATTTTTTTGTTTGAAATCATGTACTCTAGGGTAGGCAGTGCCTGTCCTGGCATCATACAAATAATGATTTTTGTAAAGTGACATTTAAATTGTTTTCATATTTTATTGTTTGAAATCATGTACTCTAGGTTAGGCAGTGCCTGTCCTGGCATCATACAAATAATGATTTTTGTAAAGTGACATTTAAATTGTTTTCATATTTTTTTGTTTGAAATCATGTACTCTAGGGTAGGCAGTGCCTGTCCTGGCATCATACAAATAATGATTTTTGTAAAGTGACATTTAAATTGTTTTCATATTTTATTGTTTGAAATCATGTACTCTAGGTTAGGCAGTGCCTGTCCTGGCATCATACAAATAATGATTTTTGTAAAGTGACATTTAAATTGTTTTCATATTTTATTGTTTGAAATCATGTACTCTAGGGTAGGCAGTGCCTGTCCTGGCATCATACAAATAATGATTTTTGTAAAGTGACATTTAAATTGTTTTCATATTTTTTTGTTTGAAATCATGTACTCTAGGGTAGGCAGTGCCTGTCCTGGCATCATACAAATAATGATTTTTGTAAAGTGACATTTAAATTGTTTTCATATTTTATTGTTTGAAATCATGTACTCTAGGGTAGGCAGTGCCTGTCCTGGCATCATACAAATAATGATTTTTGTAAAGTGACATTTAAATTGTTTTCATATTTTATTGTTTGAAATCATGTACTCTAGGTTAGGCAGTGCCTGTCCTGGCATCATACAAATAATGATTTTTGTAAAGTGACATTTAAATTGTTTTCATATTTTATTGTTTGAAATCATGTACTCTAGGGTAGGCAGTGCCTGTCCTGGCATCATACAAATAATGATTTTTGTAAAGTGACATTTAAATTGTTTTCATATTTTTTTGTTTGAAATCATGTACTCTAGGGTAGGCAGTGCCTGTCCTGGCATCATACAAATAATGATTTTTGTAAAGTGACATTTAAATTGTTTTCATATTTTATTGTTTGAAATCATGTACTCTAGGTTAGGCAGTGCCTGTCCTGGCATCATACAAATAATGATTTTTGTAAAGTGACATTTAAATTGTTTTCATATTTTTTTGTTTGAAATCATGTACTCTAGGGTAGGCAGTGCCTGTCCTGGCATCATACAAATAATGATTTTTGTAAAGTGACATTTTAATTGTTTTCATATTTTTTTGTTTGAAATCATGTACTCTAGGGTAGGCAGTGCCTGTCCTGGCATCATACAAATAATGATTTTTGTAAAGTGACATTTAAATTGTTTTCATATTTTTTTTATTTTCAAACTTGGCCTTCTCATTGCATTTCCAGCAAAAAGTTCTATGCACCCCACTGCTTTCACGTTTTGTTTTCAAGTAGTTATTCTTATAGACGAGTACTATCGCCAGTCTACAATATTATTTTAACAACCAGTATAAAATAAAACCCCTATTTCATATGAACTGTCAAAACAGATTACTCTTCTGACATCTCGAGCAATATACAACAGATGCTGCTAAAACTTTGTACAACGTTGACCTCCACTCACAGATACAAAAACTCTCAGAAACAGGTTAAGATACACACACCAAAAAAATGATTAGGAATCATAACCTAACTTTATATGAACCGTTTTCCGGGGATCTTGCAGATAAAAAGTTTGAATATAAAAAAGGAATTTTTATTTTATTATTATTAATTTGTACAAAAGTATATTTATATATTTTTATACGAAGGATGAAACTGAAAATTCATGCTAGTGAAAAATGCGCTTTTAACTCTTATGATCATTCAAATGTTCGCGACAATGTGAAATGGCTCATTGGAACTAAAAGCGCATTTCCCAGTATCAAGAATTGTCAGTTTCCACCTTCGTGCAAAAACAATATACTTTACTACGAGTATTCAAAGAGACCATGATCTAAACTTGTATTCCTCAAAAAGATCAAGGATGGAACCTATTGGTTGAGAACCAGCAATGGGTCAAATCCCTAGTACTTTGAAAACACTCGAAGACGGTTAGCTGAGTACGTTCCTGTGGTAGACATTGGTGCGGGAGGGGTGACATCGTGTCTCGCGCCCCTCTCTCTCGAAGTCTCGAATCAGTACGTGACGCAACCATACCCCTCCCGCACCGCTCCGTTTCCGCAGGAACCTACTCAGTCAATAAAATAGGTATAGCACGGGCTTTTTAACTTTTATATTTAATTAAATAAATTTATACAATTTTCTGCGAATTATAGAAGTTTACGAATAGCGCTATCTGAAATCTATCAATTGCTATCAATGAAAATGAATTTAAATACTTAACATAAAATTGAGCGAAAAATTAGAAAGTACAAAAAGAAGAGTAAGCCCCAAACTGAACCTTAAACCAAGAATTTTTACTTGATGGAGGTAATGTAGGACATGATCCCAGCTCGTTTACTCAACCCAACGTTTCTCAAACTAGGAGCACATAATTCGTACAGATCTAGATGGAGACGGTCACGTCTGGCACAGTAACGTGGCTTGGAGATTGTGGGTTTGCATACAGGAAAATATTCTTGAAGTATCTAGAAAACTTTCTGTTAAATTTTTTTAGGGCTGTCAAGTTTAGTGAATCATTTTGGTACTGTTTTTATTCGAGATAGTTATCATTTTAATAATCTTAGAGAGCATTACGACTTAAGCTGTAGAACTATTGATTTTAGACTACAATTGATTCACAATATATTTCCAACACGATTGTGCGTCCTGCCACTTTGCGGGTCTACAAATTTCAACTATTATTGGGATTTGGTGACTAATTCTGAGGGTATTTTGATGCGCTGATTGCAGGGATAGGAGTTCTAGCCCCGTCTGGTTTTTTTTCAGCCTTTATGTCTTCCAATGCACTCTAATAATATAAATAATTCCCAAAGCTATGGAATAATTCACTATACAGGCTGTAAAGTCAAGAATCTTTTTAGGGTATGAAAGTATACAAAATTCTGATGTCATTACGAGAAAAAAAAATATACCTTGAATTTTTACCAAAAATTCCATCATTTTTCTAAGCTATGGCTACGCAGCTCACCGGCCGCCCCACAGAGCTAATTGCACCCCGGAACCCGCACCCCTCATCCGAGTGGCCAGCGACCGTGAGGGTGTCCACGCGATTAGTGTATTTTGAGTAAAGAATATCGTCTTATTATGAGGTACTGGTACGTTATTTAGAGATCCCAGTATTTAGGAAAATATCTTTACCGATCATACTAACACACCCTTAAAGGATTCTTGCCTTTGCTTTTATACCCGGTATAGCTTATAATGATGTTATATCGGCGTCTACTGTAAAATGCATGTCGTTGGCTGACCTCAATCTGTTTCTCGAAGCAAACATTGTCAGTTATTGCACCAAGCCTCTTCACTGCATACACTGCATTTATTCAGGTTATACCTTGGAATGTGCACATTAGCAATTAGTATAATTCAGTTTGTAGGGTCGCTATGTTTGAGAAGATATGGACTAAACAGTGTATGTTAATGAGAAACTTAATTTGTAAGAGTTAAAACTGATCAAGTGCGGGTAAGGCTCGTACCCTGATGGTTCAGTACATACTGTTTAAAACACAAACTTATCCCCCGTGCAATAATGGAGGACCAACTTAACTTGTCGGGTACGATCCATGAAACTCTATGTATTCAAGGGGTCTTAAATATATTAGTCTTTAATCCGACTTTCTCTTGTCTTGTACCTCCTATAACTTTACTAAAACACTGTTGAATATAAATATAATGATGATCGAAAAAAAGACATGATCTTGCTAAGTTTCTTGCCTTTCTTCTTAGCAAGACTAACCAAACGGGCGGAGTAAGGCATGTATTTATTTATGTTAGTTATATGTATGAAAAAGCCCCCCTCTCCACAGATATAAATTAAACCTCGCGTGCTGGACCCATTTATATATTGAACGAAGACTAAATTCTGTCTGAAAGGGGCTTTCCACACAAAGGGGGGTTCTTATATACTAAAATTCCTTTCTGAAGGGTAAATGTTCATAGACTCACATTTAGGGGCACCTTTACTTTCTGGATGGGACCTCTGCGCTCGACACAATGGAACCCGGTTCACCTCCGGTCATTTGTACGGCCACGTTCTCACATTGACCTTCGTCGCCCTCGGCACGTTGTCGAACCACTGGCACATCCAGCAGCCTTCGGGAGTTTACCTAAACACCAATATCTAACCCAGGCATGCCAATCCCCTAAGAAATAACACTTGTTTTGAAACGTGGAAATACAAATCTGTTTGCATCAATGTCCACCGTTAATAAATGTTCATAAAACCTTTCACACACGACTCGGATCGCGATTGATACTTATCAATAGAATTATTTCACCACTTTTTAAACGTTTGTTTCCTTGAAATACATAATCTTTTCAACACTGGTTGACACGAAAAAGCACCTCGCTCCTTGAGCCCAAAATTATGACAGTAAACCGGAAAAAACAACTTTGACATTTTACTTTTTTACAACTCGTGTTGCCATATCAATAAAATAGAATCTGACACATATTTGTGCGTTCCGAACGCTTTTAAACCGAACAATCCCCCACTCCGGGCTGTTATTCTTATCAAACCGCTAGCTTAATAAACCGGGAGCCGGGAGAGAGTCGCCAAGGCTCGTCACAGAATCAAACCTTCGACCAACACCTCAGCGGCGCGAGGAGTCTCATACCCGCCAATTATCTACTTAATAATGCGACCACGTCGCCAATACAAAGAATTCCAAATTCGCATCTTTCAATAAGATTACATCCCCGATGACGCGGCGGAGGTGGGTCTTGGCCGATTTCACATAATAACCATGACTTAACTAAATACAATTATCTTCTAAAATGTATACATCTTTTCAAGTAATTTGCGGCACCCTTGTAATTCGTGCCGTTGTCTGAACTAATTAAAAAAGCAAACCTCTACGCGATACTAATCGGTCTAATGCAATGACGAAGGCCTCCATGAACAACGAGGACTCTAATCCCAAGTGGACGGCCTTGGTGGACAGACACACGAATACTCACAGGTACGCCTGAGACAGTCCGAGCGTTGCGAAGGCTAGACGTTCGGACGAGGAACGGTCCCCCCACGTCCGTAGCTACTCCATCAAAGGGTCTCGACTGTGTGATCCCATCAGCTGGCAGATCTCCTATCTGCGGCTGCATCAACAAAGCTCGCAGCCTGTAACAAGAAGCACAGGAGAAGAGAACATTGCGAATTACCCGGCGAGTAAACAAAATCCAAAACTCTCGCTGTAAAATCGCCAATAACACGTTTCATCCCGCGTGTGAGTTACGAACATGTCGGTCGGACAGCAAAAGCCTCATCAAAGGCCCTCCTTGGGTAACGACAAAGGATGGCGACTTGCGTGCTTCGACCCGACGCACACCGTGCCGATGCCACCGTCGCGACGCCCCAGCGTCTCAACGCACGGTGACCCAACTCACGGCGTCCAATCAGGAACTAGTTTGGTCCCTAGAACTAGACATGCACACGCAACCCGGGTAAAATCTGGGGTGTCCTATCCAACTGCTGGACAGGCCAAGAAACCTGTTTCTTTAAGCCACTCCGGCCCCCACCATAAATGATGCGACACCAACTCCGGCGCTGTGCAGCCCCTAGATGCGCACTCTGCAGGATTACATTCACCTGGGACGTGCCTCTAATTTAATGTGAATAACTATATTCTGAATTTGTGAAACCCGGTTTCCTACAAAAATCTCTAAAGTACGTGGGGACGCGCGTAGCCATGCTAACGCAACCTGACTATCCGACCATGCATACACGTCTTGAAATTCAACAGTGGCAGCCAACACGCCATGTACATGGTTCAATAACCTTACTAAAAGATGAACTCCGCTCAATTCTAATTGAGAAATTGCAAGACAGGTACGAATGGGAGCCACCTTGCTCTTTGCTAAAAGAAATACAACATTGGCATGTCCTTGACAATCAATCGTTCGTATATATACAGCCCTAGGCACCAAAATCTAAAAGAGCCCTTACTCTAACTGAATCTCCCCCGGGGGGGCCCCAACTACCAACTAATATGGTGGGCCGAAGAACTGTCCTCGGCTCCGCACCGGTAGAGGGGAAAACAAATTATTGGGGGCCCGGCCCCTCCAATCCAGGGTGCATCCATTGCCCCATATATGGTGAGCGTATACACAATGCCATCCGAGGTGGTGCGTAACCCGCTGCCCTACCATATCTCGAAAAAGGCGGGTGATACTCTAACCGCGGATACTCGTGTATCGGCGGAGAGTATCGCTGTGGCTCCGCCCTGCTATACTGTCCTACAGTGGGCGCAGGCACTGGTTCGGCAAACTGGGGTCCACTCATACAACCTTGAGTGGGGCCCCGCCCGTGGAGCCCCCCCCCCCTCGGGGGGTCCCTACTCGGGCCCGCTGTCGCGGAAGCATGGGGTCCACTCCTAATATCCTGAGTGCGGCCCTGACCCGTTGAACCCCCCCCCCCCATGAGGGGTCCCCCACCCGGGTCCGCAATATAGCCTCGTACCGCAGGCGCGCGATTCACACCACTATCAAACTGAGCACGACTCACGCGAGGGCTCTCTCCACTCTCTGACGGGTGCGCTCCTCGTCCTTGAGAGGGGCCACCCGACGGACGTGACTGATAGGTGGACTGCGCCGCGGCTCCCCCGCCCGTGGCGTGACCGTAGGCTCCAGACCTGTTCGCACAAATTAAATCATTATGTGGCCGGCCACATTCTCTACACATTCGCTGTCTGGAGTACTCGCGCGCTAAGTGGTCCTCTAAACAAAAATGAATGAATGAATGAATGAATGAATGAATGAATGAATGAATGAATGAATTTATTTATAAGTACAATAGGAAATAATTTATAAGTATCTTAATATATTACTTAAGTTTATCTTATTTACATTTCATTTTCAATTTACGTACATATATAAATATTACAGATTTCCTTAAATTGTTGTATTTATAACCTAAATAATATACAAAAAGTTTCAAAACACTAATGTACGGTAATTGTTCACTTATATCGAGGGCCGAAAACTACCCACCGTGCTAGTATAAACTGTTTGACGGTCGGATAGCTCGCCGTTTATAATCTTCGATTGGTTTAAGTATACCATACCTAAACCAACCGAAGATTTTACCTGGTATAGTGTAGTCTAAATTTGGTAAAATAAATTTAACTAAATTTTAATAATTTACATAATAAATAAATAAGTGATATACGGGTTTTTATATAATAATCAATAATACAGGATACTTAATATGACAATATAACTATATAAATGCATGCAAATATTGTGTGTGTAGTGGACATCTCAGCATGTAGTTGAGTGGTGCATGAGTTGCAGTGTATGTATTTTGTGTTGATTTGTGTAGTTGGAGAAAGTAAAATGACGCATGTTGAATTATTTTTACTATTATTATTATTGTAATTGACTGTTTTTTGTATCCCAGTGTAGTACAGAATTATAAAGAAATACTAAATTTATTTAATTATTACCAATAACTTTTCTGTATTATCATAGTCCAAGCGTCCCAACATGATATTTAGGGCTTGTTTCAGAGACTGTAAAGATAATTGTTTTAACTCTGTAGATGCACTTAGTCTATTATATAAAAAAGGTCCCAAAAACCGACTAAAGGTTTGAGCAAAGGCGGTTCTGCAATGTGGTATTTTAAAAACAATATCTTTACGTCTATCTTTACCAAAAAGTTCAATCGGGTTTTTGTGTAGGTTTACTATGGCATCTCTGATGAAGAGCTGCCTTACCGTAAGGACCGAATTTTCAGCATAGAGGTCCTTTGTCGGGTATTTATAGGGTTTATAATTGATTACTTTAAGAACGGCCCTCTGTGCTCTTTCGAGTTTTAAAATCTTGGATTTGTGTGTGCCACCCCACGCAGGCAAACAGTATGTTATTATAGACTGACAAAAGGCGTAGTAAACGCCCTTTAGTACATCAGAGTCACCAATGTGCCTTAAGTTTTTGAAAACATGGATTAGCTTACGCACACGTGCTGTTAAAGCCTCAATATGTTCCGACCAAGAGAGGTTTCTGTTAATGAAAATAGCACAGTCTATTAATTTTAACTAATCGCCGTCTGTCCACTACCGGTAATGCAGCAAAATCATGGCACTGCGATAACGCATGTCCTGGGCGTCCACACTGGTGGCAATTTGGGCTCTCAGCAACAGCGGCCAGTGCAGCCAGACGTGCAGCAACGCGTCCCCGAAGCGGTTGCACTCCCTGTGGCCCCCTTCGTCCCGAATTACCGGCAGGTTCCATGAAACTCCCGGTAGGTGGCGCCACCTCCGAAGTCGATGAAGATTCCACGGCCCTAGCCTCAAATTCCAAAAACTTCATCAAATCAGCGAAAGTAGGAAGAGCCTTGTCCTCCCTTTCCGCGGTCTCACGTTCGAAACGTGAACGAGTATCAGACGGTAACTTACCCAAAATAATGTGTACCAACAAGAACGACCACTCATCCACGGGCAAACCTAACATTTTTAACGCGTTACAGGCTACTGTAACCGGGGTCAGTAACTGCGTTCGAATTTGAGCCTTATTACCTACCCTAGGCAAACTTAACAATTGGCTCGTATGAGCATCGGCCAACAGACGGACATTCTGATATCTATTATTTAATAATTCCCAGGCTATACTGTAATGATCGTCCTCTACTCTCAAATGTTGCACTAAGCTCTTTGCCTCACTTTCTAAAGTGGACATCAAATATGCCATCTTTTGTGCATTGGTTAAATCCTGCCTACTGTCAACCAACGAGGTGAACATATTCTTATATGCCACCCATAGCTCCATGGTACCATCAAAATGTCCTAACTCCAAAGTAGGGAGCCTACTGTGCAACGATGTACCTTGCGCTGCATGTCTTACATCAGGTGTGCTCGAAACACCTGACTTTCTCTCTTTAATGAGATAGGCGAACTGTGTGACCTCGTTATAAATGTCCATTATTTGATCCATGTCATTATTAATGGATGTCCGTACCTCTGGATCCTGGTCTCCATCCAGGAGATCCGCAACTGCCGCTTCAGCAGTCTCGAAGCGATCCGACATCTGCTCGTAGCGCTCGAGAATCGCCCCGTCTCGGTCTGTCCTAGACAGCATTCCCTGAACACTGACAAACCACCGCAGTTGACTCGCCAAAGTCCTCCTCGAAGTTTGCTTCGCCATTGCGTTAAACCGGGAATCAAAGAAAATACCAACAATTAAAAACCGAACTAACGCTGGCACGAATCACAAACGTCCCCGTATACAATCCTATTGTAGACCCAAATATACTAGACTCTAGTCAGTATGTTAATTTCAATACATTAATACACAATACAACCCTGTTGTTCAATTATGCGAGTTCAACAAAAACCAATTTTTAATACTCAAATGTGTACAAACAAACACAATATCATAACTTTATGAACAGACAGACAGACCTTTTCTGCTGCTATATATATATAATCCATACAGCACAAACCAGTTGATTACAAGAAGTTTTCATTCAAAATAAACAATATAAACACAAACTGTAGCACCAACTAACAGTATATCCAAAGGTAATTGGCTCCTGAAAGTATGTAATCACATTAAACACTTGTTAAAGACTAAACATACTCCAAAACAAACAAATTTAACAATTCCAAGTTGTAATATAACCTATGTAAGTTGTTATAATATCACACCTAAGCGCTCGTTTAGTTAATATGATTCACCAACAAAACTACACATTACACATTAGCCCTGCTATGTACCTTGTAATTTATATAAGCCGAGGCTTTCAACAACTATATAACTAATAATTAAGCCGCTTCGCTTGCTAGCAATGGTTATGCTGTATGAATTTACAAACTATTATAATCCTATTGCCCGGGGTCATTATTATGACTAAACCACGCTCTGCTACCAAGAAATGTATGAAAAAGCCCCCTCTCCACAGATATGAATTAAACCTCGCGTGCTGGACCCATTTATATATTGAACGAAGACTAAATTCTGTCTGAAAGGGGCTTTCCACACAAAGGGGGGTTCTTATATACTAAAATTCCTTTCTGAAGGGTAAATGTTCATAGACTCACATTTAGGGGTACCTTTACTTTCTGGACGGGACCTCTGCGCTCGACACAATGGAACCCGGTTCACCTCCGGTCATTTGTACGGCCACGTTCTCACATTGACCTTCGTCGCCCTCGGCACGTTGTCAAACCACTGGCACATCCAGCAGCCTTCGGGAGTTTACCTAAACACCAATATCTAACCCAGGCATGCCAATCCCCTAAGAATAACACTTGTTTTGAAACGTGGAAATACAAATCTGTTTGCATCAATGTCCACAGTTAATAAAAGTTTATAAAACCTTTCACACACGACTCGGATCGCGATTGATACTTATCAATAGAATTATTTCACCACTTTTTAAACGTTTGTTTCCTTGAAATACATAATCTTTTCAACACTGGTTGACACGAAAAAGCACCTCGCTCCTTGAGCCCAAAATTATGACAGTAAACCGGAAAAAACAACTTTGACATTCTACTTTTTTACAACTCGTGTTGCCATATCAATAAAATAGAATCTGACACATATTTGTGCGTTCCGAACGCTTTTAAACCGAACATTATATATATATTTATGTAGTATATGGGTAGCTATTATTATCAAATATGATTATATATAATAATTTTATGCATACATGTATACCTTTATTTTAGTTCATGTACGTGTATTTAATATAAACAAACCCAATACCTATTTTAATATATTGCGTGTTTCCTCTTTTATATTTAACAATGTTTATTAATTTATAAATCCTAACGTACGATAAGTGTATTTATGTACCTATATTGCAAACATAAAGTATTTATTTCATTTCATTTCACCTCCTTGAATAATTAAATATTTCTTATATACGATTTTTCCTGTACTTGCACAGTCTATTTTTTTCTGCATTCTCATATGCCGTTACTTAAGTAATCAGGATCTCGGTGCAAAATGCACATCATAATATTGTTTTCCTTACTTTAAGTTTGCAATAAATGCGTTTTATAGCAATTCGCGCGAAATCCTTGATAATAGTTAGGTCATCACATGAACATTATTAAATTTTATGCGCTACATTTTAGGTGCATTACATTACAACTGTAAACACGCTTTTAAGTTTGTTCATGTAATGCAAACAAAGTGTAATACATTAAAGTACGTAATTTTTTTGTGAAGACATTATTATTAATAAACTATTTCCGCAAGTTGCTTTAAAACACGTTATTGCATTATCACTTCGTGTACCCGAGACAACCACATAATCCTAACTGAATAAAAAGTATATAATCATTGTTATTAATTTAATAATTAATGACATCGATCGAAGGGTGGATAGCTAGCTCACTTGGTCACCGTACTATAAGACCTACTCGTGAACGGAGTTTCAAGTTTCTAAGTCGCCTGGAAGTGCCCTGTAGGTTTTCATGGTGAGCCGATCTGTATGAAATTGATTACGGAAAGGACAATATTTTTTTTCGCCTTGAGTTAGAAGCCTGATTTGTTGACAGCACTTTGGGGCCGTAGACTTATGTAGAGGTAAATACGTGGTCCGTCTTTATTTATTTGCACAAGCAGTGCACCCAAGCCAACCGGACTGGCATCAGCTATAACCACGGTCTTATCATTTGGATTATAGTATCCTAATTTTGATGAGTGCTGTTTTGAGGTCATTGAACGCTTGTTGTTGATTCTCTCCCCAATCTTCTTGGATGTCCGCATTCCTGCCCAATTTCCGACGAAGTAGTTCCTTTAATGGGTCTGTAACAGTTGATAAGTGTGGAATCCATTTCCCCACGAAATTCACTAAGCCCAGAAAACTTTGTAATTCTGCGATCGTTACTGGGTTTCTGAATTCTTTTATTGCTGAAATATACTTGTCCAGTGGTTTCACTCCCTGTTCTGAAAGTTCGTGGCCTAGAAAATGGACCTTATTTATTCTGTAGACGCATTTTTCATCCCTCAATACGACATGGTTTTCTTTCAAAACTTCCATAACTTTTTTTAATCTTTCATCATGTTCTTCTACATTTTTCCCGAACGTCAATATGTCATCTATGAAATTTATTACTCTTTCACAACCAAGAAGTATCCTTTCCAGAGTTTTTTGCAAGATTTCTGGCGCACATGAAATTCCGAACATCATTCTCTTATACTGGAATAATCCCTTACTTGTTATGAAGGTAGTAATATGTCTTGAATGAGGGTGGAGTTCTATATGGTAAAAAGCATCTTTTATGTCCAATTTGCTAAACAATTTTGCTTCTCTTACTTTCGGTAAAAGTTGGTCCATTGTAGGCAAGGGATGGTTTTCCCGTTGGATAGCTGTATTGGCTCGTCTCATATCAACACACAACCTTATATCGCCGTTGTCCTTTAACACAGGAACTATAGGTGAAATCCAGTTGGAAGGGCCTTTAACGTCTTCTATAATGTCTTTTTTTAACAACTCATCAAGTTTACGTTCCACCTTTTGTTCAAGGGGAATAGGAATCCTCCGATAAGGCTGAGAAATCGGTTTGACTTTGTCATCGATGGGAATGACCACCAACACATCTTTGAATTTGGGGAATTCTTTTATATCTATTTGGTTTACATCTACGTTTATTTGAAGCACTCCCAATGAAGTCGCAGTGTCACGTCCTAACAAGTCTCGAGTCCCATTTGCTATCACGTAGAAAGTAGAGTTGATCGATGTTCCTGCTAATTTAAGTTCAGCTTGAAATGATCCCAATAGATCCAGGGGCTTTTCACTCCCATAAGCTACGAAAGATTTCCCGGGATTTGAGTTTTGGTTTGTCACTTGAGCATTATTTTCCTTCAGTAGTTCCCAGGTCTTATCCATTATTAGGTTGTGTTTACAGCCAGAATCTATCAACATATCCACGTCTGTTCCACCTATGTTGCATGTAACTTTTATGTCATTTTCTACATGGAAAATATAGTCGATCTGTTTGTCATTTGTCGTTATATTAGCTGTTTCTTCTAAATCGTCTACTTTCCTTCTTTTCTTTACTTTATCGTTTTGCGTTCTTTCTTCTTTCCTTTTGTAAGTTTGTCTAGTTCGGCACTGATTCCTAAAGTGACCCAAGATTCCACATTTTAAACAAGCTTTTTCTCTTGCGGGGCAGCTTTTGTCGCGGCCTAGGTGCCTAGAACTCCCACATCTACTACAAGATTCTAATATTCGTTTGACATCTTTGACATTCCTTGTTTTTGTATCAATCTTGTTAATTGATTGCGCATCTTTTGATTTGTTTTCAAAATCTACTAATTGACGATCTACAGCTTCTAGTGAATTAGCTTCTGCTACTATTTCATCCAAAGTGATGGAATCTCCAATCTTTAAAATTTTCCTTCTCAACTCGTCCATCTTGCACTTTTCAGTAATTTGATCGATAATATGTTCCTCCGGACTTGTAAATTGACATTTTGCTGCTTGTTGTCTTAGCCTTATTAAAAATTTTTCTAATTTTTCATCCGGTTCTTGTTTCAAAAGTCTGAATACATGGCGTTCATATACTTTGCTTTGCTTCGGAGCAAAGTATTCGTCCAATTTCTTGATTGCTATATCAAATAGCTGCCCTTCCGTAGCATTAGCTCCCGGAATGTTGTAAAAGATCTCTTGTAATTCTGGTCCACCAAAGTGTAGTAAACTCGCTCTTTTCTTCACCTGAGTTTCGATACTTGCTGCCTCGAGATAGATGTAGAGACCTCTTTTCCATCGTTCCCACCTAACAGAGACTGACCCTGGGTCCCCTTCGCATTCAAATTTCTCTAAGGTATACATTGCCATTTTGGGCTACCTGTAGAAGCCATTACTTATATTTTCATTAATATAACGCTGAACGTGCGGTTTCTTTACAGTGTTAATAAGTAAACTTGTATCTTTAACTAGTAGTTATTACAGTTTAGAGTTTTTACTTTTGGCGATAAATGAAATTGTTCACAATTTAATACCCGTTCGCAATTTAATGCTTTATCGCAATTTAATGCATTGTCGCAATTTAATGCCTTGTCGCAATTTAATGCCTGGTCGCAATTTAATGCCTTGTCGCAATTTAATGCCTTGTCGCAATTTAATGCCTTGTCGCAATTTAATGCCTTGTCGCAATTTAATGCCTTGTCACAATTTAATGCCTTGTCGCAATTTAATGCCTTGTGGCAATTTAATGCCTTGTCGCAATTTAATGCCTTGTCGAAATTTAATGCCTTGTCGCAATTTAATGCCTTGTCGCAATTTAATGCATTGTCGCAATTTAATGCCTACTCGCAATTTAATGCATATTCGCAACTGAATGTATATCCACAGTTAAATACATATTATCAATTTAATGAAAGCCCGCAATTTAATGCATATTCTCAATTTAATACAAATCCGCAATTAATACCTGTTCGCAATTTAATACCTAGCCACAATTTACAATATAATGTTTATTTATAATTGAATACCTATTTGCAATTTAGTGCAACGCCGCAATTTATTGAATGTTCACGATATAATGTAAGTATATACAAAAATATTGCAAAGGTAATTTCTATATATTTTTATTATCATCGACCCCATTAAACTTTTTTTCTAACATCTGTATGCGTTGTGAGCGAGATTCGGAACGCAGTTCGCGGTTTATCCGTCCGAACCATAACTAAGTCTATGGTCCGAACCGTATGGAAATTCAAAATGTCGGATGAAGGAACACAATTTGACCAAATTATCAAGGAAATATTAATAAAACTCAAAATCACTACATCTACAATCATCTCGTTATGTACATTGAATATGCAAACACATATTTTAATAAGTCTAAATTCTCAAACATTTCTTGTTTTTAGATGTACTTAACCTAAAAAAATAGGTTTTGGTGAATTGTCCTTTGCTATCGAATTTATTAGGAAGATGTTGATCATCACTCTTACAATTTTCTACCGAAGCAGCTGAATAGTAAGCATGCAATTTTATGGCAAACTCAGGCGCCATACAAAAGTAGGCACGACTCATGTTTTCCGGCTCGAACACAATTTGACCGGTCTGTTCGCCATTCGTCGACTCTTTTAGGAAAATCCTGTCACTTTTTGGCAAAACAAAGACGTACATACCTTTATCCTCGTCGCCACATGTAGTGTTCACTATTTAACACCAAATTATTATACTTATTATTTATATCGGCTCGCACACGCACGCACCACGTCTTCACTCCGCGCAGGTCGGTCGGCTGTGTCCCCCCCGCCCCGCGGCCCGCGTAGTGCGTCGCTCGAGACGACAGAACCTTATTTACTTATTTATGCTTTCTAACATTTCTCTGATATACATTTATTACATGAATGTTCATACACTACAGTACCCCTGGGGGAAAATCCGAACGACGACAAAGTAGACTAACCTCAAATCCTGCATAAAAAACCTAAACCCTCCATCATCCTAAAATGTGTACTACAAATGGCGACAGAATCTTATACTTATTTCACTAGAAAGCCGCTCAAGATATTCCAAAATTTAGCGTAAATCTTTATAAATGAGCTGGGATCAGCCACGTTACTCTGGGTGCTTTGACGTGGTAACTCTTTTGTATGTAATGTGCTGTTATTTTTTACTTTCAAGCTTCGTATAGCTTTCGTTTACTCAGCGTCTGCTTTGAGAAGACTACTTTGACTACTGACTGAACCAGTGAGTAGAATTTTATGTATAGAGTACTGAAAAAAGCAGATTTGCAAAACTTCTATCCGTGTGTAAATTATTACGAGACAAATTTTAAATTTTGGCCATCAAATATACGCCTTCGTTTGACATTATTTACAGTCTTTTCAATTATGAAAATTTTTAAAGGAAAGCGTGTGTTTTATTTTGACTATTATTTGGTTCTATAGATCACGCAAGGATCTTAGCTGTTCACCCCGGTTCACCATAATTTTTGGTAACAGGTGTTCTGTGGGAGCATTCGAGGCTGCATGGCAGAGATATTCTTTGCCTAGCCCAAAACAAAAGAAAAAATATTAGTCGGTAATTTGTTATCTAACCGGTGTAACAATATCCAACCACACCGCAGAAAAACGGTGCAACATCATATCTTGCGAAAGTTGAAGACAACTTACAAACGTGGTTGATGTTGTAACAAGCTTAATATAGTAAGGCATAATTAATAAGTAAGCATATAAAGGTGTTATCAGAAACGGAAAGTAGTGGTTTCATGATCTAATACTTTACGAATAACTATTACTGCGGGGCCAAACCTAATAAACACCAGTTGTTCCAAAGAAAACTATGTTTTAAATAAATTCTGAACCAAACTGTTTAAAGTAGCCTTTTTAGGATTTTCAAAGTTTGTTCGTTACTTAAAGTAATTCGTATGGACCAGTTTTCCAGTTTTCCCATACAAAATCTATAAAATTGTACATTTTACGAATTACACGCATAATGTCAGATACGCAAAATGTCACATATGTAAAAATTCAGATCTCTAGTTGTGTAAAGAGCTGAACAGAGAAAATTTTAATGAAACGAAAAAAAATGTCGGATGGCAGTGTTTCTCCAAGAGAGGGTGGAACGGCAGGCAAATGGCCAGTATTTCATTTCATTCATTTTTTTTTAAACTTAGTTCATCATAAGTAATTAGGTACAATAACAATATTCCGCCAAACTGCTAAAACAGTTTATCGGCAGACATAAATCTCTCTTAATGCTAGCACTTATGATTATTAAATCCTAAATAAAAAAAGATAAACCGCGTAGAGGGTAGTTTTAACATTTTGTATCATTCGCTCGAGTTGTTGTTGGGTAACAAAAGACGAGCGAATGCCGTGTCTGCGTTACCGCAGTATGACACGGTATAACAAATATTAAAGTAGGTACTTAAATGAAAACATTTACAAGACTAAAAATAAATACTTTTTATAAATTCGTACTACTAATATGTGGATTTAACAAAAAGAAATCTTTTAACCTCTTCTTAATTTGCGTTTTAGTACCTACCTTTGTAGTCTTTTATGTCTTGTGGAATAGCATTGAATATTTTTGGATTAAGCCAATTTTTGCAACGTTTTCCATAAAAATTTGAAACTTTTGGAACTACTAATTTACCAGATATTTGTGACCTAGTTTGATGTCCATGTTTAATTTTTATTTTGTATTCGTTGTTCCAAAATTCTTCTATTGCTATCAAAAATAAACACTTTTTGTGTGCTGGAATAATTTCGCATTTCTCATACAACAATTCATAATTTTCTTTATGTTCAGTTTTGGTTTTTTCACCAACCATAAGCTTCAAAAATCTTGTTTGAATTTATTTTATTCTTTGAACTTTACTTTTAAATGTAATGCCGTAGCATTCTATTCCATAAGACAGAACTGAATCAACCAAAGCATGATACAGCATGTAAAGAATTGATCTGGGAGTACAGAAACTTAAACTTTTAAATTTGCTTAGCAATACTCTTAGTTTATCGCAAACATTATTTATCTGAAATTTCCAACAAAATCTGTTATCTACTGTTAAACCTAAATATTTGTATTTTATTACATTATCTATAAAAGGACATGAACAATCTATATGATTTGTATGTAGACAGTCGTATGTATGTCCCTTTAATTTTAAATCGTTAATTACACATTTCCGATAACTGGAAGAGATATTTAGTAATTTTGTTTTTTTATTATATAGTAAGATACCATTATCGTGAGCCCACTTTGTAATATTGTCCAGATCTTCTTGTAAGTTATTTTCTATAGTTAGTGGGTCTGTACCAGCATACATGAGACATGTGTCATCAGCAAACATGTATTTAAGACATTTTTTTACTGTAGATACCATACTGTTCACGTGTAATATGTAACAAACTGGACCAGTAACAGAACCTTGCGCTACGCCATATTTTGCCACTTTTTTAGAACTAAATTCGTTTGCCACCTTCACCGTTAAAGTTCGATTTTTTAGATAGTTATCAAATCAGCCGAGTAATGAACCACGTATTCCACTTTCATCTAAAGCAGTTAAAAGAGTAGAATGATCAAGGGTGTTGAAAGCTTTTTTAAAGTCAATAAAAAGTACAGCCACTTGATTTTGTGTATTTAGAGCAGAATTTATTTCATTAGCAAATTTAGACAATAATTTTGTAGTATTTTTATCTTTTTGAAAACCGTATTGAGAATCAGTTATAATATAATTTTTTCTTAAATATGTAGAAACCTGGTTCACTATGACTTTTTCAACAATTTTATTTAAAGATGGTAAAACAGCTATTGGTCTATAATCTCCAGTATTCAAATGGCAAGTCCTTCTTTAATTCTACAGCTGGTTATCTCGCTATCCCGTTTAACTTTTATTTCTGCCATTTTCTTCATAAAATAAATTACATGGCTCCCCAGGCTGCGATTTAGTCGGAATTAAAAATAAGTATGTCATTCACATAAGTAACTGAAGATTCCTTTTTTTAAGTTTAAAAGACTGCCTCGTGGTCGAGTGGTTAGTACTCGACCTCTAATCTGGAGGTCAAGGGTTCAAATCTTGTTCAAATTCGAGGTTTCTTGTATGGGGAACACCCTTCAATATCCTTTTATATATTTTTATTGGTCTTGATACAATAATTGGCTTTTTCCCGACTCGCCACAGTCCCAATCCACTACACCTTTTTACTCCCATACATTAATTCCCGAAGCACCACATATTTGGAAAATATTAAAATTTGGATTATTTGTGTTACCGATTTGCCACAACTTCTTATTTCTATAGATTGTATGTACCATTTACAAATTAAAACAAAAAGCAAATTCCCAAGACAGTTCAAGTTATTACATAATATTACAAAGCTAGATTGACAACTTCCAATAATCAGTACAAAGAAGTAATAAATACTTATAAATGATGAACATAAATTGACTTATTATTCATATTAGGGATCAGCAGTATTACATTTAAAACCTCGTACATAGAGGCACAGTAAAAAGGGAATCAAAACATGGACTGGTGGTATAGTATACAGAAACAGAAACAATGAATTTAACAAAATATACTTTAATTTAACCTAACACAAACGCAAATAATCTATTGAATATGGAATTTAAATAAAGCGATATGAGGAATAAGTAATATTCTTCTTGCACTTAACCACAATTTTATTTTTAAATGTTTATAACCTCAATCAAATCAAATGAAATCATTTATTTGTGAGTCACATGTTAGTGTTTAGATAGCAAGTACATTGGTTTCGTCTCTCCGTGCTCTGTCACATGGTGTACAAATATTCACACAAAAAATAAAATAAAATATACACAATTAAGTCACATTTTATAGAAAATAATTAGTCACTTATATTGAAATTAACATGCATATACCCTTGGACTCACTGTGCGTCGGACAGATATTCATTTACGCTATAATAAGTTTTGTCGTGTAAAAAGTTTTTAAGATACGTTTTAAACATTTGGATGTCTTCTGCATTTCTTATGGCCTTTGGTAACTTATTGTAGATAGAGGGTGCCATTCCAAAAACACTTTTTCTGAAGGGTGCTTTTTTGTGTTGAAAACTACAGATTTTCCGTAGCGTTTGCCTTTAAAGTGGTCAAAAAGACTAAAATTTAATTTTACAAATACCGACATTTCGTAGATATATATTAACGGGAACGTATGAAATTTTGAAAATGTGGTTTGCAAGTTTCCGTGCTCCTAATTTTACTTATAGCACGAATGCACCTTTTTGGGCTTTGAAATTCGTTTCCTTGTTTGTTTAACTAATTTAATTAAATGAAAATTAAATTTAAACTAATCGTAAACTTTAACTTTTTGCTGCTGGCTGTACGTTATGTACCGTGGCGAATCGGTTATAGATAAAATCAATAATTTTAAAATAAATAAAACTGTGACCAATCGGTAATAGGTTTTTGGTGTGGTGAATTGGGACTGCGGCGAGTCGGAAAAAAGCCAATTATTCTATAATCTATTCTTATTCTACACGTATTCTGTGGAAATTTCAACTTTCTACCTACTGCGGTTGAAGCTGGAGATCCCGATGACAGACGGAAAAACAGACAGACAGCGGAGGCTTAGTAATAGGGTCCCGTTTGTACAAAACCCTAAAAGAATTATATCCTTCTCTCCGAGAAATTGCAAAACTTGGCTATAAATTCTAAAAACTTAGTTTCCAGATGCCTGAATACAAGGGTAGACCCTATATCATATTCCTAGCTTAGCTCTGACCCTTTACGTCATACTCCGAACTATTTCAGATATTTTTTGTAACAAAAGGCGGCTGTGAAAGATTTTATTGCGAAAACAACTTCTACAACGTTGTTGTACAAAAAGAACGTGTGCAGTTTCCCGATAATTTCGTAACTATGCTGAATCGGGACAAAGTTTGCTAACCTAAAGCTTGTAAACTACTAGCTCACGTGGTTGGAAGTTGATCATTTACCAATGAGAATTTTCATGAAAGAAATGGTATATCTGTTTCATTGTCACAATTTATTTATCGTGACTTATAGTTGAAATTGCACTAGTTTTCGATTAACTATCAGTGCGGTATAACATAATTTAACAATCAATACTCACTCATGTCATGACTCATTATAGTAACATGCAAGTAAACAACGACACAGAGGTCAACGATTTATTAGGATTCCGTAAAAACAGGCAACCTTAATGATGAAGATTCTTTTTTTTGCGCTTTTGACGTTTTTTTTAAATATATAATGTGTTTCTATATGTTTGCATATTTGATCAGGCACTTTTAGTTAATATTTCCTTAGCACCTAGGTTTTGCTGGCAGAAATCTCTTTCAGAGATAAGCTCGCCTATAGCACATTTAATTTAAGACTGCTTGTACGTATAACTTTTCTGTGCAATATACAATATGAATATGAATGTTCGGTGAACTGTAAATGATGTTCCGTCTTGTAATTGGGATGTATGCTTCGTAAGTTAATATTTTTATGTAATTTTATGTATTTAGGGGTGCATGGATCTTCCCCGAGTGGCATAAAGTGAGACAACCACTGAAGTACTCCAAATACGTCCAAACCAAGACCCAACTGACTGACAAACCGTGTCAGTTCAACTGGTGATGATAGGCTTTGACCGTGGTTTGTCACTACCCTCATTACAAAACCATGCCACCAAGTGAATCGTCGTTTTCCAGCTTGTCATTATGAGAATCCGTACCGGGGAAGTGGTTAGAGGCAATTGTGTAGTATCAGTCATTCGTCCGTTACCTTTACCTGCTTTCGCTCTCCTGATTTTTGGGCGAGCGCACTTCATCCTAGGTGTTATCAACGCTTTCCATCAGGCACGGCAGTGGTCAAGTTAAATTAATGTTATGTTGGCGTAACGAATTATCACACTAATATTATAAATGCGAAAGATTTTGTGTGTGTGTATGTCTGTTACTCTTTCACGCTGAAACAGCTGGACGGATTTGGATGAAATTTAGAATGGATAAAAGAAAAGTAGCCTATGTGTTAAGTTAGGGTATAAGCTAACCCTAACTTAACACATAGGCTACTTTTTATCCCGGAAAAAGGCATGTCGTTAAACCGAATAACACGCGGGCGGATACGCGGGTAAATGCTAGTGTAAAATATAATCTTAATCTAATTAACTCTTCCAAAGAGGTAAGTCTGTACCAGTGGCGAAAGGTGAACATTTTAAAAAGGGAAGCCGGACAAAAAAAAACGCCTTACTTAGAAAAGCAACCAAGGAAAACTTGAATTTTTTCGTACTTTGCAACTCTCTGTCAGCCAAGTGTATTTTGAGATTTATGAAAATATTTGACAAAGTGAAGAGCACGGAATAAAGAAATATAGTATGGATGCCATTTCCTAAACAAGCTGATGGGTATCGTGTTTCACGGACCCTTTTCGCCACTGGTATGTACCCAATTTCCTCCATGTTCGTTCCTTTTAAATCGTTATTTACGAGTATAATGATTCATGAAAAATTGGTTCAATTGAATGCTACTGGTACAAATACCAGCAACTATTTTGAACAAAACTTGGTATTGTAGGGGAAAGCTTGCGCAGGAATTTCACCCTTCCATCCATCCATCGGCCTATTTATTCCACTGCTGGACATAGGCCTTTCCAGGATTTCGCCACTCTTGGCGGTCCTCCTCGAAGAAATGCTGGGCAGGCGGGTTGGTGAGCGCGGTGCCAAAACCCTTGCACCAGTGACGCCGCTGCCCGTCACCAGTCTGTTTTATATAAGGCTCGGCAAAAAGGGGATGGATAAACCGCAATCTATCGGTCCCAGGCAATGTTGGGCCGCCTGGTTTTGCCTAAGATCTCTTCTCTTACTCTCCCCCGAATAATTTCGGGAGGATTTGCGAGTAAGATGGTGGTACCTCCATAGTCGACCCCGGCATCAGCTCTATCACCTATGTCGTTTGTCTTTTATATCCTAAATAAATAAATATATCTTGGTATCTTGTTGTGCGGCAACATAAGATTTACAAGTGCACAAAACGTCGAGTATTTCTTAGAAAACAATAAAATAAGATTCACAATAGCCACACCAGCACATAGTTACGTTTGAAATGAAACCATAAGACGCGCACAATTGGATTACGTCGGCGACTCGGCTGGGTTTAGGTACATGTGTTTGCTTGTAATACACGGGTAAATTAGGTTGACATGTGCCATTAAAAAAAATTGTTGCTTCAAGTAAGCAGATGATTTTAGATATCACTTGTATATTGGGAGCTGACGACCTCAAAGGTTAAGTTACTTTATCATCAGTGAAAACACAGTTTAAGAATCCAGTTGTCCAACGGTTCAGACGAAGCGGTTTGTGTGGGGCTTCGCGGCGAGACTCCGAACTGTTTGTTCGAAAATTGTATGTAATACGGTGGCTTAATTCCCGTCTCGCCCCGCAAGCCCCACACAATTTCTCTGTCTGAGCGCCTCCGTTAGAAAACTGCATGGATTTTTAAACTGTGGTGAAACTCTGGATATACTTACTGACGCACCCTTTGCCAAAATCGTCAAACTGGCAGGCAGTATCTGAGGTGCGATTGTGTAAGCTAATGGTATTCATTTGACAGATCATATGGCTATAAACGTTATGGTTTCACTTGTCAAACGGCTAATTGTCTAAGGGGTTCCTAAAGTCATAACGATGAGATGATCATATGATCGATATTTTAGACGATGAGTGAATGATATTCACTAAGTTTTTTATGTTCATCACTAATGTCAAATGATAGCCATGACTCCCAGGTCGTGACAATGTTATAAAAGTTTGTGTTTTGGATGGATTTGGAATAAAATTTCGGAAAAATATCTTTTATTTGGCCATTATAATTGAGATGTTTTTACAAATTAGTAGGCTGTGATTGACATTTTGAATTAAGTAATAATTAGTAGGTATACATCGATGAATATGTAGGTATAGGTACCTATGTAAGTAGGTAAATAAATTAAGATTGAGATGAAATCTGGCTGTAGGAGCCATTTGTGCTGTAAAGAAACTCATTATTGTATGCAGAATTGATGTAGAATGTAGGCACTTTATGTTTTTATTATTGTTTTAGGCATTCAGTGTAACTTACCCAAAGAATCGGAGAAATAAAAAATGCATTTATATTTACACAGGTTTTTATTCAATAAAGTAATTTGTTATGTTGTGCAGTGGTTTGAGTATTCAACTACTAATCTGGACGTCACAGGTTCAAATCCTGTATTAGCACATTTGTGTTCGGTCTATGTGCTTTATATCATAAGGCAAGCTTGTGCTCCAAGTATGGTGAAAGGGCTTACTTATATAGTTTCCGTTTCAGCTAAATTGCGTTTTTCATTAAACTGTTCAATTAAAAGAGCTTAACTCAGAACGCTATTAACAGAAAATTTAAATACCAAAAATATATTGCGACGAGAAAGCTGCCAAACTGTATTGAGTTTAATCTGAAAGTATTATCGGAAAAACGAAGTGGAAGGTTTAAAATATATATTTGAAAAACTAAATATGAAAAAACATAGTAGCCTATTAGTGACAGGAGTCCTTTTTATTTTACATAAATTCACTTTTGGTTCCAAAAATAAGCCATAGTTAATCAAAAGTTGAAGTTTGCCATAAACCACGTTTATTTAACACTAGTCTTCTTATCAAAAATAATAAAAGCAACCATACAATTTGAGTTCCTTCGCAATCATCTTAAGTCGATCAAATAGCCTAAATATTGCACCTAGCAGAAATAAACTATGACACTGCAAGCTTCTAGTAAACAAATAATTTTTATGTTTCTATAACATTGTATATTTACATTTATTTAACATCAAAAAACTCCTCCAGCGTGTAAAATATTTTTTCAGATACTCTTTTAAGCATTTTTTAAATTTATTTATATCGCTCATGTCTCTCATTTCCTTAGGAATATGACTACTATAGATTTTTGTACACATCGAAAATGGACCGGAGGATACAATTTTAGATGTGAAAAATCAAGTAGCGGATGCGGTAAAATATGCCTAAATAATAATTTACAATCGTCATAACCAAAATTCTTCAAAAATAAAATCATGGGAAATCATTTGTTGTTATAATATCTTCAATTTGACTAAGTTTCAATTTGCTTCTTTGCAAACTTAATACATTAAACCAGATATTCGTTTTAAATAAGACCAAGGTTTGGTATTTATTTAGTTAAATATTTTGATGAAAATTTACAATTCTAATCAAGGCACATCCTTTCATATATTCTGTACTTTGCCATATATATTTTTGTTTGTTTTTACTTTTATTACGTCTGATTAAACCTACCCACTAGTTTCGACTTTCAAGGTCACCAGCAGGTATAGCCTATAAAAAAAACCATACTTATATTCAAAGTTTTATTTGGTACGCATGCAGTCTTTATTGGATTACTTGCCTAAGAGACCTTGCCAAATAGACCAAAAGTGACCATTATTCCTTCTTTTGAACTCGAGACCTTTACTTTTGAAAGTCACTAAAAGGGATTACTGTCTCACTCCATGCAAAATGAATGAGCTTCCGTCCTCACTTGCATAGAAATGTGTTATTTTTGGGCCACCCTGAGAAAGTTGTTCAATTCTGCATACATTATTTTGATCCTCTTTTATAAACCCGGACGCTTCTTATTTTGATGTCTCCGCTCTCTCGAAATGTTATTTTGGTGTTAGGTTCCTTCAATTTTCTAAAAAATAAAAATTCACAGAGCGATACTAGGTTTTCGTACCGTTCCGATTTAGAGAGTTCCTTTGGCTGTACTTGACCATAGAATATGAAAAAAGCCAGATTTTCGAAGGTTCTTTTGACGAAAGTAGGAGTATCTTAATATTGGAAAAAATATATTTGGTTTATTGATCTTTTATCTAGGTGATCTATTTATAAACAATATAGGTACAACTTTTCAAAAACGCGTCTAAGAGATAACCTTGATTTTTTTTTTCATAAAATAGCTAATAGAAATATATAGGTAAAGGTTTCCTACTTAAATCCAGTATTTTTTTCCCTACAGAATATTTCAGTATTAGCTAAATACCCTCCGATCTGCTGTTTCGCGCGTTATTATTAGTATTACGCTTCCTAGACAAATAGGTCAATTAACTAACCAATAATTGCCTCTATCAAAATCTAATAAAGTATTTCACATTGGCCTTTTTGTGTTGGATGGGTAATAACATTTTTTCCTAGGGTATGCCATACTCTTAACTAAGCCTCCGCTGTGTTTCCCGTCGTCGGTTAATCTGTCACAAGGGTATACAGCTACAGCCGCAGTAGGTAGCCAGTTGAAATTTCCACAGACTATGTATACCACATATCTGGTATGGCTTCTATCACGACAAATAATAAAATTTAAAAAAATACTATTTGAGTCCCCATACTCCCCTCGAAAATACCATTTTTTCAAGTTTATTCGTTTCAGCTCTATCATAAGGACGGTAAGACAAAAAAAATTCAAATTTTGTCAGATAATTTTTATTTATTTATTTTATTATCAATACAAAAATCCACAGTACATACAATAAAGAATAACATATAAAAGATCAACTGACAGAGGCCAATAATGGATTTTTCTTATACTAACTTAACTTAAACAAAGCATGCAAACAAGAAATAAGATGTGTATACTTAGAGAATTCAATATTATAAGAGGAACAATGATTTAACCAAATTAGACTTAAAGGTTCATCTGACATGTAACCCTTGTGTTAGGGTGAGTATGGGGTGTATAAACATTAAACATTAATTACACATACTATAAAGTAAAAGAACAAATAATGAAAATTAGGGTTCCATACTCAAAGGATGCCGAGTTATTTGACAGACGCTATAATTTTAGCGCCATTTTACTAACGCCTTGATGTTGCTATGGCATCTGGAAGGGTAGGGGCTAATATCGGACTAGCTCACCCTTACAGAAAGTACTCGTGATCCGCACGCGACGGCCGAACGCTACCACGAGTCCAGATGTCTTGGCAGGATAATAGTGGAAAGAATTATTGTTTTGTTAATAATATTGTTTAATATAATATAAATGTTATGTTATTAATAAATTGTTATGTTAATGTTCGTGAGCGGCACGAAACCAACTAACTTTTGTACATGAATTTAGACCTTGCTTAATTATGTGTCGCTGGCAGTATTCTTTGGACTTCGTCTTCCGTATAGCACTAGAAATTGGCCTCAATACCAGCGAATGCCGTATAAGCAACCTTGACTTAAGTTAACTATGTTATAAGGAAATATCAATTGTGTCAAGATAATAAAATGTGTGGACAAAGTCCGTACAGCATCTATATTGTTGTTATTTATCCTTACCCCTTTTGTGTGGTGGTACGGAACTCTCTGACTCGAACTTGGCCAAATTATTTCATAATCGCTAGTTATCATTCAGATACATTTTATAAATAAAAAACCCAACTAACTCCGGAAGAAGATACTCGAGAAAGAATCGATAAGAAGTCTAAAACAGAGTAAAAGAGAGAGTTCCAAAGATTTTATTCACACTAAACAAATACACCAATTGACGCGGTTAGTCCAAACTTACTTCAAAAACGTGAAATGTTGCGTATTGAAAATGTTGTATGGGACGGTCCATTTTTAGGGTTCCGTATCCGAAGGGTGCTAAACGGGACCCTATTACTAAGCCTCCACTGTCTGTCCGTCTGTCACAGGGGTCTACAGCTTCAGCTTTAATAGGTAGAAAGTTGACATTTTCACCCAATACGTGTTACCGTGGCTTCTACCCAGGGACCATTTTTGTTACCCTATGACCTATCATTTGTTACCCTATGACCTATCATTTGTTACCCTATGACCTATCATTTGTTACCCTATGACCTATCATTTGTTACCCTATGACCTATCATTTGTTACCCTATAACCTATCATTTGTTACCCTATGACCTATCATTTGTTACCCTATGACCTATCATTTGTTACCCTATGACCTATCATTTGTTACCCTATGATAGGGTAAACCCTATGGGTTTTACAAAGTGTTTTGTAGAGTATATGGGTTCAGCTACAACCCATACATAGTGACGTCATTCAGAGTAGTAGTAAGTATATTATCGAGTGTGTTTAATAGCTACAAGTTACACAATAGGTCCTTACGAACTAGAATGAAGAGTTTGCAATATACCCGCGATTAGCTATCGGCTTCATTACGAGGAAGATATTTTATGGAGCGGTGGGTGTTCTAGCGTCTTTATTAGCTCTCGGGCAAAGAAATGTACAAAACATTAATGTTACATAATGTACGTGTATGAAATTATATTTAAGAGGGCGCCGCACTGTGGGAACATTTGTATGGGATCGTGGAAATTACTACTTTTATCCATTTTCATAAGAGTTATTAAATTAGCTTCAAATGTAATTGTACTAACTTTTAATTAAATTTTATTTAATTTTGGCTTTACAGGCTAGAATTTTTGCCACAAAAATTATTAAAATATCCTACAAAATTATCGCGGTAATATTTTTATTTATTTTTAGCCTTAATCGCAAGCATAAAAAACTAAATTACGCCTACACGTGGTGCCAACTTGAGCAAAATTGATGTACTACGTAAGCTGAGTTTTGTTCTTTTATGTTTTAAAATTTAAATTTCTTTATGGAGGGCAGGTATGGGCAGCTGAATTTATTGTACTCTAATAGAAAAAATATCGAGCTATTCACTGATATACATAAGTATATGTAGGCAAATGTAGCTAAAAGTGTAGGACCAAGAGTTTGAAAAAAACCGTAGTTATTCTACAACTTTATTTTTAAAAATCCGCATATCTAAGAATAATTTTTAATTTTTAATTTAAAGTACGGCATAATGTTAGCAAGAAAATCAGTATTAATAAAAAAAATATAATTGGAAAGTATTGATCGAAACACTTAACTAAATTCTTTCTTGAAAAATGGCTCTGAATGCAATAAATTGAAACACTTAAAAAATTATTCATTTTAAAAATCAGTACAAAAAAAGTACAATGCCCAAAAAGATTTTTTAGTTAAATTTGCAAGCAGCGTTGAATTGTTTTTTCACAAAAATAAAATTTCCGTTATAAAAGATACATCACAAAAATTATCTATTTCCGCGGAATTCCCACAGTGCGCCGCACGGTGTTCCCGGAAACGACGTGCACGTTTTAAACATATAAATTTTTGAAGCTTCATCTTAACCATAAAAAACGCAATTCGTTTCTTAAGTGATGCTTTCACATAATGACGTTATCAAATGAAATTTATGATGCAACATACATTGTAGAAACATAAATGAAAAAAACCAATTAAAATAAAAAAACGCTCTAGCATTTTAATGATTGTTGGCAATTTATTTGTATTGTTTATCAAAAGCTTAAGGTTATATATACACAGTGACATATTTATTTGAGTTAAATAATAATTTAGAGTTTGTCAAGAAAAAATATATAAGCCCAAAATAAAAAAGTGTAAAACTTTATTACAACCTCGAGCATCGTTTCAAAGTAACCACAAATGTATGAATTACAGTTTTGCCGGGTTATTTATTTACTCCATTCAGTATACTAGGTGAAATTAAATCAACCGACCAAATTCATACTGGAGACTCGGTTATTCATCAGGAACAAGGTTTAATGACCCTCCAGGTGAAATTCGAAAAAAAAAGATTTTTTTTCCCGTGGAACCTGCATTAGGAATTGTACTTAAACTAGTCCAACCGGTACGGGAGCAAAAAAAAATATTTTTCGAAATTGGCCAAAAGGATTACTGAACCTAGTTCTTGATCACCAACCGAGTGTCTAGTATGAATTTGGTCGGTTGATTAAATTTCATCCTATATAGGTATTGTATATGGCCGCGCGGCATTCAATAAATATTGGTTATTTTCTCTATGAATAAATACAACCACAATAAAAACTGACCACATGAATACAAGCGAGGTTTTTGATCGTCGTCGTGTGCTCGGCTGTCGATTCGGAAATAAATGAAATAAGAAAATAGGCCCTAGCTCAAAAAGATATATACAAATTAGGTACTTCACGCAATAGAATTTTATGCTACAAGTGCGGTAAGGAGGCACTAGCTTACGGGGAACGATTTGAAACACGAGCGATAAGCGAGTGTTTTAAACGTTATGAGTAAGTTATTAACCTTACCTACGTATATCATACTACGTTTTTCAATGCATAGTTTTACTAAATAAATGAAACCTAAATAAAGAAACAAACAAACAACAAATACTCCCAATCAACTTTAGGAGGGTATTCTTTTTCCACGCAATTTGCCAACATGAACAACAAAATAAACTGCGTTCACAAATTAGCAATGCATTTGTAAGCTGCTTTCAGTCTGATAGTCGGGTGAAATCCACCTCACATGCCTTGATACTGTCCTGCTTTCAGTGGTAGGATGTCATCCAACGATCAAACTGAACGCAGTTTATTTCTGTCAAGTCTGTCTACAGCAAACAAGTAAAGATTACCAACATTTTTTCAATAAATAAATAACAGTAATCACTAGTGCGGTAAAAATGACTTTGATATGATCATCAATTTTATTTAAGTGCTCTCGTCAATTCAGTTTTTAGTAACGTGCCGTGCGAAAACTGCCATTGCCTTGATATTATACCTTAGTATCTTCAAAATAATTGTATTTTCCATAATCATAAAATTGAATTGTAAATTCCAATAAAAACGGTAATACGACTACGAAAATTCAATATTTAAATATCATTACTATTCTTATCAGAACTGGTTTTGCATAAAGTATATTATTGATATACATCGTTTTACTTGAGAGTTGTTTTTTGAGCCAGAAATATTTTTACGGCCTCGTTCGTTTTAAAACTGAAGAAAAAATTATATATCGTCACGACATGAATCCCCGAAGTGGTGTCAGAGGTGTTTACGAACGAGTCAATAATGTGCGGTGAGTCCTATCGCCGTACTACGGACTCAAATAGTGACTCCTTCCGAAACACGCAGATCGGACACAAATGTTTGACCCCACGACCTCCGAATGAGATAATCACTAGACTAGAGACGGTGGTCTTGAAAACTGAACTGACCCTTATTTGCACTAGCTTTAGACCTACATTTGCTACGGCAACCATACCGCAACGACCAAAATAGTAGCATGAGCGTGGATGAATTTGAATTGAAATTAAAACTGGCATTGGTTTCACTACAACCTGTTGTACAAGTGCTTGTGCTAATGGATGTGAATTTAGTAAACACGATACTACGATTTTAAGCCCAACGGTCACCCATCCAACGATTGGACGTGGTAAGCATAGCTTAACCACGCCACAAGCTGTCACAAAGCCCACTGAGTTTTAATTTTCCATTTGTAATATATATATGTAAATATACTGTATACGGTACGAGAAAAAATACTCATGGATTAAGGGATTTTCGTATTTATATTCATGGCATTAAGTACTTTGACGGGGGATCTGTTTTGTGGTGCTACCATACACCATGTAAATATGATAATGAAGGGATGTCTATAAGTACACCTCGGTACAGGATAATGAACTTTGACCCTTCATTATAAAGTTTAAAGGTAGAATGCCCTAAAATGAAATCAGACACTTTGTGTCTCTTTTAGAATGTTGTTTTTGGATATGATATTAGATTTAGATAAGTACGGTTTTAATTACTTACAGAATAGCTAATTTTTGAACTTTTGTCTGTCTATTTATTAGATGGAAATCTGTATAGTCTCTACCTAACCCTCTGGGAGAGAGGCGTGAGTATATGTACGTTTGTGTTATAAATTACTACTAACAAAAGCACTCGAAATGCGAGAACTGGAAGAAATGTAAAAGGTGCTAGGATCGCAGCAGATTAAGATCTTTAATAGTCTACTCAGCTCTCTTTGAGATGAGTGTAAGTTTATGTATACTATATTCGTACCTAACTTTTATTTAAATGTAGATATAAAAAAGAACAAAACAATAAGGAAAAAACAACAGAGATATCAAAGTCCATAAACACCAACTTTTCCTTGGCTTCCTGAATTAATTTTCGGATTCTGTTGGAAATGAAAATTTTGTTTTTCTCTGTTTACTGTTGCAATGGAGACGTGAAATGAGAAGATTAAACTTAAAACCCATATTTGTACTTCATTCTCAGCAAACGAAAACACTGTGCGTTCAAGTTCGAGTAATATTCCGTTTAAAACACAAACTTATTCCACGACTTGCAGTTTCTAAATTGAAATTTACGATCTATTAACACACACACACACACATAACAAAAGAACTCATGGTTTTACTTTTTTTTTACTTTATTCTTCTTGTTTTCTTAATTGAATTTATGTTATTTCTTTCTTTAAATTTTATAATTTGTAATTTTTATCTTGAGTAATATATTCTTCTTTAAGACTTAGCTTGTAGCAAAGAAAAGTAATTGACCCTAATATTTTTATTTTGTTTAGTTTAGATTTTGGCATGGGCAAATTTTTATCAAAAACATGTGTAATATCCAAATGTAAACGTGGAACTAATAAACTTATTGAATAAATAAATTAATTAAACTCTATCTAAAAGTTCAAAGTTGGTATATAATAATATAATAGTATAATTTTTTGAATTTGTTCTTAAATATTTAATATATAGATAACTTTCAGATATTTTCCTTGCAGAGTGCTAGGTATAAGAACCACTTGTGAACGCAATTTCAAGTTTCTAAGTTAACTGGAAATACCCTAAATATTCTTAGTTTTCATACTGAGCCAATTTCTATGATATTGAATATGTAAAGGGCAATAGCTTTTTTCGCGTTGAATTAGAAGCTGGATTGTTTAAAAGCACCATGAGACTACATGCTTCTATAGCAGGTATTAATTACAACTTGATATCTCTAACATGGCCCGAGAAAACGGCTCTTGACAGACGGACAGACAGACAGACGGACAACGAATGAGGTACGGAACCCGAAGAAACACAAAAACTTGATTAGCACTGAAAAATTACTCCATGAAAACTGTGCCGGGCACATGTTTAGTATGGCGTCAGCTCCTATGGCGTTCACTGTCATTGTGAGTCCGCTGGCCCAGTGTTGCATGTCGCAGTACAAACTAATCATGAGCTTTTTGCTCTTTTGAATTTGTGGAACAATGTTTTAATTACAAAAAGAGTTTAACGTTTATTTTTACAATATACCTATAGGTACATCATAATAAACACTTAATTACATGTCAGTTTGTATTTAAAAGTTAAATTAATTTAAATTCAACAAATTTAACAAAATAAAATTTTGGGCTTACATATTATATATTTTTTAAACAATATAGAAACGCGTCCACTATGTTTTTTTCTTTCACAATTGTTTTCAATTAACCATTCCTTTCGATTATCTGCGCAGTTCCACAGTAAAGTTGCCCACATTGTAACCCTTGCCCTTTGACCTCCACTCAAGGCCTTTTTACGATGAATTGCTCTTTCAGTCGAGTGTCTGGTTTCACAATCGAGCGTGTAATTACATCATGAGAACAAATAAGTTGACAGAAAGTGGAATAATGTTATTGATGGCCATTTTTACATCGGTATCTGTGAAACTCATGGGCACAACGTCATTTACCGATATCGATATTTGAAAATGGAGTTATACATACAAGCTCTTCTATTCCGTTCTTTTGACTTTGCACATCATCAGTATGTTGCTATAGTATGTTCGAGTTATCATGATATGGGTGGCAGTTCAAAGTTGACAGTTATAAATATTATTATTAGAGTGCATTACAAACCAGAAAAGATAAATTAGAAACAAAATGTAAAGACAAGAATTTGAAAAAATTCCTCGGGCCAGGATTCGAACCTGCGACCTCGGTGGCTCTTCTATTCCGTTCTTTTGACTTTGCACATCATCAGTGTGTTGCTATAGTATGTTCGAGTTATCATGATATGGGTGGCAGTTCAAAGTTGACAGTTATAAATATTATTATTAGAGTGCATTACAAACCAGAAAAGATAAATTAGACTACTAGGTAAGTACTCGTACCTCGGTGGCGCAATTGGTAGCGCGCTTGTCTGGGAAACAAGAGGTCGCAGGTTCGAATCCTGGCCCGAGGAATTTTTTCAAATTCTTGTCTTTACATTTGTTTCTAATTTATCTTTTCTGGTTTGTAATGCACTCTAATAATAATATTTATAACTGTCAACTTTGAACTGCCACCCATATCATGATAACTCGAACATACTATAGCAACATACTGATGATGTGCAAAGTCAAAAGAACGGAATAGAAGAGCCACCGAGGTCGCAGGTTCGAATCCTGGCCCGAGGAATTTTTTCAAATTCTTGTCTTTACATTTTGTTTCTAATTTATCTTTTCTGGTTTGTAATGCACTCTAATAAGTAGTCTAATTTATCTTTTCTGGTTTGTAATGCACTCTAATAATAATATTTATAACTGTCAACTTTGAACTGCCACCCATATCATGATAACTCGAACATACTATAGCAACATACTGATGATGTGCAAAGTCAAAAGAACGGAATAGAAGAGCCACCGAGGTCGCAGGTTCGAATCCTGGCCCGAGGAATTTTTTCAAATTCTTGTCTTTACATTTTGTTTCTAATTTATCTTTTCTGGTTTGTAATGCACTCTAATAATAATATTTAGAGTATTCCAAAGCGATGAATTTCGCAATAAAAACATAATTGACAGTTATAGTTACGTGCCCTAACGAAATCGAATCGATTTTTTCAAGTATCGAGAACGTTAACAAGGGCTATCAAATCGTATTTTTATTTGATTGATCTGATTATCCAAACTACTTTTTGTTAATTTCTAAATTAATTAAATTAAACGAACCAATAACTCACAAGTTTGAGAGTTCAAAGATTTTTTGGTTTTTTCTCGGCATTTTACCAAAAACAAACAACAATAACAAAACAAAAATCAACAATAAATGTAACAAACGTCAAAACAAATAGCACGTAAAGCAACCGCAACGAAAACACAAACCGCATACAAGATGAACTCATACTGACGCGATCCTATAAGATTTTGATCCTATACGATTGTATTTTCGATTATGTAGTGTCCGTACCTATGGGTTAACGTTCCGATCCACGCATCAAGTAGCAAAATGACAATATCCTTTTCTGAATCTTTTTTTGTTAAATTTAACGAATACACTGTGATTCTTGTTTCGATTTATAGATAAATAATTTACTGTATTTTTGCAATAAAGATATACATTATTTCTAAAACAATATTTTCTTTTGTACTTGGGTGTATGTAGTATGTATGGTGTGAGTAGTATAGGTGAAACGGAAAATTACGAACTGTCACCCATATCATGCTATCTTGAAAATACAATAATTTGGATTTTACACCTTATTTACTTACCAAAAATAAAGCAGTAAGAAAGTCGAGTCTGTACAATGAATATTTTTGCAAAATTTCAAATGAAATGGGTTATTAGTAAAACTTGTTTTTTTTTATCTATTTTGTCTGTATGTTCCGTTTTAACTCGAGAATCACGTAACTTTTTTGGATGCGGTTTTCTTTTACATCATCGTAGTTGTCCTGGTTAACTAATAGGCGACAGAAGCTGATGATAAAATAACCGTCAAGTCGAAAACTAACAATACTTCTCAAAAGATTCGACCTACATTTATCTTATGCGTAAATAATGGATCCGATTCCAAAGGCTTTAATTTTAGTTTGAGTGCTGTCAAAACGAAATTTGCTTCATTGCAAAATAGATCTTACGTGTTAGGAACAGAAGCTAAATTACTTTGGAAAAATACAAGTTTGGCCAGTATTAAAACTAAAATTAAAGCCTTCAGCATCGGCTTTATTATATACATTAATTGAAAGACACTTCCATGTACTTAGGTTATGCAACGAAAGTTTTTAGCATAATAAATTTTAATGCAAATTTAACTATTAATCTCTTTGTGTAATAAAATTGCATACCGGCCAATTATTTTTTAATATTTTTTATGTTTTGCTCCAGCAAAGCGTAGTGTAGGCTGATCTTGTGCCCGCTGGACCGACGACCTGAAGAACGTCGTGGATGGCGGCTGGATGAGGAGGACTGAGGACCGCCATGAGTGGCGAAATTTGGGAAAGGCCACTGTCCAGCAATTTTGCTGACTAAGTCAGTCCAGTTTTGTTTTTGCAATGTTGCTCTCAAGAAAATCTTTCCGTGATGATATTAGATACAGTAACGGAATCTGACAATCTTCTGTAGAGTCTGACCTGGCCCGTGTGACTTTTTTTATTCTTCGCCGTAATAGTACATTACGATACGAGAGCGATGAAACGTGTTCTGACGAGTGCGAGTTTGCGGCACGAGCCGAAGGTGAGTGCTGCAACCACACGAATCGAGAAAAAGTTTCTCGCACGAGTTTCGTATAATATTTTAAGCGCAAGTGCGGAAAATGCCGACTTTACGCAAGCGCAGCGTGCGTAAAGCGGTCATTTTACGCTCGGTCGAGGCAGTACAAGAATTTAATTAGTTTTTCTTCGACTTTCCGCACAACGCGTATTTTAAATGGTTTGAGGACTGGTTTTTGAAAATGTGGCGATATGTAGACCTTGGATGAGTTTATTCTGAGAAACATTAAAGTTATCTTTGAGAAAACTATACTTTTTATACAGATAAAAACTTTCGTAGTAACCTAAGTAAGGGAAGCCGCGGTAAAAAGCTAGTAATATGATGCCATAGCATGGTGCTTGTAAGATATACCTATATTTAATACCAGTTTGCTTAACGATTTATTTGTACTATACATATTTACTACGCGTATAAAGTTTTTTATGTTATGTAAACAGTAAATATATACGCCAATATTGATATTGAATATCTTTACTTCTGCCGTAAACCTAGCAACATTTATCATACCTATATTTTATCCCATGTTTTTACTACTGAAAGGTATTTTTTATCTTTCACTAACCAAACGTACTAAGTGTATTTGCGAACGAAGTATTTCTTTAGCCGAAATAATATTATATTTTTAACCTACTTAAACAGGGTTGTGAATCGTAAACCATCCCTTAAAAATAGTGTATTAATTTTTTATGTATGTCACGGGTGTAGTGATACGCGTGACTGTTTGACACAGACTGTTTATTTAGATCTTACCCACATACTTTATAATAATTATGCAACATCTTCCTTCTTAAAATGAACAGGAATACAACAATACAATAGAAATAATAATTAATTATAATATCACTCACATGCACAGATACATGATATTTATGGTAACATCTTCCCACTTAAAAGCTGAAATGTAAATACAAACAACAGGAATAATATTTATTTATTACAATAATAATATTACTAACATGCACAATTACATTAGATTTATACTAATTTATTTACTTATCTCAATACCATTTTTTTTACATTATTAGGTAAGTATTGAAACTGCAAAATTATATTGATTCATCCATTTTGTATTATTTTAACATGCAAATTGGTACCAATATAATAATCACATTATTAGATTACTTGTTTATTTTCCTACTAATTTTAGTTTTAGCTTCCCTTGCAGCCGCCCTTTCAGATCTACTGGTATCTTTAGGTAAATGTATATTTTTGGTTATAGGTAACGGCAAGGTGGATGTCGCTGTTTGCGATATGACTGGTTCATTAGGTGTATTTTCATCTAGCTCATTACACGAGTTGTAATCTTCCAATCCACCATCTGACAGCTCTTTGTCCGATTTTGGTATTTCGCGACTCTTGGCGGCCCTCCTGGACGAAATTCCCTGATACCCTTGCTTCAGTGATACCGCTGCCCATCACCAGTGTGTTTTTAAAGCCCGGAAATTGGGGATGGATAGATAAGATAAGATAAAAATCATTTATTGTACCAAAAAGCACTATACATAAAAGTAGGTAACAAATAAAGTGTGTTAGAGACAAATGTAATTAAGATGTAGGTACCTTTTTCTAAACTCGTAATCCCGCACACTTTTCCATTAAATATTAAATACGTACTCTTACTGGTGTATCAGTTCAGTCAGTTTTTTTTATAATAAAATATATATCGTCACGACACATACAACCCCAAGGGCGTCACAGAGATGATTCAGAGTGTGGACTGTGTTAATAGAAGTAACAATACACACTAACAAACTAACATACGCATTCGTACACCCATGTTTCACCAAAGATTATTACTTCCCATCATAATGGGTGGTGAGCCCTATCGCCGTACTTCGGGCACGAATTGGACGCGCAGCTTAAACTTAGCTTAACGCTCAGAGGAATTATTTTTTTACGTAAAGAAGCCGCAAACTATAAAGTAAGTACGTAAATAAATTCAAAGTTACGTGTCCATTTATAACCGGTATGTTGATTGAACCCTTTCCAATAGTATTTCTCTGGTCTGACTGAAACGGCTTGACAATATGCGACCGACCAATCACAGTTAACCAGAAGATTAGGTCACGCTACGCCGCGCTCGTAGAGGTTAGTGCTACGAGCGTAGCTATTGCGCTACACCGATTGCAGAATATGATTTTATCGTCAACGAGGCCATGCATTGTGCAGTGCAATTTTGTCATTTATGTAACATAGATGGACTGTTACTATTTAAATTAAGTCTAAAGGGGAAGGCAAATTTAATGGCAAAATAATAATATTATTTGGCTTTCCATGCGGGCAGAGCCGAGGTTCAACTTGACAACATTTGATTTTCCGAAAATTGACGCTAGAATTTGGTAATTTTTTATTGCCTCTCCAGTATAATTTTGTCTGTAACACACTAAATACATTCAAGCTTAGGATAAAATTCATACTTTTGATATTCAGGACCAAATTCATAACGAAATCTTTAGATGCTCGTAATCATAACGACCAAGAAAACAATATTCAGGTGAAAACAATCTATACATGTTATAAAAAATTAAAACTTTTAGACTTACAAAATTTTAAAGCTACAACAAAATAAAAACTAAAAAAAATATTTTTGCACACCGCACAGTTTTTAACTAGGAGTGTTTTTTGGACATCAAACAAGACATTTGCTACTTTTCACATTTCCCTCCATCAGTATGTCACAAAGGTCAGCAGACATCTTTCTAGGGCGGCCCGCTGAGACTTTAACAACCATGAGAGGTCTCGGAAACAAAAACTAGTGATAGTACTCGCGAATTTAACAAAGCAAAGACAAAAGTTTTTTTTTCTTAATTTTGAACAAATATCCGAGGGACACAAAACAAATAGGTGGACCTCTTTTGTAAAGCAAATGGCCATCATAAATCATGAAGACCTGGCTAACGACATCGAAACGAATTGGCCCTTTAACGAAGAACCTTATTTTTTGTCAACTAATACAGATTTTTTTCATTAGAATCGGGTCTTTTTTAATTAATTTGTGTAACATGAAATTGAAAACTTCTGAAATTTGGGAAATATAACAATATATATAGTAAATCGTCAAAAACTTCGTAAGATTTAGTGGTTTAGATAAATTAAATAAGGAACTGGGGTTAAAATCCACATTTTTTCTTATGTTACATTTTTTATCTTCTTCCGTAACTTTTTGCATTATTATTTGTGAATTTTTAGTCTAACGATTCGTCCCTCTAATCCCCTAATACCTACATAAATAAATCTCTTTATATTTTTTATAAAGACGGTGGCGGTATTTCTTACCTTAGCCATATCTTTTAGATGAAATACGAAACCCCTGGAGATAAAATATTTTATTTCAACTTGGAATCCAGCGCTTTTTATTTCATGAGTTTTCAAATGATGAGAAAATATCTCAACTTTCTTCTTAAACTTCTAAGGTTGGGAGAAGTGAAATTAATGTTCCAGGTTTAGTATTTCATGATGTTAAATGTCAGAAGTATACGAATCCTGAAAATGTAATCTAAGTTAACTACTAAGTTTGATTCTTGAATTTGTCTTGTTTACGTATATTACAATTTGTTGTATATAGTATCACACTATCATATTATTTTCCTAATTCCCTTTGTTCATAGTATTCATAATATATTATCAATAAATATTAATTATTCCGTTTTTTTTAATTATTTTTTATTATTTTGTCTTATTAAAATTATACGTTGGTAAAATATTACTGTGTTTAATATGTGTATGTTGGTACCCACAAACAAAATTACCTAACAATATAAATTACACTCTTAAACTTAAAAATAACTACAAAACGCTGGCCACATTTTCTCTTTGAATGCCCAAACTTATACGTTGGCCGAAGAATGCGCATTATACTCGTATATAATATCTATTCAATCTGGACAAAGTGATTATTAGGGCAGAATTAATCAAATAACCTAGCTACTTTACAAACATAGTATCTAGTAAGGCTTGGATAAAATAATAAAGTACAATAAATATTATTTTAATTTATTTTGCACAGGTACATAAAGCTATTTGGATATAAAGCTTTATATCGAATAATAAATTGTCATACAAATTGGCTCACTATAGGACCTATAAGGTGCTTTCAGTTGACTTTGAAACTTAAAATTACGTTCACAATTAGGTCTAATAAGACACATCTACGAGAAAGCCTGAAAAATACCTTTTTTTTTTTTTTTTTTTTTCAAAATCTTAACCTAGGTACATAATATGCACAATCAACAAAAACCCGTACGGTTTATCAGTGATTGTGGAGGCCGGTACTTATATTTAATTATTATTATAGCAATAGGCAAGTATATATTTAATTATTCAAAAAGAAATCACGGACCAACTTACTTAGACTCTTTGAATAAATAGCGTTTATTAAATCGTTAGGGTCAAACTAATGATTACAATGGTTACAAAACCTAAACTATAACGAAGTAGAGGCACTAATGCAAGTCACTGTATAAATTATACATATCAACCTACACATATTAGTACCCCCAACCCCCCTACAGTTACAAACATAAACTCATCTACATAATATATATACACACATACACACACACACACACACACACACACACACACACACTCACACACCCTCCCTAGTAGGTATTAGAACACTGATCCCAAGACTTCGGTCGTAGGGCTAGGGTGATATAGTTTATAATAATCACAATCATACACTGTCATAATTACAACCACACTCACAAATTATTTATATACTCAGCGCATACACATTTAACACTCAACACACACATTCTCCTAAGATTAAATATCTGAATAAGTTTACTTTGTAAAACAATAACCATACATAGGTAACACTAAAAGTTTCCGGAACTGGCCACTTACATAAACAATATTTAAAAATTTATTGCAACATTTGAAAATAGAACTCTTTGGCTGTAGAATGCAGTTTGTATCATCTGACTGTCTTTTGTTTTTACCTTGTGGCGCCATTTGAAAAATTGTGTGTCTGCATCAACATGGATTTAACTCGGGAATATTTTCGTATAATAATTTGACAGCTCAACAGAGCATCGCTCGGCTTGAAACAGCTTTTGGCAATGAAGCACCATGCAAGACGACTGTTTATAGCTGGTTTGCAGAATTCAAGCGTGGTCGTATCAATCTCAGTGACGAATCTCGCGATGGTCGGCCGTCCACCGCTGTGACCAACAAAAACATCGATGCTGTGCGCCGTATGGTTGAAACAGACAGGCATGTGACCTACCATGAAATTCGCGCATCCTTAGAAATAGGCATGAGTCAAATACAATCAATCCTACACAAACATTTGGGTGTGAGAAAGCTGTGCTTGCGGTGGATCCCACACAACTTGACCGAGGCTCAAAAAACGGACCGCGTCACTTGGTGCAGTGCCATGCTTACCAGATTCAACGAAGGTGCGTCAAATTTGGTGTCGGACATAGTAACAGGTGACGAAACATGGATTTATTGCTACGATCCCAAAACAAAGCAGCAATCGAGCGTATGGGTCTTTCAAGATGAGCCGAAACCAACCAAAGTGGCGCGCGTGAAAAGTGCATCTAAGCGGATGATTGCTTCTTTTTTTAATAAAACTGGACACGTGGCTACTGTTGCTTTAGAGAATCGTCGTACCGTGAATAGTGACTGGTACACGACCATTTGTTTGCCGGAAGTTATTGACGAACTCCGTAAAAATAACCGTAAACGCCGTATCATCCTGCACCACGACAATGCTAGTTCTCACACGGCCAGACAGACAAACGACTTTTTAAAGACGAAAAATGTAGAACTCATGAGTCATCCTGCATACAGTCCCGACCTGGCACCTTGTGACTTTTTTCTGTTCCCAAAAATTAAGAACCAATTACGCGGTCAACGATTTTCATCACCAGAAGAGGCTGTCGAGGAGTATGAAAAACACGTTTCAGAGGTCACCACAGGGAGTGGCACAAAAGTTTTCAAAACTGGTTTGATCGAATGAAAAAGTGCATAGACGCCAAGGGAGATTATTTTGAAAAACAATAAATTAATTTTGTACCTTTAATAGTATTTTTTCATATTCATTCCGGAAACTTATATGCGTCCCACGTAGTTATGAAAGAGCGGGGCATCCTGGCACAGGCACATGTACTCTAAAGGATGTACCAACATCTAATGTAATACAATAATTTTTTTGCAAATAAACTATTTTTTAAACTTTCTAAGTTAGTGGAACATGCTCGTGGAATAAGTTTGTGTTTTAAAACGCTTGACCAGTTTTGTGAATTCAAATTCAAATAATTTCTTCTGAAAAATAGGTACAATAAAGTACACTTTCTACATGCCAAAATTAATTGAATTAGTGAATGTGCCTGCACCCGTCTATGAATCACTTGCTTTCAGACTTGCGGCTTATGTTTGTGTACGTCCGGTGTTCCCATTCTTGTGGTTGGTAGCGGACGTCGCACAGGGATACCAACATTCTGATAACTGAGCTAACACGTTCCAAGCTCCTCACTCAATTTTGGATTCACTAAATAGTAATGAACAGTTTATTGCACAACAAACAAATAAAGGTCTAAATATTGAAAAAATAAATAAAACAAAGGTGGACTTATTACGTAAAGAAATTTCTTCCAGTTAACAAAAAGTTATATTAGAATTGTATGGTTCTTGATAATTCTGTAACACGAAATCGGTTGGAGATATCGAAGTTAAATTAGTGAAACAGTGCCACTGTTCATTTATTGAGATAATATATGTGGAATTAAGAGGTATGGGAGTGGTGTCAGGATGCCGATGGATAGAGTCACATGCCACGTGGTCGTTGATACGTCGATTTGGTAAATAATAGCACAGTCAGATGGTTCACAAAGTCTGTATTGATAATCTAATGTTACACACTTTAAACACAACGCGATGCACTGGATAAAAGGCGATATCATGATGGGTATCGAACATTATGAAATTACAGTAAGAACACAATCAATAACTAAAGCCCCATTGTGGGAACAGACAAGTTTCTTCGCACTAAGTTACTTCGACCACGCACCAAACAAAAGTCTCGAAAATAAGTCACTAGCTAATTCCATTTCAAAAATCGGATGTCTTCTAAAGTCGGTCGTTCGTGTTACTCTATCAGGAATCATGTCCAAGCGCGGTATAACCACGTATAACCAAAACGCTTGCGTTCCCACCGATCAAAACGAATGAGTTACAGTTACCAACTTAACATAACAAATCTTTCAAATCTGATTGGGTAACTCAATCATTCTAGCCAACTTTACAGAACAAAAAAAAAACACCACAGACAAACTATCGCCGTACAGCGCCATCTGTTGGCAACGTTAACAAACTGCAAGGCAAAGAAAGAATAGACAATAAATGATATTTTAGTTCCGAAATTCATTCGATGGCAGATCCGCTTCGAAATTCGCTCCTAAATAATCGTTGTCGGCTGGTGGCTCCACGTCTCGATTCGACATATACATTAAAGTTAAATAATCCAAAGGTTAAATTAACTCTAATCTACATATTTACTTCTTTATTCCGGTACAAAGGTTCACCGACAAAAGATTTATTATGAACCCCAATCCATTCGTTGATTGGGGTATTCAAAATATAGCACACGCGCCATATCCGCTGCGACCTGGTGATTGGTCCAAACTGGAATTAAATTAAAACTTTGTTACAATTTAAAATTAGAACACTCCTCATTTCGATCAAAGCTTTTTAAAGCTTTTAAAGCTCTTACTATAATAAGGGAAACTTGCTTCTGCCCACGGCTTCGCCCGCGTGGCCTACAGGAAACAAATGACTTTTTTTTTCAGAAACAAACATTATTAGCGCTCTCACCCCTCCTAAATTGAATATAGATAGGTATACAAATTGTCAATCTCCCAAGCAAAGCAATAAGGACGAATATCTCTGGAATGAGACTAGTATGGTTGTAACAGAACTAAAACCGTGTGTGGAAAGATCTAAATAATGACAACTAGAAGTGGATAATAAATAATTAATATTATTTACAACGAGATACTATACCTACCGCAGTATTTTTTTGTAAACAATTTTTTTTTTTCCTTCATGTGCTAGAATCACAATTAAAAAGAGAAGCAAACGCGTTTTTTTACATGCACTTATAACTTGCAAATGTAAATTCATAGTAATATCAGGTACATAATACAGATACACCTTTACCTCAGAAAAATCCTATCTAATTACTAATAGTTAAATTCCACCGCGCCAGGCGCGGTTTGCGCGCTCCGCCGCACGCCCTGCACGCCATATGCCCGTCTACTATGCCATGTAGGATTTTCAAAGCCCTATTAATTTTAATTGAAGAGTGGGTGTACCAATTTTCGAGTTAATTGACCCAGAGAATAAAAAGTTTCACAGAAAACTCAACCCCTATTTCAACTCTTAGGGGTAGAATTTCAAAAAAACCCCTTCTTAGTGGATACTAGCACTTCACAAAGAACACACCCACCAAATTTCATGTTTCTAGGACCAGCAATTTAGTCTGTGGCTTGATATATATCAGCCAGTCAGTCAAGACTTTGAATTTTATATATATAGATTAAGAAGTCCTTAAAAGGCTTATTGTATTTTAATTAACATATGCTTCATAATCCTCAACCAGGTACACATGTTGTTCCATTGTTCTCTGTTGTTCTCTCTTTTTACGGTAACATAAAAAGATAAATTTTTAAAATTGAAACGGTAACCAAAGTAATATGTACCATCTAAGAAACTGAAAGTTGCGTCATATATTTATGTCGTCAATACCGCCAGTGCTTAAAAGCTCAGACGTTCAACCATTGCGTGCTTCCTATAATGATGTACGGCGCTGAGAAGTGGCCTCTTACAAAGAGCTTGATCCACCAGTTTAAGGTCGCTCAACGAGCTATGGAGCGGGCTATGCTTGGGATATCTCTGATGGGTAGAATCCGAAACGAGGAGATCCGTCGGAGATCGAAAGTGACCGACATAGCCTGCCAACTCAGTAAGTTGAAGTGGCAGTGGGCGGGTCATGTCTGTTGCCGACGTCATGGCCTTTGGGGCTGAAAGGCGTTAGAAAGGAGACCACGTACAGTAAAGCGTAGCGTAGGCTGACCTCGTGCCCGCTGGACCAACGACCTGAGGACGTCGTGGGTGGCGCCTGGCTGAGGAGGACGGAGGTGGTCGCGAAATCTAGTAACAGCCTAAATATGTCCAGCAGGTGGACGAACATGGGCTGATAGACGAAAGGATCCTTAAACATTCCTTTTAAATCACCCAAAATCTGCCTTGGCAATTTTTCAGCACATGCCAGAATAGCCGTCCTAGTAATAAAAATATGACAAATTCTTGGACGACAACATTTAAAAATATTAATTGCAGCCGCATTGGCGGTTTATACAAATTGCAGCCCTATTGGTGGTTTATTGTATACGAGGTGCACTTTATTGTTTTGTAACCGCGATCTCAATGCTTACTCGACAATATTGGTGAATGGTTCGCTCGACCCTCTCAACTCAAAGTGGCAGCTCTGTACTGTGGAGCCCTCTCGTGGCGACCTTTGGAACAATAACGAGCCTTCAAACTTTTGTTTAAAACTCAGCATCATTGCGGAGGAAGCTAAGGCTTCTCAATTATTTTTTGCGCGAATGTTTTATGATATCCTACTTCCTACTAATATTATGAATGCGAAAGTTTGTGCGTGGGTGTGTGTCTGTGTGTGTGTGTATGCTTGTTACTCTTTCACGCTGAAACGGCTGAACGGATTTGGATGAAATTTAGATTGGATATAGCTTAAACCCTAACTTAACACATAGGCTACTTTTTATCCCAGAAAAATGCATGGTTCTTGTAGGATAGATGAATATCATTGAAAAATCAGGTGTCTAATTAGCGCGTTCCTATTCGTTTGTGGTGAAATAAGACAAGGCTTTATTATCTTATCACACTTCACATTAATATTATAAATGTGAAAGTTTGTGTGTGTGTGTGTGTGTGTATGTTACTTAACACATAGGTTACTTTTTATCCCGGAAAAGCATGTCGTTAAACCGAATAACACGCGGGCGGAGCCGCGGGCAAAAGCTAGTATTCCATAATTTGATTTGATTTGTTGGGATTCGTTGGATGTTTCTTCTCTTCGTAGTGTTCTCTAATTAAAATGTTGCAATAACTTTTAATGCTGCCAGTTCATTATTTTTAAGGGAGTGTCCGTTTGACAGTTCAAGACCAAAGTTCAACGGCTGCGTTCAAAATCGCACAACACCAAATTGCGTCTTCGCAGCACTAAATCAAAGTGCGTTTCAATACAAACTAAACAGAGATAGTAACAAAGATAGTCCAAATATCTGTAATTACATTTCTTTCTCCCGTCGAAAAATAATTGTAAAAAAGATATGAATAATAATGAATTTTATAAAGACAACGTCAAATTAACGCCAACAATAATTTGGTAACACCGTCACGTAATTGTGTGAAATGTTATTTTGTTTGTCTACCTTCATTCTGAGGAAAGGACACGAACACTGAATAACAATCGTTTAACCCTTAAATGCATCTTGTATCGAAAATGATACAAAGGTTTTTTATTTATTATATACATAATCTAATTTTATGATTATAATGAGCTAAAAATATGTTTGGCAACTGTTTTAAATTTTTTTATCCTTTAAAATTCTCTTATTTATTTTTCTATGTTCTTTTTTTGGTTTTGCTCGCATTTTGACGGGAAAATTATTAAAGAGTTTTTGAAAAAAAAATCTAATAAATATTCCGCTTGCATATATTTTTGTAGTTTTTTGATATTAAAGTCAAAAAGAGTTCAGCTTTATGAGTAAGTAATAAAAAAAAGAAAAATAAAAAATTGAATTTTAGAGCAAAATTGAATTGGTTTTTTTTTCTTTTTTTCATGAGTAAAGACCCCCATTAATAAAAAAAATTTTTTTTTTTATTCTTTAGGTATTTTTCTATCATTGTTTTTAATTTCATGTAAAAATTAAATCTCATGCATTTAAGGGTTAAGGATCCGTACATTGTCAATGCACAACTTCAAATGACCATTTAACATCACGTAACTTGGTTAATCAGCTTAATAAAAATAATAGAGATAGTAGTAGACTATACTGCGATGAGCATGTCCAACAAAAACGATTCAGGTTTAAGTTTACTCGACAAAAAAAACAGTCAAGTGCAAATGGGACTCGTACCTTGAGGCTACATACCGTTCAAAACACAAACTTATTCTACATACATTTATAACCGACCAACTTAACTTGATATTTACGACCCTCTGAACTCTATACATCTAAAGCGTATAATACGTTGCTCTTTAATTACTTGGTGAATAATTAAACGTAGGTAATTTTGAGATTTTTAGGGTTCCGTACTTCAACATGAAAAAAAAGACTCAATATGGGATCACATTTTTATTCTATAGGTTTCATGGTGAGCCAATTTGTTTGAAATTAAATACCTTTTATATAAAAATATTTTTTTAGCATTGCTATTAAGGCCTGATTTTTAACAGCACCATGGAGCTATAGAATTCTCAAGGATTCTTGATATCTGTCATGGGGCCCGACAAAAAAGTCTTGACAGACGGACAGATAAACAAACAGACGAACAACAAACTTAAACTTAGTTTCGCATAACCATTTATTAAGTAATTAAATTTCATATCATTGCGGTATAGAAAATAAGAAAAGTAAATCTGGACGTGAGGAGCTCTGAATCGGGACTCGAACCCGGGACCTCTCGCTTACCGGGCGGTTGCTCTACCACTGAGCTATCCAGTTCTCAGCACAACCTGTGAATTTACCCATGTGCTTTCCCATACCGCAACGATATGAATAGATGCTCACTTAGTAGATTTATTAAGTAACTAGGGAGCAACTTATTTATATTTTTGATGTATAGAGTTCAGAAGATCGTAAATGAATGAATGAATATATTTATTTATTTCAAGAATAACTTAAATCTAAATACATCCCACAAAACCAAGTAGGAATTTGGTTTGTCTGTGGGGAGGGAGTCGCACTTCTTTTTCGTAGGTAGGTACATTAACAATAAATAATAACATTGTTATTTTAATCTATGTTTACATATTTTGTAGAAGGTAAGTTTTATATAATTTTGCAAATTTATTTTTATTTTGTTCAGATCTTATACGAACAGGCATTTCATTATATAACATTGGAATTTTGCGTTTAAGCAATCTGCCGCCAAAGTAGTTATTCACTTTTACTGTTTCATATTTACCCTGAGCAGTTGCTCTCGTGTTGAGCCCATGCAGTTTAGGTATCTTATGATCTGGGGTGCCATGGCCATTTACTGCAATTATGTATTTATATTTTAATGAAGCCGGTAGTATTTTACATAATGAGTACAATATTTTGATATTATTTTTGTGTTTTTTCCTAACATTTTTACTGACTAGGAATTTTAAGAATTTTATTTGTATATTTTCAATCTTATCCATGTATGTTTTAAATATAGATCCATAGCAGTCCACACCATAAGATATAATTGAGTCAACCAACGACATATATATAGTTTTTAGCACAGAAATTGGTACTTTGTAACTAAGATGTTTGAATTTAAATAACAATATGCGTAGCTTATTTAATATCCTTTCTATGTGTTTAGTCCAGCCCATATTTTCATCGATGCACATTCCTAGGTATGTAACACATGGAACTTGCTTTATTGTTTTACATTTACAATTAGATAAGTTATTATGGAAACAGTTAAAGTCGTGGGCAACCAGTTGACATGAAGAGTCCGGGGTACAAGAGTACGGAGACCGGATAACAAGGAGGTTAGTTTTTTCGGCATTGAGTACGATTCCGTTATCGTGCGACCATCGCACTACGTTGTCGATATCCTCCTGCACGAGACGCGACACCTCGCCCATGTCGCGGCCGGCCCGCAGCGTGCACAGGTCGTCCGCGAACATGTACGCTGAGCAATGGCGGACCACGTTGCACATGCTGTTCACGTGCATCAGGTAACACAGCGGGCCACAGCCGGAGCCCTGCGCCACCCCGCGCCGCGCCGCCCACTGCTGCGGTCCGCTGTGCTCCTCGCCCACTCTCACCCGGTACGAGCGGTCCGTCAAGTACTGGCGGTACCAGCTATTAAGCGGTCCGCTGATCCCGCACTCCGCCATCGCCCCAAGCAGCGTCTCGTGCCGTAGGGTATCGAAGGCCTTTTTAAAGTCGAAAAATACAGCAACAACAAATTTTTTATCGTTGAGATAACTATTAACTTCGTCCGTAAATTTTACAAGTAATGTTGATGTACTTTTATCCTTCTGAAAACCGTGCTGGCAATCGTTTATAACTGCATGTTCATTAAGGAATCTATTTTGTTGATTAACTATACATTTTTCTATGATTTTTTCTATACTGGATAAGATAGCTATAGGTCTGTAGTTAGCATAATTTTTATGATCACCTTTTTTATAAATAGGTCGCACTATGGCTTCTTTTAGTTTTTGAGGAAACTTCGAATTTTTTATACATAAATTAATTAAGTGAGCTATGACTGGGCTTATTTGTTCACTTATATATCTTAGGTCCCTCATACGTATACCATCTGACCCTGGCGATTTCTTATCACTCATTTTCTTTATGACTTTTTGGACCTCCTTGCTATTCACCGTTCTCCATCTCATCGACATACAAGCCTCATTTCGATAGTCAGCACGGTTTAAGAAAGTTTCGTTACAATCATGAATTATATTATCGATATCATTTTTAAATGTAGTTGCAAAGTTATTACATATTTCTTGCTTTGTATTTCCTGACAAGTGTTTCAATATTACCTCATCTGTTGACTTTTTTCTATTACCAAGTATTCTATTTATATTATCCCATATTTTCTTTACGTTACCATTACATTCGATTATTTTTTGTTTCTCATGTTCATTTCTTATTTTAGAGAATAGCTTTGTACACTTATTTCTGTATTTTGTATAATTTAATCTTTTTAACATGTTTGTTTTATCTTGGAACCATATCATAAACAGTGTATCCCTCTCCAATACCATTTTTTTCATTTTGTTGTTTACCCATCCTTTTGAGTCCCTTCCACTTGTTTTAACTTGTTTAGTCTGGTAACTTGATTCGTAAATATTAGTAAATATTTCATAAAGTTGATTGTACAGTTCTAACGGACAACTAATATTCAATAAGTGTTTAAAGTCGATTGAGGCAAGTTTTTCGTAAACAAGTTTGTTATCAAGCAGGAGGCGCGTCACTGACCCCCCCGGCCGCACGTCTCCGCGCCCGTTCGTGCTTCGGCGTGAGTCAGTGGTCGCGCCTAGGGAATCCAATTTATGATTATTAAAATCAGCGCTGCTTACAGCAACAGCGGTGCAATAATGGTCCGCCATTTTATACTCTAATACGGCCGAATAAAGTTCATCACGCGGGCATCTCACGAATATGTGATCAAGGCACGATTCTACTATTTCGCCTTTTAAGATTTCTCTTCTAGTTACGTTAGTGATGCACTTGGAATAGCCACATTCCGCCAACAAATTCTCGTAGGTTAAGACATTATTATTACTAGTATCTAATAGATTTATATTTATATCTCCGCAGATTATAATCTTTTTATGGCTAGGTAGGTTTTTTAATAACAATTTTAATTCGTCTAAAAATTTAGATAATTTGTTTTGTTGATTGATTTTAGGCGGGCGATAAATGGCTACAATAAGTACATCACTACCATTTTTTCTGACATTTACCAAAACACATTCCGCCGCTGTCATAGTAAAGGGAGGTTCACAAACACATGCAGAGAGGTCAGAGTGAGTGTAAACTAACACACCGCCACCTCTCCTGTTTTGTCTTGTATAACTATTGAGATCGTAGCCCGAGATGTTGTACATATCTAACATATCGTATGAAATGTTAGGCTCAGTTATTACTATAACGTCTAATAAGGCGAAGTAATTATGACAAATAACTAAGAGTTCGTTATAGTTCTTTTTAATAGAACGAAATGCCAAGTTAAGTTTTTGTTTTAAACAGTATGTAGCCTCAAGGCACGAGTCCTACAAAAAAAAGTTTCTTGTTTCATGTTTTTCACGTTTTAAAGGGCCTTCCTCAAATCATACAACCTTGAAATTTATATTAAAAATGAGGGAACAAGTGACCCCGTATAAGTTTTTATTAATTAACTGGAAGCCTAGTTAATTAATAAAAACGCAGTTTTTCGTGAGCGCGTGTTTCTTGGTTGTCGTAATAGCCTAGGCTTAGAGTATAATATTGGCATAGAGTTCAGTACTGACTGTGGCAAAACAAAATTTGATGTGCTCAATCTGACGTTATGTGCACCTTTAAGTAATAAATAGGTAGTCGTACTAAATATAGTATCAGACTTATATACTGATGAGCTTTTGTTTATGCACTAGCCTTTACCCGTGGCTCCACCAGCGCTTATTCAATCTCTGCCCAGTTTTCAGCTTGGGCGCTATTTTATGAAAACACTTTATAGCCTACTAGCTGTTGCCCGTGGCTCCGCCCGCGTCGAATAGATTTTCGTGAAAATAAGGAAAACAAAGAAATAATATTTTTTGAACGACTATATGCAACGGACACCATGTTTAACCAAGGCGCTCGTACCAAAAAAGGTATGATCCACAAACGTAATAAAGCGTAATTATGTGAAATAGAAAGGCCTATGTCCAGCAGTGGACGAAACAGGCTGATGAATGAAGAAATGAATGGATGTGAAATGGGTTTTAAATAAAATTAAATGAAACTTGAGGACCAACGCCTCACCTCAATAAACACTATTATCGGGACCCCCGACAAGTTTCAGCAGGTTCAGACTACCTTCGTCGTGAGGTGCATATTATATTTTGGACATTATCATGGCATTAAATCTAAATTGGCTGATTCTGTAAAATAGATAGATAAATGGACAAACAAAACAATTTGAAGGGGTCTTCATGAATCTGGAGTTGGCTGCTTGGAGGACGGATTTTTCACAGAATAGAGCGATTGTAGACTTCTATGTACCGACCTTCAATATAAACCTTCGGTGACAACTAAGAGTTTTTGGCTTCGGAAGGACTGTTGCTTCAGATGGGAATATTAACTGACCTTTCGAACACAAAGATTCCAGTCTCTCATCTCTGTTGTTTTCTTGTCATATGGACGCAAGAGTGTCTTTGTAGTATTGAGGGTCATAAGATCGTCGAATCTTGGCCCCGTCTGCAGAGACGACGTAGCCACCTATTTATCGGTGATAGGATTCGGCCGTGGTTTAATTGTCACCACCCTCATGACAAAACCATGCCGCCAAGCAGGTCATGGCGTCATCAGTAGCTGGGGTGTGGTTACAGACAGTTGCGTAGTATTAGTCATTACATTAGTCCATTATCGAGTTCCGTAGATTTTTGCAGGTCTTTGGAAAGATTGATTAACGCCTTGCCTGCGGTCACTCTCTCAGTTTCTATGCAAGAGCACTTCATCCTCAGTCTCATTGACGCTTTATATCAGGAGCGGTAATGGACAAAAGTAAGCCCATTGTGGGTAAAAAAAAAACATTTTCCGACTAGATATTTCATAATTTTACACCAAGTGCTTTTTTTTTTCAGTAGGTAGATTACAATCTTATTCCGATACCTTATTCTAGGGACGCTTGCCAACAATTAAAATCTTGGTAAATTCCACCACCCAACCGACGACGATTTAAAGGATGTTGCGGGTGGCGGCTGGATGAGGAGGACGGAGGACCGCCAAAAGTGGCGAAATTCTACCAAAAGCAGTTTAATTTAGCGTAATGTGTTTATTTTTTATCTTTGCCTTACATATACACTCGTATTTAATAAAATAACGTTTGCTAAATGTACTCAATTCAGTTTATTTGTGTTTGAAAGACGTAATTGCTAAACATTCGACAGAAAAGCAATAAACCAGCAATAACGGAACGTTCCTTAACATTTATTGCAGGAGATCGTTCTGCAGCCGAGTTCTGAGTAATGGAACGACGTGAAATAAATCGGATTTACCAAGCTTAGTTGTGTATAAACTCGGTTGGAATTGCATAATTGAAACATTTCAACAAACAACCCAGTGACTGAATAGGGCATATTATTCAGCTTTTAGGATTCTGTACCCGAAGGGTGCCAAACGGAACATTATTAATAATATAAGCCTCCTCTTTCCGTATGTAGGTACGTGTGTCCGTCTGTCACAGAAGTCTGTACCTTCAGCCGTTATAAGTAGCCAGTTGAAATTTTTACAGAATAGGTACGTGTTATTACAGCCTCTACAACGGCAAATAATTTTTAAAAAGTTATGTTGTCTCCATTCAGTGGGCCTCGAAAAAGTAGCATTTTTTAATGTTATTTGTTTCAGCTCTATCTTAAAGACGGTAATTCAAATAAGTTTCAAATTTGATCAGATTGTACAGAGGTAGTACATACTCTGAAGTAAAATGTAAAAAATTCGGGTTTCGTACCCAGAGGGTGCCGAGTTGCTTTTCATTTTAGTGCCTTGTTTTTTGTCGCCTTAATGTTGATATCGCGACGTTTAATATGAAATAAATTATACACAAATTCTTGTACTTTTATTCCACATATATTTATTTTTATTCTAACTTAGGCTACCGGTTTCGTATTACACATCATCGGGCCAACAAATTATTAATTATTTACATTACAGAAAGAAAACAAAAGAAAACATTTTTAACAAGCAAATATAAAATAAACAGAGGTGAATCATCAGGTGATCAGGTGATTCACCTCTGTTTATTTTATATTTGCTTGTTAAAAATGTTTTCTTTTGTTTTCTTTCTGTAATGTAAATAATTAATAATTTGTTGGCCCGATGATGTGTAATACGAAACCGGTAGCCTAAGTTAGAATAAAAATAAATATATGTGGAATAAAAGTACAAGAATTTGTGTATAATTTATTCAAGATGATATTCCACCAAGAACCATCAATCGAATCCATCCAATATTTTAATATGAAACAAATTTTAATATTGCCAATCTCATAAAAATATATTTTATTTCAATACCAAAATCAGGCCACATTTATTTTCAGTGAACGTATAGGTTATCGCGTATGTGATGCATCCGCTTTTTACTACGGCGTAGCTTGCACTACAGTTGTAGCTGTACTGCACGTAGCAGATCTACGGAGTCCCGTAGACCTGCTACGTCGTACCCCAGTTGCATATACAATCTCTCCGGGCATTAACTAACGATATTTTAGGTATCTAAAGCACACCTCATTTTATTTACAAAATGATCAATGATGGTTTCCATTTCCATTCCCTCCGAGGGGCAGCCATTTTATGTTTTATTCCCTCTATTGGGTGCAATGATTTGTTTTTGTACAAGGCGAATGGAAACACTGATTGAGTCTCTCATCAAACAAAAATACAGTCACGTGCGAGTAGTTTAGTTCCGTGCATACTCTTTAAAGCACAAACTTTTCTACATGCAGTTATTATTGACCAATTTAACTTGACCCGTACGATCCATTAAACTCTATCTAAGGGGTCAAATCCAGTTAGTCATCTTTATCTCCTTCAATAATTAAATATTAGTCTTTCTTTGACATTTTCCTATATCTACGTGTGCTATAAGACCTACTTGTGAACGGAATTTCAAGTTTCTAAGTCAACTGTAAGTGGTCTGTGGGTTTTCACAGTGAGCCAATTTGTATGCATAAAACGCAATAACTTCTTTTTACGCTAAGCTAGAGACTAAAAAAGTAGGTGTAGAGTCCCAAACTATCAATAACAGATGCCCAGACAGATTATATGTGCATTCGCACATTTTCCCATTTTAAAAACCATTTTCCTTCCCAAAGAAAAAGTCTATTAAGCTGTTGGCCTCAAGTCAACGACTGATTAAGCTAATCGTCTGGCTGCAAGGCTTGAAACGAGAAAATACCAACATAAACAGTTAAACTTCTGGCTGTTTGTCTGTATTGTATGGTCATTTGTAGAAAAGTGCTTTAATATACTCGACCAAAATATGTAAAACAGCAAATTTTTTGCGATCTCCGTTTTGCCTCTTGTAAATTTTGTTTATAAACTCAAACTCACTATATTAATAAATAATATTACTTACATGTCATGGGCATTACATACTATTATAGTAAATTATATTATCACATTTTACGCGATTAAAATCTATGAAATTCATATAAAAATTGAATGTTTGTGCAACTTTTATTAATTTAAAAATATTATTTTTTGAAATGTAATATTCCCTGTTATTAAAAAATGCTTTTTGTAGTAGTCATGTTCTTAATCTAGTTAGGAATGTTGTTTTCTTTATAAGACTTAATCTCATCAGGAAGTGCATTGTATATTTTGGATCCTGTTATATACACGGATTTGGTAGATTTTGATAATTTATGTTTAGGTATGTGGAGTTTATTAGAATGGCGGGTATGGTAGGATTGGTAAGTTGCTTTTGTTTGAAAAATATCTGGGTGTTCTCTTACGAACTTTGAAACGTTGTAGATGTATTGTGAAGTAACGGTTAAAACTTTCAACTTTATAAAAAGAGGTTTAGCATGTTCGTCTAGAGATACATGAGATAGTATTCTAATAGCCCTTTTTTGCATTATGAAAGAACGTTTACACTCGGCAGCGTCGACGAAACGAATACTGCAATTTGTTAGCTCGACTATATTCTAGAATCTTCCGTTTTTGTTCGCTAACTGAATATCAAATCTCAGTGAACATCTGACCTCTGTTAACACGTTCGCTGCTTCATATGGCAACTGGGTCACAAATGCACTGACTCAGCTAGGTCTAGTGTTACAAACTGCGACACACGAGTGTGTTTGATCTGTTTTATAAAGTGACTGGCGATAGCGACCAGTCCCAACTTCGCACGAGGTCGAAAATTTAATTTAAAAAAGCACGGTTTCTTAAACTTAGGGTTGTCATCAAATTTGTTGTATTTTGGAGGGCATCTAGGGAGCGTCCGGGCATGATTTCGCACACTATCCGGGTTTCCATTTTTCGTTGAAAGCATTTGTTTACATCTCATTAATAATATTTGTTTTATTTTTTGAATTTTAATAAAAAAGACACTGTTTCATTTTTTAATTACATCGTCACCAAAGTTAAAGGTATTTTGTTTAGAAATAAATAGATGATAACAATTTATACTTATTTTATTTTAATTGCGAGGTAAATAAAAATATACAAATATGTCTGGGTTTACCCTTTTAACCTAGATAAACTATTTTATTTATTTATTACTCATTATTATGTAAAACTAGTGACTATTTTAATAACAATAGTAAAAAACTTAAATTAACACTAGCTAGTCATTTAAAGTTTCCGCAGATAATGTTAGACTAATAATACTTAATCAAACCAAGATATTATAACTAGATTAAGAGGAGGGTAATTACACAAAAAAATATCTTATTCGAAGAAAGCGTTAGTAAGAAGACGTCCACCATGGAATAGATCATTAACAATATTGTGAGATAAACGATTAAACACAGCACGGCTTCACAGGATCGCCAAATATAAGAGTTTTGTTTATAGTTAGTTCTTACTTTAAGGAAATAAAATGTGTTACAATGCCTTAGATTTCGATTTGGAGCCAGAAAATTGAGCTACTCAACAGTTCGGGGCAGTCTATAATATCTCGTGCTATATTTAATAATAAAATAAGGCCAGAAATGTCACGCCGCTTGCTAAGTGGAAGTATGTGCATTCTACGACATGAGTGCTCGTATTCGTATGAGTTGGTTTTAGTATGCTAATTAATATAGTGCATGAATTTCTTTTGAATTCTCTCGATCCGATTTATGTAAACTAAATAACGGGGATTCCATATTTGAGAAGCGTATTCAAGATTACTGCGAACGTAAGCACAATGTAATATTTTTAGAGTTTTTACGTTAAGAATATCCTTAGAGACACGCATTATGAACGCAGGACTACGTGAAGCTTTTTTGACGATCTGGTCATCAAGTTATTATCTTGTATTACACCAAGGTCTCTAGTACTGTTAATTTTAACAAGATGGTATTGGTATTGAATATTTATCTTATTTCTGGAGAATGTGACACAAACACATTTGGAATCATTGATATCCAGCTTGTTACGCGTGCAATAATCATCATGGTGATGAAGATCTTCTTGGAGTGCCTCTGCGTCAGCGTCGGGTCCAATTGTTTTAAAAATTTCATGTCGTCCGCAAAACTGAGGACATGCTTATATGTATAATATTTATAAAGCTTTTATCAACTTGGTAAGAAACAATATTTCTCTACTTCTATATACTAATTGTGAAACCCTAATAAAAATAATAAATCCAAAATATATGTCTGTCTATCTTTGCTATATGTCTGTCTGTTTATCCGCTACTCTTTCAAGCTGAATTTTTTCAATCGATTTCGCTAAAATGTTGAATACTTATAGCTAAAAAGCTATCTGTCTCTCTGTATTTGTTACTTTTTCAAGCTTAATTTTCATTACAGCTAAAGAGCGGAGAACAACATAGGATTCTTTTCGTCCTGGAAGTGCATCATTCTAGAAGAATCTGGAAACATTTGATATCTGTCTTTTTTGAAATTATTTATTTTTGACATCTGTCGCTTTTGTCACATCTGTCACTTTATGTGAAATATAACTTCAATCATAAACATAATATCCAAAGCCAAAGTAAGGCCTTGGGCAAACGCTAGAGTACTATACATATAGAACTTCCTCGTTAAATAATCCGAAAAATGGTAAATATTCAGACGAAAACCGCATTGAATTCCACTTAGAAGTTATAAGTATACACAGACAAACGCGGATTGCAACTTTGTTTAATATAGAAGTGGTTACGACTCTAGCTTTAGGATATAAAAGTTACCAAGTATTTTATTTACCTACAAACTGTACGCCACGAATAACGGATTTTAACAACTCGTACATGGTAACACTTTAATGTTTTTAAAACAAATAAGAGAACCATAGATATATCAATAGTATAAATCGTAGTACACACACCTGTATAAGAAATTGGCTTCACTTTGTTGTTCGCGGCGCTCTGTCTTGATTTTTTATTTTGTAGTACATACTGTAAAACAAATAACAAATAATAAAATTAGCGTTCTGCACTCAGACGGTGCCGCATTGTCTGTCAGAGCTTAAATATTTTTTCGCCTTAATGTTGCCATATTATTGTCAGTTACCATAATATTTTAGTGGTGGTACGGAAACCTGTTTTCTCATAGAAACACTACCCTTGACTAGTTCCATATCGGCAAAGGTTAGCTGGAAGAAAATGCGAACTAGTATTAAACTCGCCTATGTACATTTCTATTTGTGCAATAAATAATGTTGAATAATACTAACCCTTATATGTATACTTTGTTTTTCGTATGTCTGTCCGTGTGTCAAGGCCTATTTAGTCAAAATTAATATGGAATATTCAATCTCTATAGCCTCACACTGCTATTGACTAAATAAAGTTTTTCATACAATAAATCCCACTCGCTGAATGATCATCAAAACGTTTTTCGATGACAAACAATCTTGAAATTTGGCAAGAAGGATGAAAGAGCGAATCCGAAAATTTCTACGTGGAATATACAATAATTTAGTAGGTAGACCAACTTGTTGCAGTTTTTTAACTTAAATAAAAGCCAAAATGTGAGTTACTTTGACAAAAATGAAGGGTTGAGCCAATATAATTATACGCTGTGATTCAGTCTTGTGCCACTGTTCCTCAATCCGAATACAACGGAACGCGATCGTTTTGCCATCTTTATTTTGATCTACCCAGTAAACAAAACAAAGTAATAAATTATGAACGAAACCGACTTCAAACTCTTTAGAGCACCGGATAGCTAAAATGGTTTTTTTTTAATTTTTTTTAATATATAAACTCTCGCGAGCTTTTTGTGTTATCTAAATTTAGAGTAGTTAGTGCGAAATTATTTTTATAATGGTTTTCAGTTAAATTAAAAAAAAAACTTTTTAATGTCTATAGCGGAAATACGTAAAAAAAATGGACAGTACGAAATTTGAGTGTTTTCAAAAAAAAATAGTGAAATTTGCATGGGCTTGTGCTTTTTTATCAGATGTCCATAAATTAAATCACCCTAAAAAAAGTTTTTTAACAAAATATAGCTGAATCATTTAATTCTGAGAACACACGCAGGAAACTTTAAGCTAACAAACATACACAAGTGAACTTGAGACCCTCCACTTTTTAAACTGGGTTAAAAAAAATATACTAAACAGTTTCCTCGCTACTAACAAACCTCAAAGGGCCACAAACGACATTCGCACTATCAATACGTCACCACCGACAAATTTCATCTAGAAAACCAAATAGGTCTTCCGCTCAGCCGTGATTAGTTGCACCAATCCAACTAAAACCAACTGATCTAGACACCTATACGGGAATCTGTTAAGCCTTATTGCAGAGGCATAGAAGCGGTTATCTTTTGGGTATACGGTTTAATTTTGTTGGTGTTGTTGAAATCCCGGTCGCGGTGACACTTCGGAAGTAGTGTTGTATTTTCGGTTTCTGTATCGGTTACCTTGGGTTTTCATCGTGATGTGGCGGTTGTTCTGCCGGTAGGAGACTGACTTACTCGTATCTCCTGGAATCTTCAAGTGCAAAGAAAACTGTTACTAAACAAAGTAAAGGATATATGAATATAATTTGCAATATTCCGCTAAACAATTCTTGTCGTGCTATTCAAAATGCAGACTCGTGCACCGCCCGCCCGCCCGCATAAAAACATGCAACAAGCAAGCAATACAAGCAAAGCAAACAGTTATTATGTGTTTTTCACAGAATAGCACATTGAATTTTGTTACCAATCACTTACAAGGCAAGTCTCCAGTATAAATGTGGCTTTACCAATATAACTTGACCTTCGTTTATATTGCCAAATTCATACTGGAGACTCGATAAGTGTTCAAGACCAAGGTTCAATGACCCTGTTTGCGAAATACGAAAAATATTTTTGTGCCCCTATACAAACTCGACTCTATTAGAGAAGTCCAAATTTTATTTTGCGTATTTCACACAAAGGGTAATTAAACCATGCGCCTGATCACTTATCGAGTCTCCCTTGTGAATAAGACTGTATAAAAGACAGTCAGCTTACATAAGCAGTTTTATCCATCCATCAGCCTGTTTCATCCACTGCTACACATAGGCCTTTCCAAGATTGCGCCACTCTTGGTGGTCCTCCTAGAAGAAATGCCCATACTCACACACGCTGGGCAGGCGGGTTGGTGAGCGCGGTGCCGAAACCGTTGCACCAGTGACGCCGCTCTCCGTCACCAGTCTGTTTTATATAAGGCCCGGCAATTGGGGACGGATATACCGCCATCCATCGGTCCCAGGCAATGATGGGCCGCCTGGTTTTGCCTGAGAGCTGTTCTCTTACTCTCCCCCGAATAACTTCGGGAGGATTTGCGAATAAGATGGTGGTACCTCCACAGTCGAGCCCGGCATCAGCTCTACCACCTCAAAGGAGTTGTATAGTTTGTGAAATATTAATATTATTCTTCTGAAATATCGTTTGACATTTATTTAAGATTACACTGAATAGTAGATATTTAATATTTAACATCACAAATTCTATCATATTAATATTTTCATTATCAATCGTGAAATGTATGTATGGAGCTAAACTTAAACAAAAACCGAACATCGAACACAAATCATCTCAGATCGGGTAACATTAACATATCCGCTGTATTTGTATTCGAAATTACGCTGTAATAATCTTGGGGGAATTCCCTTACGCTAATATATCCATTCATCCATATGTAATAGGGTTTAAATTTACATGCGGGTCCATTATTGGTGGATCCCTGGGGAATCTCAATGTTATACAAATTCGCTAAATTCATTTAAAGATATGTTTCCCTCAACTTATGTGTTTTCGACGGTTCGAAAGTAAGAAACAATTTATTTTTATTATTAAACAGAAGAAATACCTAACTAAAGAAAGCTATTTCTTGTTATACAAGTCTGCCTCCCGTAGTAGCATCGGATCTTTAGAAAAATTCACTTTATTGTTTTCTAAGAAAGACTATTTGAAAATTCCAATGTTTCATACAACATTAAGCTATGTTATTATATGAACAGCGTGTTTTGCTGAAATATTTTGTTGCATGCAGTGCCCGTCATGTAATAATTTACAGCGCTGAATTTTTTCTAGCAACTGCAATGTATTTTTAAAATGTTATTTTCCTTTCTGCTGTGAGTTTTTGTGATTTTTTCTCTACGTGAACCATATTAACTACCGTCTTATACCATTAAGTGTCCACAACTAATATTTAATTATACTTTAGATAAATATTATAATATGAATAATAAAGATAAAATATTTTGTTTAATATATTTCGACCCGCTTGCGATTGTCGTCAGTCAATCCATCCATCCATCCATCAGCCTGTTTCGTCCACTGCTGGACATAGGCCTTTCCAGGATTTCGCCACTCTTGGCGGTCCTACTGGAAGAAATGCCCATACTCACACACGCTGGGCAGGCGGGTTGGTGAGCGCGGTACCGAAACCCTTGCACCACTGACGCCGCTGTCCAGTCTGATTTATATAAGGCCCGGCAATTGGGGATGGATATACCGCCATCCATCGGTCCCAGGCAATGGTGGGCCGCCTGGTTTTTTTGCCTGAGAGCTGTCCTCTTACTCTCCCCCGAATAACTTCGGGAAGATTTACGAGTAAGATGGTGGTACCTCCACAGTCGAGCCTGGCATTAGCTCTACCACCTAATTTAAATTTCAGTCAATGAAATTTGATATTTAATAATATTTATTGAAAATAAAAAATAAATGCTAACGTTTTCTAAAAAATATATTAAAATAATTTAATTAATAAAGAAATATTATTTAAACTCGCTTTGTATAGACAAGGCCGTTTTAAAATTGAATAGAAATAGGTTAAAGACAGTGCAAAAAACCAACACAAATAAGTACAGACAGAACCTTAATTTAAAAAAACATAAATAAATCACAATTAATTTTACACAAACTATATCAAGCATGCACTGTAAATATGAATTGACCCTGGCTCATCAATAAATCTCTAACGCTGGTTTTCTAACAGCACATTTTTTTAAATAGGGACTTTTTTTTTCACTTTGTATACGCCTCACTCTTCCCTCCTGCACTTAGACATATTTTGTAGAATTTAGCTAGTAAATGGCTTTGAATGCTAATATTAAATAATTACTTCTGTGTAAATTCCTGTAAATACAATCTAACAATTAGAAACCGAAAGTGCACTTATTGAATGACAAAACCAAGACTGCATGATAAAAATAATCGTATGTAACCGTAACCGCTTGTATGTAATCGTTATCGAATTCGAAATGATGGAAGAAAGGATACCACTTATCCGTATTCAGGTAAGTTTGCCGTTCATTGCATTTTCAGTTGTGTAACAAGTTTTATTAATAACTTTGTCGCAGCAATGTACATGTCCGCACGCACTTGCACGCGTTAAAGTGAACGCCATGAAAGAATCCTGTGTCAAAGAACTTAACTGTTTATTACTCATAATAAGTACGGATCGAATTATCTAATCTGTGAGACTTCTTTCGTGGTGATCACTCTCCCAATAAATATATGTTTTTTTCACAATACTCTCATTTAAAACAATAAAATACTTTGAAAAGCACACATACCTTGCAATTTTTTATTCGATTCTGTATGTATACAACTACGAAGATGCCATCCATATCAAAGATAATGGGTGCAAAAGAGACGTATTACTACAAAATGGCCGACATGATAAGTTAGTTGGTATTCAGAGTACTATTAGAAGCCTCGCAAAACGTTTAACTTGACATACAAGTTAGATTGAGTTCAAAACAATTTTCTTATAAACTTGTTATTGGTAGGTTGTTGTTGCGGTGTTTTCTTCTTTTATACTCTTAAGAGACTCAACTTTCTTATTTGTGAAGTGTGGAAACTTTTGGGCAAAGAAAATCTGTGTCGATGTCTGTTTAACGAAAACTTGCTACAAATATATGTGTGCGTACTTTGTTGTTTTTTCAAGAGACTTTATTGTTTAAAACGTAATTTTTCATTTAAATACCTAGAAATGAGAATTAACTCAAGATTAAATTAATAAATTCATTAATAAAAGCAAATAAAAACTTTCTATCGAAATAATAACGAAGCAAATGTAAAACAGCGACGAACAAGGCGCCTACTTAGGTGATACCATAATTGGGTAACGCCTAATTTAGGTAATACCTACTTCAGGTAACTGATTTAGTAACATCACATTTTGCTTAGCAAACAGTTCTGTTGGACGTGTTTCTGCTCTAAATAACTCATAAATATTTGGGCATCTGATTTAGACGCCTCCTTAGGTAACAGTGGGCAAAACACGTGAGTCTCGAATTATTAACATTATATACCAGGCTCTCACGTTAGATTAAAAACAAAACTCTTTTTTATTAACTTGTCATGCTGGAGCAAACAGTTTCTTTTAAGAAAAAACCGAATATTTTTAGAGTTCAATATTAATTTTCACTGAAAAACAATAGACGAAATTGAATAAAAAATAAATAAAATTTCTTTTTCCTAAAGCTTTATTTTTATTTCTAACTGATAGACATAAAGTGGGTTTTGCCTGACAAATGTCACATTCCCACGGAAAAGCAATGATAAGTAGTCATTTCCTTTCAACTTCTACTAGAAAAACCAATTAAAAGTGATTTAGAACTAAATAAATCAATATACTTCTTTCTTAGACACTAGCACACTATAAAAAGTATTCGCTTCCTTGGGACTTTCCCCCAATTCTCATCTAAAATACACGCCTTCTTTTCGTCACCAAAAAAAGGGGGTATTACGTTAGCTATCAGCGAAACAGTATGCCTCGCGCACCTCTTTTTCCTGCGAACGCTCGCTCCTGCGACGCCAACTGTGAATATATGCGCACGCATCACCTACTATGACGCGTACCATACATATCAAAGAAAACAAAACACAAACGCACAAAACAGAATTCCTTCAAAATTCGAACGCGTCCTCAACCCCATTTCCATTCACAGGCGGAAGAAGGCAACAGCCGCGCGTCAGAGAACGAAGACAACGATGGGAGTGACCAGAACGTGTCCTCGCGGGTCTTGTCTGCCGCCACTTCCCGAGAGGAAGACGACGACTCCAGCAACAACGCCAGCTCCGAGAGCAAGAGTCCTGGTCAAAGGTAGGTCGATGCTGGCTTTGATAGGGTTCTATCTCACTCCCACGAAAATGTACCTAAGATGTGCAGAGACATACTCGTAGGTGGTGGAGAATACAAAAATGTAGGCAACTATACTAGACGTAACATGAATACAACTATAGTCATTACGTCTTACTCGTTCTTTCCAGAAACGCAGAATGCGTGACAGTGCAAAGGGAAATACGATGTATGGTACTAGGGTGGGCGAGACACTAAGTACTAGGATAGAGTGATAGAAACAACTTTTACAGAAAAATATCCTCCAATGAAGTTCAAATCAAGAGCCATTATAATGATTTTGAAAGATTTCCAAACAAAAAATAATAAATGGTTTAGCTTATCCGCTAAAAATCCATGTTGTGATTTATATTTTTTGTAACTTTTACATACACTTGCTTAGTGGCGTAAATATAACTTTTTGCTGGAAATGCAATGAGAAGGTCAAGTTTGACAATAAAAAAAAATATGAAAAAATGTAAATGTTACTTTGAAATATCATTATTTGTATGACGCCAGGGTAGGCACTGCCTACCCTAGAGTACATGATTCCATACAAAAAAATATATTTTCCAATTGGTTTTTAATTTTTTTCACATTATTTTTATCGTCAAACTTGACCTTCTCATTGCTTTTCCAGCAAAAAGTTCTATGCACGTCACTGCCCTTGCTATACATTTGCTTTTAAGATTGTAATTGGCTGCACTAACTTTCTAGGTACATTTTTGTCGGGGTGAGACAAGCTTGCTATTGGCTAGAAAGCTAAGCTGATTAGCATAGATGATAAATCCGAAACAAGCTTGGATAGAAGACTTCTCTATAAAGTGCTATCAAAGCACGAGCTACTTCTGATTTTAGATAATAGATAACGCGTATGAACAAAGGCTAAGCTGCTACGATCAAAAAGCTAAGTTGACACTAATAGTACTTTTAGAGACCTCTAAAGAACTATATAAGTACATAGGCTAAATTTTGGTTCAAAAATCCTGTTTAACCTACTCTTCTATCGACATATCTCCAATTCATAGATAAAGTATTTGTAATTTTACGTTATATTATGACTAGGTTTACAATGCAAGGATTGGAAGGTTTACGATTTCGTACACCATTAATCGTATAAATCGTAATTTATGAGGATTAAAAAGGACACGGTGTAGCCATCAAAGAAAAGTGACGACATAAAAAAAACATTGCCGTAAAAAGAGAACAAGAATCTTATTCTATGATGCTTGATGTTAAAACATTTCAATACACCACAAGGAGCCTGTCATCAAAGAAACCAAAACGAATAAATTTATTTTTGAACAAAACTCACCTTTTGCAGGCATGTTTAATAATTGATATTTTGAAGTTATCAAATTCTTAGGTTTTAAAAATTACACACAAAGAAAAATTTGTGTAAATACTCTTACTTTGGTTTTTAACAGTTCTTTTAGACCTAAAATTGTCCTAAATACCACATAATTGTAGCCATTGTTTTACAATTTAACTAAATAATTGTATTGTATCACATCAAAGGGGATGAGACAAGAGTGCTAGGTTTTTGTCACGACTAATACCTAGTTCAAGGCTACGTAAACAAAGAACATTTGCTTAGTCTGAATTATTTGATAAGAAATTGAATACAAGAAATATCAGTAATAGACAGAAAATACGAAGATCCGACAGTATAACTTAAAATATTTCGTACGCGATTAAAAAAATTGAAATAACCCTAACAAAATCGCAACCGAATCCATAAATAAAGGCCAATCTCTTCCATCCCTAATTCTGCCGTATCTTACTTTAGCCGAGCTACTTCTTTCTGAGTGTCATGTGCTCATGCGGGGTTAAATTAATGCATTTGTGCAATCTTCAATTTGAATAATGCATGATACGTATAATTACATGGCGTTTTAGAGTGCGTGGAAACACTCTAAATGTGACTCTCTAAATATGCATCAAAATATAACGCAATGTATACTAAATGCAAGTTAAATATAAAACAGGTATACCTAGAGTAGTCCTACAATTTATGAGCCAGCTAGTATCATTGCTGGATTTGCTACTAGGCCCAGGAGCAGCATTATAGACTGCGGCGCGGGGGGCGGCGCGGGGGGCGGCGAATTTCATAGGAAGACCTGATAAATGACAATTCATTATTTTATTATTTATAAATTATCCCTATTATATAAGGTTTAACACACCATTTTGACGTGACTTGTTGTTTGATAAAGTCGGATTTTTACAGTGGGGTTGCATTGCAACTCAATATAGTTGCGATATAGTTTGTCAAAATTTTGACAGTTCGGTCTCAGGCACTCTTCCTAGCTAGTTCATTTCTTGAAATAGATCCCGTAACAAAAATGGTCTAAAACTGACAACTTTGATAGAATCCCATTTCTTAATTTTTGGAGATAAAAAAAAATCTGCATTTTTATTCACTCTTCCTTATGACATTTTTTGTTTGATAAACACTTGTACTTGTCCACTTATTTACGTAAAACAACCAAACAAACCTTTGATAATGCTTTAACAGCGAAACCGGTAAGGGAAATTAATATAAATAAGTGGACAAGTACAAGTGTTTATCAAACAAAAAATGTTTCAAAAGTTCCAACAAGTGCCAACAATCACGAGCATCAACTCTTCCTAATGAGTTCTAGATAATGACAGCCCACATAGGGTAAGAAAATAATCATTTTTTTTGGGGTTTTTAAGACCCCCCTGAAAATTAATGTAATTAATTTTTTAATTCAATATTCGATTTTGGGTCAACATTTCACATAACATCCATATTTCAGACCTGTAGCTCACTCCGTCTGCAAGCTAGAGACCCGTGACATACGGACGGACAGACAGCAGAGCGAAATTATTGGGACCCTTTGGTCATGGAACCCTAAAAACGCTGAAAGCTAGAGGGACGGATTAAGGGCAAAAGAGAAAAAGGTAGCTTTTATATTAATATAAAAAGAAACTAAAATTGTTAGCAAAATTGCCTTTTAGCAAAATTCAGATAGATATTCTTCAGACGATAATAAAATATGTTCAAGTTTGGTACATGATTCCTATTTGTCAAACGAGGAAAAAGGTGCGTTTGAAGACCTTGCTCCAATAAATTATTTCTATGTAGTGAAAGTTTTTCAATCGCGTTTTTCTATTACAGATATCTAGAAAAAGGTTCTAAGTTATCAAATTATTATCAAAGTTATCAAACTATTAGCTTCTTCGTGAAAGTAGTTACAGTACTTTAAAACATGGCAATATCTTCGCAGTATCACCTTATATTATTCACAAGAAGCCAATAATTATTTTGTCCAAGTATCAAAATAATGATTGGCTTCTCCGGAGCTGCGTACGTGATGCTCAGTGAGCACAATCGTGTCGCTTACCCCTATTGTATGTACAAGTGTCGCAACGGTTTATGAGCGGTGGCCTTGACTGAGCTAGTAATTTGTTCTCTATTGCACTTAGTAATTTACGCCAGTGAACACATGCGCTAGTCCCACACCACATTCGCCGAGCGCTCATAAACCGTTGCGACACTTGTATACTAAACCAAAATGGCTGTCAAAGGGAATATGTTGGCATGGTTGTAAACGTAAAAGAAAGTTATTATGGTAATATCGGTAAATAGTCTTCACAAATGCGATTTCAAAAGCTATTCGAAACGATTAAACAAAATAATTAAATTAACTCAAAAGTCACAAAACGACTAATAAATTAAAACATCACGAAACAAATCCAAAGCAACATGATAACATGATTAACAGTCAAAATGCAAAAATTCCCAATGACACAATCAGCCAGATTAAAATAAACGACATTATTTTATCAGACCCTAATGACATAGCAAAATCATTTAATGACTTTATTATTGACAACATTCAAACAATTAAACATTGGTTTAATTGTGGACAGTGAACTTCGGTTCGAGGCACATGTCAATACTAAGCTAAAAAACGCATTCTATAGGCTAAAGGTACTGTACGGTATTCGACAGTTTTTAACAGAAGAGGTTCGGGAACTACTTGTGGAGAGTTTAGTTTTGTCCTTGTTCAATTTTGGCGATGTTGTATACGGGCCGCGAATCTACGCTAAAACGGAACGCGCTATACAGCGCGTACAGAATGCATGTGCACGTTTTTGTTACGTGGTACCTAAACGGGTGCATATCACGCCATTTCTGAATGATAAAAAAATTATTAAAATGAAAGGCCGTAGGCAATTACATCTTGCTACTTTGATTCACAAAATAGTTCACATGCAAAGACCTATCTACTTATATGATAAGTTCACATGGACCCGAGATAAACACGGTCGATTTACACGCAATAGCACTACGGATAAAATGGTCATACCGATTCACAAAACTGCAGGCTGCAAAGGAAGTTTCAAATACGCAGCCGCCAAGATTTGGAACGACCTTCCACCGCCTTTGCGTAAATTCATGCGTTCTGCTACTTTAAAAAAACACCTCAGACTTAGCATTCTCAACAAGCAGTAATATGTTAACTAGTGCTAGGTACTTCTTAATAACTATTATTAGGCTGATGTTTGAATTGTTTTATTCCATTTTGTTTTTTTTTTCTAAATTAGACTGTATATGTGCAAATTCCTTTTTTATAACTTTTTAAATTTTTTATTTTTGTGTGACAAGTTATGTGACAGTTTTGATTAACTTATGGAATTTTTAATTATTTGTTCTATTTAATTCTATTCCTTACAATTATTTACAATCACTCATGACATGAATCTGTTTCCTACCTACCTGCAATTGTATTTTGTTTTATATGTATTAAAATGGGGCAAACTGAAAATCGGCGCTGCAAGTTGAATCCAACTTGTGGCATCTGCCGAGCTTGCTCCTTTTTGCCATTATTAATTTATTTATTGATAGATTTTTTTTTCTTATTGTTTTTTATTTTGCATGTTTGTTTATATTTCTATTTTTTTTTGTATATGTTTTGTGGCAAATAAATTCATTTCACTTTCACTTTCACTTTCAATTAATAATTCTACTGAAAATCCGAATACACTGATATCAAATAACTCCAGTTCCATGTTTATGAAACCGACAACACCACTTGACATACTACAAATAATAATAACATTAAAAAATACGAATAACACGGGCTATGACCACATAAGCACCAAGGTCATTAAATTTTTCGGAGAAATCGTTGCCCCTTTAATCAGCCACATTATCAATCTTTGCATACAACATGGCCAATTTCCTGACCGACTGAAAGCGTATTCGTAAAGCCAATTTAAAAAAAAGGTGATCCGGAAATGATGGACTTTTACAGACCTGTTGCATTGATTCCAATTCTGTCAAAGATATTCAAAAAGGTGACATAACTTGTACGACTACTTAGAAAAGAAAAATATACTACCTCCAGAGCAAAAAGGGTTTAAAAAAGTGAAGTCTATAGATATGGTAATATTTTATTTTATTCATAAAGCAGTAACTAGTTTGGATAGGAAGCTCCGCTTGTCCGCCCGGTAAAAGGACATGACTAAGGCCTTTGATTATGTTGACCATCAACTATTAATTCAAAAACTCTAACGATATGGTATCACAGGTAACGTCAGTGATCTTATTGCATCTTATTTATGCAATCGTAAGCAGCACAAATCAGTAAAATTAACTCGACCCCTAGAACTTTAGACCATCTGAACCTCGAAATGTATATTGGTGTGCCACAGGGAAGTGTTTTGAGGCCTTTATTATTCTTAGTTTATATAAATTACCTCCCAAAAACTATATCACACCCAATGGCCATGTTTGCTGATGACAGCACTGCTATATTCACAAATCAAAATAAAAACGGTTTAGAATTGGACATTAATAACTCTCTGGAACTGGATAAAGATTGGCTGACATTTTATAAATTAACTTAGAGAAAACCAAAATTATGAACTTTAGACACCGGATTATTCCCCAAAAACTTGACATCAACTATGGTGACAAAATAGTTTACGAGATCGAAGTATCGAAATTTTTAGGCCGGGATATTGATTGCCGGTTGGAAAACACAAATTGACATTATTATTTAAAAAATCAATGAATTTTCTCCTGTACATGCTACATAAAATAGCTAGTGAAGAAACCGTTCTTGCAGCGTATCAAGAATATGTGGGGTCCGTTTTACACTACGGCGTCATATTTAAAAAGATTCGATCACTTTTAGCAGAATTTCATTGACCTTCGAATTTTGACATTACCAGCTTTATATATATATGAGAATGCTTGCTTCGTCAAGAACAATCGACATGTCATCGGAAACTTTCATAGTAAGCGATATCAAAACATGGTACCAGCAACAAAATTTCAAACAGGAATGCTCAGCAACAGCATTATAGGTGTGGCTACGCGGATCTATAGTGCCCTTCCACTTTCAATTATAGAAATAGAGAATACACAATTGTTAAAAACTATGTTAAAACAATTCCTCGTTAGCAAGGCATATTATAAGGTTGATGAACTGTTCATTTATAAAAATTAATAATAGAATAAGTAATTAGGTCGTTGATTCTGGAATATTTTTATTGTTGCATTTAACATTGTTATTTTAGACCCATAATAATTTAATTTACATTGTAGGTATATTGTATACAGATATAATATTTGTATGCCCCCATGGACATAACACGGACTAAAAAAACTATTTTAATATCTATATTGTACCTGTGTTAACAAATAAATAATTTGAATTGAATATGTAACAAAATAAAATAATGTAAGAACGATCGCCACTATCAGATAAACCGATTAGTTTCCGACAGCGGCTATATAGCACAAAATGTTAAATAAAGGAATAAAAAAAAACACCCTTCAGGGAGACGACTTATTCCCAAAGATTTTTCGCTGTCTTAGAGTATTTCCCAGAACACTTGTATGTTTATCTGCAAAACCGCGAGATCACAAATACCAAACATAAAAACTACTGATACCTCATCTCTCCGACCCTTCCCGCAAATTATAGCCAGATAAGAAGGAAAATATTCAATTTTCTCGCTGAATATACCTACTCATTTTTCCGATAGTATTTTCTCGAGGCTCTTTTATGGATAGCTTGAAATTGAAACTCTGAATAAAAATTATCTTTCAATAATTTGGCCACGTGCGAGCTGAACTCGCGCACAAAGGGTTTCGTACCATCACACAATACGACTACGAAACCCTAAAAACATGTAAATCAACAAAATAGAGATGCTCTGAAAACATTAAGGTGACAAAAAACAAAGAGCTAAAATGGTAGTGCCTGTCAAATAATTCAGAACCCTCTGAGTACGTAACCCTAATTTTATTATTTGTTGTTTTAGTTTACAGTATATACGATAAATTATTATTTTCTTTAAGATAAATAAAGCTAAAACAAATAACTAAAAATTTTTTTGAGGTTTATCGTATGGGGGCCCACTTGGATTTTTTTTTTTAGTTTTATGATTTTTTGTAGTAGAGGCCATAGTAACACGTATTTTGTGAAAATTTCAACTTTCTACCTATAAGGGCTAAAGATGTAGACATTTGTGACAGACGGACGGACGAACAGACAGACAGACAGACACCGGAGGCTTAGTATTAGGGCCCCATTTGGCACGCTTCGGGTACGGCACCTTTTTCTAGGATTCTGGTATGGGACGCCTTGATTTTTTTATTATTATTTGTCGTGATAGAAGCCATGGTGAAGCTTATACTGTGAAAATTTCAACCTATAACGGTTGAAGCTGTAAACCCCTGTGACAGACGGACGGACAGACAGACAGACAGCGGAGACTTAACAAGTAATAAGGTCCCGTTTGGCACCCTTCGGGTACGGAGACCTAAAAATGATTTCTTTTTAGAGTTAGAACCCTTATTTATAATTTCGTCATATCTGTATGTCACACTTTTAAATCTTAGAATCCAGTTTACCTGTCTGTCAGTGGCATACAACTTTTTGTTGGAAAAGCAATGAGGTGAAGTTTAACGATAAAAACATGAAATTCAAAACCAATTTGAATCTTTTTTAAATGTAATCATGTACTCTAGGGTAGGCAGTGCCTACAAATAATGGTTTTTCAAAGTGACATTAAAATTTTTTCATATTTTTTTTATTGTCAAACTTGACCTTCTCATTGCATTTCCAGCAAAAAGTTCTATGCACGCCACTGCTGGCTGTCATATATGGCTCAAAATAAAAAAATTGGGAAAAGTGATTAAGATTTAAGATACACGTACAATGAATGTCTTTTTCTGAACCTTTTTTCTTTATCTGTCAGCTTATCGAAGAAGGGCTCGTTCGAAAGGTCTCTTGGAATATTTTAAGATTCCTTAAAATATTTACCAATTTTACGCTTTTTTTTAACATTATGTCAAATACTCGTTATATCCTCACGTCCGAGGTAAGAAAAGAAAAGAAAAATTATATTTTTTTAATAATCCATGAAGTCTTTTCAAATTGCACTTGATACCTCACAAAGGTAGGTTTTAGAAAATGAAACATTTGTTCCGTGACATCGTACAAAAATATTATGACGTCGGACAGGCAAACAGCAGAGTGACATTATTAAATATACATAGAACAAATACTTCTTTAGAAAAATAATTTAACATTGAGTAGTTATAAGTACTTACCTTTGACAACCATGTCAAAACACTCGCAATAGAAGAGCTTAGATAACTCGATTAATGGGTGTTAAAGACGCAAAAAAGGTGTATACTTATATCAGTATCATCATATCGTATCAGATGGAGATGTTTAGCCTACCCCTAAAAGACAGGGCGTGTATGTATGCATCATTTATGAATATAGTGTGTAAAGTACTAATAACAAAGGAGTCTCCTAATTACTAATTTTTACCTATTTCTAATCCCTAAACTTTGCCGTCCTACACTCACCACTTGCTCAATTATTTATTTATAATAGCATTCAGAAAGCTCTTTATAATAACAGAAATTTTATTATTTAGTTCCCCATGGTATAGTTAAATATCGGATGAGCTAGTATGATTGGGTCGAAGTGACATTGGCTCCGTATTCATCGATCACTTCGCTATTCTCGGACTGACTTCGTATCGACGTGATGTTCAATATTCCAGGCGGATTAACTTGTAGTATGAGAGCTGGTGACGATAGTGATACTTTAAGTAAACCCAGGATTCTCACCGCTGTAATCAGGCCCGAATTGCCACATAGGGCCACAACGCACTGGCCGAGGGCCCAGCTGCTAAGAAGACCCAGAACAGGGTGGACATCTGAATTAAAAATAGCGTAATCATTTCTAGGAAAGGCTCATTGGCGACTTATCGCACAATCTGACAACAAAACATTTACCCAGTACCGGACGGCGCGGTTACTCTAAATAAAAAGTGTAGTTACTTGTTTTGTTGTTTCAAAGTCTGTTTATCTACTTTACATTTATTTCTTTTTTTTTTTCTTTTTGATGTCTTTCTCCTTAAAGTGCCGAGGGGCCCTAGGACACTGAGTCCGGGTCTGGCTGTAATTAATGTGCCGATTTTCACTAACCTTGATTGATTGGCTCAAATCGTTTTCAGTCATGGCGACTATTTCGACTCCTAGTCGTTATGGCGTGGCGTTAAGACTTAAAGTTCATCTTCAACTCAATCTTCCTAGTAAACCCCCGGTGTGTACTAAGTGCACGTGAGTATATTATCTGTCACATATATTGTAGTGAATAGCCGTGATCGAGCTTTTAACTCGTCGGGTTTGGCATCGAGGCATAGATGAAATAATAGTAAACGTATAGAAGATTCACCCTTCAAACACCCTGAAATAAAAAGCTACTCTCGCCAGGCGGCAATCAATGCACAGTACTGCGTAACTAAAAAAATGTTATCCGCCAACAAGGCAACTTTCTCTATATCGCTGTCAAAATGATTCGCCGGGTCGGTCACCCTTAGACTTGTAGTTTTTTGGGTTCCGTACCCAAAGGGTAAACAACGGGACCCTATTACTAAGGCTCCGCTGTCCTTCTGTCTGCCTGTCCGTCTGTCACCAGATCCCATAAACCGTGATACTTCGACAGTTGAAATTTTCACAGATGATCAATTTTTGTTGCTGCTATAACAACAAATACTAAAACCGGCCAAGTGCAAGTCGGACCTGCGCACTCCCATTCAACGGACATGATTTTTTTGCTGTTTTTATAGATAATGGTACGGAACTCTGACTCGCACTTGCCGGTTTTTGTATCCTTGGTGGAATGAAACGGGCCTGGTCGAGGTCAGTTTGCGCTGCACCTAAAAATCGCGTACTTGCCTCTGTACACAGACACGGTAAACGAGATGCCCAAGTCAGGAGTATTTAGGATTTGCCTAGAGCAAAACACTTTGGGTAACCATGAGCATGACTAAGAACTCTTTTGCCAAGCAAAATTATTTGCAACCTAAATTAATTGGTACCTATACTGAGCCTACTAGCTTTCCCTTGTTCATTAGTGAAACTATATTTTAAGAATTTGGTGATTTTTCTGTCGCAATGTGATACAAATTAGCATCATACCATTGCGGTATAGAAATCTAAATACGAATAGCAGTGAACCCAGATGGCGGTCGTCGCCAGCTCTCATACTATAAGGAACGGTACATAGTTCAGTTGGTAGATTATTACCTCGCAATTGAGGGATCTAGATTTAATCTCCTCCCACCAATGAGGTTTTAGGATAGGCGTAGTTTCATAGTATTCGTATCTATACTACCACTCGCTGAAAAGTTAAGTAAAAATCACTGTTGTGTGATACTTAATATCATAAAAAGCATATGTTTTTGCCCGTATTAGCAACTCCGACTAGTGTTGCTTAAACATCGACAGTTAATCGATTGATCGATAGTAAATTCACTGTCGGCACAATCGATAGTCTGGTAAAAACAATCGATGGTCATTCAATGTTTATTTTGGAACGCTAACTTAATAGTCTTTGATAGGTCATTTTTATATATGTTGTGCCTGAATAAAGTTCTTTTCACGAAATTCACGGATTAAGACATTTTCGTATATAGGTAGTCATCAACAATAATTTTACTAAGAATGAGGACTTCTTTTATTTTTGTCGCGATTGCGATTTGAAATTTCTTAAAGTAAACTCTTTGTTAAGTTGGTCGGTTATGTTTTTAATTTAATAAAAAAAACCTGTTCTCTTTGTAAAATAAAAAAACAAGTTATTTTTATTTGACTGATTTTTAACCAGCAGAATTATTAATTTTCGATAACAATTTGATTTATATTAGACTTCCGGCACGAACTGGCTCCTGCCATTTTAATGTTTAAGTGTAATTTTTCAATAATCATTATTTATTTACTTGTTAAGTTATCAGCAATTTAATATTTAATATTAATGTATAAATTTATTTGCAATGTGAAAACAAAAGAAAACTACGGTAAAACGAATTTTTAATTTAAGATAAGTACATAGAAAATTATCGATTAACTATCGATTAATCCATTGTTTTTTTTTAACTATCGATACTATCGGAAACTCAAACTATCGATATTTAAGCAACACTAACTCCGTCATGTCCTCTCTATCGATATCTCCATGAAGGTTATCTGTTCCAGTAAAAAACTCGCGCACAAGGGGTTTCGTAGCACCACATAAAATGGGTAAGGAACCCTTAAAACACTATGGTAAATTATAACCATTATGTGTCCGTCGTCCGTCTGTCACAAGGGCCTACAGCTTCAGCCATTACTAGTTGAAATTTTGACAGAATACATGCTTCTATCACGGTAAACAGTAAACATAAAAAAATTGAAACCCAAAAGGTCTGCACACAAAAAACCTCGAAATATATTTTTCAACGTTATTTATTTGAGCTCTATCATAAGAACGATAGTACGTACAAGTATAAAAAAACAGATTGTATATTACATAATCTAAAGATTTTTCCTCGGGCACTATATTCGTAGAGCGGGGGGCCGCTACAAGCAACTCTTCCTCACAATTATAATTGAACCCACTGAATTTGTAGGGAAGGCCAACTTTTTTCGGTAGCTTTAATATCAACTGGTTGGACAGGGCGCAACTTGGCACGTTTTGGTCGTTGGACCTTCCAAAATACCTCATCGAATAACAGAATAAAACTAGACTGTTAGGCTGAAAACAGTTTAGTAAATCTTGAAAAATTTCGTCGGCCGAGTACTATCTTGGCAGGTTCCGGTGTCCGATCGATTCTACGGTACCACACGATAGCTATATAATTTACCTCATCGCATAATTGAATGAAAACAAAGCGTAATAATAGCTTCATTAAAGCTGTTCACAAATGTTCTGGTCAGCCAGACCTCAGCCTAGCAGGTTTCTAGTCGGACCACTTTTAGGTACCTTCGGAAAAAGGATGGGTCCCTAAATATTTAAGGTTTCATACTTAATAATAATCTGCCGAGGCAAATTATTGTATGCCGAGTTTTACGATTTGTCGGCGACTAAAATAAATTACAATATGTGAAAACAATGCATTTTGTTCATTTGAGACATCATGTTTCATAGAGTCATTTACTGCGTAAGACCTACACAATCGATATCTAAATAGAAATAGTGTAAGTTTATTTTTCTCAAAACAACCGGGTTAGATTCCCGAGCTGAGTACAGGTTTTTTTTAAATGTATGAATGCAGTTTTTCTTGTTATTAAAATCGATGACATGGTTCCTAAGAACAGATCTTCGTATGTCTTATAGTTTCAGACTTTCCCATACTGACCGATTTAAATGAGACACTCTGTATATCAATACCAGGTATAGGTTTAATTATAAGTATATAGGTATATAGGTTCGTAGGTATCATAGTGATTGCTTAGAAATATCTATAAATGGACTTTTTCTAGGAGCAAAATGATTTCACTAAATCATTAGTTCCTAAACCAGTTATAGCATAAACATTTAATTCTAAATTTTTCATTATTTTAAAATTCTTTAGATTTAGACAAGTACTTGATCCTAAACTAAAACCTTTATTTTCTGGTTCAGATTACTAAGCAAGATATCACCATTCTCGACTAACGAGAAGCCAGAAGACGTGTAAGTGGCCAATGACACTAACCCACCATGAACCCAAATCTATAGGCTTCCAAAGCTTCATAGACCACCTGGCTGGCACGGAACGACATGGCGATGCTCTATGAATAGACATAACTATAGATAATGCACAAATATTGACCCCTTGCTTCTGCTACTGCTTGTTCACCTTGCTATTGTCAGCGGATTTAGAATTGTAAATATACAAGAGGCTTTGAAATGCACGAGCGCTGTAAGCGAATACTTCAATTTATAGAACCTATAGCATGTAGCTCTAACCTTTAACGTTATTACCAAAACGGAACAGTAGGAAACAATACATAGTTTTATTTTATTAAATACAACAGGCATCGCTACTACAGTATTTAATTATGTACAATATTAATTTTACATAGTCAAACACAACTAGACAGAATCACAGCATTATAACGTTCGCAAAAATCAGAGGAAACCTTCGAAATTTGGGTGTCAGAGTCCAAGGACTGGTTGAGGACTAAGTTCAGAACACTGATCTTTTAGCAGAGAAGGGAATATGGGGAAAAATAATCCATGAGTTGCTCGGGCATTGCGAAAGCATATTTATTTACCGTACGGCTATTTTTATTGTGCTTCAAGAACTCCAAAGTGGCAGGTGTAGCAATCAATCAATCAATCAATCGTTTATTTGTAAAAAGCATGTTACATAATAAGTTGGAAAAAACAAAACAAAAGCAAACCGGGTTCTGTGCTTTAACATACACTCTGGGTCTTAACTACCTACTACTACTTAACTACCTAACTACCTACTACTGTAGGTGTTAAACCTACACGCCTTCTGGGTCTCAAAAATGATCTCCTGAGGACGCAAGTAACAGCCGTCCTCTCTTTGTTAACTACCACATTTTAATAGCAGCCAAAACCTGCTTTCCGAAGGCCTTTCCGGGCACAAAGTTCCCTATTTGTGGTTTAAAAATCTGTGGCCTCCCGATTAGTAAGCTGAGATTCGAAGACTAGACCACAAAGAAGTGTCCGAGTTGTATTGCAAAAGTTAACAGGAAGTTCCTAGCAAGCGGAAGTATATAAAGCGAAGATATAACTCTTTGGGTATAATGCCGCCAGCCTTCTTGACATACTTCCTGCGACAAAATGTTCTATTTGTTTAGGATTATTTAATTTTCATTAAAGGTTACTTTTTGGTTAGTTTAATATTAATAATGTGATTTACGGAGCATAAGCACGCCACCGTTTTAGTACAAAATTTGATAACTCGTTTCTCAGTTATTTTTCATTATATACCAAAGTATAAGACCTCTATCATCTGGTACTGATATTTTAAAAGGCAACACTTTGCAAAATGTTTGAATATTGATTTTGTTTTAAAGATATCAAGGTGGACAGATTTACAAACAAACTAGTTCTCTTGACTTAAATTGTATCTTTACCAAAATTTTACATTTTAGCTTGACAGAAAAGTCAATTCTGAGGGCTTTAATTTCAATTTTAGTGATGCCAAAACTTAAAATTTCCGAAAGTTATATAGCTTCCATTATTAGCACTAAAGAACTATTTTGGAATGAAGAAAATTTCGTTTTGACAGCACTAAAACCAAAATCAAAGCCTTCAGAATCGGCTTTATTAACTTTATAAATGCCTGTATTAAACTATAGGTGTCTTGAACATCAGTCTATATAACGAAAAACAACAGAGAAACGGGTTTTCAAATCTTGTACTAAAACGGTGGCAGGCCTATGCTTAAGTTTTGTTCCCTTAAATAAATATATCCTGTGACTTCGTCTATGGCTATGGTACTATTAGAGTTGTCCGTAATAGCCTGTAATCGCGTAAACTGTAAACATTCTGCTTGACGTTTCGACGCTTCTCCTTCGGCACGTGAATGATATCGTCAGGGGATCGCAGCTTCGATTTTGGCCACGACCAATCGCTTGTGATCACGACAGCCTACGAAGGATTCAAAACGTCTGTATGTATGTAGTTATATATGTTAGGTGTAAAAATCGCACAGGTTAAAGTTTATGTAAACTATATCCGTAGTCAAAATAAAACAATGTAGATAGACATGAAACATTGCAACACCCGTCGACAAACTTCTGCAATTTCATCAGCTGTAACCTAGTGAGTTGGAAGTTTCGGAGGCGTTTCATGAAACAGACATCTATATAAAAGTGAAAGTTTGGTGGTTTGTTACCTAATGTCTTTAAAACCACTTGATGTATCGACATGAAACTTTCATTGTTTTATTTTATAGTGTAGGTGCTAGATTAACTTACAGGCTTTATTTCGTGGCGCTCTGGTTTAAGGAATAAGGATTAAGGGCTGTAACCATTTTGTGTAAGAAGTCGAGTGTCTAATAGTGCAGTTTTTGAGACGCGGGCGCGTCAACATAAAAAATCGCGTTTCGTCCTTTTTAGTCTGGTGTCAGTTTTGAATGACACTTTGTTAGAAACGCTTCTTCTTTGTTTATTATTGCATTCGCCTTTTAATTATCTTCTCTATACATATCAAATACAACGTCTGTCTATCTGTTCGTTCGCTTATAACTTGAGAACCACTCGATGGATTTTGATGCAGTTTTCACTGAAAGATAGAGCATTTTTTCGCTCTGTATCATCTGAATCATCACGCTATGACAAAAGGGAGCAGCGCAATGAGAATTTTAGTGAAACATGGAAGGTTCGCCACCGTCGCGTTCAAATCCCGACTGGTAAAATTTGTTTTCACTTTTTATTTTGTCTTCAGAAAAAAAAAATCTTTTGTAAAAAAAAGGTTACCAAGGTTTGATGATGGGACTGGAAGATGGGTACGGGATCTCCTTAACGGACAACAGCAGACCCTTCAAGTTTGGGCTAATTTGATTGGTATTTATTAGCACTTTGGTAAAACATGGTAACCAGGGTCTGCTGATGGGACTGAAAGGTTGGTACGGGATCTCTTCAACGGAGAACAGCAGACCATTCGGCTTTGGGCTTATTTGATTGGTCTTTATTTGCACTTTGGTAAAACATGGTGATCAGAGTCTGGTAATGGGACTGGAATGTAGGTAAGGGATCTCCTCAACGGACAACAGCAGACCCTTCGAGTTTGGGCTTATTTGATTGGTTTTTATTAGCACTTTGGAAAATCATGGTGATTGTTGCATATTGTCGTTCAAAAAATCATATTCTTTTGTTTTCCTTATTTCCACAAAAATCTCTTCGACGCGGGCAAAAGCTAGTAGAATATAAAATCAAAGTAAATGTAACCTACTTAACCCAATTGCAAATTTGATTTATGTATAGGGTTATGGTTAGACAAAATTAATTCGGGTCAGCGATATTCCTTCGTGGACTAATAGTTTCTCTGTCGAGAAGTGAGTGGAGACGAAATAATTCAATAGTCATGCTTCGTTGGATTGCTTATTGAGACGAATTTATTTATCTGTAGACATCCATTCTGCCTTTGGTTATTGAGTTAAAGTGTCGCCCTCTCAGTGATAGACTGATAAGGGATGCGGTGGAATTACGATAAACACTTGCTATGCACACGCCACAGGAGGGCTTTGCTATTATGTATCTGAGGCGTGACACTGTGAAATCCGATTATAATTTCGGTGGGTTAGCTAACAACCGTAAAATAAACTACAGTGGAATTATAATCTCACTTATAAACTTTCGGATTATACAATCTTACGGTGACATGATACACAGAACATGAAATTCTGAAAGCTAGCAAGGAGGTTGTCGCGAAGATGTCTCAATTGTCTGTTGCTGAATAGTATAATTTCCACCTTTGAAGTGGATGGACGAGTCTTTGCTTTCTAATCTGGAGGTCGCTAGGTTAAGGTACGTTAAGTCGTTAGTACCGGCCACTTTTAAAGAATATATGTTCTTTTTGCGTTTGCAGGACATTATTCCTAGAATTGTAGTAAAAAACACAGAACCCGGTTTCTATACCATTTGTTTCAAATAAGAAAGGACTGTCAGGACGCCATTTTTGCCGTTTTTGACACCAACGCAATCGAAACCCTGCTCGATGAAACCTCTGTGCTTTGTCGCAGGATAACTCTAAAATGGCTGACTTCACTTACTTAGTTGAAATTTGGCATGCAGGCAAAATATACAGGATGACAGCTCTTTTAATGTTGTCAGATGAAACGTATGTTCTTCACTGACGTAAACCCATAGATATCACAATAGTACTAACCGTACAAACCATTTAAAGATGCCCTCATCGTCCCAAGGTATAAACCTGGCTTGTAGAGACCACCGAGTGCTGGTTATATATCATGTATCGGTGAGTTATCGTATCGGCTAGCGAAACCTTATAGTACACTGTTACGCACTGTTTGGTTTTGTTTAGGGATGTTTATGTATCATTTCTAAATATATTTTGTACTATATAAATGCTAGAGTTTAAGTTGAATATACAAGGAAAAAATATGTTCTTTTGCAACCGAGTAAGCAAAACAATATAGTTAAAAGTAATCAAAGAGTGCATCTTAGGTCCAAATTCCTTTTTTAAGCTAATTCTATAAATCTGATAAATTTAATAGACATTAGAACAAAATTAAGATCATGCTATTTTCCGATTGGAATATCATGAAACATTTTTTTGTTGCTTTTGACATTTTGTACGTTAATAAGTTGTGATTTGTTTTTTTTATAAAACAAAAGGAAAAAAAGGTTCAAGATATATTTTAATAATGTGAAATAGTTTTTATATTTTTATTATGCTGCGATCAGTTTGGAGGTTTCATTCGTGACTTATAAATTTCTCGTTTATGTTAACAAGAAATATATGCATATCTTACAGAATTCATAATGTCCTGAGATAAAGTTGAGCGGTCTGTATCGAACGAATGACCAAGATCAACAATCATAATTTTTATAAAATTTTGTTTTTCTCATCAAAATTATCGATAAAGGGACGATCAGACAGTTTTGTTTAGGTTAACGTATATTAATTTCCTCATAATTTTCGGCAGTTTATACAATTTGTTTCAACAGTATTTCAGTTAATAAAACTTGATGATTTTCACATAAATCTTAGGCATATCGCTGGCTCAAAAGGTTTGAAAACCTTTATTTCTCAGAATCTGATGTTATTAGTAACCTCCATATTACCGCAATCAAAAAATAAAACCTTTTCTTTTTGCTTATGATCCTCTAACTTTGTGAACCGCAGTAGCAGAAGTGACCCAATTAAGTACAAATTAACAAGTAGCATTGCAATGCAATCACAATCCTGCACAGCTGAAAATAGAGGCCACTTTTGAGCAATACCTGTTCCACCCATTTTTAGGTAAAATGTGCATGTAATTGTGTCCGTCCCTCGAAATGAATTTAACACTGGGTCTTTGAAGCTCTCGAAATGTCAGCTTATCCCGAAGCAAACCCTGGCCGAATCACGAGCATCGCTTACACTGTTATGACTTGTAGAAATATATCTATCACTGTTATACAATGTATCACTGTCGGGATAGTAGCGTTGCCCTAGAATTAGAACTCGATTTTAGTGATCAAGACATTTTTGACCATACTTACTTCACAATAAATGAAGTTATGGCCAAGTAAGACCATGAGATGTGACGTAATGTGATTCCATGTCAGCGCTACTAGACCCGAAGTTGAATGACGAATGATAAACCCATGATGAACTGATATTTGGAGACGCGCCGCCCTCACCAGTAACATGACCCCACGTTTTATAGGCTTGCGATCGCGTCAAGCTCCTCTAGCTCACACAAGTCTCACCATGAGGGCATACCAGCCTCTGAGACTGACAGACCTGGCTCTGACAGTGACAAACGGGGACATAGGTGGCGCCATATCCAAGCTGTCATGGCCTACTACCAAGCCTTGCGGAAGATCAAAAGGTTAACGTGGTTTTTCTCTGTGTGTTCTCCCGTCTTCGTTGTGTGATAGGAACGACGAATGTGGTTCTGGTTTCCTTCTTGTTTCCTTCACTAGAGCTGTTGGGATACTTCTAGTGTTAACTGTTGGATATCATTTCTTAGATGATAGTACCTCCTGACTCTCTTAGATTAGTTTAGATCTAGCTACTCGTTTTACGTCATTTCCTGTATAGAATTCTGACTCTCCACGTGACTTCCTGAATATTGACTTTATTTGTTTATTTAGTGGAAGATGCAAGCAGCATGTAATGTTAGGTAGTTTTATTTTGATTGCACGCTAAAAATAAATAGAATTTAAACTCCAAACAGAAAAGCACGAACAATAAAGATTGTATATCTAAATAACCTGTTCTATTAGAAAAGTTTTTATAAAATATTCAGCTAGATAAAGGATGTTGTGTTTATACTACTCTAAAAACCTCTTTTTGTGTCTAGTTTTCAATCAGTATTTCAAAAACTTCTTATTTCCCGCTCAATTTGAGATCTCACTTAGCATGATGTTTTTCTATACACGTTTTTGAGTCCTCTATCATACATTTGTGTTCGAAGATTCTAACATATATTTTTGGATGACACAGAACAAAGTCGAATCAGAGATGGATGAAGCTGCGGACGACGGTACAACTCAGTTCAGCCATTCAGAAGAAACCACCTTTGAAGAGAGAAGACTCATTTTTGAAAAGATTTTCTACGCGACAGATACCAGAAACTCAGGAAACTGTAAGTTTAATCTACAACTTCAAAATACAATAATTCTATATTTTTTAGGGTTCCGTACCTCAAGAGGAAAAGACGCAGCCCTTATAGGATCACTTTGTTGTCTGTCTATCCGTCCGTCTGTCCGTCCGTTCGTCTGTCTGAGATTTTATCTCGGTAACGCGTGGAGGTATCGAAATGAAATTAAAACCATATACTCACGTCTGCGGTTAATTGAAGCTCTTTAAAAAATTTAACTTGTAAGTTAACGTAAAAAAGGATACACCCGTTTATGCCGCAAAAAACATATATTTCGACACTCTCAAGGGAATCAAAATTTATAGGGTATTATATTCTAGGGACCTAGAACAATGAAATTTGGCAAGTAAAATACCGTATTATACTACAATTATAGGAAAAAATCTGAAAACTGTACAAGAAACCACCTTTGAAGAGAGATTTTGTTGTCACGGTTTTTTTAAATTAGATGCGCTGTCGTAAAGAAATTGCCATTACAAAAATTCAACATCATGTTCCTAAAGGCACAAAACAAACATCTAAACTAACTGAGGGTAGACAAGCTTCAGTCTAAGATTGGCAATTTCAAGCGGTAATTGAAAATTGTACACTGTTTGATTGCTCTCGAAACGCAAGACGTTCACTTCAGCCAATATAGTCCGATAGAAATGGGTTGTACAAGAAACCACCTTTGAAGAGAGATTTTGTTGTCACGGTTTTTTTAAATTAGATGCGCTGTCGTAAAAAAATTGAAATTACAAAAATTCAACATCATGTTCCTAAAGGCACAAAACAAACATCTAAACTAACTGAGGGTAGACAAGCTTCAGTCTAAGATTGGCAATTTCAAGCGGTAATTGAAAATTGTACACTGTTTGATTGCCCTCGAAACGCAAGACGTTCACTTCAGCCAATATAGTCCGATAGAAATGGGTTTACAGAACATTTAATTCACAAGTCGCTTTTTTCGGTTTTAATAGAGTTCAGAGGACCTTTTGTGTTTTCTAACAGATTTTGGTCGAGGTATTATGTGAACGATCTGAATAATTAAAAGGGAAAATAAATGTCGAATCACTTTAACAAACGTGCATTTGTTCAAATGTGATTAAAAAGCATGCTTTATAATTTTATAGCAATTTCAACAATATTCTAACAGTATTTTATTAAAATGCGACATTTTTATTTTTATTTTTGCAATATATGTTTTAAAGATTACTTACACTTTATAAATTGCTATTAAGTCATAAAGCAATAAAAGACTATATTTTTATTTCTAGATATTTAGTTTTTTTAAGTTTTTAGGACTAATTAGTTTTAGTTTTATATTAATTTAGTTATCAATTTCATATAAATTGACTTATCCTAATAAAAAAAAATATGAACATCCACGTACTTGAATTAGAAATACATGGATTTTAATTTGATAAAGGACTTTAAACTCTCGCGTTTTAAACATTATAATATTTATTTAGACGGGTATAATGCGATCTATTTTACGTATATAAACGTCGGGTGCCTTTTCGCAGACAAAAGGTAATAAAATAGATTGCGTTATACCCGTCTAAAAATATTATCACAAAGCATGCTTTATTATCTTCTTTGAACCTATGAATGTTTACAAAAGTGATTCGTTATCGTCAGTTACAAATATCTAGTCCTCAACCAAGATCAGTTAGAAAAGTGTACAATTAGTAAATATCCATCCATCCATCCATCAGCCTGTTTCGTCCACTGCTGGACATAGGCCTTTCCAGGATTTCGCCACTCTTGGCGGTCCTCCTGGAAGAAATACTCACACACGCTGGGCAGGCGGGTTGGTGAGCGCGGTGCCGAAACCCTTGCACCAGTGACGCCGCTGCCCGTCACCAGTCTGATTTATATAAGGCCCGGCAATTGGGGATGGATATACCGCCATCCATCGGTCCCATGCAATGGTGGGCCGCCTGGTTTTTTTGCCTGAGAGCTGTTCTCTTACTCTCCCCCGAATAACTTCGGGAGGATTTGCGAGTAAGATGGTGGTACCTCCACAGTCGAGCCCGGCATTAGCTCTACCACCTAAAAATCAAGATTGTAAAATAAAGATTGTAAATATCCATACAAGAGTTTAAAAAACTTGATTCGGAAATTAAATCATATTTTAACGATTTTATTAATATTTCCGCTGGGCTAAAAATGGCTTTTACTACATAATCGAGTGCTATTTCAGGAACCAAATATAAAAATCGTAACGATATGAGTCCCCGAGGGAGTGCCCAAGGTTTTTCTAAGTGTGGACTGTAAAATGCAAGACACAACCACACTCGTAACGCATGTTTAACGGACGAGTATAACCTCCCAGTGAAGGATGATAGAGCCCTATGACCGTATTTCGGCCACAAATTGGACCCACAGCTACTCATGCCTTCCAGAGCACCCAGACCGGACACAAATTGTGCATCTATGGGATTTGAACTCGCGGCCTCCAAATTAGTAGTGCAGTGCTCGAACCACTAGACTATACAGAGCGGCCTGGAATGTCCTGATAAATAATATAAAGTTTGGTGAGTGATGAAAGGTTTGGGTCCATCAAATTATTAGATTCGAGAGATTCTGATCCCTACGTATTCAAAAGGAATATATATATCGTTGTGCCTTAAATGTATTACAAGATTAGCTGGCTAGATTTTAGTCGCTGAAGCCAACCCTCGGAAAATACTCGTCTATTTTTAATACTAAAATTTTTACTATTGGGCCTAACTAGCATTTTTGTGTAGAGGGGCCCTTAGCCCCTAGAAAACTTCAACTGCTGATCTAAGAGGTAGTATAGGTACGAGTATGTATTTAAATATTACATTTATAAAACTTTGAAACCTACGAGACCAAATTCTATCGAATAGTTGACTTTTTTGTTTTTCATAATTTCCTTGTTGGCTTCATAGTAAAAACTTTTCTATTACTAAAAACAGCCAGTATACATATTATCTATTCAAGATGCTATTGGGATAGGACCATGTAATCATGGCGAGCTCCACTTTCCCTTCTCTGGACCAGTTTGTGTGTCAGAATGCTGAAGCTGTTGAGGCTCTACTTCAAGGAGCTGTCTTGGCTGGGCTAGCCGACCGGGGGGAAGTGCACAATACTCACGATCACGGAGAGTCAGTTTTTAATTTAATATAATAATTTATCCTAATTACTATTTATAAAAAAATATGCAGCAAATAAAGTAACCGGTATTAAACATATTCCTTTACATTCTACAAAAACGAGGATACAAAGCCAAAGAAGATAGTTATGCCTGATTGTGTCTTCTATTCTAATAGCATGTAGTTATTGAGAACAATAGAGAAGATTTACGATTGACACATCATAATCACCATTAAGGGGTCTCGCGTGTCGTTGCAGTACTTTCCATTCCTCTCTGTTCTAAGTTGAAGGAGACATACTCCAACACTTGGTACGACTGGCTACCTACCAGTGGCGAAGAGTCCATATAACACGATTCCCATCGGCTTGTTTAGGAAATAGCATTCAAACTACATTTCTTTTCTTAAACATTTCCATAAATCTCAATACGACGAATACACTTGGCTGATGGGGAGTGGCAAAGTACAAAAAATTTCATGTTTTCCTTGGTTGCTTTTCTGAGTAGGGCGATTTTTTCGTCCGGCTTCCCTTTTTAAATTGTTCACCCTTCGCCACTGCTACCTACCACTAGCTGTTTAATGTACTTTATAGAGTTTCCCCTTTTTTCTTCTACTTATCCCTCTGTTATTTTATTGACACTAGTCAAACAGTATTATTCCTCCCCAGGTAGAAGACACAGGGTCGGAAGGCGCGACAGGCGAACACCGCAGCACCACCAGGAGGAGACGTCGCATCGTTCGGGCGCCCCGCACCGTCGTCAACCCTGACGAGAACTTCTACTTCTACTGGCTCTGGCTGATCACCGCCTGCGTGCTCTACAACCTGTGGACCCTCATCGTGAGGCAGAGCTTCCCGGAGCTGCAGGTCAGAAAATAACACTATTCTTCTCAAAAAAAACGGCTTCTGTGATTAGGGCATATAGGGTGGATGAATGGGAGCAGAGTCACGAAAGATATGTACTATAGTGCGCAAGCGATAGGTAAAATTATGTATGCCAACCAAATACGTGACATACAAGAAATGCAAAGCCAAAAGTATTCGGATTGTGAAAGAGTTTGTATGACTAGATAGATATATAAAGGTGTTTCGGGATCGTGGCAGATAGAAATATAATAATCTCTGCCTACTTCTATGAGGAGATAGACTTGAGTGTATGTATGACAATGGGAAGTATTAGATTTACGTGGCCACTATAAACAAGGAGTATAGGAATCATCGTGTTAATAATAGTTTCCGAAATTTTCAGCAAGGTTACATCTGCCATGGTCTCAGAATGGCTGGTGATCACCACATTCAGACAAATTAAGGGACAGACAATTACAAAAGGAGAATCTTTCTATAAACAAATAGTGTATGTCTGAAAGGCACCAAATTACGCGACATATAAACTATTTCTCGAGTCAGCAGACTGTAACATTTGAAATTCAAAACTGATCCATTATTCATTGATTCCAGTTAACATAACGATTTCTATGAAACTTGCAGATTGATATTTCAGTACTTTCTTAATGTAGGTCGTCATCGTGTCTTTAAGAGGCCACCCTAAAGAAAAATTACAATACTAAATTTCAATTTCAATTCAGAATTGTAATATAATCCGCTACAAAAGTTTTATCACGACTAGTTGATTGGTTGAAAATAAAAAATGACCGCAAAGGTTATGTATGGCGATCGCTCTACTATGTTCTGCAACTTCTAACCTAATCTGCCGGTTTGTTTTTGCGCTGTATAATCGGTTATTTCCGTAAGGAAAGGGTTATCCCACTTTATCTCTTTTCAAATTAATTTTAAACTGACAAATAACCATGATTACATTTTGTAAAAGATATATGTTATATTTCACTTTTTGATATTAATATTTCGGTCGTTCGATACACGATTACTTACATTTTGCTCGATCAAATTAAATCGCAAAGAAAGGTCTAAACTATGATCTGTATATCATAGATACAGCTATATTCAGTTTTGGACAATAAAAGTTACACTAAAATAAAAGTCGTGAGAAATGTGATGTAAAATGGCCGTCATATTAAAAACCATCCCTCTAATTACAAAAAAAAAAAATTAAAACACATCGACACCACGGTTTTCTGAGCGGCCCGCTTCCGCTAAGCAAGATAAACATTTGTAAAATGAAAGCGTTGGAGCAGAACAGATATCTCTGGATAACCTCGCCTTAAAAAGATGACAAGATTACTTAAAAAACATAAACATACGGGGGCTATTTCGATAAAAATTGCACTTTTTGAAGTTGTATACCTGCTTTTCAGATAAAGCCACTAATTTTATAAATCAGTATATTAATTTCGGAACCTTTTTCTTATATTGGATGGATTCGATTGATGGTTCTTGGTGGAATATCATCTTGAATAAATTACACACAAATTCTTGTACTTTTATTCCACATATATTAACCTTTTTCTAGTTTTGTTCAGTACAGAAACGCGATTGCGTAACTTTCGCTCGATAGAAATAATTATTGAAATGAGGTCTTCTTCTACACTGTTTTTCTTAATATGACAAACAGGAATGACGTACAGACCTGAACGATATTTTATTAGATAGATTTTAACAATATCTAAATTTTCTCAGTTGGAAATTTTGATATCTATTTTAGTTCATTTTATATTAATTTAAAACCGTCACTTTGCTATTTTTTCCGGAATCCGTCCCTCTCGCACTGAGGAGCGTTCCGCATGGAGTAACAGTGACCTTTGCAAGCGTGACATATCCTCTTAAATAGTTTACACAGCAAGTTCATAAATACGCTGTAAGTGTAGATATCGCAGTTTCGAATATCGTGCTAGTTTTACAGTTGGATACAGTGAGTATATGTACGTAAATCGCTACTAAAATTGTGGAGAAATCGAGCGCAGTTTCCTTTTATTAATAGACTAAAACCAGAAGAAGGAAGTCGCGGGCAAAAGCTAGATATTTTCAAACTGTCAATTAATAAATGTTATCTTTCAATGTTTCAAAAAGCTCCCGAAATGTAACACAAATATTCGTGAAATAAAAAGTCTAACTCAAACAAAATTTTCCAATACTTCACCTTGTTAAAACTTTAGTAGTTATTGTCAATTAAAATACTGGTGTAACATCATTATATGAAAACTCTTCATTTTAAATGTTTGTTTTTGACGATATTTTACTAATTACGGGTTTTAAATGTTAGTATAAACTCCTTTTTGAGTTTTACTTAAACAAGTTATTAATTAAAAAATCTTAACATCTTTTCGCTCAAACAAAATTGCAGAAAATAAGTTTTACTTGCTAAATAGTTGCTTAAGTTACTGTAAGTAAATGTTCGCTATGGGTGTGCACATTTTAAGTTTTTGATATATGTAAAACGAGACCCTACTTATCCAAAAGTAATATTGTGTCTACATCTATCTATACTCAGCGCCGGATTTAGGGGAGGGCAACCGGGGCTGAAGCCCAGGGCCTCCACACAAGAGGGGCCTCCACAAGTTTTTAATGTTGTACACTAATCGTTTTTTCGAATAAATAACTCACCATAAATATATTTTTAACTAACCATACATAGAAATACAGTAAGTACAAATTGCATAAGGATGTTAGGGCTCACGATGTTTTTTTTTCTATTTGAATACAATAAATAGGCTTTGTCCAGGAGAACTATATTTTTTGTTTTATCTTACTTTTTTAAGAAATGTAACTATACTAATTCAAAGAGTAATGTTAAAACACAAAATTGTTTCCAAAGTACAACTAACTTCTTTCTTGCCCAGGGGCCTCCACACCTTAAAATACGGCCCTGTCTATACTTATATTATAATTATATGAAAAAAAGTAGTCTCTGTACATTGAATATTTGATTTTAATTTTTAAAGGGAATGGGTAAATATTGTTGTACTGATACCAAAACTACCATTTTTAGAATTTTTGTCTGTCTTTATGTTCCGTTTTAACTCGAGAGCCACTCAACGGATGTGTTGGTGGTTTTATTTATTTATCAGGCTCCGCCCGCGTATTATTCGGTTTACCGACAGGATTTTTTCCGGGATAAAAAGTAGTCTATGCGTTAAGTTAGGGTATAAGCTATATCCATTCTAAATTTCACCCAAATCCGTCCAGCCGTTTCAGCGTGAAAGAGTAACAAACATACACACATACACACACACACACACACACACACACACACACACACACACACACACACACACACACACACACACACACACACACGCACAAACTTTCGCATTTATAATATTAGTGTGATAGTGTGATTGTTGTGGCCCTGATCAACATAAATAGGCTATAAGGGGTAATGATAAAATAACGCCCCAGCCGAAAACGGGGCAGAGATGTAATAAAGGCGGGCGAAATGACAGGAAAAGGCTAGTATTATGCAAAAAAATACCCTAACTACCTCACCTTCACGCCAAGACCGAACAGTTGGACTCAGGAACATTAAATTAGTTATATGGTCATAAGTTATCACATTTACACTAATATTACAAATGTGAAAGGGAGAAATTGTGTGTGTGTATGTTTGTAACTCTTTCATGCTGAAACGGCTGGACGGATTTGGATGAAATTTAGAATAGATATAGCTTATAGCCTAACTTAACACATAGGCTACTTTTTATCCCGTAAAAAAGCATGTCGTTAAACCGAAAAACACGCGGGCGGAGCCGCGGGCAAAAGCTAGTATGGTCATATTTGTGACCATATTTATATACCTAATGGGTCCTACATGTTCCCCATAACCGTTCATTTCTAAACACGTCTACAAGTAATGGTAAAGCTTTTTATTTTTCCGCCAGAATCAATACGACTTTTCGAAGTAGACTATTTTTACACGAAACCTTTTCTCTATTTCCCGAGGGTAGTCCGAGAGAAGTAAACAATCATCAGATTGCAGGTGGCTAAGCAACAAACTGGGACTCGCAATTCTTCCTCTCTTTTCTCCTCATGTCCCTGCCATAAGGTGAAACGAGACGAGAACCGTGTGTCCAATATCTAGAATAATCTAATGCCACTCGCTTTCATTACTCAACATTTATTTGCTTTCAGTGAGTTTTAGAACAAATAAACTTTATTGAAGGACTTCAGTTTTATATTCCTACGACTTATTTGACGTTTTCAGGGAGAATTTCCAATAAATCACAGTAAATGACATATCAAAATGGATTGAGATTCATAGTGAACTTTTTCTACTACATTAATTATTTTACTAACGTTGATGAATAAGCTCATATGAGTAAGTCATGATTATTGAAATATGGTAAACGTGACTACTAATAAATAAAAACCGGACAAGTGCGAGTTGGACTCGCCCACCGAGGGTTCCGTTAAAGACTATATTTTACGATTTAATTACAAATGTATAGTTTTCAGGTTTTTCCCCATGCATGTGGTATATACCGGGTGTAAATAGACTGCTACCATTAAATGAAACCACATATTCTACCGACCCTACTGAACCACTTTTCCCAAGAATCATACCCGCGGACACCCTTAGTTTATTAAATAATTGAGGTCCAAACAAAAATGCGTGAGCCCTAATGCACCGACATACGGGCGAGTTTAGAGACAGCGTCGTCCGTCAAACAGCTGTTACGTTTCAGCGTTCTAAAATAGACCTTCCTCCTTCGAGATAAATTCTTTGAGTTACAGTTGAATATCTTTTTCTCTGATGATTTCCGCGGGTTTTTTTTTTTCGAATAGTTGCTCAATGTTGTCAGTAGAGTATGTGGTTTTATTTAATGGTCGCACTCTATTTACACCCGGTATAAGACGGTATTACTTGCCGAATATCAGGGTTCTAGGTCAACGGAAAATACGCTATAAATTTTGATTCCCTTGAGGGTGTTAAAATATACGTTTTTTGTGGCAAAAACGGCCTTACCTTTTTTTAAGTTTCGGTTTTTTCACAGCTTCAAGATACTGTAGACTTGAGTATATGGTTTTAATTTTAACTTGATACACGCTCCCGAGATAAAGGATCTTGACAGACAGATAGACGGACGGACTGACAGATGGACAAAAGGGTTCCGTTTTTTTCTCTTGAGGTACGGAACCTGAAAAAGATGTTAATTTGTCTCCAATTAAAATCTAAGAAAAAACCGCAGGTTGCGGGTTCAAATCCTAGGTTGCAAATTCAAATCCTAGGTCGCAGGTTCAAATCATAGCACATTTTGTGTTCGGTCCGCGTTCTTCGGATGGCACGTTTAAGAGGCCTGTAGTCGGCGGCTTGAAGTCGGTCGCGCACGGGGTCGCTATATTTGCTATTTCATTCTACATTCAACTTCGGATTATAGATCACCGACTGACTGTTATTGGTTGGCCCGAACGTTCATTTCCCGAGCTCGTACGGAACTAACCGAACACGGTGTGAGAGGCAAGCTAACGCGAGACAACATTCATGTTTTGAAAAAACTCGAGAATGGTTTTGGTGGTTCCTATTATTTCAGGAGAAATATCCCAAAAATCGAAATGAAAAAATATTTTTGAATGGTATAAAATATACGATGCTGTGAAACTAAAATTATTTGATTTGTTGTATCGCTTCTAGGACATTACGGTACATAAACATTCACAATATGTGTAAAATCCAGGACTTTTATACGCTTGCAACTTTTGTATGTATTTGATTTTGATAAATCGTTTAGTCTCACGTCATGGATATTGTATGGGATATGTTGAAAAATAAAAAATAATCAGCAAGTACCCATAAATAAGGATATGATCAGCGAACTGCGCTTGTATGGGAGTTCCGGCGAATAGAGTCGTCTTAAGCTGTGAGTCTATATTTTTGCCCTAGGGCGATAGGGTTCACATTCCATTACAATAATAATAACAATAAATAATGAATAAATATATATTAAACTCTTCTTGAGCCTTCTTACTTAATTTGTAGCAATTAATAATGACAACGTAAAATATATTTGATATACTCGATACCTCCCTACCTTGTTGGCTCAGATAGGTTTAGTAGTTCTCAGAACTAATGCTAGAATTGTCAACTACAAACCATTTAATGTTAAGAGATTTAGAATCAATTTGGGACACCACAGTTTACTGCCTAGGTTAAGCCGCGAAGACAATAATTTGTTTAATTCAACAAGCATTGATATTTTTAGTATTTCAAATAAAAACAAATTCACAAAGGAGCCTATATCAAATTAATTATATAATATTAAGTAACGTGTTATCGAGCCAGATAGTAGTTGTAGTATCGACTATCGAGCGATACTGTATTTATAAACCAACAAGCTGTGTTTGCCTGTAATTGGGCTACATCTCAAAACTACATTGTATATCCGTAAATAAGTTATCGATTAAGATGTATGTCTGTTGGCAAACCAATAAATTAATAAAAAATATGCTACATAATAAGTAAAAATAAATTTTGAAATATATTTCAGCCCACTTTGGAGCCGGCATCAGCTTTTTTTTATTCCAAAATACCATTATTTATTGTTATTATTATCATAAAGTGTTAAGATAAATGAAAAACTTTTTATTTGACATAATAATCGTCGCTGAAACTTGTGTATACGAGTCTGAAACTTGTGTATACGAGTCTAACATTTCACAGTCGGAAACAACTCTGACAACCCTTCGGGGATTCATGTCGTGACGATGTCTATGTATAGTGACAAAGTAAAGAGTACTCCTAGTCAAGTACAGTTTTGCCCATCGAGCCCCACGTTGAGGCTTCAATGTTTGCATTGTTTCAGAAATTGGCGCCCGACTCGGGGCATTTGGTTTCTGTAAATTGTACGTAATTTTTTTGCGTTGACTTAGAGGTATGATTTTTCAACATCGTTATAAGGCTGATTTCTGTAGGAAGTATTAGTATCAACTTGATACCCCTAACGGGCCAGAGAAAAGGGGTCTTAACAGGCAGACGATGGACTACAAAGTGATCCTTAAGAACTCCATTATAATCTTTTTTTTTTTCATTTTGAGGTATGGAACCCTAAAAACCAACTCGAAAACTCAGACAAATATAATACAATATAATAATTGAATTAATTGACAAATAATTTAATATTTAGACTTGTTATAATAATAATTACAATAACTTAAAACATAAAAAACAAAAACTTATTCTAAACTAAAATTACCTCACAATATAAATTACACACTTAAAAACAACTACAAAAAATATAATTGAATTAGACGCGATACAAATGATTTTGGAACACAGTGTTTCCAGCCAAATTGATGTCATATGACGTCATATTTCATTTCATGTTATTCGTTGATTTCGTATTCAAGTAGTGTTGCCGGATTATAAATTGTATTTTAATTACGTAGTCCTGTACTAGTACACAGTTACACCATAAAGTACAATAAACTTGCACTTTTTGTGCATATAATTTCAGAGACTTAAGCAAGGAAGACTTATGCGATTAAGTTAATTCTAAATTCTCTTTTTAAGTGACATTTTAAGACAACGCTACGAAGAATTAGCACTTTTTGAAGTCGTTTTACTACTTTCCATAAGAAGCCACTTAGTTTAATAAATTAGTATAACATTTTTGAATAGATGTGGGAGACGAAAGAGGTGTGTCAGGATCGTAGCAGATGAAAACCTGTAGTCTCTGCCGACCTCTCTGGGAGACAGATATGTTATTATAGGTGTAGGGAAAAACAGGTAGTAAATTAAAAATCGCATGGCTGTACTATAAAATTGCTAAAAACCTGTTCTACTCGTACAATCAAATTGACATTGACATTTCAATTTAACAATAACAATAAATCAAACAGCAAATCGATAAACACTTTTATTCAGTTACAACAATGCTTCTCTACCCGTCAAAACTATGTTATATTAAAATTTATTAATTGTTAATAAACTTATGCAATCAAAACTTTTTGACTACGTAATTAATTTAGAATGAATTTTATTTTTATGCTTTTTATAACGAAATCCATCGCATTGGAATACTGTAAGTATTATTATTACAGTGCATTACAAACATAGATATCTTAGTAATATTATTAATAATTATATTATTAGTGATAACAAACTAGAAAAGATCAATTAAAAACAAATGTAAAGACAAGAATTTGAAAAAGTTTCTCAGTTCAGAGTTCGATAAGATTTTATTTTGACAGCACTTAAATAACGTTTTCTAGAATCTGCTACATAGAATAACTATATTAAAGAAAGGTCAATAAACAAAACAGTTGACTGCAGCATATGATACTCGGATAACATTACAAAGTGGAACATCCCAATTTAATTATTTCCGGCACACTAACAGCTGCAACTTCGCCGACTAAGTTTCATGTAGCTGCACTGAGGTTATAGCAACGACCTATCTATACCTCGTTGGGTTATAGCACATTTACTATTACTGGTACACGTTGTAAAGGTGAGGTTATCCAGAAAAATCTGTCCTGCTCCAACGCTTTCATTTTACACATGTTTATCCTGCTCAGCGGAAGTGGGCCGCTCAGAAAACTCGCGGTGTCGAGGTGTTTTTATTTATTATTTCCGAATTAAAAGGCTGGGTTTTTAATATGACGGCCGTTTTATATCACATTTTTAGGGTTCCGTAGTCAGACAAGGAACCCTTATAGTTTCGCCATGTCCGTCTGTCCATCTGTCCGTCTGTCCGCGGCATAGCGCAGAGACTATTAGTACTAGAAAGCTGTAATTTGGCATGGATATAAATATTAATCAAGCCTACAAAATGGTAAAATAAAATCTTGAAAACAAATGTTTAAGCGTACCTCTCATACAAGTAAACTAGGGATGAATTTTTTTTCTCGTCTATCCCATAGTGTGGGGTATCGTTAGATAGGCCGTTCAAAAACATTGTGGGTGTGTGAAAACCATTTTTCGATTTAGGGATCCGTTGGTGAAATATTAAGCTTGAAAGTGAAAATTTTAGTTAGAGTGGAGCGTCCCCCCCCCCCTGCCGGCTTAACGATTGTTTATAGAAATGTGAAAAAATTCACAGAAGTATTATATACAATGAATTTAAAAGGAAAACTATCACAGCTAAGTAGGCTTTACAGGTTTACGAATACAGGTCGCGCCAAATTTTTAGCCCCGTATAATGTATGGGACCAGAAGTTTGGCGCGGTCTGTTTTAGTAGACCAACTTATATGTACCGGGAAACTACGGTACCCTACATAGCGCGTGGCCCGACACGAACTTGTCCGGTTTTTTTCTCACTGTCTGTACTTCCAGTTGACTCATAACCTTGAAATTCCAATCACGAGTAAGTCCCATAGATTAAGTTTAGAAAAAAAACAGAAAATTTCCTATATTTTATTATTAAAGAAAAAAATTATGACCAACTTAACTAGACCCTTTGGTTACATAGAGTTCAATAGTTCGTAAGTGTCAAATGAAATTGGTCCTTTATAACTGCTCATGCCGTAGCGGTATGTACGGAACCCTGAAAGCATGAATTCTACTTGCACTTGAACAGTTTTTAAAACAATACCAATTAAAATTCACTTCCCTATTTAACATTTTAATACCTACTATTCTTTTCCTATGAGAAAGCAAACAAAAATCTAATGTATTTGATAAATATTGTCCTAATTTTGCTCTCTTTAATAAATTGTATTCTTTTTCTGTTCCCTTTATTTCTATATCATCTTGTTTGTCGTCATTATATTGTGTTTTTCTTACCCCCTTTTCTCCGCCAGGCAAACGGGGCTGTTTATCCTTAACTCAGATAGTAAAACTACCCTACTTTAACGAAATTGCAAATGTAACCTTTAACCTTTTTAATTATATTTTTGTACTAGCTTTTGCCTTTTTTTTATTCGGTTTAACTACATGCTTTTTACCGGGATAAAAAGTAGCCTATGTGTTAAGTTGGGGTATAAGCTATATCTGTTCTAAATTTCATCCAAATCCGTTCAGCCGTTTCAGCGTGAAAGAGTAACAAACATACACACACACACACACCCTCGCACAAACTTTCGCATTTATAATTTTAGTGTGATTTGCAAAAGTCATTAAACAAAGCGGTGTAGGTGGTAGAGCTGATGCCGGGCTCGAATGTGGAGGTACCACCATCTTACTCGCAAATCCTCCCGAAGTTATTCGGGGGAGAGTAAGAGAACAGCTCTCAGGCAAAACCAGGCGGCCCACCATTGCCTGGGCCCGATGGATGGTGGTATATCCATCCCTAATTGCCGAGCCTTATATAAAACAGACCAGTGACGGGCAGCGGCGTCACTGGTGCAAGGGTTTCGGCACCGCGCTCACCAACCCGCCTGCCCAGCGTGTGTGAGTATGGGCATTTCTTCCAGGAGGACCGCCAAGAGTGGCGAGATCCTGGAAAGGCCTATGTCCAGCAGTGGACGGAACAGGCTGATGGATGGATGGATGGATTAAACAAAAGTTTATCTCTATTATTAGTGAGCATGTGATTTTATTTCCTGAGCACTTCATTTACACACACTCTGTATACCCCTATTTTGTTGTTACATGTGAAGGAAAATGCTGGCAAACATTCACAAGAAACGCTATATTTTTGTCGATAGGATAATGCCAGTGTCAATCACTTGCCGCGTGTAACATGGAAAATAACTGATATTCAAGCTTTTTTGCTAGATTTATGTCTAAAACATATACGAGTAATATACCTACTTGTGTGTAAATAAAAGAAAATTTCTTGTGCTATGTCGTGTTTACTCGTTGTCAATTATTTTTTCAGCCTGTCCATGACAGAACCCATTTTGCGCAGTTTTGATCTAATATTGTATTGTAAATAGGGAATAAAGTTCATACAACATAATAGGGCTGCCATCCATCCCGATATGTCAGGACTGTCACCGTTATTGAGCTCTCTGTCCCGACGTCCCGACAAAACACTGAAATGTCCCGACTGAAACTTCCCAATGCAATTTTAAATTTCCTTAGAATCTTTTTAGAAGCTAGACTTGTCATGGAAGAGTGGAAGTCGATCGATTCAGTAGAAAAAAACTGATTCACTTTTTAAGGAAAATTGAAAATCCTGAAAGGAAATGCCATGTGTTGAAATTTTAAAAAAGACATGATCTTGCTAAGTTTCTTGCCCTTCTTCTTAGCAAGATTAATCGAATGGGCGGATTTAGCCATTATATCTATTTATAGTTTATTTATCTATTAACTTATTTATTCATTGCATTATGTAGGTATATACAACATTTTAATTTTTTTACTTATGTTAGTACTTTATGTATATATTTTACAAATAAACATTTTGAATCTTTGAATCTTATTCAAGTATATGTTTGCGATTCTTGTCCACAACCCCTCAGTGGGGGGAGTATTTTCATTAATGTCAGCCCAGAAATCGTTTACTGACTGATATGATGAAAGAAATCGCTTGCGCCCAGAGACTGTGTTAAGTGTACTGTGTGTGTTAATTTTACAGTGTCAAGTTAATTGTGACATGACTTGCTCAGAGTTCTACAAATATGTTAAATGGTAAAATGAATTCTTGAAAAATGCAAATTCTTCTGAAAAATATTTTCATCCAAGTAGTTTTTCCACAAGAGATTAAAAATATTTTTACTCGTATTATGTATGTAATGTGTAACCTCAAACAAATGTTTATCTAAATAATTAAAGTATTCGTTAGGACAAAATATCGTATTTTAGGGTTCCGTAGTCCAACAAGGAACCCTTATAGTTTCGCCATGTCCGTCTGTCCGTCTGTCCGTGTGGCCGTCTGTCCGCTGCTTAGCTCAGAGACTATAAGTACTAGAAAGCTGTAATTTTGCATGAGTATACATATAAATCACGTTGACAAAATGGTAAAAAAATCTAGAATTTATTTTTTATGGATACATCCCGTACATGTAAATTGGAGATGATTGTTTTTCTCGTCTATCCCTTAGTGTGGGGTATTTTTGGATAGGTCGCTTAAAAACCTTGTGGGTGTGCGAAAACCATTTTTCGATTTAGGGTTCCGTTGGTGAAATATTAAGCTTTAAAGTGCTAATTTTTGTTAGAGCCAAGCGTGGGGACATGGGCCTCGCCAAATAAGACAACCCTTCTCACGCGCATGTGTATTGTAAATGTGTAATAATGTTTGTACAACATGGCTCGCACCCACAAGTTGGAAGTTTTAGTTCTAGGGAACTGCATAATCTCTCGGGCTCCATAGTAGCGTACGGACGCTAGTACGGACTTCAGTTCTTACTGTGGCGTGATAGCCGTTAAAATAGTTTACAGACACGGAGCTTGAACTGCATGGTGAATTTACAAATGGAACATAACATAGTTATTACAAACTTATCCAGTGGAAAAAAAATATCGCCGCGACCCAATGATTGTATGTTACATAGGTAACACTAAAAGTTTCCGGAACTGGCCACTTACATAAACAATATTTAAAAATTTATTGCAACATTTGAAAATAGAACTCTTTGGCTGTAGAATGCAGTTTGTTTCATCTGACTGTCTTTTGTTTTTACCTTGTGGCGCCATTTAAAAAATTGTGTGTCTGCATCAACATGGATTTAACTCGGGAAAATTTTCGTAGTATGATTTTCTACGATTTTAAGTGTAATTTGACAGCTCAACAGAGCATCGCTCGGCTTGAAACAGCTTTTGGCAATGAAGCACCATGCAAGACGACTGTTTATAGCTGGTTTGCAGAATTCAAGCGTGGTCGTATCAATCTCAGTGACGAATCTCGCGATGGTCGGCCGTCCACCGCTGTGACCAACAAAAACATCGATGCTGTGCGCCGTATGATTGAAACAGACAGGCATGTGACCTACCATGAAATTCGCGCATCCTTAGAAATAGGCATGAGTCAAATACAATCAATCCTACACAAACATTTGGGTGTGAGAAAGCTGTGCTCGCGTTGGATCCCACACAACTTGACCGAGGCTCAAAAAACGGACCGCGTCACTTGGTGCAGTGCCATGCTTACCAGATTCAACGAAGGTGCGTCAAATTTGGTGTGGGACATAATAACAGGTTACGAAACATGGATTTATTGCTACGATCCCAAAACAAAGCAGCAATCGAGCGTATGGGTCTTTCAAGATGAGCCGAAACCAACCAAAGTGGCGCGCGTGAAAAGTGCATCTAAGCGGATGATTGCTTCTTTTTTTAATAAAACTGGACACGTGGCTACTGTTGCTTTAGAGAATCGTCGTACCGTGAATAGTGACTGGTACACGACCATTTGTTTGCCGGAAGTTATTGACGAACTCCGTAAAAATAACCGTAAACGCCGTATCATCCTGCACCACGACAATGCTAGTTCTCACACGGCCAGACAGACAAACGACTTTTTGAAGACGAAAAATGTAGAACTCATGAGTCATCCTGCATACAGTCCCGACCTGGCACCTTGTGACTTTTTTCTGTTCCCAAAAATTAAGAACCAATTACGCGGTCAACGATTTTCATCACCAGAAGAGGCTGTCGAGGAGTATGAAAAACACGTTTCAGAGGTCACCACAGGGGAGTGGCACAAAAGTTTTCAAAACTGGTTTGATCGAATGAAAAAGTGCATAGACGCCAAGGGAGATTATTTTGAAAAACAATAAATTAATTTTGTACCTTTAATAGTATTTTTTCATATTCATTCCGGAAACTTATAGTGCGTCCCACGTATACTACAGTTAAAGACTAGCTGCTCGCGGGCCAATAAGAAATTGGCCAAGTGCGAGTCAGACTCGCGCACAAAGGGTTCCGTATCACCCCACAATAGGGGTTCGGAACCCTAAAAATATTATGGTAAATAACAACAACATAGGATATCATATCAACAAAAAACAAGTCGCTAAAATAGTAGGGCCTGACAAAAAATTTTGCGCCGACTGCGTACGGAATCCCACTTTTTGTTATTAATTTATTTTACTTTAGAGTATGTTCTACGATATTACTAAATTTAAAACTTTTATGTATTACCGTCTCTAAATTAGAGCCAAAACAAATGAAATTAATAAAATGCAACTTTTTTGAGGTTTCTTGTATGGGGACCCCCCAAATATATTTTTTTAATATCGTTGTAGAAATCATTTTATCACGTATTTTGTGAAAATTTCAACTTTCTACCTATTACTGTTGAAACTGTAGACCCCTGTGACAGACAGACAGCCAGATAAACTGCGTAGCGTAGTAATAGGGTCCCATTTGGCACCCTTCTAATACGAATCCCTAAAGAGTGAGAGTAAGTCGCCGCATATCGTGCTATTTGTCGCAATCACGGGTCTTCTGGAAAGAAATTTTGCATAATAATATGCAACCCCGTAATAATTTCATAAAACCCCTTAGCGGATGTCTACGTCATTTCGTGATCCTAAGTCCAGCTGTTTAGTCTAGTCCAGGGCCTACCCTCTAGAAGTTGATAGATCAGTTAGTGATTTAGGGTATTATTTCATATCTATCAATCGGCCTTTCCAAGATTTTGCAACTCTTGAGAGTCTTGGCTTTTCAATACATTGCCACAAGAATTCAAAAGCTTGCCAATAAAAATCCTAAAAAGGAAATTACATACATGGCTCCAAGATAAATGTTTTTATGATATCAAAGAATATTTAAATAATTAAAATGTATATACTTATATTAGGATGTTTACTTTCATATTGTCCAATTTTCATAATAAATATCTAATATAATAAATAATAATATGATAATGTATATACGTACAGTATAATAATTAATAACGTAAATACAATACATATGAGGTAAATTAGCTTATATTGTTGCTTGTTAGTTTTTTAAGAATAAATATTTGCATACTATATAATATGGTAAAATGTGCTGTTTCTAATATTAAGATACAATAAGACCTGTACTTACAACGCATGTTTATGCAAATAAATTTTTACTTTACTTTTACTTTAGAAATGCCCATATTCACACACTATGAGCAGGTGGTTTGGTGAGCGCGGTGCCGAACCCCTTGCACCAGTAACGCTGCTGCCGACGCCAGTGTGTTTTTATAAGGCCTGGCATTTGTAGATGGATATATCAATCCATTCAAAACATAGTGGGCCACCTGGTTGTACCTATTTGAGAGCTGTCTTCTTACTCTCCACGGAATAACTTCGGGGAGATTGCGAGTAAGATGGTGGTACCTCCAAAATCGAGCGCAGCACCAGCTATACCACCTTTTATTTTACATACTAACATACTGGGTGTCTTTTAACTTCAATTCAATATTCCAATTAAACTATATATAGTTATTTACTGATTTTGTACTGAACAACTTCCCCGTACCAACACCTACTTACGGTCAGTGTACATGAACGGCGTTGCCCGTACCCACGTGAACGAACAGAAATTAACTAACGAGCGGGTGTCAGAGGTGTTTCCGAATATGGACTGTGAAATGCAACTCACAGGCCACACTTGTACACCTATGTCTTACCGACGATTAACGATAACGTACATCATCGATACAATACAATATAATTCAACTTTATTTGCACACCACACAGAAGGAAACAAAAATAATATAAATTGCAGTAGCTAAATAACGTAGGTACAATCAGGCGGCCTTATCGCTTGTAGCGATCTCTTCCAGACAACCTTTCGGTAGAATTAAAAGGAAATTGATGAATAGGCGGTCCATCCATCCATCCATCAGCCCGTGTTCGTCCACTACTGGACATAGGCCTTTCCCAAATTTCGCCACTCATGTCGGTCCTCTGTCTTCCTCATCCAGCCGCCCCCCGCAACGTCCTTCAGGTCGTCGGTCCAGCGGGCACGAGGTCGGCCTACACTACGCTTTGCTGTACGTGGTCTCCATTCTAGAGCCTTTCGGCCCAAACGGCCATCATGTCGGCGACAAATATGGCCTGCCCACTGCCACTTCAGGCTTACTGATTCTGCAGGCTATGTCGGTTACTTTCGATCTCCGACGGATCTCCTCGTTTCGGATTCTATCAATCACAGATACCTCAAGCATAGCCCGCTCCATAGCTCGCTTAAATCGGTGGATCAGGCCCTTTGTAAGAGACCACGTCTCAGCACCATACGTCATCACAGGAAGGACGCACTGGTTGAACATCTTAGCATTTAAGCACTGCGGTATTGACGACGAAAATATGTGACGCAACTTTCCGAATGCTGCCCGACCCAAGCATATTCTTCTGTCAGCCTCGGCGTCGAAGTTGTTTTTATCCAGCTGTATGACTTGACCCAGATAAACATATTTCTGAACAACTTCGATGCTGACATTGTCGACGGTTAGTGGCCCTTGGATGACGTGACAGTTGGACATGACCTTAGTCTTATCCAAATTCATCCGCATGCCCACTCGTCTCAAAGAATTGCTAAGGGCGCGCACCGTTATCTCCAGTTCCTGCAGCGATTCCGCCATTATCACGATGTCATCGGCAAAGCGAAGATGTGAAATGTACTCTCCGTTTGCGTTTATGCCTCCAGCGTGGCGGTAAACAGTTTATAACTACGTCATACACTATGTTCATTTAAAAACTTGTCTCAAGCATGGTTTAAAGTTAAAGAAAATCCATAGAGCCATAAAGTTTAATCAAAGTCCTTACTTAAAACAGTATATAGATTTAAACACGGAGTTACGACAAAAAGCAAAAATAACATCTCCCTGTCTCACGCCGCGCTGAAGATGTATCGGTCTTGTTTGTACACCCTGTACTTGGACGGACATCGTAGCGGAGTCATACAGACATTTCAACATCTCCACGTAACGCCAGTCAACTTGGCATCGCTGCAAGGACTGCAGAACAGACCAAGTTTCAATGGAGTCAAAGGCTTTCTCGTAGTCCACAAACGCTAGACATAAAGGCTGATTATACTCTCGGGTTTTCTGTATAACTTGCCTTAGATAACTCTTGAGAACAGCTTGTAGGTGTGGCTAAGAGTGCGATCGGTCTATAGTTCTTTAGTAGGATTTTGTCCCCTTTTTTGAAGAACAAAATGACCAGGCTCCTGCTCCACTCCTTTGGCGTAGTACCTGTACGAATAACGGCATAAAGAGGTCCTGTAGCTGTCCGAGTATAGGGTAAGCTCCAGCTTTCAGGAGTTCAGTTGTGATGCCGTCCTCGCCCGGCGCCTTATTGTTTTTCAGCTGTTCAAGAGCTATCCTAATCTCACCCATTTCGACATCCGGGAGTTCATCGGTGTAGTGGCGGACTAGAGGTGCACGTTTGTCGTCTTTATCGCGAGAAGTTGACTTGGGAGCTTGTGAAGAATATAGGAGCCCATAAAATTTCTCGATTTCGGTGAGGATCTCTGGCCTAGAGGTAACGGTTCTATTGTCAGATGTCTTCAGCTTCGTCAGATTGGTCCTTCCTAACTGCTGGGCAAAAACTTTTGAGCCTTTATTTCGCTTGATCGCGTCTTCAATGATGCGAGTGTTATGTTGGCGCAGGTCAAAACGAATTTGCCTTTTAACGCGCTCGTTAAGAAGGGAGTAACCTGCAGAATCTGAAGACATTTCCCGTCTCTGCCTCATCAGGTCCAGAGTTCCACTCGAATAGGCGGTGCACTAATTTTAAAAGGATATTTAATAATACTATACAAAATATACATTAATAAATTAAAATTAAAATAATAATGTATTATAGATAAATTACATAAATAAATATATATACACATACACACATGTATTAAATAAATAATAAATAAACTTAAGAGGAATGTAGATAGTTCAGTGGTCAGAGTGAGAGGTAGTGTTCTTTTACCAGTCTCTTAAAGACTGAGAGGGAAGGTGCTTTTCTTATAGATAGAGGAAGATCATTCCACAAACGGACGGCTTGTACTGAATAGATATTGAGAGGACCGAAAGACGATAAACGGTCATGACCGATTAATTTTGAACAACAATAGACGTCCAGAGAGATATCTTGAATTTTAATATAGACCGCTTCCGCATATTTGAAACTTTCGCCATACCTGATACTGATGATAGAGGATATTAAACAAAATCCCTGTTCCCCAGATAATGTGCCACTACTTCTGGGTGACCTGCGATGGCATCAGCGACACGGTGTTCGCCCTTGACCTGGTGGTGCAGCTACGGACCGGCTACTTGGAGCAAGGACTCATGGTGAGACTAATGCTACGGCGTAGAGCCTCTACGAAAAGACGTTGCTACATCGTAGTGAATTATATTACAAAAGTTTAAAGGAGGACAGTTAAATCATGTAAACTTAGACAAATATTTGAAACTTCACACGAGATTTTTTGCGCTCTACCTCGATATAATATTAATTTTATCTATTAAATTTATAAGACTTTATATATAGTAAACATCTAAATATTATTATTAGAGTGCATTACAAACTAGAAAAGGTAAATTAGAAATAAATGTAAAGACAAGAATTTGAAAAATGCGCTCTAATAATAATATTTAGAGTATTCCAAAGCGATGGATTTCGCAATAAAAACATAATCTTAGTTAATGAGAACTGTAAATTTCTTAACTGTCTGAAGCAACACATATTGTAGTGACGACAGCGCCATCTGTTCCTAAGAACAAGGCGTGAAATCACATAACGCCCTCGTGAGCGTTCAGTATGTGCATTACAAGCTGGTTAGATCATATTTGAATATATATACAAAAATATTCGGTGGACAAGTATGATGGAAAAATTCAACGGTCTAGGTAAGTACCTCGGTGGTGCAGTCGGTAGCGCGCTTGTCTTGATAACAAGAGGTCGCAGGTTCGAATCCTGGCCCGAGGAAATTTTTCAAATTCTTGTCTTCACATTTGTTTCTAATTTACCTTTTCCAGTTTGTAATGCACTCTAATAATAACATTTAGAGTATTCCAAAGCGATGGATTTCACAATAAAAACATAATCTATAGTAAACTTGTTTGTTATTTCCATAATGATAAATTTATTGTTAACAAAATTGTGTAAAGTTACAACAAGAGTACATGTTACATGATTTGACGGCGGTACTATGACTCCTCACGATACTCAGAACAGACTAGTTTCGTTGTAAATGGTACAACTTCATGTGAAGAAAACAGAGTTCTGATGACTTCCCTCTAACTACCGGAAGTACGAAACCAGCTTGATATTTGGTTTTTAAAACCCTTTCTACAAACCAATCAGTGTAAAACTAACATATACGCCCAAAATTATGTGTTCCTGTGTTAACCTTTGTTGCTTACCTTTATGATGCACCGGAATTATCAATCATATTCCTTTTATAGACAATGGTTATTGTGTGATTGATTATTTTTTACTGATGATGACTCTGTTGAAGGTGTTGAAATACATTGTATATTTCTTTCTGTTTTGTTATTTTCTCTATTATCCATAGTTATATGTACAATGAAAAATTTGTTTATTTTTATAAATTACTTGGTTGGTAAATGAACAGCTGAAGTCTAGTTTTATGAATCATATGATAAACTGCCATCTATAATTTTTTTTTCACAATTCACACATTAAAATATTCAAAGGAGATAAAAGAAAATATCGGAATTTTATTGGCTTCAATGTGCTTAATATGTGGTTATCATCATATCAAGCCAAGTCGGGCTAAAACTGTAGTATCACCATAATTAATACTTACAATTCTCAGTACTTGGTGAAACATCATCAACATCTTGATAAAACACTGTACTGTTTCACTTATATTCACTTTAATAACCCCAACCAGTTTCACCTTATGGCATTTATAAAGGAATAATAAAAACTGGATTAAAGATACTCGTAACTAAGAATAATATAAATATTATTGTTTATATTGCAGATGGTGATAGTAGTTTATGCTATAAGTGCGGGAAGGAGGCAATAGCTTACGAGAACGATTTGAAAAACAAGCGTTAAGCGAGTGTTTTAAACGTTAAAATTAAGTTATTGCCCTTACCCACGTTTATCATACTACGTTTTTCAATGCAAAGTGTGAGTTAGTAAATAAAACTTAATTAAAGAAACAAACAAACTATTCACATCACTGAGACCTTGTATAAGAAACTTATTCAGCCTTCTTTGGTTGATATTGAGGTTTCGTGCTGTTATGAAGCCAAACAAACATGGTCAGTGGCCTGCCCGAGTGAGGACGTCCCCGATAACTTTTCATCGCAGCGGCAGTGGGATGAGCCTTGTTGCAAATTGCAACAAAAAAAACTGCTTGCCTCAAGTAGGAATATCACAGAGCGAGCTCGGCTTCTTGCTGTGGCAGAGCACGAGTCGGGTCTCTGGCTCCACGCCCTCCCATCCGCCAACATCGGGACACTACTGGACGCTCGGTCCTTCACCACAGCCGTCGGTCTGCGAATAGGGGCTTCATTAACTGAACCTCATCACTGCCCTTGCGGGGCTAGCGTTTGTCGGGCCGGACTCCATGGACTTTCTTGTCAGCGTAGTGCCGGCCGCCTGTCTGGCCATGCAGCCCTCAATGACGTTATCTGAAGGACCTTTGTCTCCATCGGTGCTCCGACTACTCTTAAACCACCGTTCGCGATGACGGCAAGAGATCTGACGGTATGACATTAATACCGTGGAAGCATGGGAGGCCGCTCGTATGGAACGCAACCTGCGTGGACACGCTGGCGCCCTCTCATGTTTCCATGAGTAGTAGGGCTGCTGGTTCGGCGGCGGCCGCTGCTGAGCTCTCCAAAGGGCGTAAATATGCGGCAATAGGTTCAAGCTACATGTATACATGGAAAAGGTGATGCCGGGCTCGACTGTGGACGTACCACCATCTTACTCGCAAATCCTCCCGAAATTATTCGGGGGAGAGTAAGAGAACAGTTCTTAGGCGAAACCAGGCGGCTCAACATTGCCCGGGACCGATGGATGGCGGTTTATCCATCCCCAAATTGCCGGGCCTTATATAAAACAGACTGGTGACGGGCAGCGGCGTCACTGGTGCAAGGGTTTCGGTACCGCGCTCACCAACCCGCCTGCCCAGCGTGTGTGAGTATGGGCATTTCTTCCAGGAGGACCGCCAAGAGTGGCGAAATCTTGGAAAGGCCTATGTCCAGCAGTGGATGAAACAGGCTGATGGATGGATGGAGTGTTTTTATTAAGATGTATCACTGTTATGTTATTGGATATTTGGCTTTTACAACTTAACTGAACAAAGAGAGGTAACGCCGAGAACGACAGTAAAATTTTAATTAACATTCACATGAGGGCCCTTAATAGGGGGACCTCGGCTCAGGACGATGACGAAGTGTCTTCCATCGGAGAAAAACGACCAGTTTGATAGGTTTATCGCGTGTCAAGTCTGCAGTAGTGATGTGACAGTTTGGGAATTTTTAAAACCGACTTAAACCGGTTAGAACATGTACGCAAACTGGTTTGCAAACCGACAAATTTGATGTAACCCGGATAACAAACCGTTAACCGGTTTACAAACCGTGTTGACAGAATCGATGCGACAAATTACGATATATGAAAGTTTAATTTAGTGTCTGCCAAACCTCTTAAAAATCAAAGAGTTTATTTTTAAGTATTTTTATCGGGATCATCATAAATCACATATTTGTTTGACACTGAAAGTAAAAAAAGGTATAATTCTTACGAATAACCAAAAAAAAAACAACAGTCTTGCTTCTACAAAAAAAACATATAAAAATATTACTTATACAAAATATTTGGATAGGTACAAGTATATCAAAGTACTTAAAGTATTTTCTGGCAACTATTTAGAATCAATATTACGTAAACTTTTACCACCACTCACTCTAAATCTCTTACCGTCCACCCCGGTTTGACATAGACTCAAACTGGTTTGGACGGTTTGAGGCTCAACCCAGTTTGAACCGGGTTGGTAAACCGCGTAGTTACATCGCTAGTCTGCAGTAGAAGCGTCATTGATGCTGTAGTAGCTGAGAGAGTCTGGTGTGTGAGCGGTGTGACATCCGAGGCAGAGTTATCTACATCTTCGTTAGCTAAAGCTCTAATATTACCGCAATGCTCACAAGGAACCTTCCTCAGGTGTACGACTCCAAGAAGCTGGCGATGCACTACCTGAGCTCGCGGCCCTTCCTGCTGGACATCTTCGCGATGACTCCGCTCGACCTCATCCAGCTGAAGATCGGCACCAACCCCATCATACGGTTCCCCAGGTTCTTGAAGGTAAGGGCCTATACTTTGCTTATACTCGATGGAGATTTACCCCCGATTTCACAGTTGAGATGAGAATTTCAAGTTTGGTAACTTTGAAATGCAGCGCTCTGATTGGTTGATTCATCGCTTAAGTATTCACTTAATGAAACTTTGCTAATTCGAAAACTGGCGCTGTATTGCTTAAAATCTGAAAAGTGGTAATAATACTCGTCTATACGAACAACTTTTACTGTGAAGCTAATACTGAATAAGGGAAATAACGGTTCGATAGTTTAGGTAAGTACTTTTTTAAACGATTTCAGCGTTAATCCCATAATAAAACTTGTTCGTATAGACGAGTACTATATCTGGTTTTCAGATTTTCAATTAGGTACTTGAAATCTGTATTATTGTCCAAACACGTTTTATAGGTTACATATAGAACTACTAGTTGGTTGCAGAGAACTATTTGCGAGAAATTTAGGGAATGCTTTGTTAGGCCTGTTTCACTTTGCGAAGGCTACAAGAAGCTATTGTAGCATTGGGGACTATTCAGTGGGTTAAGAAGGTAAAGAGCTACGTGATAGAAAGAGCACCTCGTAGGTAAATAAATTATGGCCACGCAGCGCTGTGTAAGTTGAATCGCACTTTATTGCCGCGTAGCGAGAGTAGCTTTTTGTTTATGTCTTTGAAGAGTTAATCTTCTGTACGTAGTCTATTATTTCTTCTTTGGCCCGCTCCACTTGATTCTGTATTTTTTTCTGAATCTAGCCAAGCTTTTGAACAGATTTTCAAATTTTAACACGTGCATTGTTCTTAACTATTCAATTATGCGGTTTAAAGTAGGTATAAAATTGAATATTGTGAAACCAAGTTCGGGCGGTAAAAATTATACGAGGTGTTTCTTATCGACGACTTATTTTTGCCTAGTTATAATGAATTCCTGTATTAATTACATACCGAGTGTATATACCCTTTTCCCAGGAACCATACCAAGCGTCGACCTCAAACAGCTTTAGGTTTTACGGACGACGCTCTCTCTAAACTCGCCCGTATGTCGGTGCGTTAGGATTCACGCCTTTTTATTTGGAACTCAATTATTTCCCAAACTAAGGGTGTCCGCGGGTATGATTCTTGTGAAAAGTGGTTCAGTAGGGTCGGTAGAATATGTGGTTTAATTTAATGGTTGCAGTCTATTTACACCCGGTATAGTCTAATTTTTTTACTTGTACAGGCTTAAGTGCCGCAAGAAATTTACCTATATCATCCTTTTTCTTGTACAGAACCCTCTTTCGATTTTAAGTGTAGACAAACCCAATGAACTCACACGTGAAATTTTACCGAGATCAATTTTATCAATTTCGGAGCTCAACAAACAAACTTCAGAAACATGCTTGCTCGTAATATTCAAATGAGTTTGAATTAGATTTGAATACAGCCTTATTATTTGGCGCTCTTTTCCTGTATACCCTCTTTATATTATCATTTTCTCATTGGCGTTATGATTGTATTTAAATAATTTTTCACATTTCTTTTGAGAGTAAATTAGTTTATTTTTTGGAAAAAAAAACAAAGGCTTTGTTGGCAAGGGTGCAATTCTGGTTTTATTGGATTATTCACGCGCCTTTGACACCATTAAGTCAACATTACTAATGGCAAAGCTAGTTTACTATGAATTTGATAGCCCTACACTCAAATGGTTTTCTAGTTATATGACCGGTCGATCACAAAGAGTTGAAATCAGTTGTGATGGAAAACTACAACAATCTAACACTGTTTCCGTTACAAAAGGAGTCCCACAAGGATAGATATTGGGCCCAATTCTTTTCATTTTGTTTACTTCAGATTTGCCAGACTGTATTTTACATAGTGGTCATCATATATATGCAGATGATGTACAAATTTACAAAACTTTCAAACCCATAGAAACTGAAACCGCTGTAAATGAAATCAATAAGGACCTTGAACAAATCGCTAATGGTCGAAAAACAATAGTCTCTTCATAAATCTAAGCAAATCTAAATTTATAGTGCTGGGCACAAAGTTGCAGGTGCAAACTATAAATATGTACAAGCCGGAAGTAAAAATATGTAATAATGATATTGATCAAGTAACTCAGGCCAGAAATTTAGGTGTATTAATGGACTCTAATCTTAAGTTTGAAAAACATGTGGTAAATACTGTCCGAAATTGCTATTATAGGCTTAGTGTTTTGTATCCTATACGACAGTTTTTGAGCGTTGAAAGTCAGATACAACTGTGTGAAACTCTCATTTTGTCGAAATTAAATTATGCAGACTGTGTTATGGATGGTTATACCTATATGTTGGTGCGCACTAAGAAGCTCATACAGCGTTTACAAAATTTATGTGTGCGATTTTGTTTTCCGATACCACGTAGAGCACATATAACGCCGTACCTTAATAGCAATAGTTTAATGAACATGGACTCTCGACGTAACCTCCACTTTTCTGTATAGGTATTATTGTTTGGCGTCATTAAGCATAAAAATCCGCAGTACCTGTATAATAAACTAAAATTTTCTGATAGGCCACGAATCTCTGATCGCCTTAAATGTCCAACTCACAAAACTGCTGCTTTCCGAGGGAGTTTTCGTTATCGTGCGACTAAGTGCTGGAATAACATACCACCTCCTTTAAAGAGTTCTGTTTCTGTTAATTCTTTTAGGATACATTATAAACATTATCTTCTTAATTTCCAGAAAATGCTCTCATAATTAAATATTACTTACTCGCATATCAGCTAGGTACACCAGCCAAACATCCAGATTTACCTTCTTCTTCTTCTTTACGACATCGTAGCGATATTTATTTGTGTTAGGTGGTAGAGCTAATGCCGGGCTCGACTGTGCAGGTACCACCATCTTACTCGCAAATCCTCCCGAAGTTATTCGGGGGAGAGTAAGAGGACAGCTCTCAGGCAAAAAATCATCATCATCATTGCCTGGGACCGATGGATGGCGGTATATCCATCCCCAATTGCCAGGCCTTATATAAATCACGGTGACGGGCAGCGGCGTCACTGGTGCAAGGGTTTCGGCACCGCGCTCACCAACCCGCCTGCCCAGCGTGTGTGAGTATGGGCATTTCTTCCAGGAGGATCGCCAAGAGTGGCGAAATCCTGGAAAGGCCTATGTCCAGCAGTGGACGAAACAGGCTGATGGATGTATGGATGGATTTAATTAATTATTTAATTAGTATATTGAAATAGTAGCGGTTGTATTTGAAAATTGTTGTTGTTGGGGATTTGTTGTTGTTTGTAATTTACTGTAATTTGTTATTTGTAATTCACTGTTTCTTATTTGTCTTTTGTTTCTTATTTTTATGTACCACTCTGAACTCTGAACTTCAAATGTGTTTCCTGTATAATTTAGAATTTTAATTTTAAGTTTTACTAACAATTTTTAAGATAATATGTAGGCATCCACTGACAATCAGCGTCATGGCACATGTTATGCTTATGACAGATGCTGAGTGGAGACCTATTTGGTATCCTTATTAGTTCCTAGTTATAAGATGTATGCAAAAATGTAAATATACCAAATAAAGTTGTTCTATTCTATTCTATACTTACCTACGTTTTACATGTCAACGTTTTTTCCTCTTTTAAGGTCGTTACCAATTTGCGTAACTTAATTAAAATAATGTGTATAAAAAGACACGTTTTTACACACAATTTTACTCAATCAACCATTACTATTAATTATTTATTGTATAAATTTTAGACACAATTTTTCTCCTGCACAAATAAAATTATAATAAATAATATATATGTATACGATACAAATATTAAAAGCACTACTATATTGTACATTTTTTATATAATATTATTCGGAAACCGCGTACTATTTCTGTGTTCGTTCATCAAGTTCAGGCCCTAGCAGAGTAACAGCATTCCGGGATGTTACTGATAACACCCTTAGCATATGCTGAGTTGGGTCCTTTTTATTGCCACTACACATGACGTTATCAATACATATGTATAATAAAATAGTAGAAACCATGTGTCTGTACATTTAAGAAAAGTAAAGTAAAGGGGGTGACTAAAGAAGAGTAATAGAACACAAATCAACGATTTTTATAATTCTTTTCTGTCTGTCTGTTTGTTCACGCACATCTCTAAAACTACTAAAGGGATTTTCATGTAGTTTTTACAGCTATATAAATCTTAATTTGGAATAGAATATAGGCTTTATTTCATTAAAATCTAATCTTGTAAAAAATAGTTATCGTCATTTAAAGATTTTTGGTATTTACTTTTCTACTGGTAGTAATTAGAAGTTATGATAAAACATGGTGACCGAGGTCTGCTGATTGGGCTAGAAGATGGGTACGGGATCTCCTCAACCGACAACAGCAGACCCCTCGAGTTAGGACTTATTTAATTGGTATTTAGCATTTTGGTAAAACATGGTGACCAGGGTCTGCTGATAGGACTGGAAGTTGGGTACGGGACCAAGTGCCAACAATCAATAGTATCAACGGATCTTTATCATTTCTCTCTATCTTGGCTACTGAAAAATCATGTTTCAAAAATTTTAAACGGCTGCCGACATAAAAGCCTTGGGTTTTCAAACAATTATCCAATTAAAGCCATCAACACAATATTTTTAAAGATCGTCGAGCCTTAAACTTTTTATTCATTTGATGAAAGCATTCCTAATAAAATAAAACTCGTTTTATCCAATCGTTTTAAAGATGTTAAACCATCTTTAAAGAGCGGCGTGCGCTGAATGGCATCTTAATGATGGAATAAATCATGCATATTGAAGACTTACGACAGCGAAGAGATTTTACTTTAAAATTAAAATCAGATAGATACATTTTTACTGAACAAATAAAGCACTAGATTTTTTTTCCTTTTTTCTAGGTTATTGTTTTCCAGGGGAGAAGTTCGTCCTTGGAATAACTATGAAAACCCTTCTTTTCATCCGGGTGACGCCCTAAATTAGCTGAAAATTATGATTATGAACACTTTGCAGTAACAACAAAGAAGTATTTAGTGTTAAGACCTTAGAATGACTTTCTTTACAGAGAAAATGTAAAACAAAATAAAGTTGAATGTCCCAATTATATTTCAGACGACCGGACGGACAAAAAGACACGAAATTTAGTAATAGTACCTGAAATAAAAATTTGGCAAGTGCGTGCCAGACTCGTTCAAAGTCAAAGTGTTCTGTACCACCACACATTAAGTAACCATCCATCCATCCATCCATCCATCAGCCCGTGTTCGTCCACTGCTGGACATAGGCCTTTCCCAAATTCGCCACTCATGTCAGTCCCCCGTCCTCCTCATCTAGCCGCCCCCCGCAACGTCCTTCAGGTCGTCGGTCCAGCGGGCACGAGGTCGGCCTACACTATGTTTTCCTGTACGTGGTTTCCATTCTAAAGCCTTTCGGCCCCAACGGCCATCATGTCAGCGACAAATATGGCCTGCTAACTGCCACTTCAACTTACTGATTCTGCAGGCTATGTCGGTTACTTTCGATCTCCGACGGATTTCTACATTAAGTAACAAAAATAACAAAAACCTGACAAAATAAGCTGTAAGAATGTTAGCGCCTGACAAACAATTTGGCGCCCTTTTAGTACGGAACCCTAGTTTTTTTTTTTTGTTTTACCATGAAGTATGTACTACAATTTTACCGAAACTGTTATTGCCAGACAGCACTGAAAAGAAATATCCAATGTTTAATTTGTATTATTTGCCCTAATAGAGGCTATAGTCACACGTATTCTGTGAAGATTTCAACTTTTTAACTGTAACGGCTGAAGCTGTTGACCTCTGTGACAGACAGACGGACGGACGGACAGACAGACAGCGGAGGCTTAGTTGTAAGGTCCCGTTTGGCACCCTTTGGGTACGAAACCCTAAAAACAACGTAGAAACAGATATTTTTTTGTTTTATCATACAGTCCAAAAACAATATGTTTGTGACCATTGTTGTTTATAATAAATTTATCGAATTGCCTACAAGCAAAACAAAATAAGTGTTCAGAGTAGATTAAAATAAAGCTGCTCTCATAATTGGAATTTCCGTACAAATCGGCTCATAAATAATGTTTTTATTGGATAGCGAAAAGATTAACTTCAATTATTTTATCTGTAATTTTTTATTATTGTTTTTATAATACTCGAAATTATATTTTATTGCTTATAAATCAAACATTGATTCAAGCATCTTGTTAACCAATGAATTTTCCTTGTAAAAACAAACATAGTATGTTTTATAATTCGTCAAAAGGGAGACAAAAGCAAAGCTAATTTATCCTTCTGTCCATCCAGTATCATTAAGTAATGACTACGCTAATAATAATTTCTAATCTAGTTTAACAATTCAACCGAAAACAATGAAAATCTTTCATTAAGGGCCTATTCTCCGGATATGTGATATTTTGTAACCAAATCATAAGAAATAATTATATCGCCCAAGAAAAACTTTTGCTACGGACATTGTTTACAAATAGTTTAATATACATACAAAATTACATTTAATTATATGATAGTAGCTTTAAAATAATAATAATTTTCCATACTTATCACGACTAAGGAAAATCCTAAGCTACTATTAGTATGTTCGAGTTATCATGATAGGGGTGGCAGTTCAAAGTTGACAGTTATAGTTAAGTGCCCTAACGAAATAGAATCGATTTTTTTAAGTATCGAGAATGTTAACAAGGGTTATCAAATCGATTTTTTATTTGATTGTTCTTTGATTATCCAAACTCTTTTTGTTAATTTCTAATTTAATCAAATTAAACGAACCAATAACTCACAAGCTTGAGAGTGCAAAGATTTTTTTTTGTTTTTCTCTGCATTTCACCAAAAACAAACAACAATAACAAAACAAAAATCAACAAAAACTGTAACAAACGTCAAAACAAATAGCACGTAAATCAACCGCAACGAAAACACAAACCGCATACAAGATGCACTCATACTGACGCGATCCTGTATGATGTCTGCACCCATTCATCGATGTATTTTCGATTATGTAGTGTCAGTCCCTATGGGTTAACGTTCCGATCCACGCATCAAGTAGCAAAAAGACATTATTCTTTTCTGAATCTTTTTTTGTTAAATTTAACGAATACATTATTCGATTATTCTTCTGTACTTGTCCACAGGATTACAAGTGTCTTATTTAACAAGATGTATAATAAGTTCCACCAAGTGCCGGCAATCACAAACATCAATACTATGATTATTGTTTCGATTTATAGATAAATAATTTATTGTATTTTTGCAATAATTATATACATTCTTTCTAAAACCTATTATTTTATTTTGTGGCTGGATGTATGTCGTATGGTGTGAGTAGTATACGTGAAACGGAAAATTACGAACTGTCACCCATATCATGCTATCTCGAACATACTATACAATATTACTAAAAATATCAATCTATTTGTAAACATTGTTCATAGCTACAGGTTGAATTTTGGGCGTTATCATTTTTTTTATGATTTTGATACAATATATTACAAATCCGGAGAATAGACCGTTAACACATTTTTTTATATATATTGCGAATTCATGTATTCTTCAAATTCATTTGGAACTTCAAATAAAACATATTTTCGAACAGATCATTAACGCATTAGTGCACGACGAGCGTTAGAGACTTTTTATTGTTTTCAAAGAAGTTTTTGAGCATCATTTATTCTTAAGAGTGAGGGGCTTAAAACTTTTTATCACCATCTCTTGCTAAACACATTTCACGGGCCATGCACGCTCTCATTGCACATTAGTGCAACGTATCACTTTGTTACTTTTTAGCGCTATAAATCTTTGTTGCTCTGAGCTTAGTTACACTTCTACGTTTCACCATGTTTGTAGTGTCTCAACTCTTATTGCCTTTACAATAAAAACGAAGATGCAGTAATCTAAGAGTAGACTGAGCTGGTGCGTTAGCTAGACTACATCGATCTATGTGCATGAAGGCACGTGCTAGTCAAGTGATAGTTTGTGCTAACATTAGACTTAAGTTGCGCAATTCATTTTAACGGAGTGTCACATGAGTTTCCTTTTTCTTTGTAGCTGAGATATTTATCTACCTTCACCTAAATAGTTTTAATACCTACATAAATTAAATGGCACCACATTTGATACACAGTATAGTTTGAAAATATTGTCTTACTTCTAGGTTCAAGCGATGGAAGGAATAAAGGAAGTATTTCAATCGTAGAATAAAAACGACATCGAGATTTTTCGCCAAGTTAGTACTCGAGAATCTTCTATATCGAGAACAAAAAAAGTAGAGGATGCACGCCTGTTTATCTGTCCGCAACTCTGTAGCACGAACTAGTAGACTGATTTAAATTTAAGAGAATATCACACTAATATTATAAATGCAAAAGTTTGTGTGTGTGTGTATATGTTTGTTACTCTTTCACGCGGAAACGGCTGAACGGATTTGGATGAAATTTAGAATGGATATAGCTTATACCCTAACTTAACACATAGGCTACTTTTTATCCCGGAAAAAAGTATATGGTTAAACCGAATAACACGCGGGCGGAGCCGCGGGCAAAAGCTGATATCAAATATATCAAACTCAGGCAAATTTTCCGTTACTGTTTTTATATCATCAACATTGGCTAAAGGTTAACTAATTTCTAAATGTTATGAGAAAATTTAACAAGAATAATATTGTTCTGTAACTAGTTTGTCCGGAAAAATCTTTTAAAGCGTTTGTCCACGATCCAATATTTCCCGGTTCCGATATCGGGTGTCAGACACCGGAGCCCGAAAATGAAAGCATCGCCGGATGACATAAAGGTAACCTTAATTCTACAATAACAACTTATCCATGTTTTGCAAATGAATATTATGAGTATGAAGTACATCTGTCAACTAGTCCGGTTCTGTTTTCGATACCGGATCAAGCAAAACTATAGAGCTTACTACATCTAACAAGTCATACATATTTTTTGCTGCCAGTGTCGCATCGTGACAAAATACAAAAATAAAGCCTCCATGCACAACATACCACTGTAAAGTCGGTAAGGATAAAAGATTTGTATGAATGAACAGTCTAGTTTGAGTACAAAAAGTATAATTATAAAATGATTTTTCTAATTTGGACAATTAATTTTGAAAAAAAAACAAGGACGCGCCGGGAATAGTTCGATATTTGTTTAAGCGAATTGACTGGAGGTCGTTATGCCGAACGTCGGACACCGAACGTCGTGTGGGCGGACGCTCATCAAAATACGCAGGGCGCTTTTGGTCCGTCATCTACCGGATGCCATATCGGACCGTGGACAAACGCTCTAAAATTATTTTAACCTTTAATGATTTTATTCAAGTGATAATAAAACCTTTACAATCCTATTTATACATCATAATTTAGTTTCCCAAAACTAGTCAGGTTCAGGCACCCCCATACAAAACCTTTAGCAAATTAGGTTTCACCGGCCACACTTCCTTTCATGTTTGAATATAACCTTCACAAAGGGATAACAACAAGTACACACTTCTATAACAACTCGCAAGCTTTCCGTTTTAATTTCATTAATAAGTAAAATTTAATTAATGAAGAAGTAACATAATAATACGTTGTTTTGTGTTAGTTAATGTGTTGATGTATCTTGTCTGGCTATTATATAATTATTATTATGAATGGCCAACGTAAAACATATAAATAAATCTATATAATAAATATTAAGATTTTTTCTTTCAATGTTCAGCCATTACAGCCTGGTTGACTCTCTTCTATTGCCATTCCGCGCGAGTCTTTGAACCCTCTCTGCAGCATAATGATGTTGTTAGCCAGGGCCGGGCTGAGGAAGTCTGGGGCCCGGTCCACATCTTGTAGCCTTCTTGAAGGAAAATCTGCATAATATATTTCGAGTTGCAAAATAATGTAACTACTTGTAACAAGTATAAAGTTAAGAGGCGAGTTGTCAAAAGTTGAACAAACAATAGAACTAGATATGTTTGGTAATTAGTTGCTATTACCGAAAAAATATTAAATTATTCTATTCTATTCAAGTTCTTTATTGCACACACAAAATTAATAATTACATTGAAACTTATAGTCTATGCAAATAGGCGAGCTTATCTCTCAAAGAGATTTCTACCAGCAAACCCTTGGTGATAAAAGCAGTTAAATGTGCACACAAAAAAAAATTACAACAAAATTTCACAAACAAAAAGAAAAGAAACGGAAGTAAAATATGTAAGACTACTTGGTCAATAGAAGCTAGCTAAAATACATACAATACGATTACAATTAGTTAACGATTCGGCTTTTCTCGGATATCATCGCCTAAATCCCGAGACGGAAATGACACGAAATACATTACCGCGATTTCTTTTAGGTAGCATTCAATTTGAAGTATCATAGACGCAATGTATAGCCTCTGCCAATATGACATTACTAACCGGTAGACCTAAGAAATTTATTATGCAGAAGCGACATGAATTTGAACATTCATTATTTACTGAAGCTATACTTGTATACAATATATTTAAAAAAATACATATATAAGTCAATATTTTACTGTTTGATGTAAGTAACAGTACGATATTACGTCGGATTAATAATTAATCACCATATTAAAAAATTTAAAAACCGACTTCAACCGATTTTTGTTGATATTTCATAAACTGCTTGACCAATTTTGATAAAATTTGATAGAATCGAATATTTTCACGAATGAAATTAGCGTTCATAAACATAAATGTATCATATACGTCAAACTGTTTTTATTGACACTAAGAAGTCATACTGTCAAAATAGTCAATTATTTTTCTTATTTCAATATAAAGGTTGTGTTAGTTTTGAGCTACAAAGGAGGTTTTGTTGCTCATATCGTTCTTGTATTGTATTCAATAAGACAACGAGTAATATAATTAAAGATCATGTCTGTAAATTGATAAGTCTTTGTGAGAGATGAGGGATTCACGACAATTACCGAGGTTGGCCGAATCGTTAGCTGATTTTAATTGTACTGTACAAAATTATAAGAAAATAAACAGATACTTTTAAAAACAAAATGAATACCTACCTAGATACAGAATATATATAAATTAATAAAATGATATATAAATACGTATAGCTATATGAAATACCTACAGGAAATACATATTGAAAGTGCTCTTTGATTTCCCTTTTAAATGTACTGATAGTTGAAATATCACGAATAGTGTGCGGTAGTGAGTTCCAGAGCCTGACCGAAATTATATTTAAACATCATTTCATTATAACATAAATATAAACAGAGCTCGTAAAAATACTCGAAATAATGATTATTGAAAACAAAAGTAAATTACCAAACCAAACCAAAAAATAAATAAACAACCAAAAAACCTTTGAAAATGCTATAACAGCGAAACCGGTAAGGGAAATAATATAAATAAGTGGACAAGTACAAGTGTTTTTCAATCAAAAATGTATCAAAAGTTCCACCAAGTGCCAACAATCACAAGCATCAACTCCAAAAATAAATTAGATTTAAAACGTGATTCAGGGAAATCCAACGAACAAATTATTTATATATAACTTATATTGAAATTAACTTTCTATTTATGCTAGGTTATACTTTACTTTCTTTTTAATTAATTTATTTGTTTGTACTAGCAAGCCTTTAGTATATTTTCAAAGAGGGTTAAAAAACCGGTCAAGTGCGAGTCGATTCGTAGTCAATTTAGTAATTCGATAGTTTTGGAAACAGTCAGGAAGAAGGTATTTAAAATCTTGCCCATTTTAAATACTAGATTGTACCACAAAAGTGAAGTAAACTCAAATATTTTTATGCCGTACATGAAGTTTATAATTTTGTCATTTTGTTATCGTGAATTTCTCATTACCTATATTTTTTCAGTAATCTTTACGTAATCCCAAATTACCATCATTTTTAATTATTCTTCGGTTCATTAGTTTCGGAAATAAGGGATGGGGTATGCATTTTTGTGGTTTTTCAAAGATTTCTCGAAATCCGTGCCAGAAATATAGTAAAAGTATATATTTTTATAATCAGCTTTTTAATATCTAGAATTTAATACCCATATTGTATTTTTAAGATATTATTTTTTTTATTTTTCTCTCTTTTGTATATGTAGGTAATATTTTATCACCTATTACCCTATTACCCTATACGTAGTAATTACCCTATTATTTAGGCAAGTGAATGCTAGTTTTGTGTCGAATTTCAAGTCTTTATCTTTAACGGTGCTAAAGTTATGAGGCTGTGACATACGGACGGACAACGGAGTCTCACCATAAAGGTTCCTTTTGTACCTTTTTGGTACTATGGAACCCTAAAAACCGCCTAAGGCCGTCCCTGGCAGTTCAAATTATATTGCTTTTAATTTGTTTCCGCGCCACGAATCAGCTCTCGGCCTTGGTATAAGAGTTGGTACGCGGTTATCAAAATCAGAATAAAAGCTATTGTACTATTGTTGGTCGGCCGCCTTTGTAGCCAAGGAGTAGAGCGACCGCCAACTATCCCAAAGATCGCGGGTTCAGTCCCGGGGGTGCACATTGACTTGTCTCAGTTCTGCGTGCGTCGGTCCATGTGTGTCTGAAGAATGGCGATAGAACTCACCAAGCATCCCGTTTGGGACGTAATATGGTGTACCAAGTATGGACTACTTGCATTTCACAGTTCACAGTTGTCTTGTGGTACCTCAATGTGTTTTTTAATTCTTAGAAACGAAAGGCTAATACCCGTTTTGAAACGACGAACACGACGCGCAGCGCCTGTTTATAGTTAACACCTATTTCTGATTAACAAAGAGTTACGTGGGGCATGAAAGGTTGATGGAACGTGCTTTTGCTCTATCTTACCTATGTGTCTCAAAAGGTGGTACTTCTCTTCTGACATGTCGTTTTGATATGGTAATATGGTCGGGTATAGCTAAGCTACGATGACCTTACCAGTCTACGAAGCTCGAAAAGTATAAAATCGTAGCACGTTTCTACGCCGTAGCAAATAAACAATATTTTGTCATAAGATACAAACATTACACAAGATACAAACATTACACAAGATACAAACATTATGCTCTACTGTCCTTATTGCGAATATTAAGAGCCCCACTTTGTTAATCTAATTAAGTATCTTCTTATCATAAAATAGGAACTTAAAGATTTAAGCTTTTAACGCAACAAAACTTGAGGCGGGAGAAGGAAACAACTTGTTAAGGTCTTAGGAGCAGCTAAAGTCCTGCAACTTGAAAAAAAAACATTTCTTCCTAATCTGAATAATTATTGAAAGTCTGCTCAATTAAATGCCTAGAAATAGCAATGAACGTATACGTACATACATCTAATCACGCCTGTCTCCCAGAGGGGTAGGCAGAGGCTACAAATTTCCATCTGCTACGATCCTGATACATCTCTTGCACTTCTTCCACATCCATCAGTCTAGTCATAAGAGCTCGCATATTCCGGGTACTTTTTACTTTTATCCTTCCTTAGTAACACGCCAATTTTGACGGCATACGTCCTTCTACGACGGCCCGGTCGAGCTTCACCTTCCAGTTGCGCACAATAAATTTCTTTTGTCACTCTACTTTCATTAATAGCGGCCCTTTTAGCAAAAGTCAAAATTTTAGCTGGTCAAAGACGTGTCTATGAAAACAATCCTATTTAAAAGCAGTTCATTTGTATTTTATTATATTTTTATTCTATTATTATTCAGATAAATAAATGAATTGTTTTTCTTCTAAAATGGCAGAACTTCAGCAGCTCATAGTGCCTTAAATTTCAAAGCCGAAAAACTGAAACGATTTTGCTTTGAGGTTTTTAAACTCTTATCACTTTTAAGGCACGTTTTGGTACAGGCGGAAATAAAGCAATACCAATTCCAAATTTATCAACCAATTACCAAATGTTACAAGAAATTGTTGAAAAAAATTGAATACCTACCCTTTCGTAATTATGGTTTTAATTTGACTTTATTTTTGTATTTGTTACTACTGCAAGTTGAATGCATAATTACAAGATGTGACGAATTAAACTAACATACAGTTTATCGCGCGACACATGTTTTTATTTTTTCCGAGCGAGATCTGCACTGACTTCGTCAAAATGCAGGATAAATTATTGTATGAAAGCATAATCCGTCACATCTCTTGACCTTATTTTGTTAATAATCTATATCTATAGTAATAATAAAGTAGTAAATAGTTGTGTCTGTACATTGCATATTTTGTATTGAAATTTTAAATGAAATGGGTTATTGGCATTTTACTGAGGCCGAAAACTACAATTTTTGGAATTGTTGTCTGTCTGTCTGAATGTAAGTGTTTTCCGTTTAAAACCACTCGATGAATTAGGATGCAGTCTTTTATAATATCATCGTAGAGACCCTGGTCAACATGTAGGTTATAACTATAAGGAGTGTCCATAAAATAACGCCAAAGTCAAAAGAGCAGAGATTGAATAAACGCAAACGGAGCCGCGGGCATATTATAATATATACAAAAACAAATATATTTTATATTTTAATAATATAATATAATAATATTAATTCTGTTTAAAATGGTGTGTAAGGCTTAACTGTTTTAGAATAGTAATTGGTAAAACATTATTATTTTTTGACTTGCCATGTAATCATCACTGTTATAATTTATGGTTAATAAATGATTACTGATTACTTACTGATTACATTTATGTTACAGCATCTTTAGTATTTACTTAATCAAGTATTAGATAAAATACATTCCAAATAAATTATTTGATTTAATTTGAAACTTGGAAAGCATTTTGATACATTTGTACCAACCGTTTTCGGTTATTACACCATTTTCAAGGGATTCAAAACATATATTATTAGATGCAAAATAATATTACACCATAACATTAGCCATGACATGGACGATGTAAATACTTATCACTGGCTGTACATTCAGCGCTAAACAAGTGAAGACGTTTCAACGAGAAGGATAGAGAGAAATAGATGATTAGAGATAGACAGAGACAACAAACAGACGAACTGCAGAGGTGCTATTAGTTTGGCACTCATAATACCATCCCACTTCCAGGTGTACCGCGCCATCCACTGCTACTACATAGTGGAGTCCCGCACCGTGTACCCCAACTTCTGGCGCGTCATCAACCTCATCCACATCCTGCTGATCCTGGCGCACTGGTTCGGCTGCTTCTACTTCCTACTGTCGGAGGCTGAGGGGTTCCAGGTCAGTGCTTTATCTAATAACTGTTTTTGCACGAAGGATGAAACTGACAGTCGTGATAGTGGGAAATTTACGAGAAGGTATTTAACATTTATATGAGTGTGTATAATCATTTGCACCAATCAATTATAGACTCTCCCAGTGATGCGGCATTCATCTCCGCAATAGAGAAGCAACTTGTGGAAAAGGCATACTATACATTTGATGAATTCTTTGAGTGACCATTAATCTTCGCTGCTTGTAAAGTTGGACTATATATATAAACAATGCACTTACATAATTTTACTACTAACTAACATAATATTTCAATCTCATTAATTAGTAAATAATCAATAATATACTCGCAATCAGTAATCTAATCTTATCAATCAATAATGTCTTGACTTAATGTTTTAAAAATGTACCTTTATAATGTATAACGTATAAACCATGTCTATAAATAAATGAACTGAAACTGAGGAAGTGAATTTTTCATTCGCATCTTTCCAAATTCTTTTTATCGAATTGGTTCAGTGTTACCAGTAGAGCATGTGGTTCATTATTCTAAGCACTTCTATTTTTAATCGAATGTCCACGTACCTTAAAATCCGTGCGGGTGACTTTATTATTATTTAAAAAAAAGTTAAGATCGCGCAAAGGTTGCTTCTCTGAAGACTAGAAGTAGACAAACATGCCAATCTACAATCAGTTTTATTCCCAACCACTAAGGATCTTGCAGATAGCAAATCTATGGTGGTCACCTACTACGGCTAAATTGAGCGCTTCCGAATACAGAATGCAGCATTCGAAAAGCGCAGCTTGTTTGCAGCAGTTCTGGAACCAGATTCCTAACTTTAATTCAAAAGTTATCAATTATATCGTTCCAACTTCTGTTAAGCTTTTGATCCTGGTAAGTCACCTTAATTGTCCCTGTGCTGATTAAATGCAGAACTAAGCTAACAAAGACAGAGGATGAATATTCAAACTCGAAAAAGGGGAATATTTTATTGCATATCAAAAATACAAATAGCACATTAAATGTCTTCATAATTTAAACTACTGTACCAGAAACGGCCACCGCAAGCCACGAATGCGTATGTGAAATCACGCCGAATATCATCGTATCATCGTAATCATCGTAGTTACCCTGGTCAACACATATACTACAAGGGGTGTTTATAAAATAACGCCCAAGCCGAAAACGGGGCAAAGATTGAATAAATGCTTTTATAACGAAAACCAATCAACAGATTTGAATGCCGTTTTCATTACTATCATTGTGGTTACCCTGGTTAACACAAAGACTATAAGAGGTGTTCATAAAATAACGCCCAAGCTAAAAACGGAGCAAAGATTGAATAAACGATTTTATAACTCGAGAACCACTCCACGGATTTGCATGCGGTTTTCTTTATTATCATTGTAGTTACCCTGGTCAACACATAGACTACAAGGGGTGTTCATAAAATAACGCCCAAGCCGAAAACGGGGCAAAGATTGAATAGACGCAAACGGCAAAGGCTATTATATAAATCTATGGGAAGTCTGATTCAAATTTATATCCGAAACCCACGCGAACGAAGTCGCGGGCAAAAGCTGGTATAGAATAAATAAACATGACAAATAGAGTATAGGAATGACATGAACTTATATAACATACAGTGGTGGTCACGTAATTAAAGACACCTCCTAATTGACCACAAAAAGTCTAGTTATGGTACTACCGTTTGCTTAAATAGGTATTTAATCTAGAGTAATTGGTATTAAACCATACGTGACATTGTATTCTTAAAATGTGGGACAAAATATTTACGTGTTCGTTAGTAGTTTAGCCACAGAGCACTCTGGGAAAGTAACACAAACTTTTTTAACTTATTTGTAGCTGGCCAGCTAATTAAAGACAATAAAAGTTGTGTTCTGAATTTAAAAAAGAACTAAATTCTCTTTTTCTTTGTTTTGCCGCGTATTTTCATGAAACGTCGATATTACTGAAAAAACTTAACTTTTTTCATTAAAATTAATACGTTTTAATCCAATCAATATGGGAAAAAACAAGAGAAAGATTATTTTTAACTTTCGAACCAAAGGCTGGTCGTACAGAAAAATAGCAAACCACTTGAACTGTTCTAAGGACATGGTTATGAATGCTACGTATGTATAAAACATACCAAGAAGTTTAACACGATCGAAAACGTACCTAGAAAACCGAGACCAAGGAAAACTACTGTGCGGGAAGACTCCGGCCCAGATAAATAGACATTACTAAGAACTAGCTCAAAGCATTGCTTTCGCAAGACTTACTTTAATCTATCTTAGCAAAGGCTTTCAATACCTCTATAATAAACGATGCTTTGCACTTGGCTTAGCTAAGCACAAGCTTAGTTCAAGATGAAAGTAATACTTTGTTTGACATGCTGTAGTGAGCAATGCGTTCATAAATATTTGGTTTACCGGTTTTTTTATCGTATGAAATACTAGAAAATGAGAATTCCAAACGAAGTAATTATGTTATTTTATAACGGCTGTCATGCGAACTTCCTGGCCATCTTGCCAGTACATCAATAATCATCATGTCTGCACCAACAACAACTTGTGTGTTGATGGAGAACCATCCATGTCTGTTGCGATATGCCTCAGAATGATTGATGCCTCGTGGTCTATTAATTTCAATGTGGGTGCAGTCGATAGCCCCAATTATATTTTTTAAGCCTGGTAGGTTTCTTGTTGCACCCAGATTTTCAAATTCGTTTTTTAGCCTTTGCAATAAATTTCCCCTGGGGAAATGTACATATTTTTGCAAGAGCTATTGACACACGTTTGACAATATGGCATACTGCAGGTTGAGATATGAATGTGATATCACCACAGACTTTCTGAAACACAAGAAACCAACATAAATATTATTTCTCTAGAGCGTAAGGTATTTAAGAAATATGCAGATAACTAGTTTGTACTGAAATGTAGTTAGTACTCACTTGAAAACTTCCAGTTGCATAAAATCTTAACGTAACAAGAAGTTTTATTCTTAGTGGAATAGGTAAACCTCTGTTATTAATTGGTTGCAAGTCCTGAATTTCAGGTAATATTATTTGAGACACGGTATTTTTGGAAAATCGGTATCTCGTCTTAAATTCTCCATCGGAATAAAATAAAAAAGACAAGATCCCTTTACAAGATCCCTTAAGTATATTTTCGGAAATCGAGGAATTTCTTCTATGGGATTGTCCAAATTATCCACTTCCTCAAAAAATTGCAAAATATTTTCAAAACTAGCATCCATTTTTACCAAAGATGCAAGTTTCAAATGCACTATGATAGTAAAGTTCTTGCTAAGACCGTTCTAAGTCATGTAAAATGAGGACTTGGCTTTGTCTTAGAATTAGTTTGACTTAGGTTGAGAATGACATGTCAAAGTAATGTTTATTATAGATGTTTTAACTTAGAACGAGTCTTAGCAACGTTCTAAGCTGAAGATTTCGTCTATTTATCTGGGCCAAGATGGTGTTGTTGGCAAAAAAAGATCCGTTCAAGGGATCAGAACTGATACGTTCGGAGTTGTTTGGTGCAGAAGGGTCAAAGGGTGTGTCTGCAAGAACAATTAGACGGAGACTATGTGAGGCAAACTTGTACGGAAGAGTGTCTCGAAAAGTGCCACTTTTGAAAAAGCAAAATGTTAAGGCAAGATTAGCGTTTGCTAAAAAATATCAACACTGGACTGAACGAGAGTGGAATCAAGTGCTCTTTTCTGATGAAACAAAAATTAATATGATTAATTCTGATGGAAAACAATATGTTAGACGCCCTCCAAACACAGAAATGGATCCAAAGTATACCAAGAAAGTAGTCAAACATGGGGGCGGAAATATCAAAGTGTGGGGCTGCTTTTCAGGGCTTGGTGTAGGACCTGTCAGGAAAATAGAAGGCAACATGGATAAAATTCCAGTACAAGAATATTTTAGAAAAAGCCATGCTGCCCTACGCCGAGCAAAATTTACCGGTCATTTGGACTTTCCAACAAGATAATGATCCGAAACACACTGCAAAAATAGTAAAAGGCTTCTTAAGGAACCAGTCCGTGACAGTTTTGGATTGGCCCCCGTACAGCCCGGATTTAAATCCCATAGAAAATTTGTGGTACCAGGTCAAGAAGACAGTAGCGACAAAGCGGACATCGAACGTCGATCAACTTTACACAGCCTTTACAGAAGCATGGGAGCAAATTCCGGTAGGAGCTTGTACAAAATTGATCGCTTCCATGCCCAAGAGATGTCGTGCTGTAATTTCTGCCAAAGGACATGCGACCAAATATTGATACGTACCGGAATGTTTTATAAATTTGTTGGGAATTTTGTGTAATAAAGATAATTTCAATAACAACATTTTTTTTTTATTTATTCTAAGCAAATAGAGTGTCTTTAATTAGCTGGCCAGCTACAAATAAGTTAAAAAAGTTTGTGTTACTTTCCCAGAGTGCTCTGTGGCTAAACTACTAACGAACACATCAATTTTTTTGTCCCACATTTTAAGAATACAATGTCACGTATGGTTTAATACCAATTACTCTAGATTATATACCTATTTAAGCAAACGGTAGTACCACAACTAGGCTTTTTGTGGTCAATTAGGAGGTGTCTTTAATTACGTGACCACCACTGTATATGATTGTTTTTATTGCAAAATCCATCGCTTTGGAATACTCTAAATATTATTATTAGAGTGCATTACAAACCAGAAAAGATAAACTAGAAACAAATTTAAAGACGAGAATTTGAAAAAATTCCTCGGTCCAGGATTCGAACCTGCGACCTCTTGTTTCCCAGACAAGCGCGCTACCAATTGCGCCACCGAGGTACTTACCTAGACCGTTGGTTTCTTCCACCATACTTGTCAATCGAATATTTTTTTGTAACTGTTTGATCTAATTAGCTTGTAATGCACATACTGAACGCTTACGAGGGCGTTATCTGAAAAAATAGACCGAGGAATATTTTCAAATTCTTGTCTTTACAATTGCTTCTTATTTATCTTTTCTGGTTTGTGATGAACTCTAATAATATTAACATAATATATGCTCTATTTGTCATTTTTATCTTTATGTACAATAAACGTTTGACTTTGACTTTTTATTCTTTAATTGACTGACGACGACCCCATGTGGGCCGAAATATATTTCAAAAAAATATTATATCCTTATTACATACATATACTCACGCCTATCTCTCAGAGGGGTAGGCAGAGCCTACAGATTTCCATCTGCTACGATCCTGGCACACCTCTTTTGCTTTTTCTACATCCATCAACCTAGTCATACAAGGTCTTCCGGGTACTTTTTACTTTACCCTTCTTCAATATGTTGCTTATTTGATCGGCATACGTCCTTGTATATAAGGCGGCCCGGTCCAGCTTTACCTTCCACTTGTGCAGCACAAACTTTCGTCACTCTACTTTCATTCATCCTCTCTATATGCCCAAACCACCGAAGTATTTCTTTTTCTTATGTTATAATATAATAAGTGTGTAAATTTATTTAACATTAAATGAATTACCACAAGCTGCAGTGTTGTTAGGGAGTTGTTGATAAGGAAAAAGTAGTTGAACGCAAGGGCTTATCTCGATGATATAAAAAATTAAAACGCTCACGTAGATACAGAGGTGAAAGTGAGTTTTCTACAATATTATAAAAATGCAAAAGAATATGATAATTCCGACGAAGACGAATAAATTCTAAGTATTTACAAATTCAATAATCGATTAGGTTTAATATTCTAAGGACAAACCTTAAATAAATTATACCGCTCGCAAAATAATAAATTAGTTGGTATTTCGCTACGCCGTAGCTAGCCCAGAACCTTCGTAGACTTGCTACGCCACGTCATGTTATGTAGTCGCCTTAGGTATTTATTTCAGTCTATAACAATCGTTTTACGACAATGTTATCGAATCCCTGGGAATAATATTTGATTTAAAAATCTGTCGAAGAAATGATGTCAAGTCTCAGCATTAGCACCTTCACCTAGTTTTAGAGACTCATTGTCCGTTTTGTTTTCAAAAGTCTTCGGAAAACAAAAGAGGACGGTTTCTTTGGATCATTATCAAGGTTCTTCTTGCACTATCATTAGTTACGAAGTCTTCGCACCATTTGTCTTTGACATTCTTTGAATTTGACAAATTGGAAGTGCTCTGTCTCCCTGTTTTTTGCAAATCCGCGGTCTATTTGATTAAACTACAAGCTGTACAAGTGCTAATAAGCACATTTATCTATATTTGTCACAATGACATTATTGATTCACACTTGTAAATTAATAAAATATCGCCACGACATGAATGCCTGAGGCGGTATCAGAGGTATTTTCGAGTTTAACTGTGAAATGAAAATAAAAAACCGGTCAAGTGCGAGTCAGACTCGCATACTTAGGTTTCCGTAATTCGACAGTTTTGGGTGTCAGTCAGGAAGAAGGTATTTAAAGTCTTGCCCATAACTGTTTATGATAACTAAACAAAGAATCGATTGTACCACAAAAGAGAGATTCAAATATTTTTATTCCGTACTCGAAATAAAACACGTGGATGAAAAATTTAATTTTGTCATTTTGTTATCGTGATTTCTCACACGCTATATTTTTCCTATAATCTTTACGTAATTCTAAATTATCATGATTTTTTCAATATTTTTGGGTTCATTAGTTTCGGTAATAAGGAGGGGGTGACATGCATTTATTTGTGGTTTTTCAAAGGTTTCTCAAAATCGGTGCCAGTAAGTATAGTAAAAGTATATATTTTTATCATCAGCTCTTTAATATCTAGAATTTGATGCCCATATTGTGTTTTTAAGATATATTTTATTTATTTATTGTGAAATTAATTTATATTTTTTTATATTTCTCATTTGAAATCAAGTTTTTTTTAATCGTTATAGTTTTCCTGTGATTGGCCAGATATGGCCTATAATAGTAATTTTTTTTGGTCCACCAGTTTCGGAAATAAGGGGTGGGGGACATGCATTTTTTGTGGTTTTTCAAAGGTTTCTCAAAATCGGTGCCAGTAAATATAGCAAAAGTATATATTTTTATAATCAGCTCTTTAATATCTACAATTTGATAAACTTAGTGTACTTTTAGGATATATTTTTTATTTTTCTCACTTTTGCATTGGAAATATTTTGAACAACTTGAAATTTTTCAATTTTTTCTTACGTCATGTTGTTTAAGCAAGTGAATGCTATTTTTGCAGCTAATTTCAAGTCCTTATCTTTAACGGGGCTAAAGTTATGAGGCTGTGACATACGGACGGACGGACAACGGAGTCTCACCATAAAGGTACTACGGAACCCTAAAAACAATCCAATAAAACGCCTAGAAAGTGCGATATATTTCAAGTTAATACCGCTGTGCCGTTTTTAATGTAGAAGTAGTTTTATGGCGCAGCGTGTTACTTCAAGCACACAAATTTAATGAAAGAAAGGAAAAAGCTTTTTTAAGATGCCTGTAGTCGGCGGCTTGAAGTCAGTCGCGCACGCGGTCGTTATGCTTGCTATTTCATTCTACATTCAACTTCGGATTGTAGAGCACTGATTGACTGTTATTGGTTGGCTTGAACGTTCATTTCCCGAGCTTGAGACGCAAGACAAAATTCATGTTTTGAAAAAACTCGAAAATGGTTTGGTGGTTCCTATGATTTCAGGAGAAATATCCCAAAAATCGAAATGAAACAAAAATATTTTTGAATAGTATAAAATATCCTATGCCGGGAAACTAAAATTATTTGATTTGTTTTTATCGCTTCTAGGACATTACGGTACATACCAATTCATAAAAATATGTGTAAAATCCAGGACCTTTACGCTTGTAACTTTTGTATGTATTTGCTTTTGATAAATGTTTTAGGTTCAAGTCATGGATATTGTATGGGATTATGTTGAAAAAGAAAAAATAATAAGCAAGTACCTATAAATAAGGATGTGATCAGCGACTAGCGCTAGTATGGGAGTTCAGGCGAATAGAGTTGCCTTAATTGCTACCTCAAAAGGCAAATGGGTACTCAATTACAACAAAACTCATTAGTTGTGTTTTAGAGGCCTGTTCAAGTGTTCAACTACAGCACTTTGCGCCTCATATCTAATTTAAGACATACCTGTAATCACCACAAGTATCAGAAGTCTCCATTTGTCTGTCACTTAAATGTGTGTGTAATGTATTGTGTGTATGAATGCTTAGCTTCACTTGGAATCTGTCTTACCATTTATACATCGCTTTCTGAACAGCATTATTTTTCAACACTATGTTTAGTTTGTATGACCAATTCATCACCAATCAGTCCCTACGAAAATAATGCTTTTGCAGAAAGCGTAGAGGAGGTAAATTCAGCTAACCTAATAGTTTATACTTCAATAATGTGTCTATTTGTAATGTGTAGTTTACTTTCGTGTCTTTTTCATTCAATCACAACTCAAAAACCCACATTTCTCTGATGGATTTGACACCCCAAGATTGCCCGTTATCGTTAAGGCATTCCGGTTTTATCTTTGTTAATGTTTTTTTTCTAGTGTCATGTCAATCCGCCTCTATCCCATACAAAATGACAGAGCAAATGTGAAGTCAGGAGCAAAACCGCCTTTGTTAAAACATTATGTAACAAAAGCGCTAAGGGCTAATATCACGATTGGACCATTTTTAAGAGGTGTGTCAGATTCAAAACTGACTTTATCCACCTGATTAGTTGCAAAATAGCCTCTATCCAGATTTTAAATGTATTTTTTGTAGGTTTTTAGATTGTTTGAACGACTAAATGAAACGATGAAACAAAAATAATGATCATTTTACGTGATATTCTTTTATTATTAGAGGTTAAAACTTACGTTTAGTACATTAAATGAGGTTTTGTGTAATTATGAAAAACTTAAAAAGTGGATAGAAGCGCCTTTGCATCTATACCCCTCAATTTGTACCAAATTCTCAAAGAAAAATTAATCTTAGACGGGGCTCGAACCTGGGACGATTTAACGTGATTTAAGACGCTGCTGGTCTGCTATAGTAAGAAATGTCTTGTTATGCACTTTAATGATATGAAGACTTTTCCAAGCAATTAATCATATATATTATTCAAAAAATTGTTATTATGATTCTCGGTGGTCACTTTTCTCACTGTTCTATTCGTATTGAAGCAGGTAGATAGAACACTACTTTAAAAATATATTTTACTGCTAGCACTACCCTAGTGCCATTGACAAAATTGCCTCAGACACAGATACATTTTCCACCCTCATAGACTACTGCTCAAGTTCTAAAACTGGGCTACTGATTTTACTTCGAAGGAAGTATTTATCTTGTGCCCCTTTCTCAGAAGTCCACAACACACGTGTTGCTAGATAATACTTTATGTAGATGGATTCAATCTTTTAAAGCTTCGCTTTGGGTCTCATAAAGAAGGTACGTATTTAAAATGCGATACATTACGGTGCTCTCTCAGATGACAATAATAACTTTCATTTTCGTAGAAATATGTCTACAGAGGCTCCATTTTGTACATAATAAACGGCGGTAACACAGTCGGTGCAACGCCAGGTTCTCAGTTCTAGGGCTCCGGTTTGGTTCGTGCTGGTCAACCTTGAGCTTTTTGGCATTTATTCATATTCCCACAATCACGCCACAATTTCATGGTGAAATTTCATTTGAAAAGGGACAAAGCTAGGATAACCACCCCCCTTAAGCTATTGGTCCATATTAATATGCTCGACAGCGATAGGGCTTCATCACCCATCACGGTGGGACGTAATAATCATCTGTGAAACGTGGGTGTACAGTACAAGTGTGGACGGTGTCTTGCATATCAAAGTCAATTCTCGGAAACACCTCTGACAACCCGTCAGGGATTCATGTCGTGACGGTATAATTAGTTAGCTCTCCTAGTTTTATTCCATATTTCTAAGGAGAAAGTAACAGGCGTAATACTCGGGCTTTAGTATGAAAAGACTTGAGTTTCATTTGTGATTTTTGCTTCCAATAACGGCGGCAAGAAAAATATATGTCTCCAACAAAAGCATTTACCCGAATCAATCTTATTGCAAAGCTATCAGCTTCTGAAGCTCGTAACATTTTTGTAAGTGGTTATTACTTTTCGATAAAATTATTTGTCGGTTTATTTTCTAAGTATACTCAAGTTATAATTGTATAATATATAAAATCGAAAAGTTAAATACCTTCTCGAACCAAATGTATGAAACAGCTGTTTTTTTATCACGATTTCAGGGTTGGCTTCATAGTAAAAGTTGTTCATATGGACGAGTACTATCACCAGTTTTCGTTAACAAAATGACTTAAATTTCACGTTGTATATGTGACGTATTAGTATTTAATATATGGGTAGCTCATTATCATATAGTATATATATATTATTGTATACATTTAATTTAATTTAGTTCATGTACGTACGTATAAGCAAACCTTAAACCTAATTTAATATATTGTATTTTTCCTCTTTTAAATTTTATCAGTTTTATTATTTAATAAATAATAACGTGCGATAAGTGTATTTAAATTATAATTATCTGGATAAACGGTCGCTAGCAGGGAGTTCCAAATTGTTTCTGTAAGGATGATGAACGAAGATTTGAAACGTTCCGTTCGAGTTGTCACAATACTGACAATATATGGGTTACACTTTACTGCGCGTCGACTATACCGGTGATAGAAGGGGATGGGGGAATTAGTCTTGTAATTCCTGCGTACTCTCTCTAAAATATAGCCATTTTTTTTTAATACATGTTGGTATTTACTTCCCCAGGGAGACTGGGTGTACCCGCATCGCCCTGGGGACTACGCGACCCTGACCCGCAAGTACCTGGGATCGCTGTACTGGTCAACCTTGACCCTCACCACTATCGGAGACCTGCCCACCCCGGAAACCAACGCTGAGTGAGTAGCCTAGGGTATACTGTTGGGTTATTTGATATTTAAGGGGTTTTTAAATAACCGTTTGATTATATTATTTAATATAATCAATCGATTATTTGGCTATAGGTTTTTGACAGGTCATATTGAACGTAATATACAGGACTGAAAAAAAATAACAATAGTAAAACAATAGAAAATGGGATATATTATATCCCATCGGTCCTGTAAGGGTTAAACGGCATTTCTTTTTTGTACTTTTTCTTCTAAAAATGTTTTTTTTCAATTGTATTTTTATTGATTAACGATGAAGTTTTGAAATTATTTGCGAAATGGTAATATTATTACAAAAACAAGGACAATAAAGGAGTAACAGCTATCGATTTTTAGGTTCTTATTATAGAAGGCGTTAATTTGACTGTGTCGTTCCATGAAAAAGATCATTAATTTCTTAGAACTTGAGTCAGTTGATCAGAAAACTTTCTTAATCTCAGTTATTACCACAAAGAAAACCCTTTATGAAGAAGGGCACAATTCAAATGAAATACGGTCGCAGGTACGTATCATCATACGACAGCTTTGTTAATACTTACTTCTTTAATAACTACAAGCATCTAACTACTAACTACTAATCAGTTCCGAGGGCTATTTCAATTTGTAAGGTACGTTTCTTAGCCGTGCATATTCTGTACCAACGTTATCTTTTAAACATGACAAGTATTTCTGCCCCAAATCAAATTTTCAACCTACTTCATCAAATATTTTCCTAAAACGAACAAAAACAACATTTTGTGTTATAGTTGGGGATATAAGTACCTTTTAATGATATTTAAACTTTTGAATGCCGAAACGTAATAAATACGTTTAAAAGCAAATATTATCTATGGTTTATATCACGAATGCGAACCAATTATTCACTGTTCCAATCGAATGAAAATTCACAAATAAATTGATGACAATCACCTGGAGTTTCACAGAGCGTCACAGTCAATTAAAACGAGTGTAGTGTTCAATCAGTTAGCAATCATTATATAATACTCGTCCAATTATTGTCGAAATATGATTTAGAATTTGTTTTGTTCGTGATAAAAAAGTCGACATTTCTCTTTATAACAACCAATTTGTAACTAATAAATTAATCAAACACCGCGCTCTTTTAATTGGTTTTTTTACTGTCAAATTTTCCATGAAAATATTTAGGGACGACAAAATTCTTTGCAAAAATAATTAAGAATTTCGTAATTAAAATTGTTAACGATCAGCTTAATTCCAAGATCATTAAAACTTGGAGTGGGTTTGTGGAATGAGACTACATAAATTGCTGCTCTCCTTGACTGCAGGAATGAATCTTTAAAAAATACTAATTTTATTAAAATCGAAAAAAGTTATAAATAGTCATAATTAAGATTTGCCTAATTGCATTTTTTTTCATATAGTTTAACTCATACAACGAGTTTTTTTACTTATAATATATATTTTTTGTACAATTTTTTTAATTCACCGCCGCCATTTTGACGTACCTATTTAAACCGTGTGAAACTAGTTTATTGCGGTTATTCGTATGAATATTATGCTGTCCCAATAAGATCGGCACGCCACCGTTTAAGTACAAAATTTGATGACCCGTTTCTCTGTTTTTTTTCGCTATAGGCTATGTTTAAGACCTCTATAATTTAATACAGGGAAACAAATTTGTATGTAAATTTATCCTGCTTGATATTTTCAAAACAAAATCAATATTCAAAACTTTTGCAAAATAGTGCCTTTTAAAGTATCAGTACCATGATAGAGGTCTTATACTTTGGTCTATAACGAAAAACAACAAAAAAACGGATTATCAAATTTTATACTAAAACGGTGGCGTGACTATGCGCCCTGTCTAGATATTTTGGATTATTTAAATAGTTAACTATTCCATGTTAAAAACAAGGCAAGCTGCTGACTTAGTTTAAGTTTTGTTTACGTATAACTATAACATTAAAACATGTATGCCCCAGCACGACCGGAGGTCCCAAATTTCTGCCGCGCCGCGGGCTCAAGTCTCGCCTGTTGCAGTTCAAATCTAACAAAGGGTACGTTTGTGTCCGAGCGGCAGTCAGATCATGATGCTTAAAGGTTCTAATACAAAGAATATTACGTAGCTATTTAATAAGTCCAAATACACTGATTATATTAATAATATAAGTTTATGAACAAACGTAAAATTATGTTCTTTGTTTGCTCGATGCTTAATGAATCGCGATGAAACTTTCACAGTTTATGTCCCGAACTAATTCTCTATGTTATGTACGTATAAGTAACTTTTGATCCCGGTAAATGAAGCAGTTCTCAGGGAAACATTAATATAGAAAAACGTTTTTTTTTAACCAAAACATAGAAAAAAGCTCTTTTCTTAAAATTACACATTTATATATAAAAAACGCTCTTGTTTGAAACTCTCACTCTTGTTTTAATTACCTTTTTATGTACCAGTTTAATAAATTTAAATTTTTCATGTTATGTAAAAAGGGCCATTGAACCTTGGTCCTGACCACTTACCGAGTCTCCAGTATCCAGTATTTAACTGTATCAATCAAAGTCACCTTATATTTATACGTTTATTTTTATGCACGTTATATATATTAGTTTTCACACCTCCCGCTCGACATGCAACCTCAACGTAAATAAAGCATTATCTCTTAAGGGATATAAAGTTGTATGAAACTCCCTAGAGAATAAAGTGATTTGAATTTGGAACGTCAAATTCGTGTGGAAACTCGTGGAAAACTCTAAGTAAAAAATGGCCATATGGCATTGTAAATTTGCCTGAGAGCTGTTCTCTTACTCTCCCGCGAATAACTTCGGGAGGATTTGCGAGTAAGATGGTGGTACCTCCACAGTCGAGCCCGGCATTAGCTCTACCACCTATAACTATTAAAGTATTAAAGTAAAATAGTCGTGTCAACACAACAATTTTAGAACCTTTGTCTATCCGTCTGTCTATTTGTCCGTTTGTTTATTTGTCCGTTTGTATGTCTGTCTGTCTTTCTCTCTGTCTGCATGTATGTATGTCTCATTTCAACTCGAGAACCGCTCAACGGAAGCTTATCACTACGCTATCATTGTAGTAACCCTGGTCTACATACAGGCTATGAGGTGTGTTTATAAAATAACCGTCAAGCTGAAAACGGGGCAGAGATTGAAAAGAATTGTGGGTGGTGCCGTGGGCAAAGGCTAGTTACAAATAAAAAAAAACTTCTACATTCTAAATTTCTTAACATCAATAATCATTTTTGAACTGAATTAATTTCGTATATATCCTACGAACAGTGTGTTTGTGCTGACGGAAATTGGTAAGAAAAGCTAGCCTTGTGGAAATATACTTGTGCATAATACTCATTGACAAATCCAATACATGATTAATTACTGCAGAGTGGAATTGATAATAACTAATATGAGGAAACAGTTCCTCGCCAATAAAACTGCTCAATGTTTTACTAACCAAAATGTCAATTGTGCTTTTTTGCGTTTTCGGCATCTTTCTAGGTATGCTCTGATGGTGATTTGGGAACGACGACAAATTTTTACCAAATAAAATAATAATAATTATTATTATATTCTTTATTGCACAAAAATAATTGTGTACAATGGGTGGAGTTAAAAGCATTTATGAAACTATGAAACTTTCTATGAAAACTTGCCAAGTTCTATAAAGGTTGTTGATTTGGTCAGTCGATTCAGTATCGTGAATTATACAAACTAGTGATATTTATTTGTACTTCTATGCTTCGTGCCTGGCCAATGGTGATCCGACCGCCAGCCAGTCTCACTCCGCGGCGCAGTAACAATTTATCAAGAAACTTTTAGGACAAATGAAAAAGGGCATATCTTTATCATATCGAAGCCAAAAATCCTACACTGCCTTTGTACTGAACTCAGCCTCATTATCACATTTATGTTTTTAGTGCGATATCATAGATCTTTGTAAAGTTTTATTTAAAACGTACATATGTGTACACCGTGTGTCATACGGACGGACAACGGAGTCCCATCATAATGGTTCCTTTTTACCCTTTAGGTATGGAACCATAATAGTTCCCTAACCCTAGTTTGCAAAGTATAGATCTTCCAAATCTCTTAAAGAGACTTTGCTTCATCGATAACAAATGTAGTGCACCACTAGTTACATTTGCCAAGTAAAAAGAGCGAGAGACAGCGTAACAAGTGCTCGCGTAAGAAAGACATGGTAGTGGAAGCCCCGTGGGGTACCTACATTATGACCAGTATAAGATGAACTCTTTTGGATTAAATCGGTTGGTAAAATTATGTGATTATTTACTTACCGATGAAATGTTAAGTCATCTTTCTTAAACCCTGAAGTTAGGCTATTTTTGCCACACCTTCGTACTGTGCAAGGGGCCACGATAAAGTTTAATTTCAATTGTTTTTAACGCTGTACGAGGTAGTGTTTACGGCTCACGGAAGTGTTCGAAACTGATGTTCGAGTGGCGGTCTATATAAGACACATTTACCGAATGTGTTGACAGAAATCGGTCGCCTGTTATAAGGTGTCTGTTGGTCGTCGTCCTAAGAATGCTAATAACCACCCCCCCCCCCCTCTCCCCCCACAACCACTCCGTCCGCGCGGCTTCGTTGGACAACTGTATGGATTTTTAAACTGTGATATAAGTTTATGTTTCTACCCAACAAGCTATTTTTACCCAAGTAATCGTCTTCTATCTTCAAATATCGTTCTGACATACTTTTTTGCCTATATAAACTAAACACAATGAATTAAGCCCTCTACATATATATTTATGGAGAACTTCTATATACCTTTGAAGTCTATTCCAGGTTTAAACGTTCATTGAAGAAAATTATTTGAAAGAAAACATTGAATTGCTCAAAAAAACTTCAGAATACACATACATATCTTTTTCGTAACAGATTTAAATGTTTATAAATTGTTGTTTTCTAGGAATTTTGTGAGCTCCTCTTAATACTATTATACCTGAATGAAGTGATACCTCTCTATCACAAACTACCAGGGTGGCTATTCTGGCAATAAAAAATCATACAACTTTGTTTACTGCGTAATAAATGCTGTGTAATGAAATTACTGATGATAAATCTACTAACCTAACACCTTAAAACATGTTATAAATCTGGGCAACGGATTTTTATATAAAAATATTGATACGTCTCTGTATAGGTACTTCTAAGAATCACCCACCTTCCGCCTTCGCGAATTTTCGCATGTGTCAGAATTGGCGACCTCAAACATTTTTTAAACTTTTTCTATTTTTATTTATTTATGCAGACCTTTAACAAATTTTAAACGTTATTTTAGACGACAACGTTTGTAACGGTATAAAATTAAAAAACGATATTGTAATGAAACATTACACAAGCGAACATGATTTTTGGTGCCTGGACAATTTTTTGTTATTATAAGAAATGGAGTGCTCAATGCAAATCTGAACTCAGATCTTCTCTATCGGGTAATTTTTTTTATTCACTTTATATATTCAAAATTTTAGTATTTTATTAGTTTTGAAAAGATTTTGCACTAATACCTATATAAGCATCTGTTTTACTGCTTCGTTTTTTCAAGTGTACATTTATGAAATTTTGTTATGCCTTTCCCAAATTTCGCCACTCATATCGGTCCTCCGTCCTCCTCATCCAGCCGCCCCCCGCAACGTTCTTCAGGTCGTCGGTCCAGCGGGCACGTGGTCGGCCTACACTACGCTTTGCTGTACGTAGTCTACATTTTAAAGCCTTTCGGCTATCATGTCAGCGACAAATGTGGCCTGCCTACTGCCGCTTCAACTTACTGATTCTGCAGGCTATGTTGTTTACTTTAGATCTCCGACGGATCTCCTCGTTTCGGATTCTATCCATCAGAGATACCCCAAGCATAGCCCGCTCCATAGCTCGCTGAGCGACCTTAAATCGGTGGATCAGGCCCTTTGTAAGAGACCACGTCTCAGCGCCATACGTCATCACAGGAAGAACGCACTGGTCGAACATCTTAGCCTTTAAGCACTGCGGTATTGACGACGTAAATATGTGACGCAACTTTCCGAATGCTGAAATATCTAACAGATTCATGAGTTCATAATTCCTGTAAATCAATAGCTATTTCCAATATTTGTTTTTTGTTTGGAAGTTGATTTCAAGGTTTTATATCTCCGTATTAAATTTTGTTTATATTTTCAGTTTGATAACTTAAATTAAGTCTTCAAAGACAGTTCGTCTTAAGTGTCATCCGTTTTCATGATAAGATTCGTAATAACATTTAACAGGTGACACTTTTCAAAAATTAAAAGTTTGTTTCTGTTAGCTTAATTTTGTCTCATTCATGTAATTTTTTTCTCAAATAAATGGAAAAACGTTTGTACTGATAAAGGAGTTTTCTTCAAATTACAAAACAGCAATTTCAAAGGTAAAGACCTATCATATTAAAAACAAAAAAACTACGCTGTAAACGGATAAATAAATTTTTCCTAAAGGGTATTATATAGCAAACTAGGCAGGAATTCCCCAATAAATTGTATTAGGGGTCAACAAACTGGACTGTCGGCCTGTGAGTTACGGTCTCTACGGGACCCATAAACCATCTTGAGGAACCTCCCGTTCCGTACACTGGATGGCTCATAAATTTCAGGAAAAATAACATCCGAATTTAATGTCAGAATCGAGCAACAAGTGTGTTGAACTTGAGAGACATGATCGAATCGATTTCAAAGAATGTGCTTTCGTCATTGGGTTGTTACTAGTTAATATTTATAAATAAATAAATTATCGATATGGGTAAACTATATCAATACATATAAAATGCAACGTCTGTCTGTTTGTCCGTCTGTCCATCTATTCCTCCGTATGTCACGAGTCTCTAGTTTGCAGACGGAATAACATACAAATCTGAAATGTATACAATGTTACAACATGAATTGTATACAAAACCGAATATTTAATTAAAAATTTTATTAAATTAATTTTCAGGAGGGGTTCTGTGCATGAAAAAAGAGCCGAAAAAGAAATGTTTTTTCATACCCCGACACATGTGGGGTGTCATTGTATAGAAATCAATAGGTACAATTTTTTAGGTTTCCGTAGTCAACAAGGAATAGTAATTTATAGGTATAGTTTCGCCATGTCCGTCCGTCTGTGTATCTCCGTCTGTCCGCGGCTTAGCTCAGACACTCCAAGTACTAGAAAGCTGTGATTTTGCATGAATATAAAATCTATACATATTAATAATGCCAACAAAGTGGGAAAATAAAACCGTGAAAAATTTTGTTTACACTTAAAGTGGGGATAATTTTTGTTTGACAATGTGTTAAGCTTCGGAAAGTAAAAAATAGTTCTCTATAAAAATAATTGATTATTTATTTCCAGATACAAATCCAATAAAATTACACTACAAATAAATTAAATCAAAACAGATAAACAGTAACAATTACACCAGGTAAATATATTTACAGCTAAGCTGTGTGTATTGTCTCCGAGTGTTGTGGAGTTTATGGACAAAGACGAACATTATCCGATTATCTGACGCTACGATATTCATTAACTAAGATTTTATGATTATCGTCATATAGTAAATTGAAAAATATATAAAATTCCATTAGAAACTTATTCTCTTAGAAAAATTTATCATCTCTTACTCGCCGTCTCCACTCCATAGAACAAAGCGTGAAATTCACACAACGCCGGAAAGGTCAATAGATTTTGGCGAACAAACTGAACAAGTTGCTGTCCCGCAACATGTTCCCTATTGATTCTTAGGGTTCCGTGCCCCAGGGTGCCAAACGGGACCCGATTACTAAGCCTCCGCTGTTTGTCTGTCTGTCCGTCCGTCTGTCACAGGGGTCTACAGCTTCAGCCGTAATAGGTAGCCAGTTGAAATTTTCAGATAATACGTATTAGTATGGCCTCTACTACAAATAATAAAAAAAAATGAAAAGCTCTATCTTAAAGATGGTAATACACACGAGTTTTAAATTGGTTATATTGTTATACATACAAATAAAATAACAAATAATAAAAATTTGGGTTCTGTACTCAAGGATGCCGAATTATTTGACAAACGCTATGATTTTAGCGCTTTTTTAATATAATGTTGCTATTTAACATGTTTTTAGGATTCCTCACGTGCTTTGTTTGGTGATACGGAACCCTTGGTGCGTGAATCCGACTCGCACTTGGGAAATTTTTATATCTTAATACATTTTGATCAAATATATTGAGATATGTTGGTACACCATGATGGTAACGAAGTTTTTACTTTGAAATTTTAATCCAAGCCCCTTAAGAGGCCTCAACACGCAAAAATCTACATACAACAGGTAAAAACTGTTTTGTGAAGTCATCAGCTTACTTTCTTTATATATTTTTCAATAAGTTTCATCTAGCGACATATAACTACGTACTTATGAAGCCCAAAAAGCTAAAATCTGATGATATACCATCATACTAGCTGTCAGGATATCGTGAACATTGCCTCGTTTTTACGCAAAGTTTAACGATTCGTACAATTTGTAGCTATAATCGAATAAAAAAACGCTTCAGTCTGCGGTCGTTCGTTTATAGAAGATTAAGTTTAAATACTTCTTTATAAATAAATACGTACAGTTTCATGGTAAACAGTTTTCTCCATAAACCATTTTACTAATTCTAATATTGGGTGAATACCTCGCCATCATGCACTTCTCGATGAGAGATAGGTCAGAGTGCTGCGTCGTAGATAGGGAAACCTATCTGAAGACGTGTGCAAAGTTTCATTAAGATCAGACCCACCAGGGCGTCACAAACACCAAAAGCATTTGGCAAGAGCTAAGTTGAGCAGTAACCATTTTAAAAAAGTACTAGAGTAGAAATGGAAGCAGTTTGGAGAAATGGCGGCCATTTTGAGAGGCTCAACTAAAGCGCGGGAAAAGCCGCAGACAATAGGTCTGTTTGTACAAAGAACGGAGTACATCATCACTGGAACCTTCTTTTTATTGAGGCCGCCTCTCGCTTAGAAACCAGTCACCGAAAGAATTCCGGAGATCCGCCATTCCTAATACAACGTAAATACTCATGTTAAGAGTATGGCATAGGCTAGGAAAAAATGTTATTACACGTCCAACACAAAAAGCTAATGTCAAATACTTTATTACCTTTTAATAGAGGCACTTATTGGTAAGCTAATCGACTTATTTGTCTAGGACGCGTAATACTAATAATTTACGCGCGAAACAGCAGATCGGAGGGTTTTTAGCGAATACTGAAATACCTATTTTGTAGGGAAAAAAATATTGGATTCAAGTAGATAACCTTTATATTACTATTACCTATTTTATGAAAAAAATATTAGGTCGATCTCTTAGCCTCGTTCTTGAAACGAACGTTTGAAAACCAAAAAAAAAGAGGGTGGAAAACATTTTTTTTTTTTGACAAAAGTATTAAACTTAGTATGATTCTTACTTTTGTTTATTTTACTAGATAAAATATCAATAAATCAAATATATTTTTTTTATATTAAGAACCCTCGAAAATCTGGTTTTGTTCATGTTCTAGGCTCAGGTACAGCCTTAACCTCATTCTTTCATTTTGTAAACAAGAGAAAATAATAAATGTAACGGAAAATCCTCCAGAGAAAACAGAAGTCATAATCTAAAATAAGACCAAAAGTAACATCGGGGCTAGGGTTGCCAGGTGATATCTAAATTGACATTCTCTACTTTGTCAGAAAATTGTCTGCCAGTGCTCCCTCAGCTACAGAACGTTCTCTTTTTTCAAAATTCGCGCTCGACACCGACTCCGCTAAATTAGTTTTAGTTTATTTTCAAACTAACAATGTGACATGCTCATAAATTATGTGGCTAATTCTGAAAAATATGTAAGTAATTAAAATATTGTTTTTTGTTTTCCTTTTATTTACGAATGTCCTCCTATTTAGGGTTCCGTATGTCAAAATGAAATAAACGGAACCCTTATTGTCCGTCTGCCTGCCCCGTGAGAGATATGAAGTTGAAACTTATATATCCTACAGAAGTCTGTGTTGTCAAAAATCAGGCTTCTAACTTAACCCGAAAAAAAGGTATTAAAAAAGTAATTTAATACAAATTGGCTCACTATGAAAACCTACAGACCACTTACAGTTGACTTAAAAACTTGAAACTGAAATTCACAATTAGATCTTAAATGGCACACGTATAGGAAAAAATCAAAAACTTACCAATATTTCAATATTCAAGGAGATATTGAAGGCCAAACCAAATACACTGAATCTTGGAGGAGAAAACCAACGCTTATGCAAAAAAGTCTCTCATTTTCGGTGGGGGACGAGGCAGCGTCGCGATTCGCGATGCACGCACACTACAAAATACTCAAACACTAGCTTAAACTATACGCACACAATCACATTCACACACAGGGACATCTATCGTTTTTGTATAACCGGTATGACCGCCGGGCTCATACCTTTGGCAGAGGGGTTCGCCTGTTGGTGGCCTGTCCAGTTGGTTTGTTCGTCCGAGCATTGAATAGATCATAGCGTGCGTGTCAAGTGAAATAAGTTCGTGTTTTAAACGGTATGTACGAAACCCTCTGGGCACTTGACCGATTCCTTCACTGCTCTCTTCTATGTTTCAATCTGGCAACCCTAATCGTGACAAACTTCAATTTGAAACGCGACGGAACGAATCATGTGATTCTCGTGTCTCCTGTAACGGTTATTCGACCAAAATAATATTTTCCTTTAACTTTGTCCGGGATAATCACGAGCACAGTTGCCACCCCCGATATCTTTGATGGTTTTGAACCATTTCACGCCATAATCGCGTGAAATCCTTCTTTGTGAGGATAAAGGAGAAAATAAAAGAAATGTCGAGGATCAAGTCGTTTCACTTGTATGGGTCGTATGTTACTAAGGTGATACATGTGTGGGTATTTTATCTCTGTATTCGACAAACTAAGTAGTTCGTTTTTCAGGAATTCTCTAATAATGTGTTGAATTCTCTAATAGTATGTATAATCTATTTTATATTGTTGTTTTGACATTTTACTTAACATTTGTATTAACTTTCTCGTTGTGTAGTATTCCTGTATTTTTTAGATTAGTTTATAATTATAATTTGTATGCTTAGTGGCAAAAAGCATTGAGCCAAAGTGACATGTTTTCCAACTTATTATGTAACATGCTTTTTACAAATAAACGATTGATTGATTGATTGATTGATAATAGAAATTTAGAATACCTTACTGAACAGAAACAACCCAAACATTTATCGCTTGAATTATTTTGATGTGAGGTGTAATGTTGTTTTGATGCTAAACATACTCAAAGCATAAAAAAATTATGTTATTAATATGAAACACAGAAATAAGTTTTTTTTTAATTTTTGACTTCTCTTGGTCTTTTAAAATGTGGTTAGTTCGAAAGTAGAATTTTAATTCAAACAAAACATAGTACGAGTAACTGCTTAATTGGATTGCTTATCTTTAAAATGTCGCGTTTGTGTCAATAATCCTGATTTATTTTGTTATATTTGTGGCGAGTTTACGCCAAAAACGAAAAAAGGCCGCATACTTATATCTTACTTATATTGACCATGATGTAAGAAATCAAGGTAAATACTGAAGTTGTGTTGCTTAAGGGTTTATACGAATCTCAACCGTTGTTGGTACAATGCAAACAACAAAAAAAACAAAAGAAATAAACGGCGAAATGAGTGCTTAAGTTTAAAAAAAAACTAATTTCTGAGTTGTGCTTTCATCTGGAAACTAAGAAGTGGTGGAAAAATATAATTTGCGTGTTTTTATTTTGTCAATGGCAAGAAATAATACTATCACATAGTAAAAAGTCAGCTAAAATAAAAAAGTTGCAATTTGTTGATTAGTGTAATTAGAATCAAGAAGGCAAACCGAGTGACAATAATTACTCAAAATGACATGTTTTTTTTATGACAGATGTCAATGTCAGGAACGCATTATCACGTTGGATTCAATTAACTGAATATCTGCTGTTACATTTAAATTCTGTAACATATTATATGTCAAAAGTTTATTTATAGAATAAAGCTACAACCATACGTTTTGAGAAAAATACTTGTACTGTTTCACTGATATAAAATTTAATAACTTCAACGGGTTTCGCCTCACGGCATTGTCAAGGAAGAATAGAACTGAATTAAATACATAACTATTAATGACGTAAATATGATCGTTTACATCGCAGATGGTCAATAATAATCTCCCCAACTTATGAATTATTTGACATCATGTTTTTAATTTACCATCTTAGACCTTAATATTGACCATCCGCAATGTAAACAATTTATATCAATAATAATTCTTGGCAATACCGTGACCAGGTGAATTCAGTTCGAGTTATTAAAGTTTCTATCAATACTAAAACAGTACAAGTGTTTTTCTCAAAATGTTTGATTTTTCACTAAGTGCTGACAATCGCAAATATTAATCATACAACCTATGTCTTTCATTTCAATACATTGACTTGACGGACGGTGGGCGGTTTACCAATAACTATCTTACTTGATGGATTTTTTGCGCACAGGCATAGTATTTTACTATGGCACAGGTGTGGGAGGCGCGGGGCCCGTAGCATTTGCTACTCTTTCTAAGTAGTTAATCCGGCACTAAAGCAATTTAACTGAACCCAGATGAAATGAAAAGTTTTAAGAAGAAAGACAATATAAATCATATTACCAACCAAACCCGTTTTCATCAAAACTATTAGGACCTAGAAGGGGGTTCAAAATAAAATAGGTTGATTTTGGTCTAATTTGTAATTATTGTCTAAAAATCAGTTTAGCTTTAATAATGTTGAAAGCCGAACGAAGTAAGACCCCACCCTCTTAACTTGTTACTTCGGTGCAAAATGCACATCATAATGTTGTTTTCCTTATTTTAAATAAATAAAACCGTGAAGCAGACAGATAGACAAACACAAATTCTAAAAATTATGGTTGGTCTTGGTACAATACTAATAATAATAAACCATGTCTCTTGAAATTTCGCAAATATATTAAACGTACAGAGACGACTTTTTACTACTTTATTATTAGTATAGATAGATAACAAGATAGAGTTCTAATCGAAAATAACTATACCTACGCCAGCGACAGGCAAAGATTTTTTTTCAAATGTTCTTTTTTTTCATTGTTTCTTATAATACAATCTCGCTATTAATCATAATGGTCGCTTGATATCAATGTTATAAAACAGCAGCCATCCCTTAAAGAAATGTATCTGTCCATGAGAGAAACGAAGCACAATTCAGTACTCGTACAACGCGACGCGGGCACAAATTGAGGACATTAATAACGTTTTTTTACAGAAATTCAAATTAGGGACAGAGTCAGCTCTGAAATAAAACAGTGGCGCAACCAGCGAGCGAAAAAAACATGGAAGTCTGAATTGCACAATGACAAGTCAATGTAATGCAATGAATCGGCCAATCACGGCTGGCCCACTGTCACATGACACACAGTACGAACCGATCATGAGTCTTTCGCCCTTTTGAGTGTCTGATTGGCACAATAGCAAGTTAATGCGTCGTCAGCTCCAATGGCGTTCACTGAAACCCGTTAATCGGCCAATCACGGCTGGCCCACTGTCACATGATACACAGTACGAACCGATCATGAGTCTTTCGCCCTTTTGAGTGTCTGATTGGCACAATAGCAAGTTAATGCGTCGTCAGCTCCAATGGCGTTCACTGAAACCCGTGAATCGGCCAATCACGGCTGGCCCACTGTCACATGACCCACAGTACGAACCGATCATGAGTCTTTCGCCCTTTTGAGTGTCTGATTGGCACAATAGCAAGTTAATGCGTCGTCAGCTCCAATGGCGTTCACTGAAACCCCTGAATCGGCCAATCACGGCTGGCCCACTGTCACATGTCACACAATACGAACCAATCGTGAGTCTTTCGCCCTTTTGAGTGTCTTATAACATTTTCGGAGGTTTGTTAGAAACGCGCTTTTTGTTTTTTTTTTCGTTTGCAGGTTTCCAATAAGAAACAAGCAGTAACCGTACAATTTTTCGTCTCAGTATAATGATTATATAATTTCTTTCTAAGTTAAAGTGGCAGTGGGCAGGCCATATTTGTCGCCGACATGATGGCCGTTGGGGCTGAAATGCTTTAGAAGGAAACCACGTACAGCAAAGCGTAGTGTAGGCTGATCTCGTGCCCGCTGGACCGATGACCTGAAGGACGTTGTGGGTGGCAGCTGGATGAGGAGGATGAAGGACCGACATGAGTGGCGAAGAAAGTGGACGAACATGGGCTGATGGATGGATGGTACAATATTCTGTGGTCTAGTGGTTTGATTACTCAAACGCTTATCTGGAGACCGCCGGTTCAAATCCCGCACACATTTATGTTCGCTCATATAGGGCCCAGCACCCACAACGCTGGGACGTAATAATTGTCGATATAACGCGAGTGTACGAGTGTGAAATGTAAAAACCAAGTAGTCTCACCAAGTCTGTACTCGGAAACACTTCCTTCTGGCACCCTCTCCCGTATTCATGTCTGGACGATGAAACATCCTTCATTTTGAATTCTCTTTAATATTAAATATTACACTCACGCATGTCTTCAAATAATCGTCGATATAACGCGAGTGTACGAGTGCGAAATGTAAAAACCAAGTAGTCTCACTAAGTCTGTACTCGGAAACACTTCCTTCTGGCACCCTCTCCCGTATTCATGTCTGGACGATGAAACATCCTTCATTTTGAATTCTCTTTAATATTAAATATTACACTCACGCATGTCTTCAAATAATCGTCGATATAACGCGAGTGTACGAGTGCGAAATGTAAAAACGAAGTAGTCTCACTAAGTCTGTACTCGGAAACACTTCCTTCTGGCACCCTCTCCCGTATTCATGTCTGGACGATGAAACATCCTTCATTTTGAATTCTCTTTAATATTAAATATTACACTCACGCATGTCTTCAAATAATCGTCGATATAACGCGAGTGTACGAGTGCGAAATGTAAAAACGAAGTAGTCTCACTAAGTCTGTACTCGGAAACACTTCCTTCTGGCACCCTCTCCCGTATTCATGTCTGGACGATGAAACATCCTTAATTTTGAATTCTCTTTAATATTAAATATTACACTCACGCATGTCTTCAAATAATCGTCGATATAACGCGAGTGTACGAGTGCAAAATGTAAAAACCAAGTAGTCTCACTAAGTCTGTACTCGGAAACACTTCCTTCTGGCACCCTCTCCCGTATTCATGTCTGGACGATGACACATCCTTCATTTTGAATTCTCTTTAATATTAAATATTACACTCACGCCTGTGTTCAAATAATTTGCATAAAAGAATAATGAAACAACGTTCATTGGAAGTCATATATTGAAAACGACGTAAGGTAATATGAAAATCTAATTCAACATTACATTTTCCACATTTCAAAGTACTATCAGACAGTTAATAATGGGCTCGGCCATTACATTTTGCAACTCTTACATACCGGGTGTAAATAGAGTGCGACCATTAAATTAAACCACATATTCTACCGACCCTACTGAACCACTTTCCCAAGAGTCATACCCGCGGACAGCCTTAGTTTAGGAAATAATTGAGTTCCAAACAAAAACGCGTGAACCTTGACGCACCGACATACGGGCGAGTTTAGAGAGAGCAGCCGTTACGGTGCAGCGCTGAATTATCAACTAGTCGTATTATAAGACAACATATTTTTTCTTTTAGTACTTAAGATACTATTTTGTTTAACAACAAAAAAATAATAACTTGAGTAGAAGAAAAATGTTTTATAACGCAGTCAGAAGTTACAAATTTCGCCGATGGGACAGCATGAAACCGTCATTTTCAGTATTTTCAATAGTCGATAAATCCATTAAATATGTTACTCGTATGTATTAAAAATGCAATTATTGTAATTGGTTCTCAGATACTTCTTATTTAAGTAAAAAATATGAAACCTCCATGGCTATTAGCCTGGAAGTAGAAAAAAATATATGCATGGGACACCCAAAAAAGGCAAATTGTGCATTATTTTTAAATGACGCAGGTAAACTTTCAACCGACCAATGGCGTCCTAGTGAAAATATTGTTTTCTCCTATTTTGCGCTATTTTCTCATTGTTTTTCAAATTCTAACGATATTCCGGGTATTCAAAAGCGATAGACATCGCAATAAAAAATAATCTTAGGGTCATTGAACCTTGATTCTGACTACTTACCGGGTCTCTAGTATACACTTGGCTAGATAAACAGAAGTCACCTTATATTGTCATAGAGCTCTCCAGGCACAATACTGGGAAAATATACATCAAAAGAGCTTGTATGACTGGATTAGTGGGCGTGGTAGAGGCGAAAGAAGTGTGTCAGGATTGTAGCAGACCGTTGCACCTTCATGCTAATGTTCTTGTAATTTAAACACATAAAATCTGACTAACGGACCTACGTAAAACCTATCGAATAGCTAACAAATCTCGGCTCTATCTCAGCCATTACTCAGCAACTAATTTGAAGACGCCTTCACTGCGCCACCACAAGCTGTTCAGATAATCAACTCACTTACCGAACCACTTATCACGCTGATGGTACTCCTCAGTTGACAGAAATCTAATTTAAACTCTAGTGTTACTTTTAATTAAGGAGATGCCATTAGAGGGAGACCGATGTCTCGTCACTCTGTCCTTTGTTTGTTGGGTAACGGGATTATGTCCTGTAGGAGGGTAAAATGTACAGAATCCAGCGGAAATGTACAGTTTTGTTTTTGAAAATGGCTGTTACGGTTTAAAGTTTTGAGAGTAAACAGCAAGTGAATGCTAGTCTTGAAGTATACCTGATTATATTAACAGCTTTCCCAAATGAGAATTGTCATGATAGAGACCATAGTTACACGTATTCTGTGAAAATTTCAATAGTCTACCTGTAACAGCGGAAGCCGTAGATCCCTGTGACTGACGGACGAACGGAAAGCGGAGGCTTTGTAATAGGATCCGGTTTGGCAGTCTTCGGTTACGGAACCCTTAGAATAAATTGAAAAAAATTCAAAGGGATATCCCCGTACAAAAAGAACTCGAAAATATAGTATTTTTCAACGTCATTTGTTTGAGCTCTATACCAAATAAATATTTTTCTCAAAAATACATTGTTATTGCCTTTTAAGTTTTGTCGTTTAAAGAAATAAAAACAACTGGAACCTAATAGTACTTTTTATTGTTTTTCAAAGTATTCCCCATGTAGTTTACAACACTTTTTCATTCGCTCGAACCAGTTATTAAAACATTTATTCCACTCCAAAGTGGGGGTGTTCAATATGGCTGATTTGAAAGCGTCGACTGCTTCTTCACCGGACTGGAACCTTTGACCACGAAGAGTTTTCTTAATTTTAGGAAATGTAAAGAAATCGTTAGGGCTTAGGTCAGGACTGTATGGAGGATAGTCAAGAATTTCTACGTTTTCATGCTTCAAATACTCAATCGTTTGATGAGCGCTGTGTGAGCTTGCGTTGTCATGATGTAGGATGATGCGTCGCTTTGGGTTAGATTTCCGAAGTTCAGCGATGACTTGTGGTATACAAACTGTGGTATACCACTCTGCATTAACCGTTCTACGATCTTCAAGTGCAACTGTCACAACATGCTCGGTTTTCGCCACGAACGTAGCCACCATCTTCTTTGAAGTACTTCGAGAGCGAACAACTTTAGTCGGCTTTGGTTCGTCTTTGAAGATCCAGATTGTGGATTGTTGCTTGGAATCAGGATCGTAGGCATAGATCCAAGATTCGTCACCACTGATGATGTCGTAGACGTGATTTGACTCTCCTCGGTTGAACCTTTGAAGAGTTTTCTTACACTATCTGACGCGGGCCTTCTTATGATCGTCGGAAAGCAAATGTGGGATCCAACGGGAAACTAGCTTTCTCACACCAAGCGCCTCATGCAAGATCTTCTGAATGGTTGTCCCTGAGATGCCTAATAACGCCTCTATCTCCTGATATGTCACATGACGATCTTCGAGGATTAGATCTCTCACAGCGACAATGTTATCTTCAGTGAAGGCGGATTTTGGACGTCCTTCACGAGATTTGTCACTAAGACTGGTATATCCACGTTGGAATTCTAAATACCAGCGTCCGACAGTCCGCAGACATGGGGCTTCATCATGAAACACAGATGTTAGCTCTTCGGAACACTGACTCCGTGTTAGGCCTCTTCGGAAGTTATAGAAAAAGATTGCACGGACATTTTCCTTAGTAAGATTCATTTTCGTACGTGACCTGACAGATTCAAAACAACGCTGTGACTAAACATTAATCCTAATTCTTTCTAGTAACAGTTCTAAATTCAAAATTGGCGGCAAATATGTAAACGACAGAACTTAAAAGGCGTGCCTGGTATCACCATTATATACTGTAAAGACCTACCAGAAAATACTTCATCCTGGCGAGCTAATAAAAGTGTCCAAGAAATCCGCCGAATAACTGTCCAGGAAATTCGTATGAAAATCCATTACATACTACATGTTCACAGAGTATATTTCATATGTTTTCTTTTAAAACTATCCGTGTCTATGTTTATAAGAGACTAGGGAGGTTTTTCTCGTTGTTTTTTTTTTCTTAGTTCTTAGCGTTCCTCTAGATGGCGCTGTTCATGAAGAAGGCTAGAAGGCTGCATGGCGGTAAATACCTTTGCCCAGCTGGCATTAATAAAAAAAAGTTGCGTGAAAGCGGGAATTTATGTTGCTATAAATTTTAGTTGAAAGTATTTTGTGCAAATAAATTACAAAATGAGTTCTCCACTCAATTGTACTCCACTAATGCTTTGCTGAAGAAATCAATAACAATAAACATGACTAATTGCCCAAATATGAACAAGTAAGTAACTTTTAATATTTCCTAGTCAGTTTATTATATTTGATGTAGCTCATTATCATGAAAAACATGAAAATGTCTCATTATATTTTTGAAAAAAGCACTATATACTTGCTTCCACCATGAATTAGCAATCCTGGCCTCGTACAAAAAACTCCTCGCCCTACGGGCCCGGACTTTTAACTTACTCGTCCAGGATTGCTTATTTCCTGGTCTTAGCAGTTTAGTAACAGTGTTACAGTAACACATACGTGCCAAAGCAAGTCAACAAATATATTTGTAATAAAAATTAGGGTTCCGTACTCGGAGGGTGCTAAATTACTAGTCAGGCGCTACTATTTTAGTGCCTTGTTTTTTGTCGCCCTCATGTTGCTATGACATCTACATTGTTGCAATATTGACGTCGTCGGCATAGTGATGTTCCAGGAGATGTGGAGTTGTGGAGTATTCTTTGTTGTCGTGGCTTTAGTATGTAGCATTATCTGAATGTTGTATGGTAGGAGGTCTTTGGTTCGTCATTCTATGTAGTAGGTGGTAGAGCTGATGCCGGGCTCGACTGTGGAGGTACCACCATCTTACTCGCAAATCCTCCCGAAGTTATTCGGAGGAGAGTAAGAGAACAGCTCTCAGGCAAAACCAGGCGGCCCACCATTGCCTGGGACCGATGTAGGCGGTATATCCATCACCAATTGCCGAGCCTTAAATAAAACAGAAGAGAAAGTATTTCGTGATGATAGATCTATAATTAAAGGATACAAGTTAATGACATATATTAACTGTGATGGCTAAATATATTTTTCCCGTAAATAAATTAGTTATGTTGTAGCACGTCAGTAGAATCACCTTGTAGATCAACACGTTTCCATTTCTTTTGGCAAGGTATCTTTGAATGTATCTCGTATTGTTCATCCATGAATGTATACAGTAAACAGAAAAAAACACGTAGGTTAGGTACTCAATAATACTTTAGGTGTTTTGTCTAAGGTCGTCCGTCACAATTCATCACTTCAAGAAATCTCTTAAGTCCTTAGAGACATTCAAATGGGATGCAGATAGTAAATCTCGCTCTTTATATCTTTCCAAGTATTTTGAAAAAGGGAACCGACAGAAAATTGGGTGGTTTCTATTTGGGCACCTTTTTAGTAAAGTTTATGTTTGCTAGAAGAAATATCATTATATAATTATGTAAACATATAAAGAGAATATTCTTGCTGACACTTCGTTTTAGAATAGAATATTATTTATTTATCTCACAAATTACTAACACAGATTATATTATAAATTAACAGGTTAGTTACTGACAAAAAGGAATAAAGCTCATCTTTTCACTGTAAGTGGAAAAATATTATCTTCACAGTGCTGTTTCACAGCCGGTTTTTCGCAAATTTCTGTGCATATGATATAAGTACATATACGTAACATAAATATTATTAACAAAAGGTGAAAAAAAATCATCTCTTTTCTACATCTTTACTTGTATTAAAATAGTAAAAAGGTCGTTTCTGCATTTTTTTTTTTCTAAATTTTAAATGAAATAAAACATTGTACTGAGGCCAAAACTACAATTTTAAAATTTTTGTCTGTCTGTCTGTATGTTCCGTTTTAACTCGAGAACTGCTCAACGGATTTGGATGCAGTTTTCTTTATTCTCACCGTAGTGACCCTGTTCAACATATAGGCTATAAGGTTGATAATAATGGATGGAGGCATTTAGAGGTTGTTTTCGTTACGCAGCTTCTAAATGTTGGAACAACATTCCCACGCCTATAAGAATGCAGAAATCTTTTCCTGCATTCAAAAAACATTGTAAAGAGTGGTTAATAAACTTGCAAATAAAAAGATAAAGAAAATGGTCTCAGTATGTACATTGTAAATAACATAATATATTCATATATATTTTAAATCGGTTAATAACACAGTTACGTTTATATAATATACGTAAATAAGTATATAGATAATTATTCATAAAATACTATAATTTATTAATATTTCTAAATTGTACGTTCAATAGAAGTTCCAAGTTCCTAAAAATGGCTATTCTTTTTTATGTGTTTAATCATAGTTATGATAATTTTTGTATAATTTTTGTTTAGTGTTCTAAGTATCCTTATGGATGAACAGGCAGTGGCAGAATAACAGCGTTCCTTGTGCTTCTGGCTAAAGGGACAAAAGCTGAGTCACCGACGACCTTTTCAACAGAACCTGTCTAATCTAAAATTGTCTTTACGTATTATATGTTTTGTGTTGTGTTTTGTTGAATAAAAATCTTGTTTTTTTTTATCTTACGCGCAAATACGAGATACAATGATTGAAAGACGAGCGAGCGAAGCAGCGGGCAAAAGCTAATGTATACTAAATTAATCAACTACCTTTTGAATTATTTTAAGTAGTTGGACACATCAATGAGAATTATTAATGAAGATTAAGTGCTGTAACTGTAATTAGCTCTGTAATTAACAAGTTAATGTCGTTACTGTACGAAATCTTGATTAATAAACATATTTTATCTTATTATATTCATTTAGTTGGTAACATTTCATAAAACAGTTTGCCAATCACAATAAAAGTTTACAAAATTGGACTATTTACAACGTAGGAAATTTGTTTTTTTTTATTTGATCCTCAGACGATAACTCAGATACGAGTAGTAACGTAACTTGAAATAACATTGTTATCCCAAATATATTCACTGTGAGAAATGGAACATTTCTAGAATGACGAAAAAACTCAATAATACGATGTAGAGTCTACAAAGCGGGTAAAGTTCAGGGAAATGTTTAAATATTCGTAGTGCAGATGCATTTATTGCTTCCCATCCATGCACATTAGGTTGGAAATCGCTTGAGAAATTCTGATGGAATGAAATAAATTATATTCAGATACATTTTCGTTTGAAATGTAACCCGGATCACCTTCCTTTTTATACTGAAACCTGTCTCTCTTTACACAAGATTGATCACCGACCTAGACCGAATTTCTTCAGATATCATCTAATATGTAAGACGAATTCGTCTACTCCTGCACATATTGGTATACATGTGTGGGTAGAGCCATACGTCCGGAATTTACCGGACATGTCCGGAAATTTGGCTCCTTCTCCGGAATGCAGGGCGAAATCTAAGAGGAATTTTCAAATAAATCACAAAAGAGAAATTATAAATGAAATAAAATTAATATTTTTTATTAAATCAACATCAACAGTACCTATAAGTACACAATTTTAATTTTAAGTAATATATTTTTTTTGTATTGAATCATTTTATATTAATTTAATACTCCCAGATATACCATGCAGCATTTCTGTTCCTTTTATAATAATTTTAAAAACATTTCACACGTTACATCTTCACTTCATGCAAGAAATCAACAGATACTATCGAAATCTATTAACACAGATATCGATATTTATAATATTTCGATTATTTTTAATTTAGAAATATATAATATTATATAGATCGAAAATACCCCGACTAAAACAGTCACGGTTCATCTTCCGTTAGTTGAAGCATATGACACATAGCCTTAAACCTTTCCAAAAATATTCCTAGCTAAACTGTTTTTATCGTTTAAAATTATGTATTTGTCGTCTTTTTGTTATAGTTCCATAAAAATAAAAAAATGATGTCTACCAACCTAACGCAGTGAATCTTAATGTTATCTGATCGCCGCCACGCTCTCTACGGCTCCATTACACAAAGGGAAATGATGGACCACGGACAACCTTGTGCCACGACAAGCCATCGTGAAGTCGCTGTCTGTTCAAACAATGGTCAATTCCCATTTACTGCATGGCGATCGATGGAAGATGACCCTCGAGACAGTCGAGGTTATTTATATTTTTAATTCTTAAAAATAAATGGCTATAATGATATAATATTCATCCATCCATCAGCTTGTATTCACCCACTGCTGGACATAAACCTTTCCCAAATTTCACCACTCTTGGCGGCTGTCTGTCGTCCTCACGCGCAACATCGTTCAGATCATCCGTCCAGCGCATATGAAGTTGGCCTGCACTACGCTTTTCTATACTTGGTCTCCATTGTAAGGCTTTTCGGCCTCAACGGCCATCATGTCGGCGACAAATATTACTCTGATGCAATACAGACATGTTTTCACTGAGTGACTAAACAACAGGCCGGGGTGTGTGGGGGGGCGAGGGTGAATAAACAAGCCACGAGGCGCCACGATTCCTTTGAAGTGCGTCGCGGCGGCCGCTACTATCATAGGAATGGGCCATTGCTGCCCATTAAACGCCAGTAGCTCCTGTACACAACGGTGATGGTCTCTCGTGGGCGATCATGGCCAATTGTGTACTGCTGCCTGTGTGTTTATTGGTCAAATGCGCCACTAATAATATAATATATTATGATCATATCTCAAATACCGTCAGTCACAACACGAACTTGGCTCTGTTAATGGCATGTCTAAGCTCTCGAGGGTCGCTTTAGGCTTTATTAGCTTAAAGCCTCTTGCCATGAGAAGGTTCAATTATCGTTCGACACAGAGGTGACACGGAGGTAAATCCTCCAGTGTGGTCTGTAATAGGACTCACTAAGCCTAGCGGCAGATTCGCTGCTGCACGTTTCACACACGGCAGTGAGAGAAAGACAGCCCAAAAAGAAGTGCTACTAAAGGTTCAGTATTGTTTCATCAAATTCGTTATTAACGTGTGGACCAGATTTTTTTAGCATGTAGGTATCTGTGTTTCCAATACGGGCTGAATATTTTTTTTAGAGAAATTGTTGTTTGTGCTATATCATCTTTTTTTATTATTTGAACTTTGAGATATATTTCGGTGTTAAAAACCAAGATTCTACGTCAATCCTGTATAAAATTCGTGATTTAAAGCTGTTAATGCAATACCATTAAGAGAAACCTGATTTTCAGTTAGGATTATGGGGTTGTAGACTTTTGTTTTAAACGGTGGAATTGGTTTAGGCACGATCGTGCCGGAAGTCTATTGTAAATCAATTGTTATCTAAAATCAATAATTCTTCCGGTTGTTCATAAATTTTAACTTTCTGAGAAAAAGAATTTTTATATACAAGGTATATTATTTGCAGCTAAATTCATACTGAAGACTCGGTAAGTGCGTAATATCAAGGTTCAATGACCCTTTTTGTGAAATTAGGGAATTATTTGTTTCGTGTTCCCTACAAACGCAAGCGCAGTTCATTTAATATGGGAGGTCAACATTTTGGTTTGACGAAATTTGCAAAAATAGATATCGATCCGTGATACTGATCACTTAACAAGCCTCCAGTGTGAATTTCGCTGCATAAATTAATGTCACTCTGTATATAGACTAATCGTTACTTTTTCATTTTAGCAGACGAATCCATGAAATAAGGTCAAACCAATCCACGAAGTTTCTTCTAACCTTTCGTACTTGAATAATAAAAAGTGACAACCACTAATTCAACAGCTTATACAAAAACATTATGTACTATTTACAAGTACCTAAAATATATAATATTGTAAGAAGCTAACACCCAACGTGCTCACAGAGGCGCTCTGGGGATTTATCAAGTTGCTACGCGACCTAAACTAACAAAGTTATACTTACTTATTTTATTATAATATTCCGTTGTGATCGTGAACTCGTTAAATTGCTTATGAAGATTTACGTCACATGTGGGAATTAAATAAATGGAAAAAACAAGTTGAAAATACTTTTCAAAAACTGTACATAATTCAATTAGCATGCCGTCTCTATGCTGCCAAAATCTGTTGAGTGACGGTTTTCTTATTATTTACCTCCTGTCCTAATCAGTAATAAATAAAATAACGCACATCTTATTTGTCCTCGCCTCTTCCCGTTACGCACGGTCGGCTTACTTAATCTTGAAGCGCCATTCATTTCTGTTGAACACTTGGTGTTCGCTAAGGTTCATATTTTTCATATCATTTTGGGTAGTCGTTAAGGGCCCATAGCAGCTCAATTCGCAATCCTGCTCTAACGCCTCTGCTGTCTATCCTACTCTAATCAGATGCCGCGCACGCAAAAACATCAGTTATTTTGAAATCGCGGCTACACCGATGGTTTTTTCATTTTTATGGAACAGTCTGCAGCTACTTTATACTAATATCAGTTATATTATGCAAAGTTTCAGATCTAATTACCAGTATTCATTGAATGCTATCGGTTTATTGTACGGTTTGGAGGTAAGTTTGTATTTTTTTTCTACCGAGAAAATTTAATGGAATGTGTTTATAGAAATATTACCAGACAAACATTTGACTTCAATTTCCTTAAATCGTGATGAACTCTTGCAGCCATTCGGCAGTACGATTATGTTTTGTCATCAAAAGTGACTCATTATTCTTTTGTAAAATGTTTTGTCAGAAACATCCTTACAACGGCAATTGTGAGTTTTTGCATGTTAAATTTATATCATTGCGGTATAGCAAATCAGAAAAGTAAATCTGGACGTGAGGAGCTCTGAACCGGAATTCGAACCAGAGACCTCTCGCTTACCGGGCGTTTACTCTACCAACTGAGCTATCCAGTTCTCAACACGACCTGCGAATTTACGCATGCGCTTTCCCATACTATTGGAATATATTAATTGAGTACCTATACTACATATAGTTGCGGTATGGGAAAGCACATGCCTAAATTCGTAGGTCGTGTTGAGAACTGGATAGCTCAGTTGGTAGAGCAACCACCCGGTAAGCGAGAGGTCCCGGGTTCGAATTCCGGTTCGGAGCCCCTCACGTCCAGATTTACTTTTCTGATTTTCTATACTACAATGATATAAATTTTCTCCTTGCGATCAAATTCTTCCACTTCGTTCGTTTCGTAAACAAGCGCTAGGACTCGTGTTCCAATACTCTCATTATGTCATAGTTGCACAAAATACTATTACATAAATATAGCACATAAATTCAACACCCAGGATTAAATTATCAAATAGAAAGTTATAAAAAGATATTACTTATATAAGTATCTCCCTCAGAACTCATTAAAGTCTTTCCAGGAATCGGAAATAAGAGAACGAAGATAACGTAAATTCGATGAATATATTGATTTCGCTCACATAATTCAAATCATTCTGTCCGGACCTCACATCTGCTGAAAGTATTTTATTTGATGAATTAAAATTATGTTTGACCTCAAAAAAGCCTCGCATTATAACAGAACCAAATTCTCATTGAATATTCTGCTTATTTCAAAACTTCACAGAAATAAACCATTTGTAATGGTAACCATTGTATTGAAAGCCCAACAAAGAAAAAGGGTAAAATATTTTAAAATTGAAGGAAAAAAAAGAAAACATTTACTACGTTTCTTGGTGAATATTATTTAGTGTGTGGTTCCAGTTAATATCTTCGCTATTCGATATTGAATTTACTATGTAAAGTCTTAATTATCTGCTAGGTCGAGGAGGAATATAGACAATTAGTATCCAAACATTTATCTAGCTACTAAGCACTTTGGCACACACGTTTAAGTAAACTGTTAACGTGCTCTAAGTTTCTCATTCTGATTATTTTGATAAATTTACTTCGATAAGTAGTTTATTTAGTATCTAACCTATGAAGGCTTTATTTTTAGTTTTTGTGCTGTTGAAAGTTGGATTTTTGCAATGTTATCTAGCTTTTATAAAGTAAAAACAGGAATTATTTAGCAACAAAATTTCAACATTTTACATCTCTTCCAAGCCTTACAGCACTAAAAGTAATGCCTTTCAAATCTGCTCTGTTACTTTGTCTTACAATAAATCACGCACATCTTATTTCTAACCTAAATACTACGCAGACAAGTCACAAATAACAAAGTCCTCGTCGTGAGTGCCGCCGCCCCTTCCTCCCTATTTTATACGTTTTACAATAAGTTTTAACAACACAAGAACCTAACAGCATCATGGTCTGACTAACCGCTGACTCCGAAATAAAACTATATTTATCGAACCGGAACTTAAAATGGCGGCGGCGGAAATTTGGAGGCTGTTCGCGTCGCTGCGAAAAACTTTTAGGAAACGCAAACCTGTGAAAAACTTCCTTGCCATCAAAACTTGTTGTTTAATTTACCTCTTTACGTTATCTTTTCATTTTCCCTTAATTTGTCGATTTTCGAGCTTTGAAAAAGGTTTTCGAACAGCCTTCACTGATTGCTGACCGCCATTTTGAGACGCCATTTTAGATTTGTTTAATTTAGTAATTCTCGTTTAGTATTTTGTGGTGTTTTTTACAGAATTTTTGCAACTGTTCGAAAACTTTGCACTCGGTTTTGTATTTTTTGTTCGTTCATGCTTTTTAATCAGCACTCAACTTTCTATATTTCATCACTAATTTACATTTTACCATTTATTTATAAAATCTCAATTTTGTCTAGAGTTAATAAGCCTTTCACCTATTTCATAGCTAAGAGGGATTTCATTACTAATAAATTGTTAGAAATAATCTTTCTCAGAGTGCCGAAATATCTTTTCTTTGTCCTTTTAGTTTATCATATTGCTGGGAACTGAATATAGTTACCTACATAATTACCGACGTAATTCCTTTGCTTCACAAAATTTAAAGTTATTTCAGTATAAAATTATACTGAAAATGCCAATTTATAAAATATAACAGATTTCTGAAATTCTCGTAGCCCTAATAAAATCCTGTATAAAATTTATAGGAGTATTTCTGAGGATAAAAGAGCAATTTAAATGACTTACAAGAAGGGATATAAGTGACACTTATGTAATTCCAAGTCTTTATGATAATTGGCACTTGCGTTGAGACATATAACATAATATAAGACTTGTAACTTTGTGTAAAACTTGAAGTTTTTTTTTAAGTCCTCGGCTTTTGTGTGAATATCTTACCCATGGTCAATATTCGTAGGCCAAGATTGTTTCCTTATTAATCCGAAAATTAAACGTTCATATATTTTACGTTTTAGTCCAAAATTCGGACAAATTAAAAAGCTGGGCCTTGTCCGGATGGAAGGCTGAACAACCGTTCTGCCACTCGCCTCCGATACTAATTATATTGGAAACAATGCGGCCAGATTAATGTACCACTTAAGGCATCTGCATTGGAACAATGTAGTTTCAGCCTTAGTCCACACATCTTAATTAAAAGTCAAGCTTGCTACGCCGCGCCGGTCTTAGTAGAAGCTCGTCGCACACAACTCTCTTTATGTCGCGTCACCTTTATACTTGCATGGAGTCATTTATGTTCCAAGCACCTCTCATTTATAAATGTTTAGGCACATGTTCATCAAGCAACCATCATACTAAAGTGCTGATGACCAGAATAGTATAAACAATATGTGAAATCGCTTGTTCAGTAAGTGAACAACGAATGGACTATCAGCTGGCTGGTTACCGGTGGATGTAAAGGAATTTTTACCAAATAAACTTATTTTAGGAACTTTTAAATTTGAATGCATTATTTTTTTTTACTAAGATTGATCATAAACCCTGTCAGCAGTGTTATCTCCCAGGCCGTAGCTTGGTTCGCGTAGAGACGTCCACGCTACGGAACCTCAATTCATTGCGCGTTCAATAAAGTATGTTCGAGTAACATGTGTTGTGTTCCGCAGATACATATTCACGATAGTGTCGTATCTGATCGGCGTGTTCATATTCGCGACGATCGTGGGCCAAGTGGGGAACGTCATCACCAATAGGAACGCCAACAGGCTGGAGTTTGAGAGGCTGCTCGACGGTGCCAAGACTTACATGAGACATCATAAGGTGAGTTTCTTTTTTTTAACAATGCGGTTTCGGCCACGATCCTGCCTGGTGGAAAGCGTCGATAATATCTATGATGAAGCGCGCCCGCCCAGAAGTATTTGAACAAACATTTGTGCGAGTTGGACAAAGGGTTTCGTACCACCATAAAATACAGGTATAGAACAGCGAAACCGGTAAGGGGAAATAATATAAATAAGTGGACAAGTACAAGTGTTTATCAAACAAAAAATGTTTCAAAAGTTCCACCAAGTGCCAACAATCACGAGCATCAACTGTATAGATAGATGCTATAACAACATCAAGGTGACGAAAAAAATAAGCTACGAAAATAATAGCGCCTCCGAAATAATTCGGCACCCCTTTTAGTACTAGTTGTTTGATTTCGTAAATTATCGTATTTGTAAGATAATTTGTCAATAAGTACGATTTACTACCCTATCAAAGATTGTAGGCAAAATACGATAATTTCTATGTTGACTAGCTATTTCCATTAATTACCTATACGAGTTCTTGTATATAAAGCAACACGCAGATTGTAAAAGAATATTTAGTAACATCAATTTCACCAAGTCAACAACTTGGAACTGACTTCTTGTAACTCGAACTGTAAATGCAACTTTACTGTCATACGAAACAATAAAAAGAAGCAAAAGTGGCGACTGCACCGATTTTAAACCAAATGGAAGAAATGCTAATGGCAAAAATAATGACGAGATGCAGTTTATTGAACAAGTGCTGATATCAATGTCCCATCCATCCATCCAACAGCCCGTGTTCGTCTACTGCTGGACATAGGCCTTTCCCAAATTTCGCCACTCATGTCGGTCCTCCGTCCTCCTCATCCAGCCGCCCCCCGCAACGACCTTCAGGTCGTCGGTCCAGCGGGTACGAGGTCGGGCTACCATACGCTTTGCTGTACGTGGTCTCCATTCTAAAGCCTTTCGGCCCCAACAGCCATCATTTCGGCGACAAATATAGCCTGCCCACTATCACTTCAACTTGCTGATTCTGCAGGCTATGTCAGTTAGTTTCGATTTCCGACGGATCTCCTCATATCGGATTCTATCCATCAGAGATACCCCAAGCATAGCCCGCTCCATAGCTCGCTGAGCGACCTTAAATCGATTTTAATGTTCCATATTTTTTTGTTTCTTTTATGTTGTTGGCCATTTAACGTTTACAACTTTACCAGATATAGCAATGGAATCCCGAGAACCTTCACCTCCAAACGAATTGGGAACTTGTATGTATTCTCGCTTGGCACTATTTTATTACGGTACCCAAAAAAGTAAAGTAAGGGGGAACGGAGCGAGGCGACCCTTTGGTTTTAAAGTAATTCATGATATACGCAAAAATCCGTTTGTTTTTCAATCAACTGCAGAATGAAACTAAAACTTAGACTACAACTGATGGCAGACTAACCTCCATAAAAAATATATTCCAAATACAGATTCCCGTTGTACATTAACAAGTACCGAGAAAAAGAGAAGAATAATGCAAAAGTATTGTATACAAAGTAATAAACAAAACAAAGGACACTTTACGACGCGAGGTTTCAGAGCCAAGTACGAACCTCTTCTCTCAATAATATACCGCGTCATCAAAAAGAGTCACGAACTTTGCTGTAATAAAATACTGTATGAAAAGTTCGAGACTTTGGCAGTTTTCGACACTGTAGCGGATTGAAAGCTCGTAAAAACTTTGTTTATGTAGCTGAATGATATTTCGCTACAATAAATACAGCTGAATAGTTGTATTTGTAAATCTTTCAGCTGCTGAAGACTTTTTGAAACAAAATAGTTGAAGAATTTAATAAAATAGAAACAGAATGACTAGCGTCTTTTTAGTACAAATTGTCTACAAATTAGATCAACAGCCCCAATATTGGCAACCTAGATCAAGCCTACTAATATGTTTTAACATGAGTACTTCAATATAAATAAATTACCGGATCTCACTCATGCCAATAAAAAAAGGTTCAATTCCTAAGCAAATAAAATAACAATAACATGAACTTTTAATATTTTGTCTTAGCTTTTGCCACTGATCTATAATTAATACAGACCTACACACGTAAGTCTGCCCGTGAGTGAGGTCGCGCTGGTACATCTAGCGATGCAAAGCTGTAAAATTACGCCAGTGAAATACGGTAACTTTCGGTAAAAAACGATATTTTACGTAAGTTACGGTAAAATTCCGTAGAAGTAGTATTACACGAACTCGTATCGTACAACATAATGTGGCCTCATTAGGGTAGGTAGGTTATTACTCTAAGGTATGTAGTATGATATGAATAAATAGAATTAATCGTTTCTAAAAGCTTTTATTTCACTTGCATTTTATTTATGTTATGTTTGTACGGGTCCAATAAAAAAATATAAACTTTCATTGGGAAACCCCGATCATAGATTACAACTGCGGCGTGGAAGGTGGACCGCGGTGGTATTGCCTACTGAGTAAAAGGCGATAACCACTTTCTGTAAAATAATTATTTCTTAAATAAAAAAATACCCAAACTAGCTAGAAGTAGCTAGATTCGTTTTGGTGTCTAAAATTGATTATTTTTTTGGCTAAAACGGATAAAAACCCGCTAGATCTAGCCACAAAGTGGCTAAAACAGCAATACTAGCCGTCGCTTACCGACAGCGGAACACCGAGAGAGAGCGGAAGCGGTACGGCAACAGCGCAAAATTGACTACGATGACTACCTCCACTAATCGGCAATGTCGCGTAATTATTTTGCAACCATACACGCGCGCGATTTAAAAGAAATCAAAATTTTATATGTCATAACTTGACGTTAATTTTACGTTAATTTTGCGGTAATCAATATAAAGTACCGTAAACTTCCCGTATTTTACGAGCGCTTTTGGTAAAATTACGTAACTTTGCAACGCTAGGTACAACGCGGCAAACTGTCAAAATGACGTTTCATATGAAGCTGGCGTTATTTCGTCCACTGACCACCGGCAAACTTACGCGTGTCGCACTTTACTAGTTTTGCGGATGCGGTTTAGAAGTATGTCATTTCGACATAACCTTGCAGCTCCAAAATAAGGGATAATAGCAAGCCGCAGCAGCTTTTTTTAATGTGACTTTTATGTTGTTGGGCATTTAGCGTTTACAACTTTACCGGACATAGCAAGAGAATCCCGATAACCTTCACCTCGAACCGCATATAGTGTAAGCGAATTAATTCCAACAAGAGGATGCAAAAAAACTGATTGTGAAGTGCAACAACGTTTCATTTATTTACGAGCATATCCGAAAAAACACCTAGTGGGAATTGGTTTCTCTACTTTTTAGGGTTTCCTATTAATGGTGTCCTATTAATGTCGCTCTGCTGTCTGTCCGTATGTCACGGGTCTTTAGCTTGCAGACGGAATGAGGTACAGGTCTAAAATTTGGATATGTTATGTAAAATGTTGACCCAAAACCGGATATTGAATTAAAAATTAAATTAAATTTATTTTGAGGAAAGAGGAACCGTAAAATTATTTTGTTCTTCCCCATGTAATATCCTACCCACGGCATGAGGGGTGTCATTTTTTAAAACTCGTTCAGTAGAGTACGCACATATATATTTTTTTTATCTCCATAAATAAAGAAATATGTCATCAAAGTTGTCAATTTTAGACCATTTCGTTGCGGGTTGTAATGGTCTATCTCAAAAACTAAAGTAGATAAGGATTTGAAATTATTACTATATTACGTGCTATAAACTCTATTTAAACAACAAATATATAAAACGCCTATTTCTAATATAGGTTTAGGGTTACGTACCCGAATACTCTACCAACTTTATTTTGCAGTTTTGTTTTATACATTTTGTAAGTGCTTATAAGTTGGTAATTTTTATTTAAATCATGATTTGCTAACCAAACTCCGTTTTTGTGACCATTATTTGCGAGTTGTAAATGTGTTTTATAAAGAGATTTATTTATTAACACATACATAACATACCTAACAGAAAAGAAGTGCTTCTGTGTGACATGTGTCGATTAAGCAGTCTGGCTAATCTTGATAGCTAGCTAGCTGGTTGTGATTGCGTACAGTAAACTAGAGACAAGATTTTTCATATATTTTGTATGAAGTGGTTTCACCCATACCCGTCACCCCTCAACTTCTTCCTCCCCAGGTGCCGGGCGGGATGAAGCGGCGCGTGCTGCGTTGGTACGACTACTCCTGGTCGCGGGGCCGGATCCAGGGCGGGGGGGACATCAACACGGCGCTGGGGCTGCTGCCGGACAAGCTGAAGACTGAGCTGGCCCTGCACGTCAACCTCAGCGTGCTCAAGAAGGTAACACCAAAGAATACACAACACATGGTCATGACGTAAATGTCCGAGGGGATGTCAGAAGTAGGCTTATGGATTAAGGAGAAAATTCCGGACCATTGCAGAAAATTCTGGACCATTGCAGAAAATTCCGGATATTTTCTTCAAAATTTCTAATTTCGCGGTATGTCGATTTGTGACTTGTGAAATGTTTTGTAAAACTTTTATAAAAGAAACAGAATTGGTGTGGGGTTCCTGAAGTCTAAACTATAAAAATGATTAATTACAAAAAATAATAATAATAATAGTACACTGTACATTTACATGTACATATATAAATACATAGCTCTGTTAATTCATATGAACATTATAAATGTGTTGAATAGGTACAGAGGTTGATTTAATTAAAAACATTTATTTTATTTTATTTCTAATTCATCTTCCTTCATTTGGGTGCAAATTCCTTGAAAATTCCGGACACTTTCGAATTCCCCCCGCATTCCGGACAAAGAACCATATTTCTGGACATATCCGGAAAAATCCGGACGTATGGCAGCCCTAGTTAGAAGTGATTCTGAGTATCGACCACGTTTCACCGACATCCCAGGTTAATGTGGTGAGCCCTATCACCGTAGTTTGATTACAAATATGGACTCACCGCTTATCGTCCCTTCTGAAGGACGCGGCCCGAAGACAAATGTACAGGATCCTACGGAACCTGAACCTGCAACATACATATCACTGGTCGAGACATTTGAACTAATACACCACAGAGGCGGTCAAAGAATGCCAAAGAATATCAGCTATACCTACGTAAAGAAGTGACACTCCCACCTCTTGGCAGTTTAACATTACCCGCAAATTGGAACTACGACTAGGGTTCACACTATTATTAAGTAGAAAAATCAATTGATTGATTGATTTTCAAAGTTCTTTATTAATAGCATAAAAAATACATTTACCTTACATATAGCTCTTAATTTAGCTACATGTATACGACATCATCATAAATTATACTTTAGAAAAATCAATTAATTCAATCTTATATTATGAGTAGGTGGTAAAGCTGATGCCGGGCTCGATAGTGGAGGTACCACCATCTTAATCGCAAATCCTCCCGAAGTTATTCGGGGGAGAGTAAGAGAACAGCTCTCAGGCAAAACCAGGCGGCCCACCATTGCCTGGGACCGATGGATGGCGGTATATCTATCCCCAATTGCCGAGCCTTATATAAAACAGGCTGGTGACGGGCAGCGGCGTCACTGGTACAAGGGTTTCGGCACCGCGCTCACCAACCCGCCTTCCAGTGTGTGAATATGGGCATTTCTTCCAGGAGGACAGCAAAGCGTAGCGAAATCCTGGAAAGGCCTACGTCCAGCAGTGAACAAAACAGGCTGATGGATGGATGGATTATGAGTATCTCAAGCCATGGGTTTAGCTGTAAATCCGTATTCATAAAACAGTTCCGTGAACGCTCAACCTAAATCGCTGGAGATAGAAACATAAAATTTGAATCATATGCCCCTTAAAATGGGGTTTAAACTTAAGTACCGACGATGCGTTTGCAACGGGCACAATGAGCTGTTTAGCGGACAAAGTCGCGGGCTTCCTCTAAAACCTTAAAAGGTAGAAAGTTTGCTACAAACGATAATTCTATATTTCATTTTCCATGCTCCATTGAGTGGTTCTCGAGTTAAAACGGAACATACAGACAAATATTTAAAAAATGGTAGTTTTGGCTTCAGTTTTATACTAATAAATCATCATAATTATTCATATTCATATATTTTATTGCATTCTATAATGTTTATACACAGGTGAAAAACATTAATATTTTTAGATCATTATGGACCTTAAATTCACTTATAAATCATTTCATTTGAAATTTCGCAAAAATGTTCAATGTACAGACACCACTTTCTTACTACTTTATTATTAGTATATAATGTAGTAGATATAGATAGATAAACTAAAAATTGCTACCTGCTGGCCTAGGGGTTCGTAGCATTTAACTACGACAACGACGTAGCAGTTTTGACAACTTTGTTGCATCTTTGTATCCAACGAGTTGAGTTATTGTATTAGATACCAATAAAATTTCATACCTATGTATTTTATTTTACTTGATCTCTTTTCTCATGTTTATTCCCTACTTAACCACACAGTAAAGCTTCACCTTTTAAAGTTGTAGAAAAGAAGTAGTTTCTATACAAAAATATATTTGCGAAATTTTAAACGAAATGGGCTATTAGTATCGTGCTGAGGCCAAAACTACAACTTTTAGAATTTTTTCTGTCTATCCGGCTGTCTGCCTGTCTTATTGTTACATTTTTACTCGAGAAGCACTTAACAGATTTGAATGCGGTTTTCTTTATTATCGTCGTATTTACTCTGTTCAACATGTAGGCAATGTGGGGTGTTGATAAAATAACGAAAGAAACATACAAACGAAATCTGCGTGCGAGGCCCCGGGCAAAAACTAGTCTTTTATAAAAATTGCGAAAACAAGTGATTTCATTTTCTTATTCAAATCGCGTGAATATATGCATTGCTTACAAAGTGGAGTAAACAACATTATCACTCGTAGAATAAACAAAGCTTCTGTGTTGTAGTCCTTCTTCCGAATTATAACGAAATCACAATAAATAAATATACACCGAAAGTGAAACAGGTGGTAGAGCTGATGCCGGGCTCGACTGTGGAGGTACCACCATCTTACTCGCAAATCCTCCCGAAGTTATTCGGGGGAGAGTAAGAGAACAGCTCTCAGGCAAAAAAACCAGGCGGCCCACCATTGCCTGGGACTGATGGATGGCGGTTTATCCATCCCCAGTTGCCGGGGCCTTATATAAAACTGACTGGTGACGGGCAGCGGCGTCACTGGTGCAAGGGTTTCGGCACCGCGCTCGTCAACCCCCCTGCCCAGCGTGTGTGAGTATGGGCATTTCTTCCAGGGGGACCACCAACAGTGGCGAAATCCTGGAAAGGCCTATGTCCAGCAGTGGATGAAACAGGCTGATGGATGTATGGATGGTGAAAAATATTTTGTAACCTGGGGTGTAGCAATTGTCACACACAATAATATATTAATATAATACTCTCCTATCATTAAATTCTGATTATGAACTCAAAAACAGTGCATAATCAAAATCACATATTTTATACACGAACGTCTTTCGTACGGAAAAAAAGTTTACAAAATAAATATAATAGTTGTGAATCGTAGGCGAGTTTTGTAAAAGTGTCGCACAAGTGATTTAATAACTAGTTATGTGTAGTTTCATAAACTACTGTTCTAGGAAAGGCCAGCAGTGGATGAACACAGGCTGATGGGTGGATGAATATTTATACATAACTTTCTGTATCGGATATACATATAGGCCATTGATCGTATATGTATGTTACATTTGAAGTCAAAATAATGGTAAATCATAAAATTTATCACTCTTTAGGCTTTTACAGTAACATGTATATGAATTTATTCCTCAAATATACCTTAAAATTAGTTCATGTACGTGTATTATTTTATTTTTCATCACTAATTCTCTAAAAGTAAGCCGTATTTAACTCGAAATTCGGGAGGCAAATTTGATTTACCAACCTAGGGAGGTAAGTAAATTTGAAAATCGAACGAGTGTTGCTTACAGGCACTAACTATATAGTCAATCACTCGTCTCGTTAAATGACAATGGAAAATATATTTTCTGCCTATTTCCTTTTTATTTTGTTATTCTGTATTTTATTTATATACTCGCTACTCGTCGTTTGATATCATTATCGGCTTCACATGGCCTGCGGTCTACTTCCTCTCCCAACTCGTATTATTTAAGAAAAAGAAAAAGTCCCATGAAAGTAAAATGGCGGCAGTAAAATTATCTTGTTGAAAACGTTGTTGCAAACATAATTTCATAATTGATTAACGACATATTTCATTGATTGCACGTCGAATTAATTTTTATATCCTGCAAAATGTGTTATTAGTTATTTTATTATAGATAGACCCTTGATAATGGTGTAAAACCGAAACCGGTTGGTAAAAATACAAGGTGAAATTCAATCAACCGACCAAATTTACAGTGGAGACTCGGTTAGTAATCAAGAACAAGGTTCAATGACCCTTTAAGGGAAATTAGAAAAAAAAAATTTTGTCCCGTAGTAAACTAGTCCAACCAGTACGGAAGCAAAAAAATGTATATATCGAATTTGGCCAAAAGGATTACTGAACCGTGTTCCTGATCACTAACCGAGTCTCCAGTATGAATTTGGTCGGTTGATTGAATTTCACCTTATATAATTATAGTGAAACAAGTACGGGTGAAGGTAGTCATCGTGTTATAATATTGTTAGTTTTTTTTTTCTCGCAATAGTAATAAAAAGTGGAGTGTTACACACGGTTGTAAGTGATCAATTACACCCTCTCTTGAATAACAATCTACTATTATACTTTTCCCGCGGCTCCGCCCGTGTTTTTGGCGGTTATTTTTGAACACCAATATATGTCAACCAGGGTCACTAAATAAAAAACCGCATCCAAATTCGTTGAGTGGTTCTCGAGTTAAAACGGAACATACAGACAGACAGACAGATAGAAATACATATAGAAAGACAGACAGACAAAAATTCTAAAGTTTAGTTTTTGTCTCAGTACAACACTAATAACTAATTTCAATCAAAATTTCGCAAACATACACGCTTCTTTACTACTTTATTATTAGTATGGATGAGTAAGCCCAAATTTTAATTTTGTTTGTTGGGTTTATTCGTTTTTAATTTTATTTGTATTTTTTTTTTGTTTTAAATAGTCTTGTAATAAGTGTTTACGTTCCACTTACATTGCACGAATAAATTATTCATTTTCATTTTCACAGATCAACCTCGAAAAATGTGGATAAAATGAATATCAGTTTCTTCGAATGCATTATTAAAACATTGTAACAAGTAAAGTAACTTGGGGCCATTTCCACTTAATCTTGAAGCCTCTTGTTTTCGAAGCTATTCATCTTGTTACAGTTTTATCTTTATCATGGTACAGTTTCTGTGAGATTAGTTCACTTTTAATTGCAATGATAAATTTAACTTTTTATTGTTACTTCTTGATAAAGTTTTAATTATAGACTACACAAAGTACACGAGCTACTTGAACCAAAAGGCGCCTTTTTAATATTTTTTTTTATTTTTTTTTTACAACTATGTTTATTATATGATTAATAGTCAATTCCATAACTAGAATAACTATAAACATAAATATTTTATTTCTTTGAATACAACATAGATATGAATTTGAAACAAATCGACAACATTTCATTTTAGTTAACCATTTGTTTTTAATATCTATAGGTATATTGAAGGCGGCGTAAAAAAGAAACTTATGATTTTTTTTGACGTTTTTCCTGCATAATTTAATGTTTTCTTATTCACTCATTCTAAAAGAACGTAAGTCGCATCTGAGGATTTCAAAAGTCGATGTTCATTGCCAATCGATTATTAAAAAAAAAGCGTAGCATGTTTATGTCTACTATCACATGATATGACAGTTGATTTTTTTTTAAACAAAATGAACTTATGGGCAAAGGAAATAGTTTTTAGAATCGTGCGTTTACCATATTTTTAGTTTTTTGAAAATACCTCTTCATTTAATCACGATTTAATTCTCAAAAAAAATATGACGCTCAGAAAGCCCATATCTCGAAATGGTTTTTAGTTTTCGTTTAAATCGATTTTGAACTGTAAACCCCTGTTCCAGGTGACGATATTCCAAGAGTGCCAGCCGGAGTTCCTGCACGACTTGGTGCTGAAGATGAAGGCTTATATCTTCACTCCGGGAGACTCCATCTGCAGGAAAGGTCAGCTAGGTTCACTACGAGGCTCCTGACGCATGTGATGTGCTACGCCGTAACCGTATACCTACTACGCCGTAGCTGAACGCTACAGGCGTATGCGCTACGGCGAAGAGATCTATAAAGCGTGAATTGAGCAGTAGCTCTTACTAAGCCGTAGCAAAGGATATCAGTGTTTTTGTCACTGCCAGCTTAGATATATAGATGATATGTTTTATTAAAATAAAAGGGAATCATGAAAATTTTAAATGAAATAAATCAGGCTCAACATTTAAAAAATCTAAAATTCTAAAATTACCTATCAATATTAATAGATGATACTGTTAAACTTATTAAAAATATACTTACCTACAAATCCTAAACCTGTTCCAAATTGGTCACCTGCGGCATGGTGCCCAGAACGCTGGCCACATTTCCTCTTTGGATGGACAAACTTATACGTTGGCCGAGGAATGCGCCAGCCCTTCGGTCACCCGATGTAATCACTAAAAGATGTTGATAACTCTTTTAATTTAATTTGAATATTTCTTTTGTTGTTTATGTAGTGGGTTGTATTTATTTAGAATTTGCATATTTTAAATCATTTCACGTCCACACAAAAATAAGATAGAAAAAAAATTTGTAATATAACTTGATGGATTCCTAACTATGCATGTAAACAAAACAATCAAAATCCCTGTACCCGAACGTAAACTCTGTTGAAATAAACATTACCAAGTTGGTGTCTAACTCCACATTTCAGTTCGGATTCAAATTGTAAAACCTGACTCGAACAAACAAACTTTATACGAAACTGTTTGAATATTTAGTAACTTTTGAGTGTTTTTGTTGCCTGATAAGAAAGAATTTTGTCTACAAACGAAACTGTTTTAGGGTTCCGCACCTCAAAATTAAACAAACGGAATCCTTAAATTAAAGGATCACTTTGTTATACTTTGAAAAAAATTTGGTATGGGTTGACTCATTTGACATGAGTCTATAAGTAAATAAGTTTCATGGTTTGGAACACTAATTGAACGTGCGAGCGAAACGAGCGAGTTATCCGAGTCTACTTGAACAATCCGGCGTTTCTATGTATGTATGTATGAATGTTTGTTCGACGATAACTCGAGTATTGTTGATCGGAATGTCATGAAATTTGGCAGGCGAGTAAATAAGGTAAAAAGAATTTTTAAATTCAAATATGAGCCAAATCGGTCAAGCGCAAATCGGGCGAGCGCAAGTTCACAGTTCGGGGCGAACTACTAGTTTACTACTACTACTATTTCGTGATTTGTGATTTAACCACTTCATGTTATGTCTTGTCGCTTCAACCTACCTACTTCGATCACTGCTTATAACATATAACCCTGTAGCGAGGGGGCACGAGAGGTCCAGCGTGCCAATCTATTATCTCTATTTCCAATAACATAAAGTCCAATATGCCTTGTAGCTAGATGGCGCGGGAGATCCAGCAGTATCCCCAATCCGTCATCTCTATTCTGTATAACATAAAGTCCACAATGCCCTGCAGGTGAGGTGGCGCGGGAGATGTTCATCATCGCGGACGGCATCCTCGAGGTGATCTCGGAGACAGGTCGCGTGCTCACCACCATGAAGGCCGGAGACTTCTTCGGGGAGATCGGTATACTCAACCTCGACGGACTCAACAAGTGAGCCTCTTGTTTAACCAAACCTCACAGTATTCCACATCAGCGAACGAAAATAATAAACTATGTAGAAGACGCATTTCTTACAAATCGTCATTCAAAAATGGTGACACTGGTGGCTGACTCACAGTGACAAAGAACATAATAGGAACCATCCTATAAGCTCTTGTCGGTGTTAACTGTCTCCATTGAGTTTTATTCATTGCCACCTCTTTGAAATCTTGTTGTGACATTTTAATTGTTCTACATAACCCATCCAGGGTTTTCCTCCTCTTCTCTTTTCTTCTTTTATTTCCTTTTATATGTTTATTATAAAGTATTCTTGTCTGAGTATGTATCTGGACATCTTTCCACTCCTATTCTCTATTGTTTCTATAATCCTTCTCTCTCCTACCCTTCTTAGAACTTCTTGATTGGTTACTCTTCCCGTCCAGCTTATTCTTTCCATTCTCCGGCAGCACTACATCTCAAAAGCCTCTAATCTTTCTTTATCTCTTTGTATCATAGTCCAAGTTTGGCTGCCATAAAGAGATACTATTTATTATATAATTACTTATACGATTAATTATTTACATTTTCATCACAGCACATCAAAACAGATAAACATATAAATTATACACAATTATTACAATGTACATATTAATCAATTATGTCGGGAAACAGTATTGCATGGCAAACAAGTCGATAGACTCTTACGCCACTGTGTAATGTCTACTACTCTAAATATAATGTCTATGGAACATGCTGAAAAACAGCGCCGGGCAGATGAATATTGTATCTATCTATCTGACTGACGGCAAATGCTGAGCATGCATGCCACCATTTGCCAGAACTTTATAAAAACAATTTATTTAGGAAAAGCATATAATATAAAACTATATCCATAAGATTTAATTTGAACTGCTATATTTATTGTAATTTTTTTGTTATTCTAATCTAACACTTTAATAATGTCTTTTTTTTATGTATAGGTATAAGTTTAAATAGGTACTTTTTATGTCATTGTTTTTCGTGTCTTGTTTTTTTTAAATTAAGTTCTGGTTATTTTTCACTTTTTTTGTGTTCTGGCAATAAATACCATTTTATTTATTTCTTTATACTTCAGGGTACCTAGCATAGTAGACCATATCGAGCTTTGACAGCTTGATATACACTATCTGTCCGTCTTTAGGTAGATCAACAGAGTCAGATAGAGCACTGTATCAAGCGCTATCGAGCTCGATATGGTTTGCTATGCTAGACTAGCAGATCAGACTAAGAACCAACGCCATAATAAACAGTGCCAGAGGAATGTTTTCATGGGGCAGTATCTTTAGCGCTAATCAGAGTTTTTTTTTTTTTCTTTCGCCACCTACCAGTTTTCCTGTCCAAATGGACAAAATTAGAACCAAAACCAATGAGAATCAATGTAATTTATTTGTGCATTATAGGTACATCATATATTTATATTATTTCTTGCGTATTCTTGGCTGAAGTACGGTATTATCCTATGGGGCAATAGTGTAAATGCTGAAGATTTCTTTAAGATACAAAAGAAATGTATTAGAATTATAGCTAACATACATGTTCCAACCAGTTGCACAACATATTTCAAATTCTCACGTTAACATCCCTATACATCTATGAAATGTGTATTTTTGTTAGGAAGTATAAAGACTACTTCCACACGGTAGGAAGCACACATACGTACAATACGCGACATAAAAACCGGTTAAATCTTCCGACCTCCCACCTAACTATGTTTATGAATGGCACATACTACACATGTATAAAAATATATAACCACCTACCTGAGACAATGAGAAACTTAGATGATAAACGATTTATATCAAGGTTAAAAAGCCTGTTGCTTGAAAAATGTTTCTACACTCTGAAAAGCTATTATGAGCACCAATTTTGAAAAAACGAACTTTATATACCTAATTAAACTTAATCTTACATAGATAGCATATATAAAATGTCGTCGCATATTTAAGAGCCATGATCTTGTCATATAACATGTAGAAAGTGTAAATATTAAGTTAAGTTATTATTTTAAGTAAATTGCAATACCTTACCTAGGTTAATCTTATATAGCACAAAAATTTATTTATAAGAACATTATGTACCAAGATTACGCAAATAAATTTCTATTTCTATAACGAAACGTTATTTCCACCGTTCAACATAAATTGAACGTTACGTTGAATATAATATGTAGAGATCTTCAGATATAAATATTTTATTCCCTAAAACCTGCCCGACGTAAGTAATTAGAAGGACTGAAATAAACCCCTGGAGTTTCATTATTTGTGCTATAAAATTAACTAATTTCTTTCCCCGCTATATTAATATTATAATTATAACTCACTTCAACAATTTTCATGTAATAATATACAAGTACGAGCACGAATTTCAAAACAAGAAGAATATAAAATGAATATGGAATTAATTAATGGAATCAAAACAAGAAACGAAGAACAAATCCAATCCGTGTAACTAATTTAGCCATCCAAATCCTCGGTAATCTATTCCAAATACCCCAGAAGTACCGTTTTTCCGTTTACCGTCACGGCAACGGCACCGGCGACGGTTCGGCTGAGATGGAGGTGTATGAAATTATCATCGACATCGGCGACGGCACGTTTTCATAGATTTTGCCTCCACCTTAGGGGCCTTCCTGTAATCACGTAAGGCCCCAACCGTGGCGGAGGGGGTCAGTAAAACATCATGATTAATTAACAATGGGGGATGGGATAATGGGACATGACAATTACAAGTATTTTTTCGTCGACGAAAAAATAAAATTTACTGAGCTTGGAAACCTTTATCATACCTGAAGATAGAGGCGCTGTATGCTGAGATACTGGCTAATCACCTTTTCAACAGCAGATGCTGTCAATTTGTACACAGTATTATTAAAGCCTTTATGCTTTCTTCTAGTTTATAGACAAATCGTGTGAACATGTTTTCATGCCTTTTGGTTCAAATAAATTCAAATCCCTCATTTTATTAATATTATGGTATTTCAAATTCTAATTTTATGTTTTTTTTTATGAAATAAATTTAAAAATACCTCATATTTTCAATTAGAAAATTACGCGTGATGAACACATGAAGGGGGGGGGCGGGGTTATAAAAGTGGCCTCATAAACCATAGCCCTGACCTCGCCGGTGCCGTTACCGGTGACATTACTGGTGCCGTGCTGGTAAGTGGAAAAACGGATGAGGACACGTATCTCTCTTTTTTTAAACGTAGGCAGTATGATTCCGCATTAATTGACCAATCAATGGACGAAAACATGTTGCGAATTCGCTTTCAAATATATTCAGGTTTTGGGTCCATTTCATCAATATTTATGCTACACTTTTGTCATTCCACTTGTTAGTTAGATAACAGCGCCCGTAAAAGCCAGGATTTCAACTCGTAGTCGGCTTCATCCGCGCTGAAAACCAGTTTAAGCTTAAAATTAGCATAAATTGACCCTGTCCAAGGGTTTCTTTGATAATCCAATCCAGGCCATATCAATCCAGGTCTTTAGTTCAAAAAACGTACATCACGTGTTGATAGTAAATCAAGCAGTGATAGAATTTGCAGAAGAATGACAGCCGGTTGAAAAATTATTATAAACTCACCAGCCCCGGTGTGGGTTCGAATCCCACCTGACCATACCTATTGTAATTTTTGTGAAAAAAATCTGATTGATTTTTATAACTTGTTTTGAAGTCTATATAATATCGGGAGTATTTGGCCCAGATATTATCTCAAGCAGAGATAAGCTGGCTTGGCAAAGAAAATCCTAAAAACCGTCTTACAGGATCAACCAAATCTCTTAAAACAAAGCCCGTGTCCCTGAAACGTAACGAGTTGTAAGGCTTGTAATTATCTGACCACGAGCTTGTCTAGTCCATCTTATAAATCCCAGTCTTTTCCTCAAAACTCCCTCTGGAATCGACCTACATATTTCGGGGCCCTTTCCTTGTCCCTACCCACCCCACATTGTTTCTGAGCTGTTAAAAGAAAATGTAGTACGCCGCAATAAAACCGCGGGAACCATTTAAAAACTGCGTTCTTTATTTTAGTACAAAAGATCGTAAAGTTTGAAGAATGTGGTCTTTAAAACAAAATTCTAGGGTTGTAAGTTTGTTTCTTAATTCTATGATTTTATTTAGTTTTTTTACTGCTCCGACTTAAACTGAAGCCCTTTTAAGTTGTTCAGTGTAAATGAGGCTCAACTAACAGATAAATTGAGTTAAATATCGACGCAGAGTAAATTCCATGCCTGAATATACGAAAAATAGAAGTGGTTCTCTTGCTTTACGCGAACATACATGTGGATTAGTTTTTCAAGTGGAAACGTATGGCCAAATCCGTAGAATATCGTAAAATGCTCAAAGGAGTCTCCGGGCCGATTTTGATGAAAACCAAAACATCATTCGATTTTATTTTATTATTTCCCTATTCGAGAATCGAACCAGTGGATTTTTAAAAAACCCTGTTTATTATTAAACCAATCGATAATCGCTTATAAGGACCAAATGCTGGCAAGTAAATATATACGTCAAACTGAATAAAAGTGCTCATTTTTATTAAACTAAACCATATTTTAAAGTTTTCATACTTTACTCGTTCCATAACTATTCTTGGTTGAAAAGCTTCAACACACTTCTGGACACGACACTTTGGTGACTGGATGATTAGAATCAAGTTTGCCAACTTTGCACTTCGGTGCTAGATTTAGAAATATTTTCATATATTTCGCAATTTTTTACATTCAGCACCTAGTACTAAATAAAAATCATGCGAAACCTTGCCACACATACGAAATTACGGAAAAAAACATGTAAATTGGAAAAGTCGGCTAAAAGTACGAGTGAACAACCATTAAGACGGAGGGATACATTTTAAAAATACATATTTACCAAACAAAAAAAATAAAACTAGCACTATTTTTGGAAACCCGTATCGATCTAGCACCTTTTGAGATGTCATTTAGCACCCGGGGTGTTGAGTTGGCAACCCCAATCACGCAACATGTTGTCAATCTACATATAACTACCTATTCAAAAGTTAACACTCCTTAGTCCAACCATCTCTCTATAGTTAGTTTTGTGATAGAATTGTTCTTCTTGCCAACGTTCCAGGCGCACAGCAGACGTCCGCTCCGTGGGCTACTCGGAACTTTTCTCTCTCTCCCGTGAAGATGTCCTTGCCGCCATGAAGGACTACCCAGAAGCCCAGGACATTCTGCAAACACTGGGCAGGAAGCGGCTTCAAGAGGCCAAGAGCATGTCACGGAAGAAAGGTGGGAAGAAAGAGCCAGGGAAACCAAAACGTAATGAACACAGACCTTTATAGTAGAAACCACTGCTTTAGCCTAAATCTCACTACAATAGCATAAATCATCAAATTGAAATTGTCTTAGCCTTGTCAAGAACTGGGTGAAATGTAGTGCTCTCAGCTACACTAATAAAAACATCTTGTTAGGACCAAAAACAAGTTGAATATGTTTTTTACTATTACAGGGGATATAAGTCCAGAAAAGGTTGCTGGCGATGACAGCGCACCTAAACGGATTGTCCATAAACTTGGAAGGGAGGTCAAGGTATGAGTAACCCGGACAATTTTCGCTTTCAATGTGGTTTATCAAAGTACTTTTTTTAATTATTTTAATAAATATTGCAGGGTATACGCAACGCCATCAGGAGTCGATCCCGCGTCGGTCGACGGTCTGGTGAATCAATGGAACTGACAGCACTCGCTGGGGCTGAACGAGTATCTTCAGGAGAGGGGAAGATGTTGAGACGAATGCCGAGGGTTGAGAGTGATGACTCACAGCACGCACATCAGGTGAGGTCGCAAAAAACTTTTCGAGCCATAGACGCTAGAAGTACCGACTTCTTAGAAAATTCATTCATAGATTCAAGTTTAGGCCAAACTATGGTTCCTGCTTTAATACCTATTTCTGTACCTCATAGTGCATCATGTTTTCATTTTTAGGATAACGGTGAGACGACTTCTGGAAGTAAAGATGGTGAAAAATGTGTTTCACCTATAGGGGCTGGATTACCTTTACTGTCACGATTGAAACTACTGAAAGAAAAGCAGGCATGTATTGTTACCCCTTTTTTTATTTGTTTGTATCAGTTAACAATACTATGCAATTTTTTTTTATGTATACATCTTCCTTAGGATCGCGAAGAAAAAGCTGCTAAGCAGAGACAATCTACGTCATCAGTGGTATACCCACCACAAAGTCAACCTACTCCATCGACCAGTTCGGCTCCAGATGGAGAACCAGAAGTCATTGGAGCAGGTCTTCCTTTAATTCAAAGACTCTTACTCCTTAAAGCAAAGGAAGAACGAGATAAGAACCAGCTGACACCAACTAACAGCAACCAAGCCTCAAGTTCCGATACCATTAGTCCCAGCTCAATAAAAAGTCCACTCAGCCCTACAATAAAGACCTTAAGTCCTATTAGAAAAGGTTCAGAATCGAGCTCTCCTGGTAAGCTCCAGAGCCCTACTACAAAAACATCTAGAAAAAATTCCTCCGGATCCAGTGATGGTGCTTCAAGACCTAAAGTTAGTTTTAGAGACAAAATTTTACAAGTTCAAAGTGATGGAACGGCGGTCTCTCAACCGCTTAGCAAAGATGTTAATGAAAAACCAGCAGCCGTAGTTGAACCTATACCTAAAACTGAAAGCAATATAATTTCCATTCCACATTCTGTTGTGAGTAAAATAAAATCTCCAGCAAAAGCTGTTGGAACTTCATTTCGGGATAAATTAAAAATGTTACAAGGTGCTGCTCCAACTAAAGAAGATACATTATCAACAGAAAAATCAAAGTCACCTTCAACAGAAAAATCTACTGTAGAAATCACAACTTTACAACCTCACGAGGCACCCAAAGAGGAACCTAAACCAAAAAAGCCCTGGTCAAAGTTGAAAAAGGCTGCTATTTTAAGTGAATCAAAGAGCCAAAGTAATTCAAGTAGTGTAGAAGAAAAAAAGGAAGAAAAAGTTCAACCTCCTTTTAAAGAAGATACACCCGAATCATCTGTAAATGTAAATGTGCCTATAGTAACTACAGCAGAGCTTGTAAAAATAGACAATAATAATATTGAAATACATAGTGATAATGTTAAGCAAGATAATCCTAAAATTTGCTTAACAGGCCCTTTGGAACCCGTCCAGGAGAGATCTGTAGATTTACTAAGCTTATCACCAAAGAAAAGTAATGTAACAAAACCATCTGACATAAGACCTGCCACAGGGACTACATTATTCCCAAGATCTAAAAATTACCAATCAATAGATGATTTGTCACCTGAGTATGGTGGACTACCATTCGTAAAAAAATTGAAAATTTTGAACGAAAGGCAGAAACTAGCTGAACTAGAAAAAGTTGTTAAAACTCGAAGCTCGAGTTTAGATTTTACAAGTTCATCGGAAGATTTGCTTTATGATACGCTAACTAGAAGCCACTCTGAAGGTAGTACAATGGACAAACGAAGATATAAAAGAAAATCAATAGATTCTAGTTGTAGTCATGAGTCGAATGAAACTCTTGAAAGGCGTACACTGAAATCAATTCTTAAGAAACTTTCTGAAGATGTGACACCAGCTGCTAGTCCTGAAAGAAGAAGTAGCGAATTGAAAAGACTAATCAGAGCACCAACACTGGAAGGATATGCAGCAAGACATTCAAAATTTTCCAAGAGTGTTACATTTCATAGACATACGTTACCTTCTCCTCCATCCAGTGCTCCTGTTGATTTGAAACCCGGAATATTTGAAATGCCTGACCCAATTCAAGACACTGTCCCAGAGATTGCTCCAACACCACCACCAGATGATATCATTAATATTACAAGTGAAAATAGTGAACTCACTCCTCAAAATGAAAGTGTAATAAGAGCCGGGATCAACATTGCAACAGAATATGAACTCCAACAAAATATAGATCCAATGTACGATCTTAAATCGTTAAGACCTGAAGATATTAAAGTGCCTTCGGAGAAACCTAAACTCACTTTGATATCAGCTGTTGCCAATCAAAGAAAACTTTTACGGGGTAAGATATTTTTTATTTAACCGTATTTTCAATTTCTTCATCTATTATTATAAAATAACTATATTAATTTATCTTATTATAGTTCCATAATATTGTATAATATACAATACAATTAGGAGTATAATAATATGATATAATTTAGTACTCTATAATTAGATATAAAAACGTAGGCGGAGTGGGGTGAAGTTTAAGATTAGATTATCTTTACGTTTATTATGATCGTAAATCATTTCTTTTAGGATCCTTAGAAGAGCAAGAATATTTTGGAGAAGTACTATTAGGAATTAAACAAGTCATCCAAGGACATTTGCACGACGTTCAGGGTAAATTTCAAGAAAGGTAAATCTCATTACAATGCATATAGTTACAAAAGAATATTTTACTATTCTTAAGATAACTTTTAGTATTTTTGACAGGTTTAACAGTCTAGAAAATGAAGTAAGGAAACGAGATGAAATTATCAGTCAACTACAGAAGCGGATACAAGAACTAGAAAAGTTCGGGCTTTCAGGTCTTAGTCCAAGCACGCCACAATTTGAACTACAGAATATCGCACCCAGTGAAGAACAGATGAATGCTAGTGAGCAGATGAAAAAGAATGGAAGTTCTGGTAGTGAAGACGTTTCTGGAACTGATGAGGGTTTTATGGTAATAATATAATTTGAATAAACTCCCGCTTAATCTAGTTTCTAGATCTCAATGATTTTGACAAATCAAATCATAAAATATATGACACAAATAAACTGGTCAAGTGTGAGTAGCCTTCGTGCCTTGAAGGTTCCGTGCTCATCGTTTAAAACAACAACGTATTCTACGAGCAGTTATGAGCGACCAAGCTAACTTGACACGATCTTGTAAACTCCATGTATCCAATAGGTCTAATTAAGTTGCTCTTTATTTTTTTTATTGCATAATTAATTATCAGGAATTTTCAGATTTTTACCCGATGGGTCTTAATGGTGAGCCAACGTGTATGAAATTTATTACGTAAAGGGAAATAACTTTTCTCTGCGTTAAGTTAGAAGCCTGATTTTTATCAGCACTATGGAGCCATAGATTTCTGTGCTATCCGTTTCAAATGCTATTAGGACAGGACCTTTTGCCTGTGTGCGTTAGCACACTATGTGCATCTCATTCACTCACGCACTTCCGTCAACGTTGCTAACGCACACAGACATCAAGTATGACAAGTATGTCCTAATAGTACCTGAAACGGATAGTGGGAGGTATTAGTTTCAACTTGATATCTCTGACGGGGCCCGATAAAAAGGGTCTTGACAAAGGGACAGACATGCAAACAGACAGATTTAAGATCAAAGGGGAGGTTACACATTAGAATGTAAGATTTCAATCAAATTGCAACACTTTATGCATGTAAAGGAGCTTGCGAAAAAATCATATTATTATTGAATATAAAATAGTACTCTTATTTAATACAGAGAGGAGACTCTTTGGACACCGTATTCGCAACATCACCACCAACTGTCAGTGCTGAAGAAGACCCTGATAAAGAAAACCCTCTAGAAATACAACAAACCGTACCTCAAAGAACATCTTCTGAGGATCTCACTGAAGAGAAACTAGCCGAAATCACTAAAGGAATCGAATTAGGAAAGCTTTCGTATTCAGAATTACAAAGTCTAGCAGATACTTTAGCAAACAGAAGTGATAAAACTTCATCCAGCAAAGAAGAATGGACTATCAGTAAATCGAAAAGGCTAGATTTGAATCTAGATGGCAAAGCAGGGACATATTCGAGAAAAAGAGCAGCTAAGTTGAAGCAAAAGAAATCGTGGGAGGATCAAAGTGACCAGGAGAACTTGGAACTCCATGATTTAACTCGGTAAGAAATTATACTCATATACGTTCAATTCTTTGAACTTGTTTCGTTTGTGCTTTTTTGATTTCACTAACAAAGAAAAAAACACTACGGATTCAATAAGTAAAACGATAAAACTTCCTGTGTACCGCATTAGCGTATTTCTCTTTGTCTTCAAGGCCAATATCTCCCCAAATCACATCAGAAGATCGGTCACTCCTCAGCCCAGAACAATCGAGTCTCCGCTCCAACAAACGTGGCATTCATCCGTTCCATTTCTTCGGTACTCATCTGGACACTACCAAAACTAAGATCAAGAAGACCTTGTCTGTTGACACTGGCATGCATCACACTGGGCGAAAGGACAGACGTAAGTATTTTAATTATTACTCGTACGAGTATATAGGCCTTGAGCTATGCAAACAACAAACTTTCCATAAGCACCCTGCTATAAAGATAACTTCCGGGTCTTCCTAATCTTCTTCCTACTTTTAAATTAATATAAACTTCTCGAGCAGTGAATTTGCCAATTCTGATAAAAAGAGAAACTACCTATTTTCTTGTTTCAGATGACAGCAATCGCCAACGTCAACATCGCAAATTCAGTCTTGGTTCCTTTTTCGGCTACCACCGTGGCGGTTCCGTACACAAAACCGCTAACAACTGCTCCAGGGATGTGGTTCTCGATATTGGCAGCGATTATAGCTGGAGCGATACGTATGTATAGTGTACCTGTATAGTGTATATGTATTTATAATAGCTCAAGCTGTGTCTTAAACGATCTTATCTTTCAGAACATCAACTTCATCAAGCTCTGATGAATCAGTTCCACGAACACCTGTGTTCGAAGAGTTCATAGAGTCCTGCTCCAGGCGAGGGCGGGCTGGTTCAAGCCATGGCAGTACGTCACCTATCAGAGGTAATTTTTCTGCGTGTCTGTTCCACTATGATTTTCTTTGTTTTGAGTTTCAGATACTTCAAATATTTTAAACCTCGCAGGACTAATGGAATATATGTCCCATTATCAATTGTTTTACTATTGTTATTTTTTTCAGTCATGTAAGGGTTAAACCATTGTTCCAAAGCAAAGTTGCTTTTTAACTGCATTTGGACTAACTTCTATCGAAAAATGCATATCATCTCATTCTTATTCAAATTAATGAGCTATCCTACCAGGACCTCTATTTATTTGTCTCCTAATTTTTTCTCGTATTCTATGTTACCAGGTAGCGGCGGTGACTGGGAAGTAATGATGCTCGCCGAGGAACTGGAGAAAAGGGAGCAAAGGGAGCGAGAGGAGAGGAGGCACTCGCACTACCCCACCACGCTACGGGATTTGGAGGAGGTGGGGCAAACTTACTTACTAGTTTAAACAAAACCAGTCAAGGACTATCCCATTTATGTTTGATATTTTAACGTCTAAAAATAATCTCCTTCTGTGGTATGGTTGTTCGAACGTCTCGTAAGGGCACAATTACCTCATTAGGCTCACGACCTATCACGCTGAAACGTAATAAATAATCGTCAGACAAACGTAGGTGTACGAAAGTGGACTGTGACTTTCGGTGACAATGTGTATGTCATCCACTATTGTATAGGACATGACCAAACAAGGATTTGACGAGCGTCTGCGTAATCTCATGGATGTTGGTATTGTCACAAACCTCTCTTTACAATTCCAGGAATCTGACACCCCACAACGCGAGGACAGCCTCGACGAGTATTCCAACATTGAAGACTCCAACTCCTCCTCCACCACCCACCTCCTCTCGCAATCCTTAAGCGAACCATCCTCCCAGCAGCAGTCATTAGAAACCTCCTTTATCGAGCAGACTCCTCGAGAGTCCCGCCATCGCGTCGGCTCTGTTGGCGAACCCATCCGACCTCAAACGTCAAGAGGACTCATCCTTCGAGCTGCCTCGCTGGATAGGGAAACCACCGGGCAACAGACCAGAAGGTTTGGATCCCTGAAGTCTTCAAGCATAGATTCTCATAAGAGACTCTGATCCGGCTCTCAAAACGGGCCGGACGAACGGAATGGTCCGATTGATTCGAATTTCGAAATGGGAGCGCACGTGTCTCGAAATTCAAAGGAAGCGTCGACAGATCGTTGCGGCGGGAATTCTGAAAACCGACCAGAAATCCAAGATGGCGACCGGAATGTCGAACTCTTCGGTCAATTATTGATGGTGATTATTATAATTTACGAGAACTTTGACTGTTTGTTTTTCTTAGTATTAGAGTAGACTTTATAAATCTTTGAAATTGCGTTGTGAACTGATCAATCGAAGAAGTTTTATGTAGTCATTTCGTTAAGTTATTCGAACTCTTTGTTGTAATTGTAAGTCCTAATAAATCTACGAGTAACATTTCTATCATTATTTACTAGTAAACTTAAACCTAGTACTTTGTCTATCCCCAACCTACTCTACGAGTTTTTCTGGGTCTTTAGTTGATAATGTGGTATGACCATAGTTCTAGGTATAAATACTCGTGCTAATAGCATCTGTTGAAAATGGCACAAAACTACTATTTCACTTGATTACTTCTAGTCTTGTATAGAACATTTTAAACTAGTTTTTATAGCGGGATATCTTTGAAATTATACAGTAAAAACATTTTAAATTATGACAATCTGATGGCCAAATGATTGATTTAGTGTAAGTTTAGGTAATTTTAGCTGCAAAAAGTATTTTTATTTTTCTGTATTATTGAGATATGGAATGACGTAGGTTTAACTTAATGATATATTGGGTACGTTAATTATGTAACTACATGCAGTAGATGCATAAGATAGTTTCCCTAGCGGGTATATTGGGTAGATAAGTAGATATATATATTAAAAAGTTCGTTTCTTATTAATTTCTGCCAAATTATAGTTAGGTTAAATTATATTAGAGATTTAAAAAAAATCTTTGTAATTTTAATGGAGCCGCGAAATTATTATCTCATAATTTAAAATCTAATTGTTTAGTATAGTTGGGTACCTAAAGTACTTAAACTACATAACTATCGAAGGTATACGTTGTTGTATAATACGTCATCATTAGAAAGTACCTAAACTAAAGCTTAAGTTTGCAGCAAACTTAGTGTCAAAAGGCGTAACATCAGTTAGCCGAAAACGGTTTTGGAGATGTAAATAAAAATATTAATGAAATGATAAATATCGAATTGCATCCCAAATTGCAAAGACCGCTTCGTTTAGAGCTTTTCCACTGAATGGTCAAACGCTCTATAGTCTATCTTTTAGCGAAGACTTTTGCATCCCAACGTGACATAGCTGTTTTTTGAGCGTATTGTTTCATCGTACAGATCTGCTGTGCTGAGCAATTGGTAGGGTGTAAGGATAAAAGGATGTGTGCCAAATAGGTCGTATAGTCCAGCTATCCGCCTACGATCCTAGATCCATGTACATATAACATGACACAAAACAGATATTAAACATGCAGTAGACCTAGATAGAATAACATTACTATAAATTACATTTGTATAGTGAGTATATGCAGATTATTACCTATGCGACCAAAATATTCTTGTTGAAGTCATTGGCATAGTATGCCTGTCACCCACTATAGAGTTTGGCCAGGGAATCGTGGCACAACTGTTACTAGCACGGGTATGGAGAAAGTAAATTTTTTCCAAATCCGTGTAGGGTAAAGTCGAGGCACGATTCTCTGGCCAAGCTCTACACGGGTTCTGTACATGCAGAGGTTTCTTAATATGTCACACCGACACTGAAGGGTTTTTCTTTTTTTGATAAGGCCCTAAAAAAAGCAATATTTCATGGAATAGCTATCTATGGCACCTAAAAATATATATCGCTTCAAAATAACTTGATAACTATACAGGTGAACCAAACGAATGCTCCGTGGAGGGAAAGTAAATTTCACTTAAAGGAACCTCTCTTGTATTTTTAAAGTTAAGTAGAACTACCTAGTCGGTTCTTAAATACTGACACTGGCCATTTTGTTTGTGACAGAATTTAAGCACCGACTAGGCACATTCAAAGAATTTTTAAAAATCACCTGCGTAAACCTAGAATCGAACCGGACAAATGTGAAAAAAAAACAACCTATATTTTTATGATACCGATCGAAAGAGTCAAAAATATGAACCAAATTCTTCTGAGTAACATAGTATCGTAAATTAAAGGAAAACCATGAAATTTTACATTTTAAGAACAAAACTTTTAAAGATATCCCAAAATTCAATATTGTTAGAAGTAAGAAAAAGATGCATAAACATATTATTCATTTTCCTGCACAACATTCTACAATTACATTCTTATTTGTTCCTTTGGATTTACTGTATCGATGTGTCATTTTAAAATGTTTTTTAGTGAAATGAATAATCCGTTTTTCCTGCGTCTTTTCCGTACTTCAAACAGTATTGAATTTTGGGATACTTTTAAGGGTTTTGTTATGAAAATGTTAAATTTCATGGTCTTTCTTTAATTTACGATACTATGTTACCAAGAAATATTTGGTTCATATGTTTGACCCTTTCGATTGGTATCATAAAATACAGGTTGTATTTTTTCACATTTGTCTGGTTTCATTCCCGGTTTATGCAGGTGATTTTTTTTAATTCTTTGAGTACAGTTTACCTTAACTTTAAAAATAAAATAAAGTTTTCTTTGAGTAAAATTTGCTACCTTTAATATTTAAGGTACTTTCCCTCCAGGGGCATTCGTTTCGTTCCCCGTAATATAACTAAATTCAGTTACTGACCATTTTACAAAACAATATACCTATCATTAAACCGAATTTCCATAGACTTTTTTATAGAATCGGAAACGTGAGTGCCTGATTCAGTCCGACTCGGAAACGACTGTGAGCGATCCAGTTAGTTTTCTTTCCCACAGGAGTTGACAGGAGCCAGACTTTGTGTAGTTTTCTTAATTTGTCTTATGACTTACCATAATTTTTAGAGCATTTTCTTAAAATGTGTGCGAAATGCAAATTTTACTAAATAAAGCATAGTTACATAATATCAGATCTTTAATACTTGCCGTTCGATACCAACCCATATTGTGTATTTGGGAAAAAGAAATTTCATTGTCAGTTTTTAACTTTTTTATTTTTCCATCTTGTAAAGGCAAATTAATTTAATTTAATTTTTGTACAGGATATCAAAAGTAAAGATTATTAGGCTGTGTGTGACATACCCACCTACAAACAGACGGACAAACAACGGAATCTTATCAACGTGTTTCCGTCTTTACCCTACGAATACGGATCCATAAATAGGTATCAGTTTTTAAATTAAAAGAATCAGGCACTTGCTTTATCGACTTTCGAAATAACAAGAGAGTGAACTGGGTACAATTTTATGAAATATCTTAATTAATAAAATAGTTATAAGTAGCTATTACAGTCGATTCTGAAGGCCTTAATTTTAGTTTTAGTGCTGTCAAAACTTATTTCTTTCCAAAGTAATATAGCTTCTGTTGTTAACAATAAAGAACTATTTTTGAATGCAGAAAAATTTATTTTGGCAGCACTAAAACTAAAATTTAAGGGTTATTCCATTCACTGGGGACCGATTCTTCCAGTTTGTAACGAAATCATAAAAAAATACTTTAACTTCCAAATAATATTTCGCAGTTTAAAACATTGTACGATTTAACAACGAATGCATTGTTTAATACATCATAGAAGCTTCAAATATTACTAAAAGCCAGTTTCTGAATTAAGAAAGTCTCGCTAAGTGGATACATAAGTGACGAATTGGCCAATCACAGCGCTGCATTTGAAAGTTAACCACTACTTAACTAGAAATTTTCAATTGTGAAATCGGGGTTAAGCCTCCGATGTCTGTTTTGTAAGTCTGTCCATCTGTCACAACTAGTCACAGTTGAAAATTTCACAGAATACATGAAATGGCCTATGTCAAGGCAAAAAATTCAAAACACTGAAACCCAAATGTGTGTCCCCCATACAAAAAACTCCTGAAAAATTGTGTTTTTTCGTTCGCTAGTTATAATGATTATTTCTTATGATTTGGTTACAAAAAATTTGGATCGATCTTACAAATAGGTACGATACTTAATTAAAATAATTAATACTATAAATAATTTTGCACAATGTTAAAAAATATCTTCGTTTTATCTATTGTTATAAAAGGTCCATTCTTATACAATAAGGGACAGCTATAATATTTAATATTATATAATAGGTATTGTAATACTTAAATTTAGTGAGATATAGAAATAAATAGATATCTACGATGTTATCTTAAATATAATATTTTTAATTATAATAGTTTTAGATAATAATTCTTCTTGCGAAGAGGTGACAAATAAAATTAATAAATACGACTAGTCATTTTATTATGCTCTTCTAGTTCAATGTACCTGGAGGCGCTGCGCCGCGCAGGTTGTCAATCTTTTTGCAGACTGGATCGCGGTGTGGGGTCTCAACAGATAATAGATATGGTAAAACAAGGGAAGCAATTGTGCACTCATCATCATCGTATGGCCTTGGTATCCTGCTTTATCTTAGTATTTTCTATTTTATATATACAGCTACAATTCTAAATCCAGGTTTGATAGCCATACTTTTGCCTGAGGTGTTAACTTATGTTGCACTGACCTAGACGTAGAAAGATCAGTGGCGTAGCATGGAGCGGGGGGCGGGGGGCGCGGTCCGCACTGGGCGGCACAATGGGGCGGGCGCCATTTTACAGGTGGCGGAAAAAATATGACTTCAACAAAATAAAATTAAGTCATCAAATCATTTTATTCGTAAATTTTTTGTTGTTCTTCAGATATATCCAGGACAATATTCTATGCAAGGGCGACCTCTGTCAAGTTTGTTTACCTGTGGAGTAAACTAATACATAGGTAACACTAAAAGTTTCCGGAACTGGCCACTTACATAAACAATATTTAAAAATTTATTGCAACATTTGAAAATAGAACTCTTTGGCTGTAGAATGCAGTTTGTTTCATCTGACTATCTTTTGTTTTTACCTTGTGGCGCCATTTAAAAAATTGTGTGTCTGCATCAACATGGATTTAACTCGGGAAAATTTTCGTAGTATGATTTTCTACGATTTTAAGTGTAATTTGACAGCTCAACAGAGCATCGCTCGGCTTGAAACAGCTTTTGGCAATGAAGCACCATGCAAGACGACTGTTTATAGCTGGTTTGCAGAATTCAAGCGTGGTCGTATCAATCTCAGTGACGAATCTCGCGATGGTCGGCCGTCCACCGCTGTGACCAACAAAAACATCGATGCTGTGCGCCGTATGATTGAAACAGACAGGCATGTGACCTACCATGAAATTCGCGCATCCTTAGAAATAGGCATGAGTCAAATACAATCAATCCTACACAAACATTTGGGTGTGAGAAAGCTGTGCTCGCGGTGGATCCCACACAACTTGACCGAGGCTCAAAAAACGGACCGCGTCACTTGGTGCAGTGCCATGCTTACCAGATTCAACGAAGGTGCGTCAAATTTGGTGTGGGACATAGTAACAGGTGACGAAACATGGATTTATTGCTACGATCCCAAAACAAAGCAGCAATCGAGCGTATGGGTCTTTCAAGATGAGCCGAAACCAACCAAAGTGGCGCGCGTGAAAAGTGCATCTAAGCGGATGATTGCTTCTTTTTTTAATAAAACTGGACACGTGGCTACTGTTGCTTTAGAGAATCGTCGTACCGTGAATAGTGACTGGTACACGACCATTTGTTTGCCGGAAGTTATTGACGAACTCCGTAAAAATAACCGTAAACGCCGTATCATCCTGCACCACGACAATGCTAGTTCTCACACGGCCAGACAGACAAACGACTTTTTGAAGACGAAAAATGTAGAACTCATGAGTCATCCTGCATACAGTCCCGACCTGGCACCTTGTGACTTTTTTCTGTTCCCAAAAATTAAGAACCAATTACGCGGTCAACGATTTTCATCACCAGAAGAGGCTGTCGTGGAGTATGAAAAACACGTTTCAGAGGTCACCACAGGGTAGTGGCACAAAAGTTTTCAAAACTGGTTTGATCGAATGAAAAAGTGCATAGACGCCAAGGGAGAATATTTTGAAAAACAATAAATTAATTTTGTACCTTTAATAGTATTTTTTCATATTCATTCCGGAAACTTATAGTGCGTCCCACGTAATATATTAAGATGTCTATGAGTAAAATGCAATATTATCAATGAATTTGTATTCGTTTTTAGGGTTCCGTACCCAAAAGTTAACCAACGGGACCCTATTAAGACTCCGCTGTCCGTCCGTCCGTATGTCACCAGGATGTATCTCATGAACCGTGAGAGTTAGACAGTTGAAATTTTTACAGCTAATAACAACAAATACTAAAACCGGCCAAGTGCGAGTCGGACCCGCGCACTTCCATACAACAGTCATGATTTTTTTGCCTTTTTTATAGATAATGGTACGGAACCCTTCATGCACGAGTCTGACTCGCACTTAGCCGGTATTTTTTTTGACAATAGTTTTTTTAAATGTCATAATGTCAACAAATGTCATTTTCACTTTTCAGGTTAGTGTTATTCAATAAGAGAAACAGACCATTCATCATAACTTGTCCCTTGCAGTCATGTTGGCATCAATGCTTGTCAAACTTTTGCTGTCATATTGTTGTCAGTCAGATTTTTCAAAATTATTTGATAAATTATGTATTAACTATGGCCAAAGCCGTTTAACAATAGTGCAACAGAGATTGTGTTGAAGGATGAAATGAAAATGAAATGAAATGAAAAAATCTGAATACTGAATAACAACTTCGAAAGTGTGACTTGTGAGTAATTCGTAAATACAATTTAACAGGCAAATGAATATTTTGGACACATGCATTTCCCATAAAATAGTTATTTTAAATTTTTTATTTTATTTAATACTTACCACTTGCTGAATGGTGAAGGAAAACATCGTGAGGAAACCTGCATGCCCTAAAAAGCGTGTAAGAATAAACGGCGATAGGGCTCACCACCCATCACGTTGGGACGTAATAACCGTCGGTGAAACACGGGTGTTTGTTGTCATGTCGTGACAATATACTATACTTTAAGAAGTATGATTAGGCACTGTGTTTCTCAACTCGTAAGCCCTGCGAAGGAAGAAGACCTATTCACAGCTAATATTAATAATAATAAATAAACAAACTAAAAATAATCAAAAATGATCTTCATACACATATTTTGTGCTTTTAGGACCAGTTAAATATTGCCTTATTAGTTAACACTTCTTTTTTTATGTTACTCGGAACTAGAAAGAAAAAATTGTTTTCGGGTTTTAAATGTCGTGTTTTCACATAGCGAAACAATAGTGTATTTGTTTTTACATTTCTTAGTCTCACTCATCATTTACAGCAACATTTTTTCCAAAAATTAACAAAAATCACGACACAAGCGGCGCAAAGTAACCGAATGCCAACTTTACGAATGCAAACCGCGAAATAAGTAGCGTGACGTCACCCGGCTGATCCGTCGCTAATGGAACGAAATTAATTTTGAGCGTCAATTTGAGGTCTCATAACTTTAGTGCTTTCTTTTACAATTTTGTTTATTATACTTAAATTTATATATTTAGTCCATAAAACTATATTGGAAACTAGTTCATTCTGAAAATTGCAATTGTCACGGTTTTAATTATTCAAGACGAAACTACGACCCACTTAATTAGATCCTTTGGATATATGGAGTTGAATAGATCGTAAGTATCAAGTTGGTTTGGTAATTTATAACTGCTCGTGGAAACATTTGTGTTTTAAACGGTATGATACGAAAACCTCAGGGGACGAATCCTACTCGCACTTGACTAGTTTTATTTTTCACACTATGATATAACGTATGATACGCAGATAAGTCGATGACTCGTTTGGATTTGATTTATTTATCGATGTAAAAATTCGACACTGTTACATCAATAGCTTACGAACTAGTAACAACCAAAGACATTGTTTATGTGACAACCTAAACAATTAAGAAAAAACTAATGCAAATGCATCTCTCTCTAACGCACTAGAATGTCGTAAAAAAATCAAGGATAGGTGTATTTCTCCGCTAACTATTTTAGTCCGGATTCTATTAGAAGTTATTGTTCTGAGGGCCACACACACAAAAATGTCACGTACACAACACAGAGAACATGTACGCAATACTCGGAGGAAAAATTTTTTTCGTCTGAGACGCAAATGCTTTATTTTGTGGTAGTCTAGGGCCGATCCGATTTAATGTGCGACGACCTTTAAACGAGTGTCGGTCGTCTTTCGATCAAACTGAACAGAAAACAACTCTCACGATCAATTTGAACGAATGATTGATGCAAATGTCATCGCATCGGATTCATTCATTCATTGGATGTCAAATCCATAGACATAACATAGGATATCCTATATCTATGGCTATGGTCAAATCAAAAGATCAATGAATGACAACAAAAACATTTGTTTCTCAGAATAATTTCGTAAATTATATTTTATTAACTTTATTTTAATCGATAAAAGCAGTAATTTGAAAACCTTATTCCCATAACTACAAAACGAATCACTTCCAATTCTTGCAATTCCATTGTTATGAGCGTGATCAACAAAAATGTCTCCGCGTAAACAACCTAGTAGCTTATTTAAAATTTGTGTTAAAAGTTGCATTTCTTTGATAAATTCCGCGTGCTACGTAATTGAGAAAAGTTATCCAGAGGATGAGTATTGTTTATGCGAACAACAGGCGTTATCCCTGAAATGCAAGCTCGTCACTCAACTTCCAGCAAGGCAAGCATTTTTTTATTTCATTATTTTGTCCCAACAAAGAGTTTTTAATCAATCTTAAGATATTAAAAGACTTATTGATTTTAACAACAATATTAACTTTTCCCAAAGACGAATCAAAAGCCAACTATTATTAAAATTGTATGTGAAAGTACAGTGGAATATTTTCTTTGTCCCCAGGTTGTTTGATGTCCTCTGTCTGAATAGAACTTGTGTCCAGTACCGCGGCGACCCCCGTACCCAGCTACTGGTGCTCACACACCCGCACATGACGGTCTTTCGCAAGTGTGACATTGACAATGGCATTCCCCAGCCATTCTGGATACAACTCTCACAGAGTTTCTCCAAACTTGTTATTCTAGACCTTAAATTCATTTGCACAGATGAGATTCTTCAAGTTATTGGCATTACTTGCCCTCGTTTGGAAGAAATCAATATTGTTTCAAGGGTTGATATCTGCAAATCTCCCTTTAATGCTTCAGTTCTTATTCGTAATGTCTCCGATGCAGGTTTGATTTCTATTGCAAATTTGAAGCACCTCAGAGTCTTGGCGATGGATCCACCAAGAAATGAGCGAGCAAATCGTGTTGGCAAATGTGTCTCCCAAGCTGGCATTATCATGTTGGTTAGTGAGCTGCCATACTTAGAAGAATTGAGAATAGAATCTTGTGATATTGGGTCCACTCTGATCAGCACAGATATGGATATAGGTCCATTGAGTTTACGCAAAATAAATTGTCATTCTGCTTCTGCAGATGGTGTTCAAAGGTTGATAAAAATTTGCCCATTTTTAAGGGAATTTTCTGTAACCCATTTGTCGGAGCACAATAAGGATGCAATATTGGAACAGATTTCTGTCAGTGAGTTACGATTGAATAAGTTGGACTTGTCCTTCTTCTCATTCACTGAGATGATGCAAGATCTTTTGACTGTAAAAGGTAGCTATTTAACACATTTTTCCCTTTGGGAAATTGAGAATTCCCTAAACCTCGAAGCAATCATAACTATTGGTATGTATTGTCCGAATTTAAACTCTCTCTGCCTGATGACGCAGTCAAAGTGTTTAGTTATACCTCGTTACTTCCGGCGGACTTCCAAAATATTTTCAGAACTAAGGACATTAACAATAGGCAACGAAAACTTTAATATACATGACATATTGACGTTTTTCCTCGAGTGTACGCAGAATTTACAAAAACTAGTGCTCAAATATCAAACTAAGATTAATATAGATGAAACAATTTTGTATATTTTAGGGCGTGGGTACTTGAAGAATATAAACCAACTCTGGCTGGACTGTACCCTGGAGGTATCCAAGCAAGTTGTGATGAGAGTGATTCAGCACTGTTTGCAGCTGCAGAGCATCACGGTTGACTTCGCCAAGACCTTGGACGACATCGGTGATATCCAAAAATATATATACGATAATAATCTTGATTTGAAATTTGGTAGCTACTGATTAACTTAAGCATTGTGTCATATTTATTATTGTAGTATTGTCGGAATATACTCTTATTTTTTATGTTCTCTTGTATTATTTAATGTCCTATCTTTATTTTATTTTCAGTGGATCTTGCTTGCTGAACAAAAATTACAAATAAAAAATTCTTAAAACCTATATTTCATAATTTACATGCTATTATGTACAAGTTACAATTAATTACATCTATGATTTATCAAAATTAAATTTTATGTATACGCAACATATTAAAGTCGATTGTTTTGAACTACTGTATTAAACACAACTAAGCAATATATTATCTGAATGTTTTTACATTGTTCATAATTTGTCCGACACAATTAAAATATATCATCCTAAAATTGGTGCTATACTGTATATAACTAAATATCTTTAGGTTATACATCCATCAGCCTGTGTTCGTCTACGGCTGGACATAGGCCTTACCTAAATTCCGCCACTCTTGGCGGCCCTCCGTCCTCCTCATCCAGCCGCCACCCGCAACGTCTTTTAGGTCATAGGTCTAGTGATCGTTCCAGAATATTTATATAATTGCTTAAGCCATAAAGTAACATTCTGTTCAAAGTCGCTTAAATCAATCTAGCTTCCAAAATTTGCTATGTAACAATATGACAATAAGCTGCACGCTGAGCGGCAGCAACCACGCCGTTCAGGCAGGTGCTAACAATTTCGTCGTGACCCCTTGCATTTGGACGACAGGAAACTGTGCCAGGAGTTCCTTGGGGATCACGGCCTGCAGCAGCAGAAGCTTCTGCCAACGGCACCAGGCCATGGTGCACCCAATGCTAGTACCGATGTCGCTCGTATATCGCCTGTCTGGACGACGCGGCGGATTGGTTGGGCGCAGCGAAAGCGTCTGTCACATCAATATCAAATCGATACCAAGAACTCAGCAATGTTAACAACAACGAACCATACAATAGAAATGAACAGCATTGTTTACTTATGTAATGTCTTGTACCTCAGAACTAAACCCAAGTTATAATACATTACACGTCTGTATGTAACGAGAGCGACGATTTAATCTAACGTAAGCTACGTGTTAACTACTCTTTATAGTATGTACCATCGACCTTTCATAAACAACTAGACACACAGTCTCTAAGAAAAGTTCGTCAGAAAACGTAAGAACGTGCGACGTGCATAATAGCAAAACTGCTTCATCCAAATTAAGACGTTATATCGTTAACATAAGATGCAATATCAGTTGTACGCAATCGTCATTCGAAAATGAATCTCGGACACTTAAGCGAGATTGTGAGTATTGTTGTTTATGAGACGTCAATGGTATGTACATATTTATTTATACCATAATTAGGTTTCGTACATAGATAAAAAACTTGAATCAATTCAAAGTCTGCTATCTTACAGTAAACCTTTTCAAATCCACCAACAAAACACTGCACTCCCGAAAAATAAATAACCAAGCACCAAAAAAGTCCAGCTTGAGTCCAAGGTAACGCTCCAAATCCCTTTTTTCGTCCGGTAAAGCAGATCATTTTGTCATGTGGAGTGGCATGCGTCAACCAAGGCATTTTTTTGTTTCGCGATCTTCACTAAAACAACGTAACCACGAGCCATACTAAATTTACATTATGTACTAAAAAAGTGGTACAAATGTCGAAACAGCCAACAATGAGAAAGGTGGCTGCACTATCCCGACAGGTGGCTGCACTATCCCGACAGGTGGCTGCACTATCTCGACAGGTGGCTGCACTATCTCGACAGGTGGGTGCACAATCACCTCGACCTGAACTTTTTATAAGATAATAACCCGCTCCGTATTTTTCGTTTGTTTGATGCGAAGGATTATTTTAATTATTTTTCTTGTCATTGCCGCGATGTTTTTGTAAAAATCAAGGACATACACCAGTCCATATTATCTTAATGAAGACCTAAAATTTATTTGATTTTATTGTTTCTCCTTTGCGCGTTATTTTGATACTTAGATATTATGAATGACGATTCGGAGCGGGCTCGTAAGTAATAAAATAACTCGCAAAACAGAAACAATTCAATCAAATGAATTCTAGGCCTTTCTTTAGACGGCCAATATGAAGTGGTGTATGTCCCCAGTTTTTCCAAAAACATCGCGATAAAGGTCAGAAAAATTTTGAACATATTGTTTTTCATCAAAGTTGTCGTCGTCGCGGACCGGGCTCTTAAGTTGTGCATTTTACACCGAGATCGAAACGGTTCCCATTAAACCATCATAATTTCATGGAAGAAAAACTTCGACGTTGTTAATCAGCCAGTATTCAAAGATGTTGATTCGATTTTAACATAATATATTTTACCAGCACGCTAAAAGGGGGTGTTTCACCACGTGGTGATATTTGAAATCCAGGACATAAGTTTAAAAATGGAACTATTCTTTATGTGTTATGAATGTATGTGACACTTCATCAGGCACTCATCAGCAACTGGTTAAACTGTAAGACATTTTGATTAAACAACTTGCTCTTACTAGTGTCCTCGACATTACGTTGAATTAGAATATTTTATTTCTTTATGCAATTTGAGACTCGAGTCGTCGCGATAGTTACGCCATCTGCAAATAGCTTGCCTATTTCTCACAAAAAATGCCTTGATAAATCAGCTTCGAGAGACGTCAAAAATGACAGCCCATGTTCGCCGCACAACAATCAGTGGAGGATTCGGAACGCAGCCAAATGGCGAAGTAAGCCCGAGCCAGGCAGCCGCCGGTCACAACGCCAGCGGGTCCGTCGGCCCGGCGCCCGTATGCTATGGGTCATCAGCCTTGGCTGGCGAGCTGCGGTCGTGATCCTTGTCGTCTTCGTAGAACTCGTTCTTGGCGTCGACCATCTTGTCCGCTTCTTCTTGAGAGATGCGGACGTCGGGGTCGGGTTCGTCTTTGATCCGGTATTCTTCGGGCATGAAGTCGCCTTGAAATCAAGAAATTTATATAACGTGACTTTCGTTTTTACACTGGTTGAAAATCTATGAATCAAAATCACTAATAGAACACAAACGTAAAAAAGTACTCCATTTTCATTTTTTGGCTTTTCAATTTCGAAAAAATGGCCACCCTTCACGACGCGACATGTGACTGACAATAGACAGTACATATTCCTGACAGTAAATAATGCACATAGGCTATATACACATAATTTTTGTAGAGCGTCGTCTCTGTCACCGGAGTATTTGTGCTTCCTTTGACAGTCGATATCTTTTTTTTAATTATGAATCATGCTTGATGACAAAAGTAACAAAACATGTCATGTATTATTTATTTATTTATATCGAACATAGAACAGTTTCCTTTGTTATGGCTTGGGGGTTCAATTTCAACCGGTGTAGTTTGTTGTTGTTCTATATCCCTCTTTGTAAATGACTTGTAATGAATATTATCAATGAATGTATGTCTATAGCCAAATTCATACTGGATACTCGGTAAGTGGACAGGACGCAGGTTCAATGACCCTGTTTTCGAAATACAAAAAATATTTTATTTGCCTCTATACTTGCTCAAGAACAACCTTGACTCAATTAGTATATGAAGTCTAAATTTTATTTTGCGTATTTCCCGGGAAGGGTAATTGAACCTTGATCCTGACCAGTTACCGAGTCTCCAGTATGAAAGTCGTTTTATATATTAATCTTATGAACTTAGGCCTACCTACGCCAAGAAATCTACGACCGACCTTTCTCTATTGTTTCATGTGATAAGGACAAAGCATGAGAGGTAAGTTAACCTGGGTCAAGTTACTTGGTACAAGTGGGCTTTAATTATGTTATTGTAGGCCTCTGTTGTCCATAGTTCGAGTACCAAACCGATAATCGGAGGTCACGCTTTCAAATCCTGTAGACGTTTTTATATTATTCGGTCTGCGTCCTTCAGAAGCTGTGGATCCATTTATACCCGAATTACGACGATGAGGCTAGGACGCAATAATCGTCGGTGAAACGTGGGTACAAATGCAAATTTCTCAATCCATTCTCGTAAACACCTCTGACTACTGGGAGATTCGTGTCATGAGAATGTAATAATCTAAATACAAACAAGGAGACAAAAGGCATGTAAGAGCGCCTGAGGAGTACCCGGACACACAAAACTACGAAATTTAAAAAATATTTAACGTCCCACAAATGGAATGTCAATTTTAAAATAATTTTCTTCATGCATTTATTAAACCATACATACATAGCGGGTGTAAATATACACAGGTATCCTTCCTGCTCTAACGCTTTTGTTTTTTAACAGTCTATCCCGCTCTAATCAACTGCCATGAACGGGAAGCCTCAGTTATTTTGGCGTTTTTGCAACATTTTCATGTACTGCAGAAAATCTATAAATTGTATCGCAAAACTGTTCTTTATCATGTTTTTTGATGTGTTGCTATGGTTCTTAAATATGTTTTGTCATTGTTATGTCTTTAATTAAATCACAATACTGAGAATGCGGGAATGCTATTCCAGTTTCTCTTGAAATTCCTGTTTTTTTTCTGAAATAACTATAAAACTTCACAGCAATTTTTTTTTTAATGACCTTGTACCTCATTTTTTAGAGTAGCAAATGGTATTTATTTTGTTTAGAAATTGTAATACTGACTGCCATCTAAAATGAGAATGCCAAACCCTGTTTTTGCTCGATTTGGAGACTCCGACCCTTAAATAAAACCACATGATGTATTTGATCATGCTGAGCAACTTTTCCAAAGAAAACGCGCAAATGAAAAAAATAACTAGCCCACAAATATTTCACAGTAGATTTTAGAAGTTAGTAAAACAACGTGAAAATATTTTTATTACATTCGCGGGAATCTCCTTACTAACATTGAAAACCTAGTCAATTGTGTGTGGGCAGACGAGTCCACTATATTTTAATTTGCACGGTTACTGTTTATAAAATTGTTCCGTATTGGACTACGAGGCTAAATTTGAAGATACCAGTTCATTTACGTATTCAATTGTGCGAGTCCCTTATATTATCAAGGCTTAACTATGCGGATACAGTCTATGGCCCATGTTTGCTAGTAAGAACGATTAAACTGCTTCAAAGAATTCAAAACGCTTGCGCGAGATTTTGCTTCCCGATTCCACCTCGGACGCACGTAACGCCCTATCTGAATGCATCAAACTTATTAAAACTTGAAGCACGTAGACATCTCCACCTGGCTACATTGTTGTTTGGTGTAATCAAAACCGGATCACCTGATTATCTAAAGGACAAACTGAAATAGTCCCGTGATCAATTTCGATATAATACAAGAGCATCATCGTATCTTTTGTCCACATCTCAACACCGTACTGCTGCGTTTCGTGGCAGCTTCAGGTATGCAGCCACGAAATGTTGGAACAACCTTCCACCACCGTTACGTGATCTGAAACTAGTTTCTACTTTCAAATTCAGATATAAAAAATTCCTGCTTGATGGGCAAAGGAATCAGAATTTATTCTATCGGTAGTAGAATTACTTAACCAACGCGCTTTTACTGCTATTACCTGTTATCTTGTATGTCAATCCCAGTGCATTCTTTTCTTTATTTGCTCACTTGACTTATGCGTCAGGTAGGCATTCAAAAACTTTCATTTGTTTTTGTTTTAATACCCTCACTTGCCATAATTAATTAAGTTTTTAATGAACATTTCAAATTTAATTTCTGATTGTTGTGTATGTATTTATTATCATGTACGAGTATTCAAATTTGTGTTAAAAAAAAAACTTTATTTGTATCTCGATAGTATAAGAAACTATTACTGTTATTATTATTATTTTTTACCACCTTAGATACCTTAATAGTATTTTTCATTATCATTCACTACATTTATGCGTTTGCTACCGCAAGTCACTCGAACAGGCCGTAACATAATACCAGCGTTGTGTCATCTCGACACAACACATGCTGAGTTGCAGCCTATTTGGTGACGGTGAAGACACAAGATTGATTTACGTTGATGTTCTTTTTTTTAGTTTATTTAATATTTGTCCTAATGTATTTTTAGTTATAAGCATTAGTTAATTTTTGTGTGTTTCTCTTGTGTTTTTCACTTTCCATCAAATAAATTTCTTTCTTTCTTCTTTCATTTACGACCGGTTTGTGCGAGGCCTTCAGCGTATTGCACGCGTCGCTACGAGCGTAGACCTCGAACGTACCAGGTATGTGTGTCATCTGCACGGCGGGCGAGTGCTGGCACATCTTCAGGTTGTCTGCGACGTGCTTCGTGATCGCCTCCAGGTACTGCTTGCTGTTCGCGTTGGACGTGTTGTCGGGCCTGGGGGACATTATATTGCACGCGTCGCTACGAGCGTAGACCTCGAACGTACCAGGTATGTGTGTCATCTGCACGGCGGGCGAGTGCTGGCACATCTTCAGGTTGTCTGCGACGTGCTTCGTGATCGCCTCCAGGTACTGCTTGCTGTTCGCGTTGGACGTGTTGTCGGGCCTGGGGGACATTATATTGCACGCGTCGCTACGAGCGTAGACCTCGAACGTACCAGGTATGTGTGTCATCTGCACGGCGGGCGAGTGCTGGCACATCTTCAGGTTGTCTGCGACGTGCTTCGTGATCGCCTCCAGGTACTGCTTGCTGTTCGCGTTGGACGTGTTGTCGGGCCTGGGGGACATTATATTGCACGCGTCGCTACGAGCGTAGACCTCGAACGTACCAGGTATCTGTGTCATCTGCACGGCGGGCGAGTGCTGGCACATCTTCAGGTTGTCTGCGACGTGCTTCGTGATCGCCTCCAGGTACTGCTTGCTGTTCGCGTTGGACGTGTTGTCGGGCCTGGGGGACATTATATTGCACGCGTCGCTACGAGCGTAGACCTCGAACGTACCAGGTATCTGTGTCATCTGCACGGCGGGCGAGTGCTGGCACATCTTCAGGTTGTCTGCGACGTGCTTCGTGATCGCCTCCAGGTACTGCTTGCTGTTCGCGTTGGACGTGTTGTCGGGCCTGGGGGACATTATATTGCACGCGTCGCTACGAGCGTAGACCTCGAACGTACCAGGTATGTGTGTCATCTGCACGGCGGGCGAGTGCTGGCACATCTTCAGGTTGTCTGCGACGTGCTTCGTGATCGCCTCCAGGTACTGCTTGCTGTTCGCGTTGGACGTGTTGTCGGGCCTGGGGGACATTATATTGCACGCGTCGCTACGAGCGTAGACCTCGAACGTACCAGGTATCTGTGTCATCTGCACGGCGGGCGAGTGCTGGCACATCTTCAGGTTGTCTGCGACGTGCTTCGTGATCGCCTCCAGGTACTGCTTGCTGTTCGCGTTGGACGTGTTGTCGGGCCTGGGGGACATTATATTGCACGCATCGCTACGAGCGTAGACCTCGAACGTACCAGGTATGTGTGTCATCTGCACGGCGGGCGAGTGCTGGCACATCTTCAGGTTGTCTGCGACGTGCTTCGTGATCGCCTCCAGGTACTGCTTGCTGTTCGCGTTGGACGTGTTGTCAGGCCTGGGGGACATCAGATATTTTTTTTTTTTATACTTAAGGAAACAAAAAGTTTAAAAACAAATAGTAGTAACTCAAATGTAAAAATAATTATACCAATAATGTTTCCGCTGATAATACATATTGTTGACTATTGGTACATAAATAATATAATTTAACAAAAAAGCTGTAAATGTTATATATTGGCAGAGACAAACTATGAGTCAGTCTTCGCCCGCGACGCTACAGGGGCGCGGGGGTGGGTTTATGTTGTTTTATATCGTGACATTTTTGTGTGGTCTGCGTACTTCCGAAGGCATATTTGTACCCAAAGCACAGCAGTAAAGCTCACCAGCCATCACGCTGGGACGTAATAATAATGAAGATGACTTTCATTTCACAGTCCGTAGTCAGAAACACCTGTGACACCCCTCGTCCATACCTGGTGATTTCAGGATGCAGCGTGAAGTCCGGCGCGAACAGCTCCAGGTACTCGGTGTAGGGGAGCTCGTTGGAGATGTTTTCGTCCACCAGGAGTGAGGTCTCGTGAGTCCAGCACCGAGCCTGTAGACGTCCATACCTGATGATTTCAGGATGCAGCGTGAAGTCCGGCGCGAACAGCTCCAGGTACTCGGTGTAGGGGAGCTCGTTGGAGATGTTTTCGTCCACCAGGAGTGAGGTCTCGTGGGTCCAGCACCGAGCCTGTAGACGTCCATACCTGGTGATTTCAGGATGCAGCGTGAAGTCCGGCGCGAACAGCTCCAGGTACTCGGTGTAGGGGAGCTTCTTGGAGATGTTTTCGTCCACCAGGAGTGAGGTCTCGTGGGTCCAGCACCGAGCCTGTAGACGTCCATACCTGGTGATTTCAGGATGCAGCGTGAAGTCCGGCGCGAACAGCTCCAGGTACTCGGTGTAGGGGAGCTCGTTGGAGATGTTTTTGTCCACCAGGAGTGAGGTCTCGTGGGTCCAGCACCGAGCCACGTTGCGGAGCGTGTACCTTTTGGAAATCTTATTTGTATTAAGGCAGTTCAATTTCTCAGAAGATTTCGTTCTCTTTTGGATATGATATCCTTGAAACCTACAAGGGTATAATATATGAAAGAAAGAAAGAAAATGAGATTTATTCGTAAATACATAATAGACACACAAATTTCAAATTACTTAAAATACTTAACATTAAAGAAACAATAGATTAAATATTATAAAATATGACGAAAAGGGGCAGACTCAGCATCTACTGTGAGCTGTAGAGCAGCAACAGAGGGCTGGTTTTCAGCCAGTCCCAGTACATGCACTAAACAAAAAAAAACGATCATTTTTGCAAGTAGCTATTTACTAAAACTATTAACTAAATATATTATAAATATGTATTAATTGAATGGGCAACTATTATATAACAAAATAAAATAAAACTTATCCATGTATTATGCCAAGATAATGTCAAGGTTAATGATAGGGTTCTTTTAATGCGGCTATTTTAAGGAAGATTTCGTGTATCAATGAGAATTTTCTTCAAGCGTTTTTTAAACGTCTTTGTTTTCATTTCGTTATGCAATGGTGGGGGTAGATCATTCTAGATCTTGTACGCCGCATATTTAAAACAACCTCTATATCCCTTGGTATTATTTCTACCTATAATCATTTTACTTGTTTCCCTACTTCGAATATAAAAACGTGTACAAAATCTCTCGCCCAAACAAATTTTGAATACAGGTATGTCGGACTCTTACTATGTACAACTCGTTGCACCAAACAAGCCAGATGTAATTTCCTGCGGGCTGACATCTTTAAAATCCATTTTTGGTTTAAAAAGGGTGTCACATGACCTCGCTTTGGAATAGTAAAACAAAATCGTGCACATGCGCTTTGTACACGCTGGATAGCGCGCTCAGTTTCAAACAATCTCGGCCCATAGACCACATCAAAGAAATTAAAGAGTGACAGAACAAGCGACTCTGTTAACAGAATGCGAACTTTCTCCGTATATGCCGGTGCTACAAGCTTAGCGCAAGCTCTTTTCTACAATATTGCTGAACATTTCACGCCCACATTCTTGATTAGTACGACGATAACTGTCGGAATTTGCAGCCATCGGTCCCAGAATATAATATTAGAAAATTAAATTTATATCATTACGGTATAGAAAATCAGAAAAGTAAATCTGGACGTGAGGAGCTCTGAACCAAAAGCAAACCCTTGAAAAACTAAGCACAACAAATAAAAATAAGAATTATCTGTGGAGAAGTGTAAAAAACACAATGAATCTTCAGAAGACTTCAACTCCTTTCAATCTTGGTCATGGAAAATGGGCTCGCACTGATAAAGATAAAGCAGAAACGTTTGGGAATTTTCTAAAAGATGTATTCATACCAAATATCTCATTAGAAGGCAGCAACGAATGGGAAGCAATACTAAAGCCCAAATCAACTTGACCTTCCCATAAAACCAACAACACCTAAGGAAATAAGAAGAACAATAAGACAGATCCAACCTTTTAAAGCACCAGGATTTGACCTTATTACACCAGCTGTACTAAGAGAACTTCTGAACAAGGCCATTGTTTATATTACGGTACTACGCAATAGTAACCTCAGGATGTCTTACTTTCCAATACTCTGGGAAGTTTCACAAATAATTATGATACCTAAACCAGAGAAGTCACCCTACTTGGTGCCATCATATCGTCCTATTAGTCTCCTACCAATACTGTCTAAAGTAATGGAAAAAAAAATCTTAACCGACTACAACTGCTGATTGATGTTGGAAACTTGGTACCTGACCATCAGTTTGGGTTTCGTAAAGCTCACTCTACTATCGAGCAAGTCCACAGGACAGTCGAAAAAATCAGAAGAACACTAGAATAAAAAGAATTCTGTTCGGCTGCCTTTATTGACATACAACAAGCATTCGACAAAGTTTGGCATAAAGGCCTACTTTTTAAGTTAAAGAACATGATTCCACATAACATGTACTCATTTTTGCAGTCTTACCTACAACACAGAATATCTCAGGTAAGGGTTGGTGAAGACTACTCCCAATTCCATGACATACTAGCAGGAGTCTCTCAGGGTTCCGTCCTACGACCAGTATTGTATACACTTTACACGGCAGATATTCCCGAGACACCTGGTGAATTATCAGCCACTTTTGCGGACGACTCTGCTGCCTTGGCAAGTGACAAAAACCCTCAAAAGGCTTTAAACAAACTACAAAACCACCTTGATAAAACAGAAGAATGGCTAGAAAAATGGAGAATAAAGGCAAGTGCTGCAAAATCCCCACACGTCACATTCACATTGAATAAGACGGCCTGTCCGGAAGTAAAACTTGAGAATGACAGCCTACCACACAAGGAAAGTGTACGATACTTGGGCATGCACCTGGAAGGAAAAAAAACGGTCCCAGAATAATCGATTCAGTTATCCTGCGGCCAGTAAACCAGCGAGCGACTCACCCTCCTCCCCCCACGACGAGGGTGGGCACGTTCAGCCCCTTGACGAACTTGACGCACTCCCCGTGCCCCCGCGTCGTCAGACTGAAGCAGCCGAGCCGGTCGCCGGCGAGCGAGTCAGCGCCACACTGCAGCACTATCGCCGTCGGACGGTAGAACTCCATCACGCTCTGGATCACTGGCTTGAATACCTGGGGATGGCGGATCAGTTAGATACGTACTGTGGTGATTGCGTTTTTGTGACTGTTGTGTTGTTGGCCTTGTGGCTTTCACAACTTTACCGGACAAAAAGAGGGGAGGCCGAGAACGTTTACCAGTTCACCTCCAGCTGTACTGTGGGGGTCACCAATAAGTGTATGTGACTGAAGTACGGTTATGTACAGCTCATATTACGTTAGGGTAACACAAAGATAAGATATAAAATATTACCATTATGGTATAGATATACCATATTAATATACAACATGAATCCCCGTATGTTATAGATGTTCCTTAGTATAGGTACTGGATATCACAGTCCACACTTGTACACCCACGTTTCACTGACAATTATTACGTCCCAGCGTGATGGCTGGTGAGCCCTATCGCCGTTCTTCGGGCACAAGTATGGACATCGAGCTCGACTTTCCTTCCGAAGCACGCAGACCGAACACAAACCGCCCGCGAACTCCAGATTACTGGGAGAAAGTAGAGGGTTTTAGCCTATATTCAGCAAAACAAATAAAACTTGCCAAAATATAGGCTTTATTCGTATTATATATATATCGTATATATCGTATTTATTGTATTCGTACTTTTTCTTAGTCTGGATATCTTTGAAATGTGACTTTCTTTGACTTTAACATCTGCAACATACGTATACAGTAGGCCTACCATTTGTTTGAGTCTCGATACTCGTTAGCGACGGCATAAAACATTTTGTATTGGAATTTCTGGTTTGTAGGGGCGCTGTACAATCTCTCATATAAATATTTTACGCTGCGGCTAGTGAGTATCGAGGCCTAAACTCATTATTATTACGTCGTTTTTGTTTTTTTCTCTCTCTTAGATGTTTCTAGAGATGTTAAAATGGCATGGGCCAAAGTAAAGTGCATGTGTACATTTATTTTCACCATTACTATTCGAAAAGGGGTTATTGGTTCACCAAAAACAGTGAATAAAACGCTCTTTTCCTCACTGAGTGAGAACAAGTAACTTTTTAAACTTTTTGGATAGGCAAAGGCATGGCAAAGGTATCTGTGACCATACAGCCATCTTAAAGCATAATCACCCGAGAAGCTATAAACTTCTTGCAATCACTAGATTTTATGTTCCGCAAAAATGCCCGAATAAAGCATTTTAAATTTGGAACAAGCGTCAATGCACAATATAAAAAAAATATCGTACCAAACGTACTGGCTGACCGCTTGGAAAAAAGAGAAGAAATAAAAAAAGAACCACCATTGTTATGTTTTGTTCTCTTATTAATTTACTATGTACCGATTGGTTGAAAGTATAATAAAATTTGATTCAAATAGTTAATATGGTACTGTTTATTTTCTCATAGTCAATGGTGAAAAGTAGAGTACATAACTCGTGAAAAAAAAATTCCATCTCGGCTCTTGGATCCCTCGCTCCGCTCAGGATTCTACTCTAGAATCCCTCGCTTCGCTCGGGATTCAACTTTAGAATCCTTCGCTCCTCTCGGGATCCACCTTTGAGCCTCGAAAGAAATTCCCTTTTTTTTCACTTGTTGTGTAATCTACTATTATTCGTGTCCTAAAAATTTACGTACAATCCTGCAAAAATTCAATTTACGTACAATTATTATTAACACACGCATGAGATACATAACAGACACAAGTCCAATGCGTATAACATGGTAAAAATGTACATTAAAACCTAAATATACCAAAAAGTAGAACTTCACCACACGTGTGTGGATGTGGACTAGGAAAGCAGGAAAAATATCCACCTCTGGTTGATCTCTAGCCTTACCGATGCCCCAAAACCCCCAGAATCCCAAAAGTATTAAAAGTGTCTCACCTGAAAATAGCTCTGGTCATCAATGCCCTCCTTCAGCGGCACATTCACCGAGTAGTACCTCCCGCTCTCCGCCCCAATCTCATACATGTCTCCCGTCCCAGGGAAGAAGTAGTTGCCATACTTGTGGAAGCTGACAGTCATAACTCGGTCCGTCAGGTAGAAGGCCTCCTGCACCCCGTCTCCGTGGTGCACGTCTATGTCTATGTAGAGGACTCTAGGGTTGTATTTGAGGAGCTCCAGAATGGCAATCACTATGTCGTTGACGTAGCAGAAGCCTGAAATGGAGAGGATTGACTTGATTGAAATTAAACAAGAATTCGGAGTCAATTAAAGTTCGAAAGTTAAGAGGGTACCACACAGTGACATCTTTTGCCCATTTATTTTTCCTACTTCGTATTGTGTGTCCTGTCCATTTCAATGTCAATCTCTTCAAATCAAATCAAATCAAAATATTTATTTTGTAAAATACCTATAGATACATAAAGTATACTTTCTACAAGTCAAAGTTGATCTTTACAATAAATATCTTTAGAATAAAAAAATAACTAATAATCTACTAATAAGGGAAATACATACAAAAAATATTTAGGTTGGGCTACAAAAATTAATTTATACACATACATAAAATAGAGAAATCTAGGAATAAAAATATTATATATAAATGATGCAACGAACAAACAAGTTGATAAATAAATACTGGCAATACATCCAAAAAATATTAAGGTTGGGCTACTAAAATGTAATAAAGTTCTTCACTTTGTATGTCATATCTGACACACCAGTTCTCGCCCTTATATCAGTCAGTTTAATTTTATCCTTTAGTTTGACTCTTAGCATGCTCCTCTCCATCCTGTTCTGACATACTTATAGAGATTTTCTTTGCTTGTCTCTTAATGCCCATATCTGGCAGCCGTATGCCATACATGGTAACATACAAGTGTTCAATAATGTATTTTTGTCTTTCATTGAAAACTGAGGATTCTTCATTATTTCTTTGAACAACCAATATCTTCTCCATGAGTTATTTATTCTTGTTTCTATTTCTTTCTGCATCTGGTCTTCTGGTGAAATTATTTGACCTAAGTAAGTTTGTTTCACATATTGTATAGTGCTGTTATTTACCTTGATCGTATTCTGTAACCCATTAGTCATTAATTTTGTTTTGTCTGTATTCATTGACAGGCCCACTTCTTCACTCGCGTCTGCTAGCTGTTGTATCATAGTTTGTAGATTTTCTGGTGTTTCTTCTAAGATGATCAGATCATCTGCGAATCTCAGATGATCTAATCTTTCTCCGTTTATGTTTATTTATTTATTTATTTATTTATCAAAAATTTGCACAGCATTACAGAATAATCCAATTCGCTGTACAATTAAAAAGTTAAAAGAAAGTTAACTAATCTACATAAATTATTGACATCCACATAAAATAGTTGAGAAAAATAATAACAAAAATTAACCAAAGTAAAATTATGGTCTAAGGCTTAGAATCTAAGGACATCGTCATTGAGGCTTCACTCTCGCAAAACTTCAAACATTCCCTCACAACATCCGTCATTCTGTCAGAGAAAAGATCACACAGTGGTTCTGATACCAAGAGCGCGTTGAGTTTCAGGGGTGCACGCATCAGTGGGGACTCCCTCCGCGCCACGGAGCATGAGGAGGACGTTGCCAAGAGCTTGTGTGAGCGGGCACGAAGATAATTATTTGGCACAAAAAATTGACAGACCTGAGCTACCAGCTCAGGGCAGTCAGAATTTCCGCGAAGTAGGCAGCATGCAGTCACCATCAACTCACATGCTCGTCGGACCTCAAGAGAGTTGAATCCTAGCACGCCCAGGAGAAACTTGGTGGGATACATAAATGGATAAAAACCATACTTTTTCTTGTAGAGAAATCGCAAGAATGCTTTTTGAACCTTTTCAAGCATAAGGGCATACTTTTTCTCGTGTGGACTCCACACAATAGAACTAGCCTCAATTTTGCTTCTAACCAGCGCTGTATATAAAATCTGGCTTATTTTAGCATCATGGAAGTATTTTGCATTACGTAGTATGAAACCCAGCCGACGATAACATGCTACCGCAAGACTTTTTATATGCTCATGGAACGTGAGTTGGTAGTCGAAAACGACACCCAGGTCTCTGATAGACTCAACACGAGCAATGACTTCAGAGCCGAGCGTATAGACTGCGTGAAGAGGTTGTCGACTACGGGTAAAAGACAAAACGTTGCACTTCGAGGCATTAAAGTGGAGCCTGTTTCTAGTACTCCATTGAAGTATTGAGTCAAGATCTTGTTGCAACAAGCGATGATCGGTTATATCCTTTACGCAGAGGAACAGCTTTACGTCATCCGCATACAGTAAACAACTCGCATGGTTCAGGACAAGGTCAAGGTCATTTATCATAATAATAAATAACAAAGGACCCAGGATTGATCCCTGGCTCACGCCTGAACGAGTATGGTACGGTTCGGTATTTATTCTATAAGTGTCCCAGTTCAGCTTTTTAAATATATGTTCCAGCACTGACAGGTCTACCTGTCGAACTCCTTAATCAATTTCGAATTTTTCTCCATTTTTTTCTGTTTTTATCTTAGCTGTGGGGTTTTTATATATTTCTCTGATAATTCTTATATACTTTATTGGAACACCTTGGTTTTTCAAAGCTTCCCATATATATTTATTAATTATAGAGTCGAATGCCTTGTTATAATCAATAAATGCCAAATAATACACGTTTCCATATTCATTATATTTCTGCAATACTTGTCTTATTGTGTGTATATGGACGAAAGTGGAGTAGTCGCTTCTAAATCCAGCCTGTTCTTTTGGTTGATTATCTTCTAGTTTGTTGCTAATTCTGTTAAGGATCACCTTGGAGAAGATTTTGTGTAAGTAAGTTATTGAACTTATTGGTCTGTAGTTATTTATTTCATCTTTGTCACCTTTCTAGTGTAATAAAACAATTGTAGCTTTCGACCATTGTTCTGGTAATTTTTCCTTTTCCAAGATTTCATTAAATAAGTCTGTGATTAATAGCAGATGGTCAAATAAGTAAAAAATATATATATTTATGTATATATGTATGTTACCAACTTAGGATAGTAAGTTTTCTATAGGTAGAACAGATATATACCTAGTCCTGCCTTAAGTTCTATCCCTGTTTTATGGATAATTCTAAGGTTCCAAGAAAACCCTAGAAGTCAAATCTATATCCACAGGAACGAGTAGGTTTCAAACTACAATAAACAAGTGATTGTAATATAATATTATAAAATATGTATTTTTTAACGAGTCTCCGAGTAGCAGATCTATTTGTATATTATAAAAACACAGTTTGATTTAGGGTCTACAAAATTCCATTGGGATGGGTGAAAACGAGTTAAACGTTGAATTTTTATGCCAATGATAGGATAGACAATGACAATATTTTTTTAATTATAATTATAAGCTATAAATCCTCAAAATAATTAGTAAAATCGCTAGGCAACATTTTATTTTTCTTTGACATCCAATTGACGTGATTTGTTCATAACAGTGGTGCGTGATTTGTTCATAACAGTGGTGCGTAAAATGGCTCCCAAAATATTTCAAACTCCATTGTTTTCCAATTTTTATTGACTTATCTCCAAGAGAAAATAGTCAGCTTTAAGCCTTACCACAAATTGTAAAATTGTAAGGGCTATGATATGATTGAAAAAGTTAAGAGGCGAACAGCTCAAATTGTGTTGCATGTTTTAAGATGTCTGCTTCGGATGCTTCAATGATAGTTTTTTTTTAATGGTCACTGCTTTGAGCAGCTATAATATTTTTAAAGTGTTTGATTAGCTAGCTAACAAATTCCATTCATTAATTTTACTAGATTCAGTCTGGAATGAAAAATATCCAACTTAATATGAGGGACAGAACTTTTGGCAGGACTAGGTAGTTATAGTGGTATAACTTAATGCTATCTACATGACAACTATTGTTTTGTACAAAAAGTGGACTGACTTGCAAATTTTTTTTAAGTTAGGGTAGGGTTTGTCTCTTGTACCTCTGGTGAAAAATGCCTTATAAAATTAAGGATATCTTCTTTTTACTGAGCCGGCTTTTTAACCAGAATCATAGAGCCTTAGTAATAGTTCAGTAGAAGGTTAGTTTTAACTTGATATCTCTTGAAGGACCCAAGAAAAAGGTTCTTGACAGACAGAAAAAGTGGGTTCTATAAGGATTCCGTTTTTTAGTTTTAAGGTATGGAATCCTGAAAATTGCAGTAAGTAAATAATTACTTCCACTTCTTGTCTCCATGTGTACCTGAGGGTTCAAACTTCTTGGCGTGATGCAGGCCCCCAGACCAGTTGATGGCGATATCGCAAGTGTTATTGTTTAACTTCATTGCACCCTCCAGGGAAGCGCCTGTGTACATTGAACAGAAGTCAAATAGACCTTCAAAGACCGGACAGTCATCACCTACATTGTAGTGAAGGAGGTCTTTCGAGTAACCTGAAAAAGAATTTATGTCAAATTTTAAGAGCCATTTTTAAGAACAAGGTGTGGAATCAAATACTGCCCATAAGAGGTTTCAATATGTGCCTTAACCAGCCTGTTAGATCAAATAGTTACAAAAATATTTGGTGGACATGTATTGTGGAAAAATTCAACAGTCTAGATAAGTACCTTGGTGGCACAATTGGTAGCGTGCTTATCTTGATAACAAGAGGTTGAAGGTTTGAAACCTGGCTGTGGAATTTTTTTAAATTCTTGTCTTTACATTTTTGTTTCTAATTGATCTTTTCTTTTTTGTCATGGTCTCTAATAATAATATTTAGAGTATTCCAAAGCTGGATTTCACAATAAAAACATATGTAATCTCGGCCATTTTTTAATTACAATTTAAGGCACAGGGAATACCTGAGATGAGGGAAGCCACAATAAGATGGTAATGCTGCAACTTGTTCACTTATTCACTAACTTTATATTATACTGTAGTCAAGCTATTAGTACTCTTGCCATACCATTTGTAAACCGCTTTTGCGATCAGTACTCACTTTGAATATTTTGTGGAGTTACATTCTGCAAGAATTCAATGTAATCTTCGCTGTGAAACCGGCACATATCGTGCGCACTGGCTCTGTAGGGTTTGTAAATTTGCATCTTCTTGTGAAGTCCATAGTTGAGCACCAAGCTGTGGGTTACGGACAGACGATGCGGCTTCATCGGATGTCCAGGGCCGTAGTGGAAGTTTCCAACATCGGGGTTGTAGAAATACGCAACCCTCTGTTGACTCATTGTATCGGGTAAACAAACACGTATTCCTTCAAAATTAAAATAATAACGAGAACTAAAGCGATAATAATGAGACGTTTGGTTAGTTGGATATCACCCAGCATAATTCATTTGCTTTACAGCCCACATTTTAATTTTTTTTTAGAATAACTTCTAGATTTTTCGGAAAAATAGACGCCACAACCTTCATATTTGTTGACGATTTACTTTTTTTTCAAACACAGAGTAATGAAAGCAAATCACTCCTTACAGGCCGGGTTCCGAATAGCGCTGACAGTACTAAAAGTACCATCAAACTACTCATGCCGCACGGCCATCAGTGATTCGGAATAACGATAGACGCGATATAATCGATTATGTCTTGAATCGGAACGCACTAATAGTCGTTCAAAAACTCACACCAACCCCCTTATTCTGTATCGTAAAATCAGTTGCTAAACCAAGTGGCTATCGTCGAAAACATACATATACGCTTATCTAAGGATTCGCACTTGAAATGACTTCACAATTCGTAAATAGTTCAATACCCATTAAAGGTTATTTTGGAAGTTCATTTTTTATCTGTTTTTGGTGAATAGCAACTATAGCTAGCAACCGACACTGAGTTACATAATAGCCCCGCAAGTTGGGTTCATACCCCACCCCCAGTTCCTCAGATGTCTATGCCCGGTTCCAACACCAAACCATACCCCCGACACACCATTGGCCCAAATAACTCCAGGCGCGCATAAGCGTGTCCGTACACGCATGTGTGTGCATGTGCGTGAGCTAGTCTAGGGCTGGCAGCAAGCGTGTAAGCATCGTCGACCAAGAGGGACAACATATAAGTCAGCAACTTCTATGATTCTCTTACTAAATTTTAGCGTGGTTACTCCTATGCACAATGCACATAATGCTATGCACATTATGTAAATTCCGAAAAACTCATTGGTGCATGCCCGGCCTGGGATTGAACCTGAATCTCAAGATTGAGAGGCCAGCGTTCTACCCCTGAGTTACCGCCACTTTTTCGTTAGTTTAAAAGTAAATAAGACAAATACTTCAATCGTCTCCCGTCTACTGTCCAAACGTAGGGGCAGGCCTCGCTTAAACTATGGCCCCGCATGCAGCCCGCCTTCCGTTCCCATTATGATGCCACAACGGCGGCGGGCGCAGCGATCGTTCAACAGCGTGTTAGCACAACTTTGTAACGGCGGCACGCGCGAATTTATATGAGTTAGTTTAAGCGTTTTCAATCCGGAAATTTTGATGTCAAAGATACACCTCGCTCTGGGCGCCCTGTTACGGATAAAATGGATACCATTTTTGAAAAAGTGGGGCAAGATCAACATTTCAGTAGTTACGATGTAGCTGAAGAACTGGGGATTGACCACAAAACAGTTTTGGCGCATTTGAAAAAAGCTGGGTGCACAAAAAAGCTCGATATTTGGGTGCCTCATGAGCTCACTGAAAGAAACTTAATGAACCGTGTACTCATTTGTGATTGTTTATTCCGACGTAATGAAACCGAACCATTTTTGAAAAAACTGATAACTGGTGATGAAAAGTGGATCACGTACGACGAGAACGTGCGAAAAAGGTCATGGTCAAAGGCTGGTCAGGCTTCACAGACTCTAGCAAAACCCAGGTTATCTCGCAACAAGTTAATGCTGTGTGTATGGTGGGATTGGAAGGGCATTATTCATTATGAGCTATTACCGCCAGGCAGGACCATCGATTCTGAACTCTACTGCGAACAACTGATGAGATTAAAGCAAGAAGTTGAGAGAAAGCGGCCGGAATTAGTCAACAGTAGGGGTGTGGTTTTTCATCATGATGACGCTAGACCTCAAACATCTTTAGCCACTCAGCAAAAATTAAGAGAGTTTGGCTGGAACGTATTAATGCATCCGCCGTATAGTCCTGACCACTTGTTTTGGTCTCTTCAGAATTCTTTAGACGGTGTCAGCTTAACATCACGAGAGGACTGCCAAAACCACTTGACGCGGTTTTTTTATCGGAAGCCCCAGAATTTCTATAGCAATGGGATCATGTCCCTACTTAGAAGATGGCAGAAAGTTATCGAACAAAATGGCACCTACATACTTTAGTTAAATGTAAATAAACTTTATTAAAAAATGTTTTGAATTTTCATATAAAGTACGAAGAAAATTTTTCCCCAACCAATATTTCCATTCTTATTTAGGTTTCTTAGGTACTCTTAGAAAAATTCTCTATAATTAATGCGCTAACCAAAACTAATTTACGCACCTAAAGTGAATGTTACTTTAAAAAGGAAGAGTTTTATTTTTAATGTTACTAATTTACATTTCAACGTATAAGTTTGGCCATTCAAAGAGGAAATGTGGCCAGCGTTCTGGGCACCATGCCGCAGGGGTCAATTTTAGATGAGGTATATTTTTTGTAGTTATTTTTAAGTGTGTTATTTATATTGTAGGGTAATTTTAGTTTAGAATAAGTTTTTGTTTTTTTATGTTTTAAGTTATTAAATATAATTGTTATCCAAGATATTTTTCAAATCTAGCTTTTTGGAATCCCAGTAGGTAAAACCAAATTGTCATTAATCACTAAAGTATTTACATAATATAACACAGCGTTTATTTATTTACAATTACTATACACTTGTAAATAATAATTTCTTAATTGAGAACTGTACCTACAAACCTAATATTGAATCTTGTAATTCCATCAACTACTCCAGTCGGATTTTAAATGTCATTAATTAGAAAATAAATATTTATTGAATTAGGTACTAATTAATTAATTGAAACAGTATCTAATTAGAAAAATATTTAAAAATAAATACTTTAGTACAACCTACATATTTGCTTTCAAAATAACAACTTTGAATAACTGTGAATAGCATGGCAAAAGTAGGTACGTACTTATTATTTATTCAATAGATTAAAAGGTCACGTAGAATTAATTAGTACACAACTTTTGTCCATGTTTAATTCGCATGAGCTGAAAGGCACACAAAATGTGCGGGCTGAACACCTCCCGCAAGCTGAGTTGACCGGTACACAGGTTTTGTTCACGTCAAATTCCCGAAAGAGCGAAAAAGGGAGGACACGAACCATGCGGGCTCAACACCTACAGCGTTGAGTCATACACAGGTTTTGGCTATATGCCGCCTGGCGATCATGACATTTCTTTTGCACGCGTTGAATTTGTATGTGCTATCCTGCTGTCAGTGATGAGCGGGCGATCAAACTGAACGCAGCCCAGCGTTGGCAGTGTGGGTATTTTTACCCGATTTCAGGTAACTAAGGCCCTAAGCGGGTTTGTTGCGGGTAACCATGACTGCCTAGTAAAACTACCCGTACCATCAATATGTATAAAAAAAACATGATATATTTTGATGCAGCTACAGCGCATAATTTAACACATCCTATCTTTCTCCACAATTTGTATGTGTGTGATAATCACGAGGCTATTCCACACTAAAACGACGTGCAAAAGAGGTGCCCGTACAAATCATCATTAAAAAGCACGATTATTGTGTTGTTTGTTCCGTTTTGTTTTGTGGCTTGCTCTGAAAAGTTATTAATGCTATAAAACGTGAAATGTTTTATAGAAAAGAATCTTTATTATCAACTTATTTAATTATAAGTTCATTGTTCAATTATTCTTTTGTCCATTATCACCAAAATGGTCTGAATTTGAATGTAGAAACTTCTTTCTAATTGTTTTATTTGGTAACAACGACTTCAGATATTACACTCTACCTTAAATATCTTTAATTGTAATTTTTTTCAGTTTATTAATTATTTATTTATTTATTTATTTATATTTAAGGAAAACTTACAGCACAGTATAACTAAATTAAAGAACAGAGAAACAAATTACGGCCAATTACAAGTTTTCACTACTAGTAACATAATAACTTAATAACACTTACGTAAAATATTAGTAATAAAATTTACTGACGGTATGAAATTTAGCTTTACACATAATCAACATAAAAAACAAGTTATTTTTAAACCGAGAAAAAGAAAACAGCATTAAATTAAATTAAATTAAATTCTCAAACACAACACAAAAAAATGCTAGGATACAATGATACCACAGGTAAGTGGTAATTAAAAACACTGTTCAACAAACACATTTCTGTCAATTTTAAAGAGGTATGGGAAATGTTAAAATAAAAACAAAATATCTCATATTTTATTTCTTCTCTTGAAAAAAAAAAATTACATGCACAAAACGGATATGTAATTCGAGTAATTTCTGCTTCGGCTTCGGACTTTTTCTAGTTTGACTACCGGCAACACTGACTGAGCCAGCCATCCAGCGTTGCCGGTACGGGTATTTTTACCCGAGTTCGGGTAATTTAGGCACTAAGCGGGTATCCTGCGGGTAATCATGACTGCCGGGTAATTTCGGGTAATTTTGTGAAAAACATAAAAATATCTTTTCTCGTATTAAATCGTATTGACTCAGTTGATGCCAAAAACGAAATAATTTTGAGGCACATCATGCGTGAATGCGCAAAACGGAATGAATGTTATCCTTATCTGTGAGGGTGTGTTTACCATACCTCGCATCGCTGCAGCGATGAACTGTGCAGCCGCTGCAAAGAGTTATAATAGACCATTTCACATGACTTTGACAAGCATCGAGCAGCGCAAATAATTTCCGCTGATCTCTGCTATCTGTCATGCAAACCTGTTACACACGACAATTTTTTAGTAACAAGACTGTGCACTGTCCAATTTTTGCTCAACTAAACTAGATTTTATTTTCTTAGAACTAAGGTTGTAATTATTATGATACCATTTTCAAGTGAAAAACGAGCCGAGCGATATAGCTGTCGCTACTCGTGTATCCTTGTCTAGCAAATTACCAGTGTATATAATATACATATACAATATACTTATAATGTATGTAGTGTTGTTGAGTTTCTAAAGTGTTAGAAAGGGACCAACGAGTGCCAACACCTATCTCGCTCGGCTTGTTCTCTATACAATGTCTTTGGTGTTGAGTCCGATGAAGCAAAACGTGCGAAAAAGATGCCAATATACAGACTATCATTAGATAGGGCAAGCAAGAAGATTTTTTCAACATCACATCAAAGCAGCGTTGCCGGTGCGCCTATTTTTACTCGATTTCAGGTAATTTAGGCCCTAAGCGGGTTTGTTGCTGGTAACGATGACTGCCGGGTAAGAAAACCTGTACCGTCAATAAAATATAATTGAACACATCCTATTACTATTTGTGTATGTGTGAGAATCATGATGTAGGTGAGGCTAATCCGCACTAAAACGACGTGCAAAAGAGATGCCCACACAAATCATCAGTAGAAAGCACGATTATTTTGCTCTTTGTTCCGTTTTGTTTTGTGGCTTGCTCTGAAAAGTTATAAGTACTATGAAAAGTGAAAATTTTTAGAGAAAGGATCCCTGAAAATCAACTCATTTAATTATAAGTTTATTGTTGATAAATTATTCTTTTTATTTGTCCATTTTCACCAAAACGGTCAGAATGTGAATGTGGAAAATTCTTTAATAATTATTTTATTTGGTAACAACGATTAATTTTTAACTCTACTTAAAATATCTTTAATTGTAATTTTTTTCACCTTATCATTTAATAACACATTTAAAACATTCCTGTTAATTTTTAAAGAGGTACGGGAAATGTTTAAATAAGAACAAGGTGTAGGTATAATATTTTATTTCTTCTCTTGAAAAAAAAATACATTCACAAAACGGGTAATTCGGGTAATTTCTGATTCGGTTTCGGACTTTTTCTAGTTTGACTAGCGGCAGCACTGCAGCCATCTTTCTTCAATTTTCGGTGTTGTAGTGGTCGGCTTTGATTCGAAAAGTTTCATTTTCTAATAGTTTCTAAGCCATAAAGCTTCAATATTCGGGAAATATTTGTTAAATAGCCCCTCCGCATACCAACCACTTGGCTTCAAGAACCTGCGTGGTTTTGTTAAAATAATTTTTTTGTGGTGAATTTGGACGCGACAACTCTTCTTGAATTTGGTGATATTTACCTACAAAAACAAGGAGCAACAGCGTTTTTTGCCCTGTAAAATGTCCAATCTTGGATACGACCATGATACTCCGGGTGGACTTATGCCGGTAAGCTTTTTATAACAGTAGCAAGTTGGTTAATAATATTTTCGAAGATCGCTTATTTCTCATAAGATGGCGCCTTTTCCCATCTAACTCCTAATTGGCTGCATGAACACAGTTATACACAATCACTGGACCATTTTCATGAATTTTAGCTCATTCGGGCGTTGATAAAGCCTCCTGATGAGGACCCAAATGGGCAAAAATCCAAGAAGCCCCAACATCCGTACTACAAGAGACCAGGGAAAGGTCACAACCACGATACTTGCGACGCGTGCGGCGAGGGAGGCGACCTTATCTGCTGCGACCGCTGCCCGGCCAGCTTTCATCTTGCATGCTAGTAAGTTTGGAAAATACTGTTTATAATTTTCAACTTAAAATCAAGTTAACAAACAACTCTGCTATATTAGTGACGGTCAGGGTGTAGGCAGGCTGAGCAGTTGTCTGTACTTTTCTGTCCCCTTTTTAACAAGCTATGACTGAGGAGACAAACTAAATCATTGCAGTTTGTATGACAGTATAGCAATTTTTTTTCTCATTTGTTTAGGGTTCCGTTTCAAAACGAGCAAAAATCACTCTAAGTGATTCAAATTTTACCCTAGAGCATTCAAAAATTGACACAAGTTAAACTGAGGCTAAACAAACTGTTATCTGACAGTTGCACGGAACTGTTTTAAAACGCTTCTGAGTAATACGAAAATCACACTGGGCCAAGATTTTTCATTCTCTTTCTTCTAAAGATCTGTCTCTTTCTAATAAATGAGTGAAATTTTGCTCAATGATCTCATGTTTTGAAATGCTTCCTGTTAAAGTTGTGGATACTTTATGATAAATAAGGATTGGAATAGAATTAGCTGTGAAAGATATTACATATATTTAGGTATACTTGACATACTTGACACCAGACTATGGTAGACATACATAACACAAAGAAGGCTTGATGCCTCAACACTTCCTAGTTGTGCTCTGAATCTTATAAAACCATTCTATCCCACATAAAACAGAAAACTGGCTCAATCTTTGGTCACATAATAGTTTCATAATTTCACCAGTGATCCTCCTCTGGAAGAAAATGACATTCCAGCGGGGCAGTGGCTCTGCAAGGAATGCCGAGGCAATGATGCCGACAAGCCACCAAGCTCTCGCAGCAGCCGCGCTCAGTCTCCCAGTGACAACAAATCTGATACATCTGAGAAGAGGACTAGGTAATTGACAGAGCATGGAAATGTCTACTACAGCTTTCTTTTGTATGCTTCTTAATCCTTATAAATGAAAGTAAGTTTTATATTACCAAGCCCTAAACATTATTAAAATCTATAATAGTAAAATCAATTTAAAATAAATTCTGTTACAAAAAATTATATGTACCCATATCTCTGCATATTATGAGTCAACAATTTATCCAGTTCCTCTACCAAGATTTACTGGACTACTTGATATACCATCTAGTAATACACATTTTAACACTCATAATGGTGTTGTGTTGTATGCATTTCACCCGTAATTTTATGGAACAGCCCCATTACTGTAAATTGTAATATCAAGCCTCTTTAGCTGTGGTTACTCAGTATGCAACAAAAATAATAAAAAGTTGCACATCAATGTAGAACCCTCAGAAACAACCGCACCCCATCAACTGCATCCAAGAAGAAATCCAAGGAAGATATCAAAGAAGAACCATCGGAAGATGATAAGTCAACCTCAGAAAAAAAGGAAGAGAGAGAGCTGACTCCGATGGAGGTGCTGGTGAAAGCAGCCCGGATCATGAATCCGAGGCAGTTTGAACTGCCCCCAGACATGAGAGTCCCATGTCCTTTCCCTGGCACTGATAAAGGTATTTTTATTGATTTATACTATCTGTTAATGTGACGTCCATGACCTGTGACATGAAATAATTAACTTTATTCTCAGAAGTAAGAATAAAATTCAAACTTGCAATAAAATCTCACAAACCTCCCCAAACTTCTCAATCTGGGTCCACCCCTGACGCATCTCAAATATAACATCCCATTACTATGGTAAGCACATGATAAACTTCATCTACAGAGCCAAGTAAGAACGGTGGTGTGATCAGCGTGGATTCTTCAGGGTGCGTCCCTCTCCCCGCTAAGACCTGCTTCGTGTGCCAGTTCACATGTAAGCTGGCTCCGCTGGTGCAGTGTGACTACTGCCCTCTGCTCTACCATCAGGTAACTAGCTCTTTTTTCGCGCCCCTTTTCGCCATAGCGCAATTCGACGATCTCTTCACATTTAGGTGTCACTGTGTATACTTTATTCTTTATTTTAATTTATTGTGTTGTGTCCTGACATATAATGACAATTATGAATAAAAATGTCTTATGTCTTATCTCACTTTTAGCAGTTTGGAAGGAAAGTAAAAAAAACTGATTAATTTGCGGGATTGTAAAACATTTTCCAGTTTATGGTTTGCATCTAGCTTTGTCTATTATTAAGCTTTAGAGATATGCTTGTATGTAAAGAGGGTGACCAATTATACGTTATATGTATCTTTTTTAAAGAGACCTGAGCAGTCACCATTTCAATCCGAATATTTAATGGCTTATAATAATTTTAGATCTACAGAACAGATTTGGATTGCGGTGTTTATTAGCTAATAGAGGCTTCTTAATTGTAGCGTGATGATCTGAGATCGGAATTGGGTGTGTGAAAATATCTAAAGTTTTTAGGGGGACATAACATGGAGCTGTTACAACCACTTAAGTTGAACTGGTTTTGAATTTTACCGTTTCAGTTTTTTTGTTTTACATGTTACCTTTGAAACACCGAACTATACACATTTGGAAGCTGCTAACACAGTTTTAAATTAATTTTCAAATTCGGTTTTTTAGTTCCTTCTACTTGTTCTTTATTGGTGAAACACAGAATTTTAATTATATCTGCAAAATGCTAATGTGGTTTTCAAAGGTAAGGAAAAAAACTGAACCGGTAAAATTCAAAACCGGTTCAACTTGAGTGGTTGTAACAGCTCCATGTTATGTCCCCCTGCAAACTTCAGGTATTTTCACACACAAATTCCGGTCTCTGGTGATGATACATAGCCTGTAGCTGCTTTAAAAAAGCCGTAAACCATATCGTGAACATTATCAAATTTATGTAGTGATTCTGGAGAACCCGCAAATGGGGCACAATTTGTGCCTCTATGAGACTTGGACCGCGGCTACAAATAAGCCCAAGATCGGTCATGTTTTATTTGTCAGATGTATTAAAATAAACATATTTGTATCCAGGACTGTCTGGATCCACCGCTGACCGCTCTGCCCACTGGACGCTGGATGTGCCCGAACCATGTCGAACAGTACATTGTAAGTGTTTTATTGTAATACTAGCCTTTGTCAGCGGCTCCGCCCGCGTTTATTCAATTTCTGCCTCGTTTTCGGCTTGGGCGTTATTTTATTAACAACCCTTATAGCCTTGTGTTGACCATTATCACTATGATGATGATAAAAAAACGCATCCAAATCCGTTTAGTGGTTCTCGAGTTAAAACGGAACATACAGACAGGCGAAAATTCTAAAAATTGTTGTTTCGGCCTCAGTAAAGTACCAAAATTTCGCGAAAATCTTCAATGTACAGACACGACTTTTTACTACTTTATTAAGGCTAGTAATAAAAGCTCCGAAAACTAAATTAAAAATGAGGATGTTCAATTTATGCTTAATAATATATTGCTTTAAATACTAAATTACCGAAAACTTCTGTGCTAATAAATAAACTACCAACTACCGAAAACTGCCGAATGAAATACTGGAAATTCCGAAAACTTAATACATCAAAAAGCTGACATAATACTATTTCACCAGCTGAAAATACATTTCAGCGAAAACTATTGCAGCTTTTTTTTTCGTAGATCTCCGAATAAAAATTCAAAGTTGCCTGACCATATTATGAATCCTGTTAAAACTTAAGGAGTCGCCTTGCTCCGCTCCGCTTCGTTCTGCTCCCAACAATGTCGTCGCACCTATTTTTTGACTCAGCAGAACATTTTTTTTCGTTAACTTAGTATTTCTTTCAGAAGTTCAGTAATTTACTCGGAGGTTAATTATTTAAACCAGGTGGTCGTAAGCAATTTCAGTTTGCTATTTTTTATTTATTTTGTCGGTAAATGTTACACAGTTAAATTGGTATTTTTTTCGGTAACTAATTTTAACGCTGCTTATATAGTAATACAGTGTGCAGCAGTTCGCTGGGATTTAATTTGTTGTTCGGAGACTTTATTATTAGTATAGATCACCTGACCTCAAGTTCCTACCGATACTTTAGAATATGCATGCGTATAGCCACACTTGACTCACACTGAACGAAAGCTTTGTTTAACAAAAAGTAGAAACGAGGTTTGAGTTATAATGGTAACTGCCCTAAATCCACTATTTTAACGGTAAAATGTGACGTGATCCCCCAGGACTGGAAGCTAGTGAACTCGATATCAGCGTCGGAGCGCGTGGCGCTGTGGGACAAGTTCTCGGGGCCGGTGGACCAGCACGCCATCAAGATAGACTTCATCCGACGCGCCAGGAACAACCGGCCTGCCTTCAGGTAACGTCGACGAGTAGGTAGGTGGTAGAGCTGATTGCAGGCTCGGCTGTGACGGTATCACAATCGTTATTTGGGGGAGAGTAAAAGCATAGTTTTCAGACAGACAACCAGGTGGTCCACCATGCCTGGGACCGATGGATGGCGGTATATACGTTCCCAGCTTCCAACGCATATATAAAACAGACTGGTGATGGACAGCGGCGTCATTGGTTCGAGGGTTTCAGCACCTCGCTCACCTGCCCCGCGTGTGTGAGTATGGGTATTTCTTCCAGGAGCCAAGAGTGTTGTGATCTTAGAAAGGAAAGATGTGTCCAGCAGTGGACGAACCAGGCTGGAGGATAGATGTTTTAGTAAGGAAGAAGGTTATTCTTTTTTCTATTCAGAAAATTTTCCACGTAACTGTAGTTAACTTTTTAATTTTTTGTATTTTGAGTTGAATATTAGATGTTACTGCTTTTAAGCAAGTATAGTCTCGTTTTTATACAGCCAAAAATAAAAGAAAATAAGCTAAACATGCAAAAATATCGTGAACCATTAATTAAAGCAAATTCGAACAAAGGATAATGGCAGTTGGTGACCCGCAATTTCCTCGTTTTAACGGCATGTTCAAGAAAATAAAATAAGACGGAAAAAGTTGTATCTTGTAAGAAAAATGCATGATTTTTTAAAATCCCATGGGAAAAGGTAAGTTTTTAGGAAAAATAAATGTAATATAATCAATTGTGAGAGTGTATTTCTCACACTGTCTAAATGCAACATAAGTCCGCCCCGCGCCCCTCCAGCGTCGCGGTCGAGACCCATCCGGTTTGCCTATAACTGTACAGCCGTTAAAGTGATCGCTTGGTGCCCAACAGACAGAAGGTGCCGGTGGGGGTGAAGGGGCGCGTGGTGGTGCCCGCCATGGTGAAGCACCACTACCAGCACCCGGCGCCTCTGCAGCCCTCGCGCCGGGAGTACGTGCGCTGCAGGAATGGTGAGATCGTTACTTGGAAACCACTGTGTTAATTACCACTAGACCATAGTAGATATTAAACATCAAAGAAATCCCCCGGAATCTATATACAGGGCCGGATTTAGGGGACGGCACCCGGGGCTGTAGCCCAGGGATCTCCACAAGTTTTTGAGACCATATCAAGCTATACACTTGCAGTACGACATTAGCTCTTACAGAGAAGAATATTAGATGGGTACATACATCATATTAAGCACATACTGGGTGGAATTAAGTAAACACTAACCAAACTCTGAAAATCTAAACTACGCTTACGGTTGTATGCACACATCAGTGTTGCTGTGCTGCGGCATTTTCCCAACTAAAACTGAAAAGTAAAAAAATTATGATACCTAGAAGATTAGTTGGACTTTAAGAAGCTATCTGAAAATGTAAACAGCTAAATATCACATTAAGTCTGTGCAGTTCCGATCTATAGTTTTTGTAGTATGTCATAATAAATAAAAAGAACTTCATTATTGAAGTAATGTACTTCCTTTATTTCACTTGGGTTTTTTTAAAACTCGGCTGTGCCGGAGGAACATTTAAGGATTTTATAAACAGCCCTCGGAGCTATACCAGTTGGGCACCACTGTCATATAGTATTCGGCTAAGCAAATTAGCTCGTTTGACAATAATTAATTGAAATCGTACATTTTTGGGTGTCAAATTTTGTTGTTGACAACCAAAAACGTACGATTTCAATTATCAAACTTGCTTACTGCAATACTTGCTTATCCGAATAGCCATATGACAATCGAATTTGAATACGATTGTCTTACACTATTGCACCTCTGGTTAGTGCAACCAGATTTTTCTTTCTCCTATATAGATCTGTCTCTTTCTAATAAACGGGTGAAATTTCATACTATGATCGCACGTTTTGAAACGCTTCCTTGGTGTTGAACAATTCGACACCAGTGTCGACACTGCTATTTTTGAACGGTCGGTGTTGTGACCCGTGTTGATTTTTGTACGGGTTAGTGTAGCAACCCGGGTACGAAACCCAACCCAGTGCGAGTTTTTGAACCACTATCAGAGGGCCTATACAGACCATTCACTATGAGAAGTCCCCTGGCTTAGGAAATGGTAGCACTGCATAATGTTGCCAATGGCTCACGTTGCATTCACCGTACTACACATTCATAATATATACTTAACTGCGTTTTTTTATATATTAATTAGACTCTTCTTTAATGAAAATAAAATGTACAGAATGAAAAAATCAAAGTTATGAATTATTTATTGATTTGTATTTCGCAAGCAATACGTATGATCTAAGGGTATGAATATCTATACATGTATCTCTGTACTATAACGTTATTTTTTATTTCTTGTTCTAGCTCGACGACGTTTGTTCTAAATCGTCGAGCTCCCGTTTTTTTAAGTTTTTGACGATTTTTTCCAGGCGACTTAATGTGAACGCTTTTTCCCAATATGCCTGCAAAAGTGAATAGCTAATTGTTATTTGCCCATAAAATTGCCTTTATGTTTAAAGCTGGTATCCCTATTTTTCTAATCCGTCATGGCACTTACACGAGATCGAACCTGATTGAGAGGAATCATGGTGCATTTTTTGCATTTTCTCTTTCACAAAAGGCGTACCTTCAACACAATCTCTTTTGCCCTATTGTTCAACGGCTTTGGCAATAATAATACATAATTTATCAAATAATTTTGAAAAATCTGACTGACAACAAAATGACAGCAAAAGCTTGACAAGCAGGATGTCAACATGAATCCAAGGGACAAGTTATGATGAATGGTCTGTACACACTACTGACAGCAAATCAAACGTGTGATCTGTTTGTTGATAGTTCCAAGTACGTGTTTCGTGAATGTCTGAGGTTACTTGAGAGGGAAGAAGAAGAAGAAGAAAAACGTTTATTAATATATACAGTACATGAAACGAGACAGTTTAAAAAAAAAAACATTACAAGAAACAAAGAAAACACAAATATAAACAATATTTAAACAAATCAAAATAATATACAAATGTTGTCGCATGCACTGTAAAATATTAAACTGGCCCTGGCTCAGTAAATGGATGGGATGGGATGGGGATGCAAAAAATAATAGTTTAGTGTGATTATGTGTTATTTATTTAAGCGTATTGTGTAAATGTGTATGGTATGTGAGGTGTAAATTACTTTAGTGGGTATAGCGTATTAGATATAAGTGTATGTCAAGCTATACTTTTAATTTTCAATAAATACACAAAATGAGATTCATAAGTAAATAATACTTGCGTTTTCAGAGTATGTGTTTACACGTTATTGCAGTACTGAGGCAGCTGCGCGCCGCGGGCACGTACGACGAGTCCGAGGGAGAGGGCGAGAGGACGCACGTCATCTGTCTCAACCTCGAGTGTCCCAAGTACACGGGGGGCGTGTGTCCGCACGAGGGGGACTCCAGGGACACACTTCAAGGTGAACTACTTACATTGTTGTTGACATTCAATAGATTTATTTATATTAATGTTATGAATCGACGTTTTGTTAATTTATGTTATAATTTAATTATAGTTATACAAGGTGACATTTGCTTACACAGCCAAATTCATACTGGAAGCTGTGCATACTTGATCAGTATCACGGATCAATATTTTTTTTATGTAATTTAGAAAAGAAAATTGTGACTTTACATTGTTTTGACAAAAAGCGTGATCGAACCTTGATACTGAGCACTTACCAAGTCTCCAATCTCACGTTGTATAATGTCTAATGCCGATCAAACCTCAGGAGTATCCCACGAAGACGCCAAGAGCGACCTGAAGGCCATCAAAGGGACGGACTCGGAGCCGCCGGCCACCAGCGACACAGGGTCGGACTCGGACATGGATATAGAAGAGCTCATGTGTCCAGTGAAGAGGCCCCGTCTCTCTGAGGAGAAGAGTCCCAAGAGAAAGGTGGGTTTAGTGGCTTTGATGAGTTTTAGGGTTCCGTACCCAAAGGTTCCGGGACCCTATTACTAAGCCTCCGCTGTCTGTCCGTCTGACATATGATCTACAGCTTCAATCCTAATAGGTAGCGCGTTGATCTTTTCACAAATGTGTGGTACTATGGCCTCTATCAGGGCAAATAATGAAAAGTCCAGTAAATGGAAACCCAAGGGGGGTTACATTTTTCGAGGTTAGTTTCAGCTCTATCTTTAGAACGGTAATACATACAAGTTTAAAATTTGGAGAGATTGCAGTACGAGTATCTACATATTTTAAAATAAAACAAATTACAATTCAAAGTGAAAAAAATGTAAGAGGTGATGGAGTAACCCAAATAGACAAACTACCAAAGAAAAAAAAATTTTTTTGCTCTATCTTTTTTTCCCCTTTTTTATCTTTTGGGTTGTGATCAGTTAACGGCACACAATCTCCCCTAGAATTATTTTCACTTATTATTGTAGAACCTTATATATTGTTGTTAGGTATAATATAACAATGGTTTATGGTTATCGGGTTCCATATCCGTGTTGTGTCGTCGGAGAGTCGTTTTATCGAGGTGATGATCACGTGATAAAGTTTACCTGCGTTTCCATTGGTTAAAGTTTCTCCGAGAGATAACACTTCTCCATTATTTTCATTCTCGTTTACGCTGACTAGTAAAATAAAAAACCTGCCCCAGTAGCGCCACCCCAGAAGAATAACTAAAGCATAGAAGTAGTAATAAAATAGCTACTCTCTTTGATTTTCTTTATCTTTTTTTCTCATGTCACTATTTAAAGTGCCAAAAAGAGACAACTGCTTGTCAACATGTTTCGCAAATTTACAGGTTGTACCCGGTTGGAGCTATGAATACTCTAACATAACCTTACCTTATATATTTAAAATTCTTCGATAAAATGCTACCCAACATATTTTTTTTAATGAAAACACTATTTCTTTCATTAAAAACACTAGAAATATGTTTTAATACGCGGACCTGACTTCACAACAAAATGGCGTGGAATATCCGAATTATTTAAATTGCTCCAAATTTAGTATAAATCAAATCAAAATATTTATTTTGTAAAATAGATACATAAAGTATACTTTCTACAAGTCAAAGTTAATCTTTACGATATATATCTTTAGAATATAAAAAATATATACAGGCTGTTTATTTGGACATTACAGGGCGTCACATGAATATTAATATACGTGATGCTTATCCCAAAAAACAGCATACAAAGTAAAAATACCAACTGAAGAAAAATATGTGCCCTTTTTCATTTGTCCTAAAAGTCTGTTTAAAATGGTTACTGCGCCGTGAAGCGCTAGTAACTTACCGACTGGCTGACGGTCGCATCCTCATTGGCCTTGCACGAAGCATAGAAGTACACTAATAACCATTCACCTTTTCCTTCAATACTTTACGGGCTTAGGACCGTTAAGTGCACCTATCATGGTAAGAAGCAATATTAGGTAAAATCTAATAATAAAGTAAATCTTACTTTATAAAAAACGCGTGGGATAAACCGTACCCTAAACTTACTTACCCCTTGTCAGATTTCTTTGGCATATTGAAAAAAGTTATTTAATCAACTTATTTACAACGATTCGATAAAAATTTTCGCAGTTCACACTTTTAATAAATATTCAAATTCAAAGTGTCCGCCAAACAATCGTATTTGCCGTAGTAAAATCATTTCATTGTTACGAACGATTTCAAAGGCGTCCATCGCTTGACGTAACACATCAACGCCTTCAATTTCCCGTCAAGTCTTGTACCAAGTATTTCCACCCACATACCTACCTATTAAGCGAAAATCGTGTTTGGACCGAGTCCTTGACAGTCATATGCCGATTTTCACTAGCGTCATCACTTCGTAAGTCCACATAACCCTCGAAAATCGTGTTTGGACCGAGTCCTTGACAGTCATATGCCGATTTTCACTAGCGTCATCACTTCGTAAGCCCACATAACCCTACTGTAGTAAATAACGTCTCGTCGGTCCACAGAATGTTTTAGTTGAAAATTTTCCCACTAAAATAAGTCCGATTGGGTTTACTGTACGATTGCGAGATCGCGCGCGAAATTTTCAAAGCAAGCACGTGCATACGTTACGAGAATTATTAGTGAATGCGGGGGCGCCGCACGCGCTTCACCACCCACCCCCCTTGCGCTTGCGCACCCATCCCCTACCTCATACACCTACGTTGAAGGTCGAAGTAACGAGTTCTCATTGACGGGCATTGCTTTCGCCGCACACACAGAGTACGAAGCTCACAGCTGTTTTGACACGATAACGTGGCTTATCTATCAATGAAAATAATTAGCGGGTTGCAATTTGTATTGAGTTTAGAGTTTATTTTTATCAACGCCCGTGGTGTAAGCAGTTAATGAAGTAATGTGACAATAATATAAGAAAATCGTGGACATATTTAAAAAAAAAAAGTATTTTTTAAATATTTTTTTCGTCATCAGTATCGTGTATATAACCTACCCTGTGACGGAATCGACTGACCAAATCAACATCCTGTATACTAATAAGGGAAATACATACAAAAAATAATTAGGTTGAGCTACTAAAATGTAATTATACACCTGCATAAAATATAGAAATCTAGGAATAAAAATATTATATATAAATTATGAAAGGTGCAAGGGTTTAGGCACCGCGCTCACCAACCCGCCTGCCTAGCGTGTGTGAGTATGGGCATTTGTTCCAGGAGAACCGCCAAGAGTGGCGAAATCCTGGAAAGGCCTATCTCCAGCAGTGGAGGAAACAGGCTGATGGATGGATATAAATGATGCAATGAACAAATAAGTTGATAAATAAATACGGGAAATACATACAAAAAATATTAAGGTTGGGCTAAAATGTAATAAAGTTATACACCTGCATAAAATAGAGAAATATAGGAATAAAAATATAATATGTACATAATGCCTAACCATCCGCACCATTGGATTAGTATTGCTAAGAAGAAGGGCAAGAAACTTAGCAAACATGCATTTTAAAAAAAAATCGGTACAAAACCATATTACAAATATACAATTTTTTTAATACCTAAAGTCATTAAAAATATAAGACTGCAGGAATTATGTCACGAGAAAAAATGTATCTTAGTCAACCCGTCTCATATTGTCTATTATTATTATATAAACAACTAGCTTTTGCCCGCGGCTCCGCCCGCGTGTTATTCGGTTTAACAACATGCTTTTTTTCGGGATAAAAAGTAGCCTATGTGTTATGTTAGGGTATAAGCTATATCCATTCTAAATTTCATCCAAATCCGTTCAGCCGTTTTAGCGTGAAAGAGTAACAAACATACACACACACACACACACACACAAACTTTCGCATTTATAATATTAAAGTCGTTTGCAATAGAATCCAACAATCATGTAAACAAACCAAATTGTCACGATTACTCCGTAATCACATACATTTGACGATCAATTATGAACATAGTCTGATTTCAACGAACGCACCATTGTTTTCACATTATCTTCAACACGATTTAACTTGTATTTATAAGTTAAATTTGTTAAAACATTTGCAACGTAAAAATTTCGAAGTATTTGACAAGCTGTCATCTTAGTTTTTTACTCATCGAACTCTATAAGTCATTGAAAAGTTAGTGTTGTTCGTAATCTGAAGTTATCTTTTATTTTTAATTTAATAAATTATTTTAATTTAATATTATTTGAATACAATAAAAATTTTTTTTCAAGAGCTTAATATAATTAACCAAAACGGATTGTATCCTAAGCCATAAAAATAATGGTTAGTTTTTAAAAATTGACAGGTGGCCATTTTGTTAGAATTGTCATTCACAGTCATTCACTGTTCTGTGGGTTCGCTGTGCATTAGTGTTTTCTGTTTCCGTTTTCTGTTTCCGATTTCTACGACTTTGCATTCTCATTTTGGACTTTTGTTTTGCTTGGGTTGGCGAGAATCGGAGCCGAACAATGGTCGAAATGCGTAAGTCACGTCCTAAAGGAAGAGGAAGAAATGAAAAAGCTCGACGGCATTTTAGACACGGCAAGCGATGACACAGTGGTTCCATTTATAATTACGGTCACCGGCGACACTTCTGATAGTGATGATGACGAAGACGAAGATTTAAATTTGTTTTAATAAACACTTTTTTATATATAATCAGTTTTATTTTATAGTCTATGGCTTATGTATTTAATATATTTAGTCAGTTTTATTTTAGTACCTATCCTACTATGGGCCATAGTCTATGACTTAAAATTAAAATAATTAGAAAAATAAATTTAATTAAAATTAAATTAGAACACTATGACATCACTATGGGCATAAACAATACGCTGTCAATGTCAGTCCGCCATATTTGTTTACATGATTGTTGGATTCTATTGCAAACGACTTTAGTGTGATGTGATTTGAAAGAGGTTAAAGGTGGTAGAGCTAATGCCGGGCTCGACTGTGGAGGTACCATCATCTTTCTCGGAAATCCTCCCGAAGTTATTCGGGTAAGAGTAAGAGAACAGCTCTCAGGCAAAACCAGGCGGCCCACCATTGCCTGGGACCGATGGATGGCGGTATATCCATCCCCAATTGCCGGGCCTTATATAAATCAGACTGGTGACGGGCAGCGGCATCACTGGTGCAAAGGTTTCGGCACCGCGCTCACCAACCCGCCTGCCCAGCGTGTGTGAGTATGGGCATTTCTTCCAGGGGGATCGCCAAGAGTGGCATACAAAGTTTGTACCGATTTTACTGCTACTTCTATGCTTTAGTTATCTTCTGAGAGCGCCACGTTTGATTTCATAATTGCAACACTTATTGTCGTTTTAAATTCAGTGTTGCCAGTAGATGAAATCAGTTATACTGGTTCTCCGTAATGGCGAGGTTCTATTACCCTGGTCATGTTATAATGTTGTAATGTCCCCAGGGTGTCCACTCGGAGAAGCTGCAGGCCCGGCTGGGGAGCGACGCCCAGCAGCTGCTGGCTACGGCGCAGAGTCAGCTCAACAAGCTCGACGACAAGCTGGTGTTGCTGCTGGCCTGGCAGCGACTGCAGCAGGTACTGCTTTAACTATACATAGGTAACACTAAAAGTTTCCGGAACTGGCTACTTACATAAACAATATTTAAACATTTAAATGTTGCAACATTTGAAAATAGAACTCTTTGGCTGTAGAATGCAGTTTGTTTAATCTGACTGTCTTTTGTTTTTACCTTGTGGCGCCATTTAAAAAATTGTGTGTCTACAACAACATGGATTTAACTCGGGAAAATTTTCGTAGTATGATTTTCAACGATTTTAAGTGTAATTTGACAGCTCAACAGAGCATCGCTCGGCTCGAAACAGCTTTTGGCAATGAAGCACCATGCAAGACGACTGTTTATAGCTGGTTTGCAGAATTCAAGCGTGGTCGTATCAATCTCAGTGACGAATCTCGCGATGGTCGGCCGTCCACCGCTGTGACCAACAAAAACATCGATGCTGTGCGCCGTATGATTGAAACAGACAGGCATGTGACCTACCATGAAATTCGCGCATCCTTAGAAATAGGCATGAGTCAAATACAATCAATCCTACACAAACATTTGGGTGTGAGAAAGCTGTGCTCGCGGTGGATCCCACACAACTTGACCGAGGCTCAAAAAACGGACCGCGCCACTTGGTGCAGTGCCATGCTTACCAGATTCAACGAAGGTGCGTCAAATTTGGTGTGGGACATAGTAACAGGTGACGAAACATGGATTTATTGCTACGATCCCAAAACAAAGCAGCAATCGAGCGTATGGGTCTTTCAAGATGAGCCGAAACCAACCAAAGTGGCGCGCGTGAAAAGTGCATCTAAGCGGATGATTGCTTCTTTTTTTAATAAAACTGGACACGTGGCTACTGTTGCTTTAGAGAATCGTCGTACCGTGAATAGTGACTGGTACACGACCATTTGTTTGCCGGAAGTTATTGACGAACTCCGTAAAAATAACCGTAAACGCCGTATCATCCTGCACCACGACAATGCTAGTTCTCACACGGCCAGACAGACAAACGACTTTTTGAAGACGAAAAATGTAGAACTCATGAGTCATCCTGCATACAGTCCCGACCTGGCACCTTGTGACTTTTTTCTGTTCCCAAAAATTAAGAACCAATTACGCGGTCAACGTTTTTCATCACCAGAAGAGGCTGTCGAGGAGTATGAAAAACACGTTTCAGAGGTCACCACAGGGGAGTGGCACAAAAGTTTTCAAAACTGGTTTGATCGAATGAAAAAGTGCATAGACGCCAGGGGAGATTATTTTGAAAAACAATAAATTAATTTTGTACCTTTAATAGTATTTTTTCATATTCATTCCGGAAACTTATAGTGCGTCCCACGTACTAATAGGTTGGGGAAAAACTCTTGGCAAATAGTATGTATGAACTTATAATAAAATCTCTTTGGCTATACCATTTGTATCTGGCTGGTTTTGGTATTATTAAAAAGTTTTAATTTTAAAAATGATAATTCCAAATTCAAATTAGGTAAAATGTAAGATTTTCATTTGTTGTTCTTACTGTTAAAGGATGAGTGAATCTAATGAAGAAATTCGATATATTTTAAAATTTTACTACAAAAAAGGTAAAAAGGCAACGCAAGCCGCGAAAAAAATTTGTGATGTTTATGGACCTAGTGCAGTGTCTGTGAGAGTAGCACAAATTTGGTTTAAGCGTTTTCAATCCGGAAATTTTTATTTCGAAGATGCACCTCTCTCTGGGCGCCCTGTTACGGATAAAATGGATGCCATTTTTGAAAAAGTGGAGCAAGATCGGCATGTCAGTAGTTACGATGTAGCTGAAGAACTGGGGATTGACCACAAAACAGTTTTGGCGCATTTGAAAAAAGCTGAGTACATAAAAAAGCTCGATATTTGAGTGCCTCATGAGCTCACTAAAAGAAACCTAATGAACCGTGTACTCATTTGTGATTCTTTATTACGACGTAATGAAACCGAACCATTTTTGAAAAACCTGATAACTGGTGATGAAAAGTGGATCACGTACGACGAGAACGTGCGAAAAAGGTCATGGTCAAAGGCTGGTCAGGCTTCACAGACTCTGGCGAAACCCGGGTTATCTCGCAACAAGGTAATGCTGTGTGTATGGTGGGATTGGAAGGGCATTATTCATTATGAGCTGTTACCGCCAGGCAGGACCATCGATTCTGAACTCTACTGCGAACAACTGATGATATTAAAGCAAGAAGTTGAGAGAAAGCGGCCGGAATTAGTCAACAGAAGGGATGTGGATTTTCATCATGATAACGCTAGACCTCACACATCTTTAGCCACTCGGCAAAAATTAAGAGAGTTTGGCTGGGACGTATTAATGCATCCGCCGTATAGTCCTGACCTTGCACCTTCAGATTTCCACTTGTTTCGGTCTCTTCAGAATTCTTTAGGCAGTGTCAGGTTAACATCACGAGGGGACTGCCAAAACCACTTGTCGTGGTTTTTTTATCAGAAGCCCCAGAATTTCTATAGCAATGGGATCATGTCCCTACCTACAATATGGCAGAAAGTTATCGAACAAAATGGCACCTACATACTTTAGTTAAATGTAAATAAACTTTATTAAAAAATGATTTGAATTTTCATCTAAAATGCGAAGAAACTTTTTCCCCGACCTATATATCGGTCGTTGTTGCGCTCTGTATGGATATTGGGAATTGATTAAATCAATAAGAATTTGTATAAATTTGAACTATGTATGTAAATTAATTCAAAAGTCGTGTAATATTTTTGCGAAATACACAATATAAGGTGACATTTATTTGTACAGCCAAATTCATCTAAATCAGTAAGTGATCAGTATCACGGATAGATAAAACTTTTTGCTAATTTCGCAAAATAAAATTTTGATCTCCCATAGTTATGACTCGAGCTGGGCTTGCGTTTGTAGGGAACGCGAAAGAAATAATTTACCAATTTCACAATCAATAAAAAAGGTCATCGAGCTTTGATACTGAGCACTTACCTAGTATTCAGTACGAATTAGTCTATATAAATAAATACACAAAATGTTTATTTCCAAAAAGGTTGCAGATTTTTGTGACACATATCAAAATTGACAGATGTCAGTGTGACGGATAATTTATTTTTTCTACAGATTTTATGTGACCGACGATTTCAAACAAATTAAACGATTTATTTTTCAACACACTTGCTTATAAAGTGGCCCTTATTGCATCGTTCTTAGGGTTATAATGCAGCATATTTAACACGCGTGCTTTTTACTTTACATTATCGCACTAGTGCTTTTTACATAACAGTTTTTTTTTTATCTTAGGAAAGGGTTTTGATGTCTTGCGAAATAGTAAAGTTTTTGCGAATAAATAAACTGTCTCAGTTAAAATATAATAAATAATCATTTAAGTTTATCAAATTATTTATTTTTATCAACAAATTAACTCAAATTTTAGTTGTAAATACAAAAATATTCAGTTTGTTAATATTTAATTTGTCTGTTTGGCAATATTTGGCTGTTTGGCGCATGCGTCAGTGCCTCTATGTCCATCTGCGCAAAAAACAAAATCTCCGCCGCCATTTTTCAAAGAAAATTGTCAGTTTATAGCTGTGGTTTGAGTGTGGTTTCTATTATTTGGAAAAAAAGAGAGTGAACTTTTATAATTTTTCCTCGCAAGTGTGTTGAAAAACGTCGTATGAAACGCGTGATCATTAGACATTACACTCTCGGCTCCATTACGGCCTCTCCTTCGGCTCGACCTGCAATCCCGCCTCGACTGTAATGTCCAACGCAGCTCACTTGTATCATAATGTATATGCAGGTGTCAAAAGTGACATCATAATATTGTGACGATATGTTTTTTTTTGTCTTATGTAGCTGTGGCACCTTATAAATAACCATTATTCCTAATTCCGTATTTTCCCCAGCTATTAGTGGGCGAGCGGTGCTGCGGACTATGGAAGCGCGCGCCTCTCTCCGCCCGCGCCGAGGAGATCATACACAACAGTGTAGACCGCGCCAAGCTCGCCAAGTACGGTTTCAAGCATGTGCAGCTCCCTTCGCAGCTGCTGTCCAGAGAGGTGAGTCGGCGTTACTGCTTGTTCTCCCTAGTTGTTAGTGGGTGAGCGGTGCTGCGGACAGGAAGCGCGCGCCTCTCTCTAAGGGGGGTTTAAGGAGTGCCTCCCCCCCTTAGCATACGCGGAAAAAGAAATATTCGCTTAATATTTACATTTTGTATCCGTATCCATGCCATAAACAAGGTGAAATTAATTTATGCAGCCAAATTAATACTGAAGACACGGTAAGTGCTCAGTATCAAAATTTTATGGCACTTGTTGTGAAACTCGTAATTTTTTTGTTTTGTCCCGAGCCAACTATTTTGACTTTTTTTTTCCCACCTCTCCCCTTAAGAGAAAGCTATAGCTACGTCCATGCTGCTTATTCAACCCTTTACGAGGCTCCGGGCATAAACACTGAAAAATAAAAGGAAAATACCATAATTATTGATGATGGCAAATTTTCCAAAAAGTAAACATTCCTTTAATTTCTTTTTATAAAAAAATCTCCTACCTAAGATTTTTTTTAAACCTTTGCCTAGAATTGAACTCGGAAAAATTTACCCTCTAAGGTCAACGATAAGAAACAAATGTTGTTCGTGTCTTTAATTTATGGAAGACCATAAAATGTATAAATAGTCGTTATTGTAGCGTTGAACAACCTTTATTTTTAATAGATTTATTTTACTGTCCAGTTATAAAACAAATAAATAAAATGAAAATTGCCTTTATTTCCCACTAGCCTTTGCCCGCGGCTCCGCCTCGTTTTCGACTTGGGCGTTATTTTATGAACACCCCTTCTAGCCGTCAGGGGGTCAATACAATAAAAAAGTGCATCTAAATCGGTTGAATGGTTTTCTAGTTAAAACGAAACATACATACAGGCAGACAAAATGCTAAAAAATGTGGTTTTGGTCTCTGTGGAATACTAAAAACCCATTTCATTTAAAATTTCGCGAAAATATTCAATGTACAGACACGACTTTTTTACTACTTTATTTTTACTATTTACATATTTACTAAAGTAGTAAAGATTTTTTTAATATCCTGTGTACTAAATAGTCTGATAATTTATGGCTATTTGTAGTTATTTCAGCTAGTCACACGGGGCGTCCAGTTTTGGACGTAAATCCATGTATTGTCCATCACATTTGATAATCAATTTATATTTTATAGTGAAATGAAATGAATACTTTATTTTTGCAATGTAGATAAATACACTTATCGCACGTTAGAATATATTAAATTAGTAAAATGGCTAAAGGAGATTGACCGTACGCATATCGCTTTTAAAACAATTGTGTCATCAAACAATTTTGTTTAAAAATTATAATATCATTAATAACGAACCTTGGCGTTTTTAAAATTCTCAGTCTAAGCCGCCGTAATATTTCTGTTTCTGAAAGTATTTTCACCAGTTGGGTATTTAAATGTGGCCGTATCCTCTTTTCTTCCTCTACGCGTGTTATTTTGATGATTTACGATGTATCCATTTCACGAAATTAAAAAACCTAACAAAATCATAACAATATTGAACAACACAGTAAAATATGAACGATTAAAACATAACCTCAAAATGGTATATTAAAATCGAAATTTCTCTGGTTGGCGGGTAAGAAATTAAAAAAATTGTTCTGTGTAAAATCCGACGTTTTCCTCAGAGATTTGACCTATGTTTCATTGTGACACAAAAATATTTACAGCAATATGAACCCTCTATTGTATATGGTCAATCCCCTTTAAAAGAGGAAAATACAATATATTAAATTAGGATTTGGGTGTATGTACCTAATAAGTTAATACACGTACATACACTACATTAAAGGTATACTTAATGTATACAATAATACTGGGTGTAAATAGACTGCTACCATTAAATAAAGCCGTGACAGCTTCAGGTTTCACGGACGACGCTCTCTCTAAACTCGCCCGTCGGTGCGTTAGGGTTCACGCATTTTTGTTTGGAACTCTTTTATTTTCCAAACTAAGGGTGTCCGCGGGTATGATTCTTGGGAAAAGTGGTTCAGTAGGGTCGGTAGAATATGTGGGTTCATTTAATTGTAGCAGTCTATTTACACCCGGTATATGCCTACTATAATTATAGCTAACCATATACTAAATACTAATACGTTACATATATAAATATAGTTACAAAAATGATCGTTATTTGTGATATATTTCAAGTTGTACCCGCTGGTTGCGGCGAGTCGTACACTGTGTGCCAATTTCCCGTGAGCTCCGTAATAGCCGTCCCGGTTCCAGGACCACGAGCGCATCGCTCGCCGCATCTGGGGCCTGCCGCCGCCCTCCCCGCCGCACCCGCCGCCCCTCACCCCCGAGCAGAGCCTCAGCGACGCGACCGTGCGCGCCACGCTCTGTCTCGTCGAGAAGCCAGCGCAGTCAGTACTTGTTTATCATTTATAACCAACCGAAGTTCTGTAGGCCTGCAGCACTGCAAGTGACTGGTAGGCTGGACCTAAGATGAAGGGCGACTAAAAATCTACGGAAGTTGGTAACGGACCAATAAATTATACCACGAAATTGCCTGCAACCACTCCCCTGGTAGTTGAGCCCGCGTGGCTTAAACTCGTTTTTTTATCATCCTTTGGGAAATGCTTCCGTGGTTAAGAGAAGCCCAATTACTGTCCCGGTTTTTTAAATATGTACTAAATTAACTGTTTTTCACAGGGTGCTTGGAATATTAAAACTAACAAATTAATAATAATATTCCAGGTCGGGTCTCGGTGACGGACTGGGACGTCCCATCCCGATGCGACTGTCCCGGCTCACTCTAGGCGGCGGCGCCTGTGACGTGCCGCTGTCGAGATACTCCACGTGTAGATATGTGTCGCCGCGCCACGCCACCATCTTCTATGACGAAGTGAGTTATTTGTTCAGAGCGGGTCTAGGCGAAGGGCCGGGATGTCCCATCCCGATATGACTGTCCCGGCTCACTCTAGGCGGTGGCTAATACGAGGTAACAACGGAGAGTACTAACTAACAAACAATCCATTCTTTCGTGGATAATCTCGAACCGCATTCAAAGCCATTCTGTGAATCACAAGTTATTTATAAGCGGACAACAGACTTTGCATTTTAAATGCATGAAAATTGTTAGATTAATAATTATAAGATATTTTATATTAAAATAACATTTAATATAATTTATATTGAAATATTTCTCTATTGTAACACAACCGTCCCGTGTCCCAGGTGTCCCGCCACTTCGAGCTGATCAACTACTCGGAGTGGGGATCCCTAGTGAACGGCGTGCTGTACGCGTGCGACCTCTCCGAGAGGGAGCCCTCCGTGGAGGCCGAGAGGGTTCCCGCGGTCGCCGAGATCGCGCTCAAGAGGCAGCCTAGACCGATGAGGTGAGCGGAACTTACGTTTATCTATGTATATGTCGCACGGATATGATAAAAGTAGATATTTCCGGGGAAGCAAAGGGTTCCAGGAAAGTGTCTAAAAGATTGGATCAAATTGCAATTAAATGTTGTCATTTCTCTGAGGAAATCTAGTGATTATCAGTTGATTTGAACAAATTCCAAAGCTGGTATCAGTGAAATTCCAAGATAAACGTGTCGGTTCTCGCACAGCTCAAAGCAATGTTAAGAACTGTATAGGTCGCCTCGCTTCGCTCCGCTCGGCTCCCGAATTTCCGATCATAAGCGACCTAACCCGCTCCTCCTAGCTTCGCTCGTCGTCGGACCTATGTTTTACTTTGATTATGTGCAAATTGTTTGATATTTGATCAAATCACTAGATTTGTTTTCTGTTTTTTTCATATCCCTGCGACATAATAATATTTTGAACTACCCTCTTGCCAGTGGCGTGCACAGCATATTTAACCTGGGTAAGCAAAATTAATTTTGACAAATGAAAATAACTTACCAAATATTTGAGCGAGTGTGATGACAGGAACAGAAGTAAAGTTTTGACCAACTTTAACAAACACACAAGGCCGTTACTCGACTCGCAACTAAACTTAACAACATAAAAAAATCATCAAAAACACCGAACCAATAAATTATACTATCTACTATATACCTATCAGTTATTTTTGCACTAAACTCTGAACTTTACTTTTAACCTAAAAATGTAAACACACAATCCGCAACAGACAAAAAACCATAGTAAAAGAGAGCGGTTACAATGCGGTCCGATTCACATAGTCGATTATATCGTGTCTATCGTCACTGACTGATGGCCGTGCGGTGCGTCCGGCGTGAGTAGTTTGATGGTATTTTAGCACTGCGGGTACAATTCGGAACCCGAAGCAGAGCCTTTAGATGCAGAAATCTGCAGAATTGACTCTTACGGCTTTAAGTTAAGGGTGATAATAGCTGAATGCAGATGTCTAATTTAATGCGGTAGATTAATTGCGGTCAACACGCTTAGAGGAGCCATGGATGTGTGCGTGTTGCACTCGTGTCGTCTACGAGAATTTCAATGCCTGTGTGACCGGGGTGATTTTATCGGTCATAATAAATTTAAATATGCGTGCGCCTATAAGTGTGCGCGCTCGCCTATTTGGAATTTTGAATTGCTGCGCTCTACGCGTGTTGTTACTGGCCAAGAGCACAAAATATTTATATGCTGTCCGAGATATCATGATATGGGTGGCAGTTCAAAATTGACAGTTACAGTGATGTACCGTAATGAAATATAATCGATTTCATTTTAGTATCGAGAAAAAAAGGCTATCAAATCGATTTTTTATTTGATTGATCTTAGATTATCCAAACTACTTTTTGTTAATTACTAAACTAATTAAATTAAACGTAGCAATAACTCCAGAGCTTGAGAGTTCAAAGATTTTTTTTTGTTTTTCTCGGAATTTCGCCAATAACAAAACAAAAAATCAACAAAAACTGTAACAAACGTCAAAAAAAATAGCCCGTGAAGCAACCGCAATGAAAACACAAACCGCGTACAAGATGCACTCATACTCACGCGATCCTGTAGGATGGCCGCAACGATTCATATTTTCGACTATGTTGTGTCAGTACCTATGGGTTAGCGTTCCGATTCACGCATCACGTAGCAAAAAGACATTTTTATTTACTGAATCTTCTCTTCGTTAAATTTAACGAATATACTGAGATTTTTGTTCCGATTTATAGATGCATTATTTATTGTGTTTTTGCAATAATTATGTACATTATTTCTAAAACCTATTATTTTCTTTTGTGCCTGGGTGTATGTAGTATGGTGTGAGTAGTATAGGTGAAACGGAAAATAACGAACTGTCACCCATATCATGATATCTCGGACAGCCTTTATGTATCTATTTTGTACCAAGAGACTATGTTTACTGTAAAGCGTTGAACCGAGTCTAGGGTAGGCAGTGCTTTTATGCCTATATAGACTGCACGCCTCTGCCTCTTGCGTGGTTTTGTGTCGTGCGAATGTAATTAATGAATATTTCCCTGAGGAACTACCCGTTCAGGGAACAAAGTAAAGCCCACGTCCAAGTGAAAAGTCTAACCATTGCACCAGTGAAAGAATTTTCAACATTGGTTCAGTAGTTCCAGAGATTACCTATTTCAGTACTAAGAGTCGCGCTTTGCCGGGTCCGGGTCTGTCATTAGTGTAGACGTAATGTGGATATATCGGTGCGCGCTTGCCCGAGCAGTTTCACTTTGTTTCTTTCCTTCAAAAATATTACATATATAAAGTTGACTTTAATTTACGCAGCCAAATTCATACTGTAGGCTTGGTAAGTGATCAGTGTCACTTATCGATAACACTTTTTGGTAATATCGCAAAATAAAATGTGGACCTCCCATAGTAATTAACTCGGGGTTGGCTTGCGTTTGTAAGGAACATGAAAAATAAAATTTCACGAAAAGGATCATCGAACCTTGATACCGAGCATTTGTCGAGTCTTCAGTATGAATTTGGCTGCATAAATAAAAGTCACCTTATATAAAAGACTTCAAAATCAATTCCCAGAGTGAACGGTTCGCTGACCGTATCGGAGCGCCCCCCGTGCCGGTGTTCCCCGCGCCGCCAGCCCGCGCCCGCGTGGGAGGGGTCCGCCCTCGTCCCGCACGGCGCCCTGCTACAGTTCGGGTGCGTGCAGTTCGTGTTCTCGATAACGGACGCGGAGGGGTTCCCGTACGAGCGCGCGGTCGACGAGCCCGCCATATGAGACGAGGACGACGACGCCTCGCTCGGCTCGTTCGAGTGGCGCGACGAGGACTGGATGAAGTTCTAGCTGCCGCCGCCAGGTGGAGCTGGCCTTGGATCGATTTTATGTGTCGGCAAGTGTTATTGTATAATGTCCAAAATACAACTGTAAGCTGAGAATAATGTTTGTTAATGGTTTTGTATACGCTGAAATTTATGTTAGTTATAGATTTAAAATAATTTGATTTTCTGAGAATGTGAAGTGAGGATTTTCAAGGGGTTTAAAATAAACATGAATTCACGACTGTGGAAGATGTAACTATTTTGAAATATCGTCACGACGTGAATCACCTGAAAGGCGTCAGAACTGTGAAATGTACGTCACACTCCACACATGGTACACCCGCTTTATACCGACGATTATTACGTCCCAAATTATTTTGAAATTACTGCAATTCTGTTCGCAGTATGTTTCTGCATAGGTAAATGTTGTTTTTAGGTGTTATAATTTTTTCTTCAAGATGTTTTTTTACAAATCCGAGGGATCAGACCGGATGTTGTTGTTGATGTATATAGTGACATGTAATAATTGTAGGGCAGATTGTCTATCGTTGATTGATCTGGAGTCTTATTGTCCAACTAACATCTATGACATGACATCATTGTTAGCCAATCACAATATATTTGAAAGCCATAGAGATATTAAAGTTAGACACTAAGTAAAGAAATAGAACTTTAGCTCTATATTTTTTTTACTTTTCAGTACAACTGACTAAACTTTCATGGTAAAGAGTAAAAAAGTTAGCCCAAAAAAAGTATTTTCGTTGGAAAGTAGTCAATTAGCGATACTCGATAATTTCTTGAATTTTTTTTCAGTATATATTTTTCATTATGTATTTCAGGACCTTCAGGTCCGACCTTATATAAGATGACTTTTATTTATACAGCCAAACTCATACTGGAGGCTTGGTAAGTAATCAGTAACATGAATCGATAACACTTTGCTAATTTCGAAAAATAAAATCAATACTCAATAACTTTATTTGCGTTCCACAAAATGTTTCTTATAATGTAGCACATCGTACAAGGGGCACAGCAAATTAGGAGAGAGGAAGACAAAATTATCGACGAAATATCCTATTTCTTTACAGTATATACATATATTTAGTATACCTGGTGTAAATAGAGTGCGACCATTAAATGAAACCACATATTCTACCGACCCTACTGAACCAATTTCCCAAGAGTCATACCCGCGGACAGCCTTAGTTTAGGAAATAATTGAGTTCCAAACAAAAACGCGTGAACCTTGACGCACCGACATACGGGCGAGTTTAGAGAGAGGGTCGTCCGTGAAACTTTTTGTGTGAGTTTACAATCGGGATTTGAGGATATGAGGTTAGATAAATATATTGTGAAATGTAATGAAAGTAATTACATGTTTCATCATAATATTGTTCTAGCAGAGTTCCGACAGTAGCGAGTATTAATCTTATCTCTATAGTTTGAGGTGACAAGGACATACATCACCATCATCATCACATCACCTCACCATCATTAACGGTTGGTTAACCTGTTTATTGCTTTTTGCAAATGGGCCCAATAACCTGTAACAGAAAATATTGTAAATTGGATATTTATTCATGACAGCTATTAATGTAAAAAATTAAATGTTTGTATTCGATATATATTATTTCGGTCCAAGGTATGGCCATCAGTGGAATGGAAGAAAGTATTGACAAACTGTGAATAAATAAAAAATTGCAACTTTTGTTAAGTAACAAATTTGTGAAATTTTTCTAAATAAATGGGATAAGCTGCTAGATGGTGTTGGTAATGTTAATTGCTGCTCTTCTTAATTTTTATACACAATTATGTTGGTGATGTGATGAATGATGGCATGTGGTGTGGTGTGATGTGGTCGTTATTATTACTTGAAACTTTTAAGTCGTTTGTCTGTAGAATGCGTCATGTAGGTCAGTGCTGTCCGCAGGGGCGTTATCATCTAACTTCGTCATCCATCACAATCGCCTTCAAACGCACCGTGATGGGCTTGAAATGACATCACACACCATTTTTAGCATTGGAAAGCGACAGTGGCGTGCATTGGATTTTGAAGTAAGGTAGGCACAAAACTGTCCTTATGTTCTTTGCACGTATTATAGCGAGAATAACGATATAACTCGCACAGGTGTCTTTCTCTTTTGTCCCAGCTCATGGCAAAACACCTACGTACGAATCCACTATTTACAAACGTGTGGCGCCATCTAGTAGCAAGTAGTGCAAGTAATCATGACAACGTGGTTGCTTCGCACAGGCGTTGTGTATTTTAATGAGAATGTGTGCGTACTTGACGCGAGCCGCTGACGTCATGGGGGTGTAGTTACAGATGCACACATAGAGAATTGCCTTCGAATTTTAGTTATGCGTATTGCCACGGCAGCGCAAGCACTGCGGAACAGGCAGGTAGGTATTTCAAAGAAAGGGTGAAGCTTATTGAAATAGTTGTGTGTACCTTCCTATATTTAAAAGGTAGTGGTCTAGTTAGCTAAGCCAAGCTCAGGGTAGGCATTGCGTATTTGTCCATATGAGATGCACGCCACTGGATAGCGACAGATATTGAAGTTAGACAATAAGGAGGCAGGTCCATAATGGGCACCAAGTGACCAGCCCTCTTATTGTCTAACTTCAATATCTATCGCTGTAGCTTTAAAGGTGTCGTGCATGATTGGCTAAAATGACGTATGATGTCATTTCTAGCCCATCACGGTGCGTTTGAAGGCGATTTAGACGATAAGGACCCGAATATTCGACGTTGTTACGCTGCAAAATAGATATGCTTCTTAAGTACTTTTTTGTGTTCTACTATAAGTTTCCAAGGGATGTGGCTTTCGAAGGAAGAAATATTGTCCTATGTACAGAAACTACTGACTGTATTTCCGTCAATATCATTTAGTTGCTTTGGATTATCCAAAGAAGTTCATTTGTGTGTGAAATAGCGTATGTTGATATTAGTTAATTAAATAAAAGCACAAGATGTGTGTGTTATTTACGTTTAGTAACGAGGTAGTATCGTTTGCGAAACGCAGTTTTTATAAATGACCATCGTCCTTTATCTATTTATTTCACACATCAATTTAAAGCCATTCTCTTTTCCATTCGTGGTAACAGAAGATCTCGATGCAAAATGCACATCATAATATTGTTTTCCTTACTTTTGAATAAATAGTACGCAATAAATGCGTTTTATAGCGATTACCACGCACCCTCGTCGAAGCTGCGAGATTGTGCGACTGCTACACCATCTGTGACTGAGTTCACGCAGGCTCTGTGCTGAACCGAATTGTCATTTTTAACCTATAGAAGATATATGAATCAGTACGTGAACTTGAAGGAAACGCCCTGAATCGATACACACACACAGACGCGTGCTTTTACACGCCGTCTCGGGGATTGTCGCGGAACGTTAGCGTCGGTTGGCAGTCGCCGTGTCATAAGGTTGCTTTTAGAGTTCGCCCGATATGCCAGCCCTCGCAGATCGGGCGTAGGAAATTATCTCGAGAAAACCGTTGAGTTTCCCTACTGCTTATATATCTACTGTGCCTGTATTTACATGGACCTTCAAAGGTCCGTGCCTGTTTACTTACACGCGGACGAATTCGTCCAACGTTGTATTTTTTTCGTTACTGAACGTGTTGAGATCATTATTATAATAATAATGCGTGGCTTTAGTAAAATGTATTTAAATTTTCTCATTCGTTATTATAACGGCGTTTAAGCTGTTTGTTGTGTAAGATTTTCTGTATGTTGAGGTTGTAAAGGATGTTGTTATACAGGTTGTTAAGATGATAACATTTTTCTTTAAAACGGGGTGCTCTACCCATCAATATGAACAACTTTTACTATAAGGCCAACCCTGAAATCGCGAAAACAAAATCGTTCCATAGAAAAATTAAATACCTACTCGAACTAAATGTAAGAAACAGCTGATTTTTATTTCGCGCGAACACCCCGTTTTAAGAAAAAAGGTTATCATGTTAACATGCTGTATACTAAACCCACAGTTTAAAATCCATACAGTTGTCCAACGACGGAGTTCGGATGGAGTGGTTGTGCGGGGCGAGACTTCGAACTGCTTGTTCGAAAATTGTATGTAGCTCGGTGGCTTACCCCCCGTCTCGCCCCGCAGGCCCCGCACAAATGCTCTGTCTGAGCGCTTTCGTTAGACAACTGTATAGATTTTTAAACTGAACTTTATCCTTCATAAGGAAATCGTTGCTATGTCGGGCGGGGTTTGTTTCACTATAAATAGCTAGTGTGAGTAAGTATTCGTAAGTATAAGGTGCTAAAGTAGAATCTCGGTGAAAAACACACATTATAACATTGTTTTCCTTACTGTTTAATAAAAAGTATTGCGTTTTAAAGCAATTAGCGGATATTTATTAGTAAAATATTTATTTATTCAAAAGTAAGGAAAATAATATTATGATGTGCATTTTGCACCGAGATTCGGTTTTACCACCTTAACTATTATTAGATATATTTCCGTGTATCAGCATCTCTAGCATGGTACTGTCTGTCCCTCTTTAGGTAGATCAATAGAGCGAGACAGAGCACTGCATCGAGCTCGATGTGGTCCTCCATGTTAGACGTGCTGGGATTATATATGTCTGTAAATAGCTAATGTGAGTTAAATATTCGTATTTTAAAACTGTTCTTGAACATGTTTCCGAGACAGGGTTGCCAGATGTACGATTTCAGCCGTATTCATACGATTATTTGCGAGTATGTAAGATCGGTTTTTTTTTTGAAAAATGCCTTGTAGTACGCATAGACATGTCTAGGGTGGTACGTTTGTTTTAGCTTCCAGTCTGCAACATTTACGATCAAAATTACCCGAATTTATTGATTTTGAATGAGTAATTTTTTTTTATTTGCCATTTTGTTGTACTATTTTCACTGATTTACATCTGGCAGTACTGGCAAGAATTTTTGCGAATACGTCACTGTATAAGTGTAAAATATCGGTTTGCATTAGTAGTGTAACATATCCACGAGTCAAAAATCATTTAAACGTAGAATGTATACCATTTACAACCCTTTGCTATACACTGCCACCGATTCCATCGGTCTCGAAAATAATTGTACATTTAGCATAGGTTTTTCTAAAACATATCTTGATAATAAAGTTAGCCTTTTTTATCACACTTGTTTTTATTGCCTAAGTATGAATTGAACACGAAGACAGTTTTATGTCAAATGGAGATATCCCTAAAATAATATTTAAAAAACCGGTCAAGTGCGTGTCGGGCCACGCGCAATGTAGGTAGGTAGGGTTCCGTAGTTGCCCGGTACATATAAGTTGGTCTACTAATACAGACCGCGCCAAACTTCTGCTCCCATACATTATAGGGGACCAAAAGTTTGGCGCGACCTGTACTCATAAACCTCTAAAGCCTACTTAGCTGTGATAGTTTTCCTTTTAAACTCATTATATATATATACTACTTCTGTGAATTTTTTCACATTTCTATAAACAACCGTTTAGCCAGCAGGGGGGGGACGCTCCACTCTATTTTCACTTTAAAGCTTAATATTTCGTCAACGGATCTCTAAATCGAAAAATGATTTTGGCACACCCACATTGTTTTTAAACGGCCTATCCAACGATACCCCACAATATGGGATTGACGAGAAAAAAAATCATCCCCAGTTTACGTGTATGGGAGGGTACCAGTTAAAAATTTTTTTTTCGGGATCTTATTTTACCATTTTGTCGACGTAATAAATATTTATATTCATGCCAAATTACAGCTTTCTAGTATTAATAGTCTCTGCGCTAAGCCGCGGACAGACAGACATGGTGAAACTATAAGGGTTCCTTGTCGGACTACGGAACCCTTAAAAAGCAGTGGACGAAACAGGCTGATGGATGGACTGGCTATTGAGTCATTCATTACTAATGTTAGAGATGAGGAAATTACAAAAAAGTTCCGATGGAATGTTTTAATAGATATTAATAATTTTGATATTGTGCCGTAAACCGATACTTACTAAAATAACGGTCACCGTATTTAGTCACGTTAGCACCGTATTAAACCCTTTCACCCTTTTGAGGGTACCGTACCTCAAAACTAAAATACGGAACCCTTTTACGATCACTTTGTTGTCCGTCAAGACCCTTTTTCTTGGGCCTCAGTAGAGATGGTGCTGTTAAGAAATCAGGCTTCTAACTAATAATGAAAAAAGTTAGAGTACGTAATCAATTTTATACAAATTGGCACACCATGAAAACCTATAGGGCAGTGGCGAATGGTCCATATAACACGATTCCCACCGGCTTGTTTAGGAAATGGCATCCATAGTACATTTCTTTATTCCGTGATCATTGCTTTGTCAAACATTTCCATAAATCTCAATACGACAAAATTTGCAAGTTAAAATTATTAATTATGAAAAATTATTCTTAAAGTCATCCAATGAAAAAATATAAGAATTCATTTGTTAAAATTGGTTTAATTTTCCTCCAACAAACTTAGCAAGGTACTGTTGGTGAAAGAAGCTCAAGTGTCAAGTATTTTTCGTTTGTTATAGACATGATCGATAACTAATATGTAATTGTTTACCAGGGAGTATCTCATGTTGTTATATTATAATACGTTTTTATGATATAAATTGTGAGAGAAACCAAACATATAGTACTGTCTTTTTTTTTAGCCTGTCATCTGGCTGTTTTCCAAATTGTGTTTCGTTTACAAAAAATAAATCATTGCAAAAAATTACTAGAGTAATAAAATTGCTTCAATATTGATCTATTTTGAAATAACGAAATCTCTTCCATTTTGAAAAGCCTATTTGTTAAAAATATTAGACAGTGGTGCCATCTGACGGCCGCGCTACATCCATCGTATTGTTAAAAGGTACCTATTGCACAAAAAGATGACTCCATACCCTTTGAATTTAATCACCTGACTGTACCTCAGCTACCTTGGATGAGAATGAAACTAAAAAGCGATTATAATACTAAAGTAATAAAAACACGGATGATTTTGGGAACTGATGCAGGCAATGTTTATTTTTTTTATAGCAAAAGAATGGAGGAACTTGCGAATAACTTGACAAAATGCACTTGGCTGACAGGGAGTTGCAAAGTACAAAAAATGTTGTTTTCCTTGGTTGCTTTTCTGAGTAGGGAGATTTTTTTGTCTGGCTTCCCTTTTTACAATGTTCACCCTTCGCCACTGGTATAGGGCACTTCCATATGATTTAGGAACGTGAAATTCCCTTCACAATTAGGTACAAACATGTCTAGAAAAAAATCTGAAAATTATGTATATTTCATGATTTAAAAAAAATAAGGGACCAACTTAATGGTCTGCTAAGAAATCTTTGGGTACATAATTTCATAGATCGTATGTTAAGTTAAATTGGTCAGTGCTGCTCGAACGTTTTTGTTTTAAACGGTATTACGGAACCTCAGGGCATGAGTCCTACTCGCACTTGACCGTTATTTTTGTGTCTACACCGTTATATCCATTAAATACAAAAAAGCAACATTTGTCATTTGTAAAAACGTTTAAACTTGATTTTAGTAAATTTTGATAAAAATATCCATGGATACGTATGTGTGCGTTACGCCAGCGGCATGTTGGCGCTTCTCAGGATTTCAGCTTGACAGATAATTAGAGTGTCATCTCGTGTAATTGTGCCCCAAAAACAAAATTAGTGCGTCCTGAGGTTTCAGAGTTATTCAAGATGCCGCTGGACGGCAACAACGATTTTTTTTATCAAGGTCCGTCTTAATTAGTTCCTTATGCAATTTTTTTTTTCCATAATTGACACAATTGGGATATTTTTTTTTTTTTTCAAAAACCCTAAAATCGGCTCTTGCGCTTTAATGAGAATACCTAGAAACTTACCAATTATGGTGGCTTGTATCTTATAACAACTCAAAGCACCCTGTGAAATTAGATGTTCCTTACAGAGTTATTCCATTTATATTAAAATCTGGCTACTCTGTAATGTAACGCTACATGAGTTAATATTAAGTGACTGTATATTTGATTCTACTAATAATTATTACTTTTATCACATTATTTATCCTTCAAATTTCAGCTGAAGAAACCTCCTAACTACTGAAACATAAGAAAAAAACACCATAAAAGCAAATCAGACGATTAACCAACCAAAATCGAATGACTACATAAAAGCGGCCGTACCATACATGGTGCCAACCTTCGTAAGCCTTCTTCAATTGGCTAAACGTTACCCCAGCGGCATCTTGAATAACTCTGAAACCTCGGGACGCACTAATTTTGTTTTTGGGGCACTAATTATATCTACCTAAGTAGCTAGTTTGTATTTAGCTACGACCACAGGAAAAAAAACATGCCGCTGGGGTAACGTTACTCCAGCGGTATCTGTTTTTCGTGAATATCTTTGGGTCGGCTGGAAGCACAAATTTTTTATTTCGGGCACAATTACTCGAGATGATGCTCTAATTTTCTGAAAAGCGCTAACATGCCGCTGGCGTAACGCACACGTTATGTATTCATAATTAATTGGTTTTTGTTTAGCTGTAGCTTCATTAAATAAGTTCTTTTCTTAATAATAATATTTTGTCACAAATTTTCTCTTTCTACCCTAGCCTAGTAGAAGTAGTAAAAAAAAAGAACGCAATGTATGGAACAATATTTAATCACCATTATCCTTATCATCGTCATCATCAGGGTCCGGCTCATCGAAGTCTTTTATCTTCACATCGGCATCTTCACCATACTGTATAATATTGTCTATGGTCAACAGGATATTGTCTATGCTCTCTTCTTCCCTAATGTTGAGCGGGTAGAAGCGAACCAAACTGAAGTTGTCGATGATTTCGCCGATGGCTGCGGTCAGTTTCGCGTATTTCTCGTGCCACTTGGATGTTCCATTTCTCATGTCTGCTAGTAGAATGTGGGGATCTGGCTCCAAGTAACTGTCAAGTAAGAAGTTTTACAAATAAATCTGAAGTCGCATCAATTCTCGTTAACTTAAAAGGACCTCATTGCCGTAACTAGGATTTGTAAGAGGGAGGCCTGGCTCCAACTCGTGAAACCATCAACAAGTAATAACCCTCCATACAACGCGATCACATACCAAACAACGCATTAAGTTGGATAAAGTATCTTTTACATTAATGAAAACCGTATTTTTGGGGGGTCAGACGGTACCTTAGAAGGAGGGGGTACCTCCAGGCCCGTACCTATGAAGGACCTCAAGTTCAGTAGTGGTATATGCATAGAGCAACTTTTTTGACATACTGTTATTTTGTTTTCTACAAGGTAAATTCAAGTGCTTTAAAAGGATTGGTCGTAAAGTAAGCCCATTTTTAAGACCGACGTTCCCCGATCCCGAAAGGTAATAGTCTTCAATGTACGTGAGAGTATGAAGACCGTTGTGTAGGTACTATTAAAGGTTTCGCTCTAATCACCACTGTGGGGCGCTTTCTCACCGAACGATACCAACATATCGTCAGCTGTAAGGACAACGATATGTCGGGCCGATATCGTTATGATATGATATGACACACGATTCATGATCGAAGTGGTGGGGCGTAGCACCCCGCCCGCTACTCTCTCACTCCGCATTGTTGTCGCCGATATCGGTGTCAGTCGCTATCGGTGACGACAAAGTTAGGTCGATTCTGAAGGCTTCATTTTAGATTTAGTGCTGTCATAAGTCATTCATAACTTGAATTTTTCCAAAGGGATACAGGCTGTAAATGCAAAGTCAAGAATTCCTTTAGGGTATGAAAGTATACACTATTCTGATGTCATTACGAGAAAAAAATATATACCTTGAATTTTCACCAAAAATTCCATCATTTTCCTAAGCTATGGCTACGCAGCTCACCGGCTTCCCCACACACCTAATTGCACCCCGCAACCCGCACCCCTCATCCGAGTGGCCAGCGACCAGTGAGGGTGTCCACGCGATTAGTGTATTCTGAGTAAAGAAAATCGTCTTATTAGGAAGTACTGGTACTTAGAGATCCCAGTATTTAAAAAAATATCTTTACCGAGCATACTAACACACCCTTAAAGGATTCTTACTTCGCTTTTACACCCGGTATGTAGCTTCCGTGTTTAACTATGGCAGCACCTGTAATATTTTACAAGCAAAACTAAGGCAGCCATAAAATTACAATTAAAAATATAATTAGAAAATGAAAGGATTAGACTTACTTATCTAGCTGTTTTCTGGCTGATTTACTGAGGAGATCCATCTTCGACAAGATATTCACGTGGGGCAGTTCCAAATTCACCATTACACTTAGAGCCGCCATCGTACCTGGAAAAGAAAAAAAAAACAGAATTTTCATAAAATAATAATTAGATTAAGAGAGAAGATGAAGCAAATAGAAATTAAATGGCAGACTCGATGATTTTTTTGCAGAAATCAGGACACGTATAGTTTTCAAAAAACTATATCTATGCTATGTTCTTATAGAAGAGCCAACGACAGATGGCACCTATGACAGCTGCGTTTAGTGATGGGGTGCTTTTTAATTTCGGCAAAAATAAAAATTAAGTGCGACTAGCGACTTGAGTAAATAAAATATCGATTTATTTGACACGTCACACAACATGCATCATAATAATACAAATGGCAAATGTGCATTTGCTTACATTAACAAAGCAGCCATAAAATCTAGAAAACTGGTTTACAAATTTTTTATCATAAAAAGATATAGTTTGTAAACAGACGGAGCCGTACGATTAAGGAGAATAGAACCCGTTATTTATTGATTACAATTCAGCCACTAACATTCCCTATGAACACTTAAGTTTTGAAAAAATTAGAAACTTTTGCTATAAAGTCTTTATAACATCGAAAAATGATGATCGCAACGAATAGTACGTCACTTTTCGCTGCCAGCAACAATGTAGTATTAGATTATTTTAGTGACACTTATCCATAAACAATTATGAAACTTGGTAGGCATTTAAACGTCATAGGTGCCATCTCTCGTTGGCTCTAGTTTAGTAACGTTTATGAAGTAAGTTTGAACAAGTTTTCACCACTCACATATTACCAATAAACTCTAACTCCGTATACATCCGTTGAGGAGATCCCGCACCATAACTCCTAATTACTACCAGTAGTACAGTAAATTCCAAAAATCTTTAAATGACGATAACTATTATTCTATTCCAAATTAAGCTGTGTACAGCTGTGAAAACTACATGAATATCCGTTCAATAGTTTAAGAGATGTGCGTGAACAAACAGACAGACAGAAAAGAATTCTAAGAATTGTTGATTTGTGTTCTATTACTCTTCTTTAGTCCCCCCTTTCTATTTCTTTCACTTTTCTTCAATGTACAGACACAGCGGTTTCTACTGTTTTATTATGAGTATTTATTGATGATTATCTAACCGTGTCAACTAATTTGCATACATACTCACGCTTGTCTGCCACGATCTTGACACACCTCTTTTGCTTCTACATCCATCTATCTAGTCATACAAGCTCTTATATTCCGGGTACTTTTTACTTTGCCCTTCTTCAGTATGTCGCCTGTTTGGTCGGCATACGTCCTTCTAGGGCGTCCAGCCCGGTCAGGCTTTACCTACAACTGATTTATTTACTGTAAATAAAATCTTTTTTGTTGATGTTCTCTCTGGTATCAAATTTCGGGATTTTGCTTTTTTCTTTACAAAATTTGTTTATATCTAGCAAATTTAAAAATACTTGTAATTCCAATTAGAAGCTGAGTAAAGTACGGTTTTTTCGAGAATGCATGACTTTTCGACTGTCATAACAACCACGTCGTCTCTCTCGTCATGTTACAGATAGAGGAAGGGACGATCTATAAATATGAGGTTGTATGCCCAACATGAAAGGGTCTAGTAGCTACTGACAAAACAACAAATTCTGACTTGTGATTTGATTTGTGCATTTAGCACAACAATCCTAACCTGACAAGAACTTAGCCCCGTCGACCATGAACTGTGAGTCCACAATGAAGACAACACATATCCTGAAGTTCCACCGCTGCAGCAGGTCAACTAGCTTCCTCATAACGGTCAAGTGGGTGTATAACTCTATCTGTCCTGGGCAGTCGAACAGGATGTAGTCATCATCTACGTCTCCAAGTTGTTCCTCTAGCCAGTCGCTGTTCTCTAGAAGAGTTCTGGAATTAAAACAAGAGCATGTATGTTGCACTTTATTTACATCCTGTAAATATTTATAACTTTTCTGGAATAATTTAATTATTTAATAATTTTTATTATTTAATTTGTGCAAGGTACATTAAATTATAAAAACATGCAGGTTTTTGCATAATTGTAGGACTAAGTAATCAAATTTAGAAAAACTTACTCAACACAAAACACGAGTCCACCGTTAGGTCCAAATCTTAGTTCCTCATCTTCCATGGCATCATCTAGGTGGATCAGCTCCCTAATATCTACAAGAGGCTCATAGTCAAAGTGTTCCGCTGCAGGATCCAGGTTTACCACCTCTACTACTCTCTTGGTGTCATTGGCATGTTTCACTATGGTTGAGCAATACGTAGACTGAAAGTGAGATTTAAAAAAAAATTCTGAAGTCATTCAAATTACTTCTAGATGTGTACAAAAACTTACAGACTAAGGTACAGCAGATTTGCTAAAGATAATAATGCACAAACAAATCTTCGCCAGTGTTTGTATTCTTGAAAATGGGACAAATCATATATTATAAGAACTGTAAACATAGCACATAATTTGGAAACTTATCTTAACCTTAAAATAAGAGTCAGTCATTTTAGAACATCTGCATGAAATTAAGTATCATTTGTCTATAGCTGACCGGACATGCACTATCCATTATAGATTGTATAGAAAATACATTACATGGTACTACTGGAAGAGTAAAGTCAGAAGCAATGGACATGGTACTGCTTCATTAGCAACCTACCAGCTGAGCTTGCCAGCTTCGCACTTATTTAGCACCCTAATTGCCAGAATGGCATTACAGTAATATAGATTGAGAGTGGTCTATGCAAGAAGCAGTTGTTTGTTAAAGTATCAGCTCCTCAGTTAAAGTAATTTGGGATAAGTACTTACTTTACCGCTTCCAGCAGGGCCAACTACAAGCTGTGCGTAACGCATGTTGCTGTATAACAGCGAACGTTAAAGGTCTCTAAATATCAAAAATAACAATTTTGAGGTTTTACTTTGCGGAACAAAACTGAGGTTAAACTGTGGTGTGGAAGCCTACTGACGTTATTTATTTTTACAATATCCCAATACTTTTATTTTTTAAGATTCACTATATTTCTGTAGTAGTAAAAGCATTTTTATTCATAATTTTTATTTATTTGTGTTCTTTAAAACGTAAATTGTTTTGACATGCAATGCTTTTTTTTTTTTTTTTTTTTAATGTGTTTTACGGCCCTGGATTCGGTGTCCTTTTGAGCCAGTCTGATATTTTTTTTTCCCATTTATACAAATTTTTATTTTCACTTTTATAGGTTTTCTACAGTATTTAAAATGTATTTATATAGAGGTTGATAAAATCTTTTGTCAGACAATAGTTTTTGCAGTTCTTTTGGTGCATCACAATCTATTTCTTGTATTTCAGAAGCTAACACTAATCTGTTAACACCAAATTGTTGACATTTGAATATCAAATGCTCAAGGTCTGCTTCTTCTTGTCCACAATAAATACATTTCGAATCTTCAGCCAGGTTAAGTCTTTTCAGGTGAGTACGGGTTTTGCAGTGACCAAATCTCATTCTGTTAATTGTAGTTATATATTTTCTGCAATTAGCCGCTTTATCTCTATTGTACCAAGGTTGGGCGGGCGGGTTTCCTTGGATCTTAAAATACCATTTTCCTTTTTCTTTGCATGTTTCTTTCCAGTACTCACACCATAATAATTTTAGGTTCTGCGACAAGTGTACATGTAGGTCAGTGAATGGTATCTTCAGGTCTGTGGAATGGTCTTCATCATAAGGATTTCTGGTGGCTTGATCAGCAATTTCATTTCCAGTGATACCCTTATGAGAGGGTACCCACATAAATTGCACTGCCGTACCATTCATATTTAAAGTATTAACTAAATTTCTAATATTAAATATTAAGTAATTGAGATTGTATCGAAAACAATTATTTTCTAATGCTAATAATACAGATAGTGAATCTGAGAAGATTATTATATTAGTTATATTTAGACTATTTACATGAAGAAGAGCTTTGTAGATAGCATAGCATTCAGCTGTAAAAATACTACATTTAGTATCAATTTTGAAACATTTTGTAATCTTAAGTTGAGGGTCATAGAATGCTGAAGTAACATTATTATTGGTTTTGGAACCATCAGTATAGAGTGAATATAGATGATTTTCATCTAAGAATTTTAGTAGATCATTTTGATTATAAATACCTTGTCTAAGTATAGCTATTTTATTTACAAGGCTGTTGAAATCTACCTTGTATAATGGCCACATGCTATCTATATACATATTTGCAGCATGAGATTGTTGTAAGTGAATTATTATTCTAATTAGCTCTGGTACATGTCCAGATAAAAGTTGATTGCTATTTACATAGGATCCTAAATTACTTATTTCAAGATTTTTTTGTGGAAGAACTCTATCTAAAACACATCTATTGTCTGATGATATCATTTTTAAACAAAATCTTTCAGCAATGTATATGCGTCTGAAATGCAGTGGTGGTATGCATGTCTCACATTGCATAACATTTATGGGTGTTGAGCACATCGCTCCAGTTATAATTCGTAGTGCTTTGTTTTGTGTAACTTCCAATTTGCGTAGCAATGTGAGACTCGCATTCATGTATGCCAGTGAGCTATAGTCAAAGTGACTACGCACTATACTTTTGTATAACATTGATAAAATTTTTGGGTCTGAGCCCCAATGCACTCCGGCCAGCGATCGCAGCACATTGAGTCCTCTGCTGGCATTTTTAATAATATAGTTTATGTGAGCATTAAAAGATAACTTTTGATCCAGCCAAATACCCAGAAATTTCTTTTCAATCATCCATGGTAAAGAATTATTAGCATATTTTACAGAGTAGTTGCTTTCATCATATTTCTTGCTAAATATCATTACACTACTTTTGTCAGCACTAATATTTAGTTTTAATTTATTTTCATAATAATTATGAAGCTGTATAAGTGCCTTATTGAGACTATTTACTGCTATATTTACATTTTTATTTACAGTGTATATTAACAAGTCATCAGCAAATTGTAAGAATTTAATATTTCTCTCAGTCAGATATTTATTGATTTGACAAGTGTATAAGTTATACAATAATGGAGAAATGGTAGCTCCTTGCATGCATCCTTTATACACTTGTCCAGGTCCATGTAGGATGTTATTAAATTTTACATACATGGTTCTATCATATAAGAATTTAAACACCCATTTACAGACATGTCCCGGTATACCTACTTCTGACATTATCTGGGTCAGGATTGAAGGGTTAACATTATCAAAAGCACCTTGCACATCTAAAAATACACAGACTGTAGCTGAGTGACTATGAAAGGAATTTTTGATGTCAGTAATAAGAGATGTGAAACTTTCTGTTGCACTTCGTCCTTTTCGGAACCCAAACTGTTGATCTGGTAATATTTTGTTACATTCTATATAGTGGTCTAATCTAGTTTTAAGCATAAATTCAAAAAGTTTACCTACACAAGAGGATAATGAAATTGGTCTATAAGAATTAAAATCGGTTGCTAGTTTACCTGGTTTTAATATTGGTATAATACATTGTGTTTTCCAAGATTCTGGTATGCAGTTTGTGTCCCATAGCAAATTGTAAATTTTTAAGAGTACTTTTTGTGCATTTATGTGCATACTTCGAATTAGTTTGTATGGAATATCGTCTAATCCAGGTGTTGTGTCTTTTCTAGATTTAATTGCGTTTAAAAATTCTTCTATAGTAAATGGTTTAGAGAGAAAAGCACATTTTTCATTTCCTTGTTTACAAAAAATTTCATTCAAAGCTATTTCGTCTATGTATTTTTCAGATGGAGAGGATGGAGCATACTTGTCGATGAATGAAGGAATCCATTCATCATTCTTAGGGTTTTTAGGTAAAGAAACACGTTTAAACCTTCTAATATAATTCCATATAACGCTAACTGGAGTATATCTATTAAAGGATTCGCATAACTTAGTCCAGCCATTTTTTTTCTTTTCTTTGAGCAGTTTTTTTTTTAGGGCATCTAGTTTTTTATAATTAATATAATTTGCCATTGTTGCATCTTTTCTGTAGAAATTTAATGCATCTTTGCTTTTTTTAACGGCATCTGAACACTCATTATCCCACCAGGGGACTTGTTTTTTTAAAACGTATTGTGTGGTTTTTTTTAATTTTGGTATAGTAATATTTTTAATTTGATTTATACCTTCGCAAAATTCATTGTAACTTTTTAAAGGGTTAGCATAATCTATTGTATATTTACTTAATATTTTTTCTGTTGCAGATGTATATAATGACCAATCAGCCTTATTATAAATAAAACGTTCCGTTGGACTCCCTATTTCATATTTTTCTACTGAGGTGTGGATATCAATAATTGTTGGATAGTGATAGCTACCCATTGCATCATCATGCACTCTCCAGTCGCAAAGAGGAGCTACAGAAGGGCTAACACAAGCAATATCAATAGCAGAAGGATTTTTTGTTGGACTGCCTACTGTGGTCGGTGTACCAGTGTTTAGAATACATAAGTCTGATTCATCTAAAATATTATAGACATCGTTGCCTCTAGTCTTTGTTGTAAGGCATCCAAATGCAATATGATGAGCATTGAGGTCACCTAATAGCATTAATGGTTTTGGTAAATTATTTATTATTTGTTTTAATCTTCTACCCTGAAACCGTCGACGATGATTATCATCGGGAGGTGGACTATAAGTGCATAATATTTTTAAATTACCAACATTAGTTGATAATATTATAGCTACAGATTGCATAAAGTCGTAATAAGGAGTTGAAACAACTGTATATTTAAATTGACTTTTAATTAAAATACCTACTCCACATCGTCCATCTGCTCCATTTTGATTTATAAAGTCATAATTAGGAATTTTGAAAATATGTGTTTCTCTCAGCCACGTCTCATTTAACAAACAAATATCTATATCATTATCAATAAGGTAATTAATTAGTAGGGGTTTTTTATTTAATGCGCCTTCAATGTTATATTGTGATATTCTAATATGTTCTTTATCCATGGTTAAACACAAGAGATTTTTTCAGAACTTCTTTTATGCTATTAAATGTTATTGGTTCAGCATCACTTGAATTACCCAGCTGAACTAAAGTTTTTACCAAAATTGTTATAATATCTTCATTTTTCAAAATTATTTCTGCCAAGTCTTTTGTGTTTAATGTTTCATTTTTCTTTATTTCAGTTTTTGTATTTTTGTTTGTCTGAACGGTAGACGGTCTGTCTACAGTCTGAACTTTTACATACTCAGTGGTTTGAATAGAGTTTTTATTAATTACATCATTTTCAAACATTTTTTTTGTCTTATTTATTTCTTTTGTCATTGTCAACTTTGGAAAATTGGTGCTATAATTAGAAGGATGGAGGTTTCCATTATTTTTTAAGGAGGCAGTTACTTGAGCATAGTTCTTTTTGTTATATTTTTCTTCTATTTTAATTTTTTTGATAGGGCAATCTCTAGAAATTGCCAGGTGAGGGCCCTGACAATTGATGCACTTTATAATTGCCTCCTTATCACATGTAGAGAAATGGTGTTCTCCAGCACACATTGAACATTTTTGGGTTGATTTGCAAAATTTAGCTCCATGATTGAATTTAAAACATTTGTAACATTGCAATAATGGAGCAACATACTCAAAGACCTTGAATCTATATAGATCAAGGTATACAAAGTCCGGTAATTGTTGGGATAGAAATGTAACACTTACAGATCCATATGGCACTATTGTGCCATTCACCTTATGGGTAAAACGTCTGATATTTATGATCTCGTACAGAGATGAGAGTTTTTTAAATAACTCCTCGTTGCTGATATTCGTTGGCACGAACCTCAGAACGCCGATGATTTCCACTGACCTAGCTGGTATGTACGCCTTGTAATTATATTTTTTCAAAAAGTTCTCATTGCACAGAAAATTGTTGGCATGAATATTTTGTGAAAACGTAATGCCCAATTTATTTGCGTTGACTCTTTTAATACCCACCACGCCCTTAATTTCATTTTTGAATAAGGTACAAATCATGTCTGGGTTCTTGTTCCCTAGTCTCTCACCTTCATTGGTACTTTCGACATAAACAATGTATTCAGTACTCACCTGATTCTCAGGGAAAATACGTTTATAACCTGGTTTATTGTATGGTTTGTAGAGAACTTCATTATCTTGAGAGTTCTGAGCACCTTGAAGATAAGCATCATCACCTCTACCACGCTTTGTTCCCGTAGGGGTTGAAGAAGAATCTTGCCCAGGGGGCTCAGCCCCCGCAGGCTCTTTCATTTTTACAAAAACTCTATGCACTGTACAATTTTTATTTACACTTATCAACTTAAAATATTACAGTTTTACAGCAGAAAAATATTTTCTGAAAAAACTTTTAACAATTCCGCCTTTACGTTTCAAAAGCCCGCCAAAAAGTCAAAAAAAAAAAACTGCAATGCAGCAAGTCAGTGTTGCCGGCAGATAAACTAGAAAAAGTCCGAAACCGAATCCGAAATTACCCGTTTTGTGAATGTAATTTTATTTTTTCAGAGAAGAAATAAAATATAAAGTATTTACCTTGTTTTTATTTTAACATTTCCTATACCTCTTTAAAAATTAACAGGAATGTGTTTGTTTTGAAAGTGTTTTTAATTGATAAGGTAAAAAAGTTACAGTTAAAGATATTTTAAGTAGAGTTAAATATCTTAAGTCGTTGTTATAAATAAAATAACTATTAAAGAATTTTCTACATTTACATTCAGACCATTTTGGTGAAAATGGACAAATGAAAAAAGATCAACAATGAACTTATAATTAAATAAGTTGATTTTAAAGGTCCCTTTCTCTCAAAATTTTCACGTATATAGTATTTATAACTTTTCAGAGCAAGCCACAAAACAAAACGGAACAAGCAGCAAAATAATCGTGCTTTCTACTGTTGTGTGGGCATCTCTTTTGCACGTTGTTTTAGTGCGGATTAGCCTCACTTAAATCATGGTTCTCACACACACAAATAGTAAAGAAAGATAGGATGTGTTCAATTATGCGCTGTAGCTGCGTCAAGAAAATATTTCTTGTTTTTTTTTATTGAAGGTACGGTTTTTTTTACCTGGCAGTCATGCTTACCTGCAATGAACCCGCTTAGGACCTAAATTACCTGAAATCGGGTAAAAATAACCGCACCGGCAATGCTGCTTTGATGTGATGTTGAAGAAAATCTTCTTGCTTGCCATATCTTATGAGAATCTGTATATGGGCATCTCTTTTGCATGTTTTGCCTCATCGGACTCACTCGACACACCACATACCCTCACGCAAAGATGGATAAGATTCATTCCGTTTTGCGCATTCACCCATGTGCCTCAAAATTATTTTGTTTTGGGCATCAACTGAGTCAATACAATTTAATAGGAGAAAAAATATTTGTGTGTTTGTCGCAAGATTACCCGAAATTACCCGGCAGTCATGACTACCCGCAAGATACCCGCTTAGTGTCTAAATTACCCAAAATTGGGTAAAAATACCCGCACCGGCAACGCTGTATGACAATCGATAGGCTATCGATGCTATCGTGACCTTGGAAAAAAGTAACAATATCGATAGTGCTATCGATGGTATCGATACTTTTGCTGTATGGCCGGACAACGCCAGGGTCAAAGCCTGGATTCCATTTCGAGGCCCAAAAAATATCCAAGAACAACGTAGATAACTCTAACAGCGCGTCTTCAATTACCTGTAATTCAAGAGATGACCATAGCCTGGATATAATTTATCAGAATGTACGGGGCTTAAGAACCAAGCTCAAGCACTGGCGACAAAACCTTCTTGTGGTCGAACACGACATTGTAGCTGTTTCTGAGACGAATCTGGACGCATCAATCGGAGATGCAGAGGTAACCGAAGGAGGCTGGAGCGTACTGCGGCGCGATCCCCCCACCTCATGCGGAGGAGTACTGCTAGCTGCGCGTCCCGGTATCACTCTGCATCGTCGACGTGATTTGGAGACTGAGAATGGAGAAGATCTCTGGGCATCTTTCACGTTTAATGGCGAAGTATTTGTTGTTTGTGTAATTTATATTCACCCGAAAGCTCAAGATAAGGTCTATATGAATTGGTTTTGTTTGTTAGAAGACGGATACTTAAATATTGATGGTACTGTATTAATTTTGGGAGATCTAAATTTAAATAGTGCCACTGTCAACATTTTTAATTACTATGGATATTTCGTAAATTTTTGTGGTATGGTAGAGAAAAATGAGGTGAAGAATGAGCATGGTGGAAAGTTAGACGTGGTGCTGGCGCCGGAGTGTGTTGGAGGGGTGAGTGTGTGTGCGGCGGACATCGGTCTGGTCGAACACACCGACAAGTATCACCCTCCCTTAGACATTGTAATCCCATTAGCTAGTGTGCACCCATCTCGTTGTACTGGTCGCCTTGATCCAAGCAATATTAGTCCGCAACGTGACTGGAACTTTGCTAAAGGTGACTTTGCGCTGTTTTATGGTCTACTTTGCCAAGCCTCATGGTTTGCTTTATACGAATGTAGAGACGTTGATTCCGCGATCGAATTATTCTACAAGAAAATATATGACATATTTGATATCAGCATGCCGAAAAAAATTCGATCAAAGAGTAGCCAGCGAAGATACCCGGTTTGGTTCACGGGTGAGTTAATCAACGACATAAACCATAAAGCTGCACTTCATCGAAAATGGAAGTCAACCAAAAATAGAGCTGTATATGAGGCTTTTAGTAAGATTAGGTTGGACATCAAAGCTAAGCTTGCCTTTAAATACGACCAGTATATACGTGATCTTGAAACCAACTTAAACGCAAATCCGCGGGCTTTCTGGAAGCACATTGCTAATCTCAAGTCTAAGGGAGGGTTTGAGCCAAAAGTAAGCTATGAGAGCAGGGAATTCGTTGGTGAGGCGGCTGCAACTGCATTTGCGGAGTTCTTTTCCGGAGTATTTTTACCAGAAGAACCCAAATTAAGCGCAGAATACACAAATCAAACTGATCACACGCAAACGGCCAATTACGTTAACATTTCTCATGTTTCAGAGCGGGATGTAGAATTAGTACTCCGTAGAATAAAGCCCCGTAGTTCAGTAGGACCTGACAATATTCCGCCTTATGTCCTGAAAGCATGTGCAGATGTTTTTGTTACACCCTTGTGCTACCTATTTAACCTAGTGTTGGCAAGTAGCAAGTACCCGACACAATGGAAATTATCTCGCGTGAGCCCTATCCCTAAGACCTCAGATCATTCCCATGTAGAGTTTTATCGCCCTATCGCGATTCTCTGTTCTCCAGCCAAGGTTTTTGAGACTATATTGCATAAAAAATTATGCCCTCAAATTCAGCCATACTTGGCAGATTCACAACACGGATTTAGGAGTGGTCGATCAACAAACACAAATCTATTGACGCTGGCGGACACTATATCCGGTCATATGGAGAGTGGCTTCCAAGTGGACGTAGCATACCTCGATTTTAAAAAAGCCTTTGATCGGGTTGATAATGACGTCCTACTTGAAAAGCTGTGCGCCATTGGATTTGCTCCAAGTCTGCTCAGCCTGTTTGCCGACTATCTCAGAAACCGACAACAGTATGTCAAGTATGGCTGTTACACCTCAAAACCTTATCATACGCGATCAGTTGTGAGTCAAGGTTCTATCCTCGGCCCGCTTCTTTTCGTTATAATGATTAATGATATAGAGGCCATTCTTAAACACGTATCTTGTCTTCTGTATGCTGATGACCTGAAGCTGATACTAAATGTAAATCAGATGGCTGATTGTGACTTATTACAGAAGGACCTAGACGCTGTGTACAGATGGAGTGTACAGAACAAACTGCACTTTAACGTCAGCAAATGCTTTTGTGTGTCTTTCACGAGGGTGACCCAGACCTATGAAGCAACTTATGTGCTTGGGTCCGAAATGATTGCTCGTGTGAACTCTATCAAAGACCTTGGTGTCACTTTTGATACTCGTCTAACGTTCCACGAGCACATAAAGACCCTGGCTGCTGATTGCTCCAAAAGGCTAGGTTTCGTTCTTCGTAACGCTAAGGATTTCAAAAATCTAAAAGCAATAGAACTTCTCTTTACAGCTCTTGTGAGAAGTAAGATTGAAACTGGAGCCATCGTCTGGAGCCCTCATGAATCAACATACGTGCTATTGCTCGAAAAAGTGCAGAAAGCGTTCCTCCGTTTTCTGTACAAAAAGAAATTTGGGTACTACCCTTTTATGTATCCGACAAAATACCTCCTTGGTATGCTGGGGTTCAACTCGTTGGAAGTTCGACGAGACTGTGAGCAGCTTGTTGCAGCATGTCGCATGTTGCGTGGTGAATCAGACTGCCCACAGCTCACCAATCAAGTATGTCGACTGTTTGTGCCTGACAAATACCTCCGAACTCGTAAGCACGTTCTATTGTCGGTTCCGGCGTCGCATACTGTTGCTCGTAGCATGTCTCCGCTCGTCCGGGCCCGGTCATCACTCAACACACTGTTGTCTTCGGTACCAGAGTGTGATTTGTTTGCTGATAGATTGATGACTGTGAGTGAGAAATGTCTGGCGTTCTGTGAGCGTGATGAATGAAAGGAACGTCCCTATTCATAATTAATTGTATACCTTACTTTATCTTTTTAATTGTTAATTGTACATATTGAATTTATATTTTATTTTAATCAATAATTAATTTTAATATATAATTGTATAACGCATTGGTGTAAGCTGTAATGTTATACTTTTTAAATAAATAAATAATAATAATAATAATTATACTATCGATAGTATTATTTACGTTTATCAATTAAACTACCGATTGTATCGATAGTATCGATGGCTTTAATTTACAAGTTACGGTAACGAGTTAAGGATTCCCGATTTTTTGGAGAGAGATATGCTTAATAGAAGATATTCTGTCAAGGTCAAAAGTTGCGCAAACGCATAGCTTTAGAGTTTTTTTTTTAAAGCATTTTTTACGATCTCGGCTGATGACGAATCGGGATTTTGACGTATTTTATGTTTTGTTTCGCAAAAAAACATGTTTATAAGTTGTTGTCATTCAAAATCACTGAATGATTACTTAAAACGGAATACAATGCTCTGTTGACCCTTTCTTATTACGGCAGTCAGTGTTTGTACTTACAGTTGAGAGCATCTTTTGTACATACTCCTGTTTAATATGCAATAAATATAATGAAATACTTACTAAAAATTTATATCATACATAGGTTGAAATATTAAAAAAATAAATTAGGTTGGGTATAAGTAAACGTTATGAAGCAAGTCGGAGCCGAGCGGAGCGAGGCATCCCCGGGTCTGATACCAAAACGGTATATAATGTATAGGTCGAAATATATTTGAAAAAACTAGGTTAGGTTTGAACCTTATGAAACAACTCAAGAGCCGAGCGAAGCGGATATTAAAAGTCGGATACTAAATAGGTGTACAAGTATAGGTCGAAATATATTTAAATAAACTAGGTTAGGTTAGGTTACTAAAAAGGTATATAATGTATAGGTCGAAATATATTTAAAAAACCTAGGTTAGGTTAGGTTTGAACATTATGAAACAACTCAGAGCCGAGCGAAGCGGAGCGGAGCGAGGCGTCTCCGAGTTGGATACTAAATAGGTGTTCAATGGATAGGTCAACATATAATTAAAAAAACTAGGTCAGGTTAGGTTCAAACGTTATGAAACAACTCAGAGCTGAGCGAAGCGGAGCGGAACGAGGCGTCTCCGAGTCAGATACTAAATAGGTGTATAATATATAGGCTGAAATATTTAAAAAAACTAGGTTAGGTTTAAACATTCTGAAACAGCTCAGAGCCGTTTAAAAATATATGTAAATGTAGGAAAACAGGTCCAAACATAGTGTTTAATAAATTATTACGCTTTTGATTAACTCCCCCGACTCGGGGGAACTCCCCCTTCTTCTTCCTCCTTACTATATACATGTAAGTCCTTTGAAAATGTATAAATTATATTGACACCTATTCTGTGTGGCACACACGTAAATTTAGAGCACCCTAAAAAGTGACAATTTTAGGACACTCCTTAGCAAATTGGTATTCTGAGTAGCAACCAGCCCTAAATTTAAGTCACTTTTTAGAGGTTCCTAAGATGCTCTAAGTTGAATTCACAAAAGAAATTATTGATGAAATTTTTTTTTTGTATCTGTGGTCTACTAGAGCTGAACTTTCATCGACAATTACCGGTTTATGAATAAAAAATCCTTTTGGCTAAGAAATGTTTCGTTTAAATTATTGTTAACTATGAAAACAATAATAATTAACTTGTATGGGGCTCATTGTTAATAAAAATTCCAATTTGGAGTTGTTCTTTTAAAATTTTACAATTTATCATATGATGATATGATGGCAGTTAAAGTATTTAATAGCTTACCAGATGACATTAAATCATTAACAGGGTCAAAATTCCATACGACATTAAAAAAATATTTAGTAAAAATGTGTCCATATAATCTTAAGGAATTCTATAACTATACATGTGCTCCTAAAAATCAATTATTATAAAAGTGTAAATGCTTGTAAATATTGTTATTTTATGTTTTTGTATTTTGTAAAAATTGTATTTTAGTAATTTAACTTTAAAAATTAATTTTATCATAATTTGCTACACCCTAGGGTAAAATCACATTGATTCTAATTGTCCTGTAAATGTTTATTTAAGATCTTTAATATATACATGTGATTTAATGCAATAAATAAATGAAATGAAATATGATTATAACCCCAGGCTAGTAAAATTTAAAAAAACAAGTCTCAAGTTTTTGGATTTTGAGGTTATTTACCTTAGATAAATTTTTATTCCAAATCTGTTTAAGTATTACATAATTTCGACTGAATATTCACCAATGGGGTCTCTTACCGAGCAGAACAAAAGATATAAAGCACGGGAATGACCGTCAGCTGTCAAGATTAATGGTACCTAAAGTATTTCTATGTAAGAGGAATATAATCAAACAACGTCGTCAGATCAACAACTGGTTTTTATTCTATCCGCACACATGCAAGGGCAGCTACTAGGCGCACGCACACATAGACACTAATTACTACATCTTTCTCCTTATATATTTTTAAGGAATACAATAAGGATAACATACAATTTCATGCATTTGTGTACACAATAAATTGCATTAAGTAATAAATTTTAAGAGTTCCTAATTTTCTTTGCCACAATTATTTATACACTTAAACACGTAGATTTAAATATCACAAAAATATTATTACAGGCATTAACATGCACTTATTTTACTTTACTGAGAACATTTTAACAGTGGGGCTTTATCAGTTAATATTATAGACAGAGGTACCTATGTATAAGTCTGTTGGGTACTAATAACCTAATCGTATCGGGTGGATAATTCGTCTGCCATATCTTGTAGTAAAATATTCTTCGCGGGGGATTATGCAACTCTCGTCACCGCAACCAGGACTTTGTCGATTAGGCACGCAATTAACTGTAGGTGCCATGTCATCATAATCTGGACGCGGATCACGGGGCGCGGGGTGTTGAGGTTCAACCGCCCTTATCAACTGTTGTCTGTTACGTCGGTATCGCGCGCCGTCTTCCGTTTGCACCCAGTAGGAGCGTGGCTGCGAGCTCCGGGACTCCACGCGCGCGCTTCTCCAGACTTTGTCACCACCGGCACGCATGCGTACACACTCTCCATCTTTCAGCGGAGAAAGCGCACGAGTACCATGATCGTAACTTTGTTTCATGCGCGAGATATTACGCTTTCTTCCCTGTAGCACGGCCTTGTGGGAGAATGATATCGGATCCAGTATTTTCTTACCTACTGGAAGTTTATCAGCTAAACGCCTACCCATTAAGAGTTGAGCAGGTGAATGATTTTCATTAGTGATTTGCGTGTTACGGAAATTAAGCAGCGCTATATAGGGATCTTCACCAGATTCATTTGATTTTATGAGTAAGGCTTTTATTGTTCTAACATTCCTTTCAGCTAAACCATTAGATCTGGGATAGTGCGGCGAACTAGTGACGTGTTCAAATTCTCATAACGTTGCAAATCTCTTGAATTCTTCAGAAGCATAGGAACCAGCGTTATCGGAAACTAATTTATCCGGAATTCCAAATCTAGCAAACATGCTTTTGAGATGCGATATTACTGTTTTACTTTGCAGGTTGTGCAGATGTGCTATTTCAACATATTTTGAATAATAATCCACGACTAGCAGGTAATTTTTACCCAATACTTCAAATATATCCGTTGCCACGACTTGCCATGCACGTTCAGGCACGGTATGTGGCAAGAGAGGCTCGCGTTGATTATGATGGCGCCTTCTCTGACACACTTCGCATGATTCTATCAGGTTTTCAATATCAGTGCACATTCCAGGCCAATATAATACGTCACGTGCACGCCTTTTGCATTTTTCAATGCCAAGATGCCCCTCATGAACTCGTTTTAACATCTCTGTTCTTAGGGAAAGTGGTATAACAACCCTTTGGTTTCTAAATATTACATCATTAACAACAAAAAGTTCATCCTTTATTGGCTAAAATTGTTTTGCTTCGCTATCGACTAAATTTTTTGTTTGTGGCCATCCATTTCTGCAGTGATTAATTACTTTTTGTAAACTAATGTCATCTCTGGTATGTAATTTAACGATGTTCAGCTTGTCTGATGAAAAATTTATATTATCATACAAGGCATTGACATGTACTTCCGCTTTGTCAAACATCTCAGTCTCGTTGTAAGGTTGAGTCGCTGATCGTGACAAAGTGTCAGCAATAAACATGTATTTGCCTGGAACATACTTGACGTCTAAACTGTATCTTTGTAAACGTAACATCATTCTTTGTAAACGAGCTGGCGTTTCATTTAGACTCTTTTTAAAAATTACTTCAAGTGGTTTGTGATCACTCTCCACCATTATGCTTTTGTGGCCGTATATGTACTGGTGAAACTTTGTACATGCAAACACAATTGCTAATAACTCCTTCTCAATTTGTACCCAGCGTGTCGCCGCGGGCGCTAGGGTCCTCGCAGCGAAAGCTACGGGCTGGCCTTGCTGTAACAAACAGGCTCCCAGGCCTCTCAAACTTGCATCTACCGACAGCGTTACTGGCTGAGCGGGGTCATAATAACGAAGTACAGGTGCGTTCATTAAACTTTGCTTTAAATTATCGAAAGCATTCTGGTGATTATTGTGCCATTCCCATTCACGATCTTTCTTCATGAGCTCACGCAGTGGCTCTGATAAGACGGAATAATTTGGAATGTACCTCGACAAATAGTTCACCAAACCCAAAAATCTTTCTAAATCTTTTCTACATTTCGGTATTTCCATTGTTTTGATTGCATTTATTTTGGATTCATCTGGTCTCATTCCGTTCTCATCAAATATGTGTCCTAAATATGAAACTCTGTTTTTATGAAACTCACACTTCTGTTTGTTAAATTTGACGCCATTCTTTTTCGCTATGTCTAGCACTTTTTGCAATCTGGCATCATGTTCACTCTTAGTTTTTCCCCATACCAAAATATCATCGATAAAAATTTCTATTCCTTCCATTCTAAACATTTTGATCATCTCATTATGAAATACTTCAGACGCACAAGATATACCAAATGGTAATCGTAAAAATCTGTACCTTCCGAAAGGTGTCGAGAAGGTACAGAGTCTAGAACTCTCCTCATCCAGAGGGACCATCCAAAATCCTTTGTTTGCATCTAATTTAGAAAAGTACTTAGCACCTGTTAAACTTGACGCTATTTCGTCTAAAGTTGGAAGCTGAAAATGACTGCGTCTGATCGCTTTGTTCAAGTTTCTAGGGTCGAGACAAACGCGGATATTGCCATTTGGCCGGGTGACTAGAACAATACTGGAAACCCAGTCGGTCGGTCCTTCTTCTCGTTTTATTATTTCTAAGTTTTCCATTCTATTTAATTCATCTTGAAGAACAGGCCTTAATTTAATAGGAATTTTCCTCGTTGCGTTGACTATGGGCTGCACTGATTTATCTATCGGTATTTTATATTCGACGGGCAGACGACCTATACCCTCAAAAACACACATAAACTTTTTCGAAAATGTTTTTTCCACGTAATCAATATTTTCTATCTGAATTCGCTTAATTAAATTTAATTTCTCACAAGCCGATCTACCTAGTAAACAATTACAATTAACATCGAGTACAAATACTTTTTGTACGATTTTTCGTGTACCTATTGATAGATTAGCATCGAAATAGCCGATCACGGGTAACAGTCTTTTGCTCACTTCACGAAGAATAAATTTACCCTTTTTTAAAATACTGGTATCAAAACCCGCCGATAAAAAGTCATTATATGAAATCACACACGTATCAGCACCACAGTCTAATTTGAATCGTAATGACATACCGTTCACGGTGACATTTTCAAACCATCCAGAAGAATAGTCCTCGGCGCCAATGGCGTCTATGATCAGCTCCTCGTAGCCCCCCTCCACGTGCACCTCATCATCCGACGGGGGCCTGGTCGGGTACTCCACTTCACGAACACTCTGTACTTTTTGACAACATTTAGCAAAATGTCCACGCTTATCACAACTATAACACTGTGCATTGAATGCCGGACACCTATTCCTTACATGCACGTAATCACATTTATAACACCTGGATCGCGTGAACTGAGTATTTCTCGCGGGTGCTGAGGTCGGCGGCGGCGGCGGACGCGAACTCCGACGCGCGCTGGTCAGTCGTCGCGAGCGCATTTCCTCTATCTCCACCTGGCTAGTATTGCTGCTAGCTGCACCTGCTCTGACGACGGATGCCTGAACACTTGCTGCCTCTGCGGCACGGCACCATACCACTGCTTCTTGTAGCTTGAGCTCTTTTTGACGTAATAATCGTTCTCGTAGATGTATATCTTTTATTCCTCTAATTAGCTGCGTTAATATTAAACTGTCTCGCAGGGAACCAAAATCACATGATTTGCTTTTTATTTTTAATTTTGATACATACTTTTCTAGATTGTCGTCGGCCTGCATTGTTTCAAAAAAACAATGCCTTTCGAAATTTACGTTTTTGTCGGGGTTGCATTTCTTCTCGAACTTTCCCACCAATACTGCGTAATTATCGATTTCCTTTGAAGTGAAATCGAACTCCTCATATAGTTCTCGACCATATTTTCCAATGACGTGCAAAAATATTGCGCACTTTTCGTTATCCGGGGATTTTTGCCATCCCGATGCCACTAAATAAAATTCAAAAGCCGATTTCCACTTTTTCCAATTGTCCGCCATGTTGCCTTCGCAGTCTAATTGCGCAGGTTGTTGCAAAGATGAAAACATCGTCTCAGGTATCTTATTCTCACTGGTCATTGTAAACAAAACCTTCCCCACTCACTATATTGTAATATTTTATCTATTTTACTGATGAAAAACCACACCTGACACCATAAAGCATTTCTATGTAAGAGGAATATAATCAAACAACGTCGTCAGATCAACAACTGGTTTTTATTCTATCCGCACACATGCAAGGGCAGCTACTAGGCGCACGCACACATAGACACTAATTACTACAGTACCTACCGAAAACAAACAGCAAACCAACAAAGTAATTTTACAAGTGTGACTGACAATCCCTATGTATAGGGTGCTTAAACGAGGAAGACATAGTGGAACATGTGCTGCTTTACTGTGCTGCCACCGATGATAAGTATGAGACATAAAGCAGGGGTTGCACGCAACAAGGTCCACCCCACCTTTCTGGGCCAGATTTTGGGTCAGCAAGCTGAAGCCGTTCAGCCCTATTTCAAGGAGATGTCCTCGCAGGACTGGACTACCACTACGAATTTAGAAGAATATCTAAGGTTACAAATTAGCCTACCGCTTTGGTGCTGAAGGATAATAAAACTATGCTATGCTCCCGGACTTGCCATACCTAACATTATTACCTAATCTACAGGCTCAGTTAAAGATTTCTGGGTAGACGTGATTTTTTTCCTTTGTTTATGTAATATACCATTGAAAATGTTAAAACGAAAACAAATTTATAATAAACACAAAAATCCTTCATGGTGTTTCTATTTCCTTAAGTAGGACCATGGCTAGCAACAAAAGTAGTGAGATGACGGGTCTAATTATTTTGGTGTGTGTATTGTAATAAAGTTATACACTTTGGTCGGGGGGAGTTGTATCGAAGAGTATCCCTTACCTACATCTAACCTGACCCTGCACCCACCCCGCAAATGAGACCTCAGAAGAAGTAGAGACTGTTGTTTTGTTCTGAAGGACTTTCAGATTAATAAATTATCGTTTTGAGGTGCCGTACATATTAATTGCAATGTTAATCAGGTATATTGTTTTCCTGACCCATGGGCACATCTAGTAAATATTAAAGTTGTAAAATTATACCCGTCTAGGTATCTTTGTATTTAAAGCAAATACTCAATGCTGTCAAAACTTCCTTAGAGAGATAAGCTCAACGCTGTATTTCTTCAAATAAAGCAAGGATTTGGGAGATTAACACTATACCCCTTTAATAATATTAGTTTATATTTGTGTCATACTATTTACTAACTTTGCAGCATTATTGGCTTACCGGTAGCACTAAAACATATAGTCCTATGCGGGACACTCTATATCTATACCTAGGTAGCGTTCCAAATCACTTTTTCAAGGTTAAAATATTGCTCGCTGTCAGATAAAAGTAGCTTGATGCTGGTTCCAAAACCTAAAACAAGATGTTTTGGAACCAGCATCAATTTACTTTTGTCTGGCAGCGAGCAATATTTTAATATTGAAAAGTGATTTGGAACTCTACCCTATTTGGCATTTGTGCCCCCCCAAAAATAAATCCTGGATCCGCCCTTGAATGCTTGGTATAGATATCTAACCTTTTAAGAATAAGTAACAAATAAAAGTCATCATTTTGTAAAATAAAATTTTAATAATAAGTCAATCTAGAAACTTTCCCTTTTGTATTACCTACCTACTAGAACACACCTGTGATTATTCAGTTCCACCTAGAAACCAAATAAAAGTTACTAATATTGCGAAAAAGGTGGAAAAAGCTCGCATTTATACTTAGTAATATTTTAGAGCGCACCTAAATAGGTGTGCCCTAAAATTCTCTAAAAATCTCTAAAATTAGAGCTGTCAAACTCTAAATTGTTGCTTCAGAATACCAAAAAACCCAAGTTGAATGCTTTAGAGCTGTGATCGTAAAAGTGTCGTAAATTTAGTAACAATCTTAATTTGACGTTCGTAAACGCCAGCTTCAGAATACCAAAAAATTTTAGGTCACTCTAACTCATTTAAGAGCACTTTTTATAAACGTCAGATTAGGACATAGTGCTTCAGAATAGGTCTCATTGTATTACCAACATAACCTCCAAAAATATATAAAAAAATATCTTAAAAATGGGGGGTTTCGCAACTCCCCCCTTCACGGCGGGGGGGTCAAGCCCCCCCCCTCCCCCCTAAAAAATTCCCAGCCCTTAACTCATTACCGTAAGTTGTAAATTCCTTCCTTATCGATTGTTTTGCTCCATCGATAGTCCATGAAAATGGAATACTATTGCTTTGCCTAGTTGCTTTGTTTGACAACGCAGTAATTATAATAATAATTAGGTCTTATTAAAGTTCACTTGGTTTCGTAACAAAATAAGAAAGATTTTGAGAACTGTAATCTGGCAACTCTTGCCAGCCAAGATCAAACGAAGGTTTATTTGAAAAAAAAATGTTAATCGTTGTGCGTACCTATCTTATGAATTTTAAAAGTGGATTAAAATCACGATGTAATACATGATATGATTATCAACCATTTAAGGTCCCTAGTACTATCGAAATTTAATGGACTATCGATGGACCAAAACAATCGATACTTTCAGTAGTATCGATACAATCGATAGTTTCATTGATTAACGCAAATAATACTATACATCGATAGTATTGCTAACATATAATCGATAGTATCGATGGTATTACTCAATTTGTTCTATCGATAGTATCGATACTATTGATTTAATCGATAGCACTATCGATATAATCGATAGCAATATATATATAATCGATAGCACTATCGATACTGTTACTTTTTTCCAATGTCAACTATCGATACATCGACTATCGATAGTCATGCAACACTAAGTCCAGGCACAGACAGATCATATAAAATAAACTATATAGTAAGTCATGATCTGTGGTGCCAGCACATTCAATATTTTAAAACATCCACAAAAAAGAACGAAAATTACATTAAACTAACCTTTGCCTGCGGATCTATCCGCGTTTATAAAATTGTTGTCCCATTTTCGGCATGGGGGTAGTTTTATGAACACGCCATATAGACTATCACAGCGTTCCGAATGGGGATAGCAGTGTTAAAACTACTGACGCCCATCAAGTCATTCCGAATGGGAAATGGCGTCCATCACTGCTTAAACTTGTGATCCATTCGGAACGCTTTTGGACATGACGTGGATGATGGCAACTTGTCAGTAACAGAAAAATTAACCTTATCCACAATTTGTAGAAAGGTACCGTTACTTGAATACCAACAAAGGGTATATTTTACCTACGTTTTTGTGCAAGAGTTATTTGCGCCTCATTGAGAGCAATCTTTACGACGACATGTTAGTTTGTTCTATCGTCAAAAATCCTTTTTTTTGGGCTCGTAATTATTTAGTACTATAAACCTAGATCCACAAAGCGAACTAAAATCTCTACTTCATCGTTTAATATTAAACTCTTATACTAAGAATAACCTATTTTTGACATTGCCACCGGCCTGCTGTCACTTTTAATTGATCACTCACAGTGCTAACGCTCAGAAGCATGAGCGATGATAGCACAAAATGGTGGCCTTATTGATGTCATTCATGACGTCATAACAACCATTTTAGGGCTATCGTTATCGTGCTAACAGTGACTCGGAATGACGATAGATGCGATGTAATCGATTATGTTTTGACTCGGAACGCGCTGTATGTGTTGATCAGGGTCACTACGATGATAATAAAAAAACCGCATCCAAATCCGTTCAGTGGTTCTCGAGTTAAAACGAAACATACAGACAGACGGATAACAATTCTAAAAATTGTTGTTTCGGCCTCACTACAGTGCCAATAACCTATTTCATTTAAAATTTCGCGACAATATTCAATGTACAGACACTACTTTTTTACTACGTTATTATTAGTATACTAGGTGAAATTAAATCAACCGACCAAATTCATACTGGAGACTCGGTTAGTGATAAGGAACTAGGTTCAATAATCGTTTTGGCCAATTTCGAAAAATAATTTTTTTTGCTAATACATTTTTTCAAATTACAGACGTAGAACTGACACCTAGAAAACGAAAACTAATGAAAAAAATACATTTGCTCAAAAGCAAAATGAAAATTTTACGGGAAGAAAATATAATGCCACATATCAAGTCATTAGCGCTGAAAAGCTTAATAACGGCATATATACGCAATCACAGCAGAAAACCACAAGGAAAACGGTGGACTTCGTTAGAAAAAGCCCTGGCTATTGCTATATATAAGAAATCTCCGAGGGTATACAGACATTTTCAACATTTAACGGCATTACCAAGCATAAGAACACTGCAAAATCTTCTTCAAAGCATAGAGTTAGAGCCAGGAATCAGTCAAACTACCTTGGATCATCTCAAAAAGAAGGCTGCAAAATTAAATGAGAAAGACAAAATGTGTGCCTTGCTTTTCGATGAGATGGCTTTGAAGAAGCGTCTAATTTTCAATCCCAGGACAGACAAAGTAGAGATATATGTAGACCTAGGCGAAAATCAGTACAGGTCTTCAGAAATAGCCGATCACGCTTTGGTATTTATGCTTCAAGGCCTCCACAAAAAACACAAGGAACCAATAGCATACTATTTTGTGAAAGGAACTATTTCATCGCAAAGCCTCGCTGTTCTTATTAAAGATGTTATTAGGGCTGTTACTGACATTGATTACACTGTGATTACCACAGTATGTGACCAAGGGCCCACAAATATTGGCAGTTTAAATTTACTAAAGGAGTGGTATGGCATCCCATCAACATCTAATTATTTCCTGTTAGATAATACAAAGATTTTTATAATGTTTGATATTCCTCATCTATTCAAATCACTCCGAAACAATTTTCATAGTGGGGGAGAAATAGTAATAGCTGGGAAAAAAGTAAAGTGGTCTCATCTACTAGATGTGGCCGAAAAAAATAAAACTACCTTGCATTTCAAAAAATTGACAGCAATACATGTGAATCCTACATTTAGATCTAAAATGAAAGTCAAGCTAGCTGCTCAAGTTTTAAGTCACACTGTCGCTGGTATCTTAAAACTCATGGCCAATAAATATGGTGGAAATGTGCAAGCTCAAGAAATGTTAGACACTGCACAAATCATAGAAGATCTCGACCGGCTTTTTGATTGCACTAATGGGCCTGCCTCCAAAAAGGACAGAATCAAGCACAGAAGAGAAAATGTTTCCAAGAAAACTAACCACCTTGAATTGTGGAGACATTACAAAAACATGATGAGTTCTATGTATTTCCTCAAAGTTGATAGCTTTTTAAAACTGAAGAATGTAAGATGCGTCCAGGGATATATAACTTCGCTGTCATCTTTGGAAGATATTTGAAAGTACGTTGAGTTGAAAGGATTTAAATACTTAAATCTTCGCCAGCTGAATCAGGATAGTTTAGAAAACCTTTTTGGAATGATACGACAACATTGTCCGACAAACCGTAACCCGACATGCCATCATTTCACAGCTGCTTTGAAGTCAAATATTTTGACAAAATTAAGTACGTCAGTTGGCAGAGGAGCAAACTGTGAAGAGGATAATAACGAAGCTATTATTGATTTTGAAGATTTCTTTCAGCATGATGAAAAAACAGAAGAGGCTCATTTTGAAAGTCGTTTTCCAGAAGAAAATTTAGAACAAAGGGCTCAATTTCCTGTTCTACAGTCATCTGAAGATGTTGATGCTGCCCTACATTTACCTGATGATCTCGAATTTCCTAACGATGATGCGGAATTTTTACAGCTTGAAATCAGCTTGTTCGAAACTTTTGATAAGCAACCTACAGTGTATGTCGCGGCATACTTGGCCGCAGTGGTGCTATAAAAACTCAAGCGGCAGTGTGAGAGCTGTAAACTATGTTTAAAAATAGAAGACCCAGAACTAATTGACACACCAATGTATAGTTACATTAAACTTCGTGAATGGTGGGAAGACAAAAAATGTCTTACATATCCCACAATAAACCTATGTAAGTTTGTTGATTCAGCTACATCATGCTTTGATGCTCAAGTTAAATCGATTTATCATGAAAGACATATTTCTCAGCAAGCGGAGACTATTATGTTGACAAGATGTGACAATTTACTGTGGATCTGTAGTGATCACAAAGATCGTCTTCTCCAGATACTGCTAGTTCACTTGAGTTATCTTTTGATACGTAATGAATGCCATCGTAAAAATCTTTCCTTCGCAATAGCGGAGGAATCAACTGCTAATATAATTAAAAAATCACAGCAACAGGGAGTCGCAAAATCATGAATAAATATTATTACAAAGGTTTTTATTTCATTTTTGATCGACATTTCAGTCCAATTATGTATTATTTTCATGTTTTTTATTACTAAATATTTGTTATACAACATTGGACTCTAGTGTGGTCGCGATCCTTAACTAATTTGAATTGACGAGTCTTGATTCCTACCCTGTACTGAGCCAGTACATTTTATCGATATCGAGCGCAGCACTATTTGGTCTGTTAGGTTGATCATTTTGTTTTTTGTGGTATCTTTGACATTTAGGTTAGTGATTTTGGTATTGGAGTGGCTAATAAGAAAGTCCCGTCTCTTACGTAGTGTTTACATTCTCTTTGGTTCTCGAATTAAAACGGAACATACATACAGGCAGACTGACAAAAATTCAAAAAAAATCTTTTAAAATTTCATGAAAATATTCAATGTACAGACACGACATTTTTACTACTTCATTAGTATCATGGATGAACAATACATAGTATAGAGGATTGTTTAGTTACTCAGCGTACAAAAATTGAAAGATGAGTGTGTGCTTAGACTGTTATCTAAATATTAATATAGTCTCTCTCTGTCTTCCATTTTTTGTGTAGCTGTCGGTACCTTTCTAAAGCTGAAATTCAGAGTGCATTTTGAGTTCGAACTCGATCTCACGAACGTCAAAAAGTGACGTGATACCATACTAGAGTGACGCGTGTAAGATTAAGTTCCTCTTGAGGAACTCAAAATGCACTCGGAATCTCAGGCTAAGAGTAAAAAGTAAGAGACTACTCTTCATCTGAGTTATAATATAGTAGTATCTCCGAATGTATAAACTACATTTGCTCATCGTCCATCAGAGAGCTTTATGATCATTCTTATGCTTCATCCTAAGCTGAAAGATATTGGAAGGATTTTTATGGAATTTGGTAAAAACATATGGCATATCGAGCAAAATTATGGTGCCATAGCTCAACATTGTGTTTTATGGAATGAGACTCAAAATTATGGTATGCCTCCATAATTATGGCACGTCTGGCATCGCTGGATGGATTTGTTAAATTTGTGTTAAATAAACCACAGTGATTGTGGTTATGAGACCACAAAAACTACAACAAACACCAAAGATTCGGACACGCACACGAGCCCCATCAAATGTCAAAAATCGATGGGAAAAATGGGCTGTCAAACGTGTTGTGCGGCTAACTTCAGGCCACAACGAACAACAATGTTATGTACAAAGATATATAATGGTACCTGTAGATGGATCACAAAAAAATTAACGATTCCTTCGATACTCGATACTTGTCATTCTAATGGCCGTATGTCGTGTGTTAAAATGAGATAACAATAGCCGAATGTGAACGTCTTGAAACGCTGTGCGCCACTAAATAGACAACGCCGTATTTGTTTGGTACCTGTTGGTTATCTAATGCGTTTAGAGAGAAAAGCTTTATTTGGTATAAATTACTTGGAAATTCAAAACTGTGCTAGCGTAAATCCGTTGTTTGCCAAAAATGACTTGTACTGTTCCCGGTTATACAAGCAGAGTGGGTGTTTTGAAACAGAAAATGGGAACATATCACCCCACCGGTAAGTCGTACTGATTGTTTTTGTGTTTTTGTGACCAAACTTTGTACAACCCGGTCACAATATCTGTGCACCTGACCTCGTGACGTCATATCGGCGGTCTGGGTACGGTGTGAAAAAAAGTTTTTTCGAGAAATGTGGAGGTAAAAAAAATTTACTAACCTTTTCAAATCAATTTATTATTGATGAAGGGTTTGTTATTAAAAAACAATAATTTTGATTGCAAAAACATTTATTATTAAACTCACTCACTATAAATTATTGACTCTATGCCTGACATTGTATCTTCTTCACTCTCACTTTCTGAACTCGCCGAACTGTCTTCCCCTAGTGATATTAAAAGTTGTGTGATGTTGTCATCTGCTAGATGATCCTTTTCCCAGTATTCTCGCTGTAGTCTCTCCACGTGATTCACTCCTTTTTTCCAGTCAGCTGGCGTAATTGACTGATTCGCTGTGTATTGTTTTTTCCATGACTTCAGTTTAACAGCTACAACAATTTTAATAACAACCAAACCAGTCCATACTTAACAGTAAACAGTCTAAACTTAACAATAAACATTAAAAAACAAAACAACAATAAAGCAAAAATATCAAAATTATCGGGACGTGTAGCGGCAACGAAGATGCTAACCGTACTGTCGCACCGGGGAGTGCGCGGAGAGGTGACAGGGGAAGCGGGAGAGGCGCCACATTCCAGTGAGGTGCACAGATACTGGGACCGGGTTATAATTACAGATTCATAAATTTACAAAAAGTAAATCATTGTATAATGCAGCAAACTTATCTGACCCGGTGACGAGGACTGTCGCTTCTTGAATATAGAGGTAATTTTAGTTTGGCTTATAGGGTCAGACAAGCTCGTGGCGCTGTACGTGCATACACAGTTTACCGTAGATGTATCTTCAGAAAAGCGGGCGTTCATAGCCTAAATCTATAAAAATAAAATCCAATCCAATTTGACTTACAATATAGTGTTGTAGTCTTATCTCATGAAGTATATCGATAATTTTTTTGTAATGTTTTGAAAGTTTTGTTTACAAACAAGCATTGACTGCAGGCTGGAAGTAATTTGTCGCAATTTTAAACAGATTTCCTACCGACATCAACGTAAAAGAAGAAAGAAAAGACGACAATCGGAGACCCACGCAATAAACAAGAATGTGCTCGATGCACTTCGAAGATTCTTGCTTTAGCAAGGGATATGGGCGTAAAATTCTACACTCATATGCAGTGCCAACAATATTTGCAAATTTATCATCGTCGTGCAAGCCAGTAAGTGCAAAATCTCTAAGTGACTTGCATAGAAATTATGCTTAAATAACACAGAGAATCTTTTGAAAACAATGAACACTGTATTTAATTTTCTCAATAAAGGGTTCGGTCTCATAGAAATATGAAAATTAATCATCAAAGTTACCATAAATCTTGTGATGAACTAACCAAAAACCGTTTATTTTCAGGAATTACCCATAAAATATTACAAAGCGTGGTATATTTTATATTAATTACCCACTGTTACGACAACTGCGTGTTTAACAATCATCTACATACGTTTATTTACTAAAACAATTAAGGATTTGTACTTAAAAATTTCAATACATCATGAGTGTAAAAAAACTTCAGTGCCAGAAAGAGAGAACGTCAGAAAGTGTTTTATTTGTTTTATTTTAAGGTCTCTAAAATGTTATTCTTTGGTACCTATAGGTATATATATAAAATGAAATTACCTTCATTTTTAGCCTTCATTCTTTTTTCACTAGATGTCATTCAACAGATTAATTAAATTATCACTGTTCGTCCGATGTCGTCTCTAAAAATAAAACTCAAGATTATTAAGTCTTTTATTTCATTTCCCCGTAAAATAACCTACTCCCGTTCTACCCCTTACGGATGGCATCGCAATATTTCCTCCGAATTTTAAATACCCATTCATTTGAAACATTTTACTCAAATAAGTGCGCGAGGTTGCATATAATTTTACAAAACTGATTAGCAATGCGGCGGGTACCAGCCCCCTGATTCTGTATCGTAAACTCAGTTGCCAAACCAAGTGGCTATCGTCTAAAACATACATAGTCGACGGATATGTTAGCAAAAGGATAGTCAGCTTGTAACCTTTGCAGAGGCAAGTTACCCATGATAGGTTGGTAAGTTTTACCTGAGAATCTGAGACAAATAATGCAACTTTGTGTTGTTTATCTACAAAGGTTACGACCATTGACTATCCAATATTTGTGACGTAATGTTGATAACAAAAACTGTGGTCCAGCGTGTAATAACACTTGGTGATAGTAACGTACCAGTATTTTAGTGATATGATGCGATGCGTGTAATAATATAGGGTGCTTTGTGTTATAGTCGTAGTTGGTATTTGATAGTCGGCCTCCAACTCGCACATGCGAGTGTGTCATGTGCACACAAGACCAATAATCATATGGTAAAATCACCATAAATAATAAAATACGAAACAAAAGTAAAAATTGTATGAATAGTATTTATCCTCCTTTTGAGTTAATAACCGGATGAATATGGGTAAAAACTCAGTTTTTATACAATGGTGAGTTTAAACTCGGATAAATACCATCGCTACTCGTGACCCAATCGTGGGTGTGTATTGTAGAAAATTGTAGTTTATTGTGGACTTATAACCGCACTCGTAATCATTCCGTAAGCGGAAACACATTGCTTCACTTTTTTTAGGTATGGCAATATATTCGGCAATACCGGAAGTCGCCATCATGACGTCATGGGCGGAGTTTAGTTGAAGATCGAATTCGGATTCGGTTGGCGGGCGCGGCCATCTTGGTGAATTAGTGACCTGGCGATTCGGTTTTAGTTAGTGAAAAATCATTTGTCATCCACAATGTCGGAAAGGGAAGATAATGTGTATAAAGCTAAGTTAGCCGAACAGGCTGAGCGCTACGATGGTGAGTACATATTTTGGTCTTATCTCTGCTATTAGGCCGAAAATTGTATTCCTTCATTTCGCCGACAGTTGAAAGATGATTTTGTGTAATATCCTGAAGAACCATATAGAAACCCGCCGATTATACTACTGCCCAAACTCCTTAGGGCTATAAGATGAGTATTCCGTCCATAAATTGGCGTTATTCTCTATAATTTGCCCTAAATCAATGACATTCTTGTAGGCTTGGTCAGCGATCGATGCGTCATCCACCGGTGGGTTGCCCTTTAACTTTTTATCCTGTAAAACTGTTATACGATGTCTTAATGCCCACCAGAATCTTTCTTTAAACTCTGAGTTACAACCGGACATAACTTCATCATCTTTTTCTGTCGATTATGCATCACTTAGCTGAATATAGTGACGGGATGTCTGCCTGTTTTTCCCTATCTCTAAAAAGTAGAATCTATACGATCGATCTGTTGAATTATTCGTTCATGCATGTCAGACCTTGGATATCTTATCGTTTTGACCATCACAGTAGAATATTCTGGATGTTTGTGAAGGTGAAGGTAATGCGGATGGATGGGACTGAACCGACGTCTTTGTCGACTATTGTTCTCTGTTTGCGCCTCGGGAAATTTACCTGTGAACAGTTCTATTATCATTAATCGTGAGAGATAATTAACTATACATGAAGGTTATCTCATGAGAGTGACTTGGTCTCATTTTTTGAGTGGGTTAGATGCTAATCAAGTTGTTTTAGACAACTTTCATTGCAAATGTGTTCCGGTCAGGTGACAAATGCTGAAAGATATTGCAGATTCATTCAAAGTCAATTTTCCTGCTAACTTGAGTCACTATTAAGATATTCTAACGTGTTATAGAGGTCAACTGCTATATTTAATCAATCTTAAACCTACTTACTACCTGGGTTATGTTACTATTTTCTTGAAGAAATTATAATCCTTGCAAATGTAAGTAAGGCCACCCATGAAACAATTACATGCATAAGATAAGATTAACAATAAGGAAAATTAATTTTATGAAATGATTGAGAGAACCATAGACCTAGACATTATCTGAATGGTATTTAGATTAAAAATGCATTGATATTAATTATTTACAATTTCATAAAGAGCTGTACACTTTTTAATGAACCTATATATTTAAAATGAAGAAGTTGAGGACTTTGTAGGATACCGAAATGTATATTTGGTGCTCTTTAAAACATGCAATAAATGTAACTTATTGCTGAAGTTGTCTATTAATTATTTCAGAAATGGTAGAAGCTATGAAAAATGTTGCATCCCGCAACATTAATGACAATGAACTCACTGTAGAGGAGAGGAACCTCCTCTCGGTTGCATACAAGAATGTCATAGGAGCGCGCCGAGCATCCTGGAGAATTATCTCTTCTATAGAACAGAAAGAAGAGACAAAGGTATGCCCATCTTTAGTACAATATCACCAGCTAACTCTGTACCTGTGATTTTGGTCATGGACGACACTGAAGTTGTAAATTTTACAAGTTATTGGGGTTTGTAATTTACATTACAAGGAATCAATGAATTTACATGTACATCAATTCCAGATAGTTCTTTATTTACAAGTGGTTTCGAATGTCTTTTTCAATATCATATCAAACAATATCAGGTAGCCCTTTGCCACAATGATAATTTGTAGACAATGAAAATCATCTGTGAGTAGAGGTATGTAAAATGATCCAGCCCAGTAACTGATAAGATCCACAATCTCTGGTTGTTGCTCTATTGACTTGCATGCAAATAGTTTGATGTAGTTTTGTCACTTAATTAATTTATTCCTTCCTTTGTAAAAAGTTCAAAACTAACCTAGACTAAAATCAGGTGGTGATTGGATAAAATACAGGAGCTTTCAAGTTACGTTCAGATAATTATGCATTGAACTAATTCTAGCACAATTATCCTCACCTACTTAGCAAATATTTCACAAGTCTAGGCTATAAAACTTAAGTGCTAAAAATGCTTGGGTCATTCAGTTTGACCTTGTTTTTTATATTATAATTCTCACCTGTAATTTGAATGATTGCAGAATATTTAAGAGGGTAAAACTGAATCTCAGTGCAAAATGCACAACATAATATTGTTTTCCTTACTTTTCAATAAAAACTATGCAAAAATTGTGTTTTAAAGCAATTAGCGGAAATTGATTAGTAATAATTAGGGTCTTACATTCAAATTCTATCATTTTATAATTTACATTTTGATTGCATTTGATTAACAAACTAAAAAGCGTATTTATCGTTGTAATCGAATGTAAGGCATGAAATAACATAATTTTAATGCGAGAACCCTATTATTAGTAATAAATTTCCGCCAATTGCTTAAAAATGCAACTTTTGCATATTTTTAATTCAAAACTAAGGAAATAATATTATGATGTGCATTTTGCACTGGGATTCGGTTTTACCGCCTTTACTTCAGAATAAGGCCATTATGATAATTTACATAGTGTCTGGGGGTTAGTATGATCAAAAATATTAGTGTTGATTCATATCTGGGTAATTAGTATTGTCTGCAATGGTCTGCATGCTGACATACATTACCAAACTCATAAAAACATGAGTCATGCTTGAAGAATGACATTGGAACTTTCCCTTGTAGAATTCATCACACTAAGACCTAGGTTGAAATAAAATGAGCTCAAAATAATATTGGCTGGAACTACCATTTCTAATAAACAATCCAACATGTGTCAATTCAGCATAATCTACTTTCTTAGTTTACTCATCTAATTGCAACAATGCAGGTTGTTATCTGACTATTATTGCTGATGGAACATCTCTGCAATATTTCTCTTTATTGCCTTTCACATTGATTACTCATCAGGTTTTTGCTTCTAATAAAATCAATCACTGTACATCACAGTATGCATACACAACTATCTTTGGAATCTGCAGGACCTGTGCTTTCCTAAGCACAAACTCCAACAATTCAAATAGTTTTTGAGGAATGTCAGACCTTCTCCTCATACATAAATGAATTCAAAACATTAAAAAAATAAAGCTTTCTACTCAGGGAATAATCTAACTCTGGACATTGAATTGGATAATTTAAAGTGTAATTTGTTATTCAATGTAAATGTACTATGCATAGGTAAATTGAAATTATTACATGTTTTAATTTGTATACTATTTAAATTTTATTGTATTTTTGGAATGGCTTTTGTGATGATATATGTATGTACTTATAATATTGAATTGTAAATTAATTTGGATCTAAATAACATCTAAACAGTTACTAAAATTCAAGTTGGTTTTATTTTCATTCTTTTTATCCAGCAGAGTTAGCAAACTCATTGTTTTAAAATGATCTGTGCAACTTGGCTCACAAAGTCCATGTTTAACTTGCAGGGGGCAGAGGACAAACTGAACATGATCCGAGCATACCGCAGCCAAGTAGAGAAGGAACTGCGGGACATCTGCTCAGACATCCTCTGTGTGCTCGACAAACACCTCATCCCCTCCTCACAGACCGGCGAGTCCAAAGTCTTCTACTATAAGATGAAGGTGAGTGGACCAACTGCTTTCCGGGGGTATATGGATTATATTAAGCATACTTCATTATTTTGGGGTTCTGTTCAGAAATATTAGAAACAAATAATTTTATTCCAGCAGGAAAATGCCATAACCTTGGGACTAACAATGGTCGGCACATCGCATCACATTATGGGATTTAAGCTACTGCTAAGTTTTTTCATGTTATCTATAGTTAATAGAGTAATGGTTGGTTCTGCTTGATTAAGGCGTCATTTTGGCTCACAAAATCTTAAAAGATTATCTACAAAATGTGAAATTAACCAACTTGTTAAATTAACTATATGGGAATATGGTATAGATAACGCGCAAGTTGGATGCAGAGCTAAGGAATGCGCTATACATACAGCCGTTCTCTCTACACACAGCACTATGCTGCAGACGTGCGAGGGAGATGTACGGACGGCGGTGGGAGGACGTGCTCCCGCCATTTGCCTCAGCCCCCCGACTGCATTCAACTCGCGGGATATCTGTCAATATCTCAAAGCATTATGGTTACTTAGTTGTAGTCCAACTCTTAGTCTAAGAAACAATGTGCGTTAGCTGGCACAGTTAATCGTAAATGAATGGGCAGTGTCAACAAATCAATTAGCATTTGCTGATCATTCTGAATTCTTTACTTCTCCCAAAGAAAACATAAACTTATCCTTTGTATCCTCATTTAGAAATTCTTATCAGTTTAAAGGTCTCATCATTTGTAAAAGTTAAATATTAAACATTTACCAATGTTTTTAGACTTTAGTGATGAATGAATCTTAAGGACGGTCGTCATGAGCGCAGCAACTCAGTTGTGGGCGTGACCAAATGCAATGCTAGTTAATTTCGCTATTATGTGCACGCTAGACGAAAGTTGCGAGGGCCATAGAATCGCACCATTTCGTTGAAAATTGAAAACGTAAGTCAGGGGAAGCAAAATTTTGGCAATATTGCTTTCAAACAGACAATTTTCCAAAATCTATCTAGATTACATTTTCGTTGCAAAATTTGTATAAACTATTTGATTTTATCTCAAATAATAAAAAAAAAACACATTCAGCTACACTATAAAAACTGGTCAAGTGCGAATAGGACTCCTGCCCTGAGCATTCCGTTCATCCAATTTAACTTTGAACTCCATTTATCCAAAGGGTCTAATTAAGTTGGTCTATCATTTCTTCTCTAATAATAAAATAAAGGTCATTTTCAGATTTTTCCTAGACCTAATTGTTCATGGAATTTTAAGTTTCTCAGTCAACTGGAAGGTTTTCAATATTGGTCTTCAATGTGAGCCAATTTGTATGAAATTGATTACGTAAAGAGCAAAAACTTTCGTTTTGCTGAGTTAGAAGCCTCACTTTTAATGGGGCTATAGACTTCAGTAGGAGGTATTGGTTTCAACTTGATATCTCTAACGGGGCCCAAGAAAAAGGGTCTTGAGTTGACAGATGGAAAACAAAGTGATTTTATTTTGAAGCACAGAATCCTAAAGACCGTTAAATTTACGTCTTTTAAGGGTTTATCGTTATATGATTAAAATTTTCCAATTTTTCTATTTTGGCATAAATCTAGATAATGGTAATCTAGATGGCCTAAAATATTATAAAAACATAATATAGATGCCTCGCAGTTTAGCGTTTGTGTGGAGGTTTGCGCGTGATGGATGTCCTTATCAAATCAAATCAAAATATTTATTTTGTAAAATAGATACATAAAGTATGCTTTGTACAAGTCAAAGTTAATCTTTACAATATATATCTTTAAAATAAAAAAATAAAAATAATATGTATATACTAATAAGGGAAATACATACAAAAAATATTTAGGGTGGGCTACTAAAATGTAATTATACACCTGCATAAAATAGAGAAATCTAGGAATAAAAAATGAGAAGTGAATCAGAAGTACAGTACATAGTTCGAGCCAGCATGGAAGGGGCGCATGAAGTTAGCTTTCACCTGCGCAGTGCCTCCCCGGCGCACCCTCTCGTCGGAAGTTTCGCAAATCTGCGAATAGGACGCTACCTGTGATTTACTTCACGTGCGTCCTCCGCAGTGCACCAAACTGTATTTAATTGAACTCAGGCCCAAGTATAACAGCAACTAAACAGCAGGTGTGAATATTTACTTCTCTAGGTTTTATTCAGGTTATAAATAGCTCATTATGACTAAGTAGTCAAGTCACTGTTGCTGAATCACAGATATTTGTGAGTTAACGTTGGCTATTAACAGTAAAATGTACAGTAGTTTGGAAATTTAGTTACCATGAGGTCCGGAAAAAAATATCTGAAATTGCAAAAGGAATGTGTAATTTTATTGATTTGTCGTAGTTCCTTAGAAATAACTGCTCATTGTCAGTGTCACTGAAATAAATATAAGGTGACTTTCGTTTATATAGCCAAATTTATACTGGAGACTCGTTAAGTGGTCAGTACCGAGGTACCCTGTTTGCAAAATACGCAAAATACAATTTAGACTTCCCATACTAATAGAGTCGAGGTTGTTCTTGAACAAGTACAGAGGCGTACAAGAAAATACCACATGACCACTTACCGAGTCTCCAGTATGAATTTGGCTATATAAACGAAAGTCACTTATATAGGTTGAAATTAAATCAACCGACCAAATTCATACTGGAGACTCTGTTAGTGATCAAGAAGTAGGTTCAGTAATCCCTTTGGCCAATTTCGACAAATAAATGTTTTTGCTCCCTTATTAGTTGGACTAGTTTAAAGTACAATTCCTAGTGCAGGCACAATGGGGCAAAAATTTTCTTTTTCGAATTTCACCTGTAGGTTCTTTAAACCTTGTTCCTGATGACTAACAGAGTCTCCAGTATGAATTTGGTCGGTTGATTTAAATTCACCTAGTATAAACGGTAATTTATCAAGGTTCAATAAAACATAACAAACAAGCATTGGCTTCTTTATTTTCTGAGATGTTAGCTCTATAAATGAGATGCATTTAGATATAATAAGGTGCATGATGTAGTTGCGTGTGTTCCAGGGCGACTACCACCGATACCTGGCGGAGTTCGCGACGGGCAACGACCGCAAGGAGGCGGCGGAGAACTCGCTGGTCGCGTACAAGGCGGCGTCAGACATCGCCATGACGGAGCTGCCCCCCACCCACCCTATCCGGCTCGGGCTCGCGCTCAACTTCTCTGTGAGTACACCTCGTGATGTGACGTCATTTAACTACGAACGTGTCCTTAGATCATTCTTGATGTTTGGCAACCGACTTGAAGATACATTATCTAGGGGCAGTACCACTATTAAAAGTTCTTCAAACGTAGTGGTTTTTAGGACATAAAAATGCTTATTTATTCACTTGATAACCCCTACTAAGTTGTAAAGATTTCAAATAAATTGTCAGAACCTCGCGAAGATCTGGGTCTACTATGAAGCCTAGGACTTACCCCTCGTCGCAATACATCTCAAGCTTTGTTGTTTTGACCCCCACGTAACCACTTAGCAGTAGATGTTAATATTACTGATTCAAAACAGTAATGAGTTGACATGATTAAGGCGACGCCACGAAATTTTGGCGACATGAATCTCCATTTTTCCCAGCAATAAAAAAACATGTAATTACCAATTTATATACTAGATTAAGCATTTCATTGACATCATTTTGCCCGAAGATTTAGTTGATTGAATGAAAATTAATCAATTTTAAAACAGAGATTTCTATTTTACTGACAAACGGGAGCGCATGAAGACTCATAAGTTTTTTATTTTAATTAGTGTACAAATACACTTCAATATGGCCGATTGGATTTATTAAAATACTATTTTGCCGCATATAACCTTACGGCATAAGCTAGTTCGTGAGCGCATATTTGTATGGATTAAGTCCCCCTCACTCCACTCCCCTAAGGCGCCGATTTGAAATTAAAAGTTTATCAATGCCTCGCCTTAACGACAATATGTTGGATCCCGAGCGGCATTCCTTCTGGGTTCAGGTCTCAGCTTGTCTGCCCCTTTTTTTTATTATATTCTCGAATTCATTAAATAATCCTTTATTTATATGATTAAAAAAGCTTTTTGTTGCATATTAAATTGTAAAGTAACTTGTAACTCAATGTTTAGGCCCTTCAACAAATGTGATTATGTTATTTTATGTTGAAGAAATATTTTGGAATGACAAGATGGCTTGTTATTTCAACAGTGAACAAAAGAAATAGGTAACCAGGCTCAGCAAAAACAGTTTGATTCTAAGACCCACAGGTAAGTGATAAGACGAGGTACACTTGGTCAGTAGATATACACATCTATCGGTCTGAGAATCAAAGTGTTTGCGCTGGGCCTGGTTACCTATCTCTTCTGTTGATCGTACCGTCGTTACGCAAAATGCATCACTGTTATTGCTAGAGTCAAAATTCAGTTGTTGAGTTATACGTGGGACGCACTATAAGTTTCCGGCATGAATATGAAAAAATACTATTAAAGGTACAAAATTAATTTATTGTTTTTCAAAATAATCTCCCTTGGCGTCTATGCACTTTTTCATTCGATCAAACCAGTTTTGAAAACTTTTGTGCCACTCCCCTGTGGTGACCTCTGAAACGTGTTTTTCATACTCCTCGACAGCCTCTTCTGGTGATGAAAATCGTTGACCGCGTAATTGGTTCTTAATTTTTGGGAACAGAAAAAAGTTACAAGGTGCCAGGTCGGGACTGTATGCAGGATGACTCATGAGTTCTACATTTTTCGTCTTCAAAAAGTCGTTTGTCTGTCTGGCCGTGTGAGAACTAGCATTGTCGTGGTGCAGGATGATACGGCGCTTACGGTTATTTTTACGGAGTTCGTCAATAACTTCCGGCAAACAAATGGTCGTGTACCAGTCACTATTCACGGTACGACGATTCTCTAAAGCAACAGTAGCCACGTGTCCGGTTTTATTAAAAAAAGAAGCAATCATCCGCTTAGATGCACTTTTCACGCGCGCCACTTTGGTTGGTTTCGGCTCATCTTGAAAGACCCATACGCTCGATTGCTGCTTTGTTTTGGGATCGTAGCAATAAATCCATGTTTCTTCACCTGTTACTATATCCCACACCAAATTTGACGCACCTTCGTTGAATCTGGTAAGCATGGCACTGCACCAAGTGACGCGGTCCGTTTTTTGAGCCTCGGTCAAGTTGTGTGGGATCCACCGCGAGCACAGCTTTCTCACACCCAAATGTTTGTGTAGGATTGATTGTATTTGACTCATGCCTATTTCTAAGGATGCGCGAATTTCATGGTAGGTCACATGCCTGTCTGTTTCAATCATACGGCGCACAGCATCGATGTTTTTGTTGGTCACAGCGGTGGACGGCCGACCATCGCGAGATTCGTCACTGAGATTGATACGACCACGCTTGAATTCTGCAAACCAGCTATAAACAGTCGTCTTGCATGGTGCTTCATTGCCAAAAGCTGTTTCAAGCCGAGCGATGCTCTGTTGAGCTGTCAAATTACACTTAAAATCGTAGAAAATCATACTACGAAAATTTTCCCGAGTTAAATCCATGTTGATGCAGACACACAATTTTTTAAATGGCGCCACAAGGTAAAAACAAAAGACAGTCAGATGAAACAAACTGCATTCTACAGCCAAAGAGTTCTATTTTCAAATGTTGCAATAAATTTTTAAATATTGTTTATGTAAGTCGCCAGTTCCGGAAACTTTTAGTGTTACCTATGTATAGGGCAGTAAACTAACTTCCGAATGGTAAGTTCCAATGATGGAAATGGAAAGGCCAAATATAGCTGCGAAATTCTTAATAACAACCAAAGTTATCACTCCAAAATCAGTAACAAACAGGCATTGCGTTCAACATCTGATCTTGGTCTGTTACATCGTTTCATCACTGTCCCATTTCGTAAACAGAAAGTATCGACTTGACGACTATGTTTTGTTCCGACACAGCAACAAGATAAAACATTGTAATACGCGTCCTAGTAGGTACATTATCAGACTATTTGCTCACTTTAATCCATTGACGACGTATTCGTGACGTCACCAGTTTGATGCGTGAGATTATTGTGTACATATTGATAAACAACGACTTGTAATTCATTCGTTTCACGATACGGCTGTCTGCTACTGTTGGGATTTAATTCAACTAAACTATTATGTACTAGCATCATGTGCGCGGCTTCACCCGCTAACAATCTTTGCTGTAATCTGTGAAATCGTGTGATTGCCATACGATTTTTCTCGATATGTACTGCATAGCATGTTTTATCATACAAATACAGACTAAAATGGTTACTGCTTCCGTTAGCTACCTCATTTTTTTTCGAATTTTACCTGGAGGGTCATTTAACCTTGTTCCTTATGACTAACCGAGTCTCCAGTATGAATTTGGTCGGTTGATTTAATTTCACCTATAGTATGTTCGATTTATCATGATATGGGTGACAGATCGTAATTTTCCGTTTCACCTATACTACTCACACCATACTACATACACCCAGGTGCAAAAGAAAATATTAGGTTTTAGAAATAATGTATATCATCATTGCAAAAATACAATAAATTATTTATCTATAAATCGAAACAATAACCACAATGTATTCGTTAAATTTAACAAAAAAAGATTTAGAAAAGAATAATGTCTTTTTGATACGTGATGCGTGGATCGGAACGCTAACCCATAGGTACGGACACTACATAATCGAAAATACATCGATGAATCGGTGCGGCCATCATATAGGATCGCGTCGGTATGAGTGCATCTTGTATGCGGTTGGTTTATGTGCTATTTGTTTTGACGTTTGTTACAGTTTTTGTTGATTTTTGTTTTGTTTTTGGTAAAAAGCAAAGAAAAACAAAAAATAATCTTTGATCTCTCAAGCTCGGGAGTTATTGGTTCGTTTAATTTAATTAATTTAGAAATTAACAAAAAGTAGTTTGGATAATAAAAGATCAATCAAATAAAAAATCGATTTGACAGCCCTTGTTAACGTTTTCGATACTTAAAAAAATCGATTCTATTTCGTTAGGGCACATAACTATAACTGCCAACTTTGAACTGCCACCCATATCATGATAAATCGAACATACTATATTAGATTATACTAGGGGATTATATTACAAATAATCTTCAGTAGCTAGAGTATTTGAGATTAATAATAATCAGTCTTCCTAATCAACACTTAACAAATGAACAAGGGAATTCCCAATTTTCATTACCTCATGTATGACCAAAATTCTCCCATCGCAACTGGTTGCGAAACTCAAATGCCATGGCGGCCGGAAGGTAAACTAAACCTTATGATATGGATATAAGATTTGAATTTCAATAAAAAGCTAGTCGTACACGTAAGTAAAAGGTAAATAAATGATCTCAATATGTAGTTTTTTGCCAAGTTTTGCCAGTAAACATCAGTCTGCTAAATTTCTAGTTCAGAAGATAGTAAAATATCAATTGAAAATTCATTTAATTCATGAAAATGTATATTACGTTACGATATTATATCAGCGAACCCTGAATCCTCGTCTAATTTCATAAATTTAATTTAAAATTCATTTCAAAAGTAAAGTAACAAATCTTTATGGCAGGACTATGTATAGATGGTCTTTTATATGTAAAGAGAAGATTTTGTGCAAGTTTCTGGGAAATTGGTTGCTTTCTCGAGATAATAAAAGCCTCTGTTGATCTGTGTGAATTGATGTCCCACCAAAATTTATAGGATTGAAAATGTTGTAGTAGTTTTATTTATCAATCAATGTAGGTATTTTCTATGTAAAACTATATAATAGTTTTATCAATGAAGTACACACAAAGTGAATGTCAGGTAGAAGCTATAGTAAATCGTGCAGCACATTGTTTCAACCAAGGATTCACGTTATATGCTAATTAGTTTATTTGTAAACAGCGCCTTTGTTGAAACGAGCGGCCATTTCAATGTTACTACTAGCTTATTGTTTTTAACTCTTTGAATTAATACATTCAGTGGTCTCGTTCAACAGAATTACTGCTTTCAGTGCTGCAAGGTACAGCGCGCGATGTAGTTATGGATATGAACGAATTAAGGTTAAAGTAGGGGTCGAAAACTTCATACGAACCCTTAACCTTTTGAAGCTTGTCGAAGGTCCCAAAAGAGCCGGAACCTTCAAAGATATTGATGCACCTAGCCGTGTCGGTTGCAATTTCCACGTTTTATTTATTGAGTAGTGATTGGTGATCGATCACAGACGTATAAATACCTAAAGACCTAATATATAACTAGCTTTTGCCCGCGACTTCGTCCGCGTGGAGTTCGGTTCACCCCCTTAGGTGCAAGCCACACAGAAACAAATATTTTCTGTCATGAATCAGCAATACGGTGGGGCACGAATAGGTGGCATGGACCCTTAAAAGAGCCCTTAGCACATTGAGCTAAAAGTGTAACGCGTCGACTCTGCGTTTATCTTTTCTGAATCTATAGAAGGCAAACCTGACTGACTTGTCTATCAACGCACAGCCGAAACGGATTTCGCTGAAATTTGGCATACAGATAGTTGTTATGACGTAGGCATCCGCTAAGAAAGGATCTTTGAAAATTCGTTCCCTAAGGTGCAAGCCACACAGAAACGGCGCGGCGCGCATCGAGCGCGCGGGCGCCATCCAAATTTCGTACAAAACGCATGAAAATAAAGTCGCAAGGTATGGTACGGACGCCCGTTCCACGCCCGACACCGCTTGAAACATACCAGTCGGTGTGTTCAAATTGCGACTTTATTTCCATGCGTTTTGTACGAAATTTGAATGACGTACGCGCGCCTGATGCGCGCCGCGCCGTTTCTGTGTGGCTTGCACCTTAGGGAACGAATTTTCAAAGATCCTTTCTTAGCGGATGCCTACGTCATAACAACTATCTGTATGCCAAATTTCAGCGAAATCCGTTTCGGCTGTGCGTTGATAGACAAGTCAGTCAGGTTTGCCTTCTATAGATTCAGAAAAGATAAACGCAGAGTCGACGCGTTACACTTTTAGCTCAATGTGCTAAGGGCTCTTTTAAGGGTCCATGCCACCTATTCGTGCCCCACCGTATTGCTGATTCATGACAGAAAATATTTGTTTAATGAGAAATAAATAATCACAAGGTGTCGAAGAGTTGTATTACAACCTAATTAATTTGATTTTTGCATAGAATTCATAGCTAGAAAAAAAATCTAAAGTCACTAAAAATCACGTAAAACTGCTCTTCGCGTATTTCCCATTGACGGTTTCCCAGATGATTTTGGAAACTGAAATTCAGTCACCCGTAAGTTAAGAGTATACAGAATGGTGTGATTGGTTTAATTTTATCGAACATAATAATTCGGCATCGAAACGTGATTCTTTAGAGCGCGCGATGTTTCGGTTGTCGTAACAGCCACGGCTCAGAGCTCGCTATTTTAAACAATAATGAAACGTCAAAGAGTTCAGTTCTAATTGACGCTAAATGAGGTGCTTAATGTTAGGGAGAACGGGTCCTTAATATACCGGGTGTAATCGTTAAGTGTGACCAGCCGATTATTCCGTAACAATCACAGATATCAAAAAAATTTAAACTAATATCGAAAGTACGATATCTAATCAGTAAAATGACATCAATAACTTTTTGAAAATCAAACCAGAAGTATTCAAAATTTTTACTTTAAACACTCCCATACACATACCTGTGGTAAAATGGGTAAGCACTTAGGCAAATTTGCAGGTTGTGTTGAGAACTTGATAGCTCAGTTGATAGAGCAATCGCCTGGTTCGCATCCCGGTTGACAACTCCTCACGTCCAGATTCACTTTTATGATTTTCGCAATGAAGTACAATGTTAATTCTATATCTCTAGTACATAAATACTATTATTTAGGCTACCTTTAGCTCATAACTAAATGGAATATTAAACCGGGCATAAACATAAATTTTTAAACCCATTTTTTCGTTTCCTCGTACCATGTAGCTTAAATGTTTTTTGTATGTATACTTGTCACGCTATTTAATCCTTAGGTTTGATCTGCTAGTAATTATATGTCTGTGTTGGTGATTGATCACCTTGATAATTTATATTAAAAGTATTCCCAAAGCGCTCGAACACTGCAAGGCTGCGGAACTCGACGAGTGTGTAAGGAAGTTCTTCCTGTTAGCTTGTACGTGACTCTGAGACCATTGAGAAATTAAACAGAGTTGTGCATTCCTAATGGCTATTGAGCTATTTTCTGTGTCTAAGGCTACATAACCGCGTGTTGTACTAAACTACTTTCTATAAACTTGTCGCGTAATTTTACAAGTCGATAAGAATAATAATTGATTCTTTATGGCCGCGTTAGATAGAAATCGCAACGTTTTCGGGACGGTATGATGGTTTATTGTTGGCGACTGATTTATTATGCTACTAGTGTATGAGTTTGGTCGTGTCTGAAGAGGCCCTCAGAAGTGGTGGTTTTGTAGCGGTCAAAATACACATGTATATTCTTGGATGGTAATCTATAGACTGCCCCTAGTGAAACAAGAGTTATAGAGGACCTCCCTACTCCCTACATAACCTAGAGTTAGTGTTGGCGTTCCACGGTAACTTTTACTCTGAAGTTACGTAGCTATAGTCTGTCCGAACGCTCGTGGCCCGCGGGGCCATAAAACGTGGAAATGGAGTAGCGCATATTGCGCGCTCCCTTGCACGTACGGGCGAGCATAGCGATGTTACTTTCTTTTTGATTGTTTTATTTACCCTTTTTATGCGTAAAATTAAATAATGTATTTAAAAGGAGTGTATTACATTTAATATATGTTTTAAATTTAAACATTAAATTCTAATTGTAACTCAAAACATATTAATAAAATAACCATAATAGACTTCCTACATAAATATTACTATTGAGTCTTTTTTAATATGAACAATAAATTATAACTAGACTTAACTAGAGTTGAAGGTACCTGAATCCAAATATTAATTCCAAACAAATATTTATCTTATTAATTGAATTTAATAGGTCTGTATCATCTTTCCCTTCATGTATCATTTATCACCCGCTCGCAATATGCGTATTCGTGTACTTCGACGTATTTGAACGGTGTGACGTCACTAACGCGTTTGATGGACCCGCGTGCCCCTTGCGTACGGACAGACTAGTTGACGCTCGTCGGAGATGGTAGAAGTAACGGTCTCGTTTCCCCGGTTCCAGGTATTCTACTACGAAATCCTGAACAGCCCGGACCGCGCGTGCCGACTGGCGAAGGCGGCGTTCGACGACGCGATCGCGGAGCTCGACACGCTCTCCGAGGAGAGCTACAAGGACTCCACGCTCATCATGCAGCTGCTGCGCGACAACCTGACGCTCTGGACCTCCGACATGCAGGGCGACGGCGAGTCAGGTACGCCGACCGACACGATTCATTATTCTATAAATAACTGTATTAATGGCTGCTTTTGGAATGGAGGATACATAGCTAAATCGGCCACCTTTAAACATAGTTGTTTGTGCTTCGCTCTAAGGTTTCTGCGAGCTCTCTTTGAGGTTGTGAATCAGTTCACAGATCAATTTAAGGTGGCAGTGAATACATCTTCACAACATTAATCCCCAAGGTGTTTCCGGGTATGGACTGTGAAATGCTAGTCATAGACACTTGTACACCCTTGTTTTTCACTATTTAGTCCCAGTACTATGAGCCCTATCCATTGGGACGCAGATGTGGAGGCACAGCTTAAAGTACCTTCGGAACACAAATGTGCTATAATAAAGTTTGAACCCTTAGCCTCTGTATTGGAGTCTCCTTGTATGTACCAGCTATTAACCTGCTGCGTTGTCCGTCCCCAGGTGAAGCGGAACAGAAAGAGCAGGCACAAGATGTGGAGGATCAGGACGTCTCGTAATACTTTTTAACATTCTATTTAAATATAATAAAAAAAATAACTATAGTATCATGTAAGAGCCAGCCCTCGATGACAACCGGCATCTCTCACCGACTTGACTATCAGCTGCTACTCACACCGCAAGCGAAGCCGGGGAAATTGTATGTAGTCCGAGTCTGTCCGTCGCGCGGCGACTGAGGAACCTTTCGTTATATATCGTGTCAAATTATCTATGGGTATGAAAAACAAGCCGTTTTAAACATGTACTTCTTTTGATATATTTATTTTCAAAATACGACAAAAATAATGTTTAAGAAAAAGTACTTTTGGTATTGCATTTTAACTGTTTGTCTTTAACAAAGTATTTTCTGAACGGTACACTTGGATCTCTCACCCCCCGCACCGCGCGGGTCCGGCAGGGATCCCTCACCGCGGAACTTTAACACGCGGCGATCCAAGCGGTTCATCTTACGAGAATTGTAAATTTTCTAAATATTTTATACCGTGTGTAAAATTAATGTATGTAACTCTGTTGATAGAGACTTGTGCGAGCACGTTATATTTATTTGGAGTCTATCAGTGTATAGTCAGCACAAACAAAACGAACATTCGGTCGCCAGTCTTCCAGTCGACCTCTGCTGCATTTACTTATACATTCACGTTATATCTATACTTTAACATTACTAGAATGGTATATGTAGACTCGCAATATTATAGCTAAGTGATAGTTGCGTCACCCGTTGCTATTTCTGTATGTATCTATCTGTCATTATTGTATCTATCCGCTCCGTTTATGTGACTACTGTGTAGTACGGTATTGAACAAATGAAAGGGCCGGTTGAGCTTATCTATGAACATTCTAGATGTACCCGCTTCCTTCGTATTTCAACATTGGAGTATTCACATTTGAATTGCTTTAATTACTTACGAGTATTGTGATAGAGATTTTGTATATTTTAATTTATTATTTTTTATTTCGCAAGTTCTGATAAATTTTGCTCTAGCGCTACATCTCTTACGAGACGAGGTCACAGGACAGGTAGAGGTAAAGTTGTGCTAGGATTATGTACCTTCGTGATGCATTGCGGCAGTTATTTATTGATCACCGACCGAGCAGTACCCGTAACTGAAGACATTCCATCTTCACCTTGAACGTTCAGGCAGAGGCAGTGCGTGCCCGAGTAAGATATTAGCGTTATTTTATTTTGAATCTGTAATATTGCATATATTTTTGTTAATTTATCCACAAAATACTGATGCAATTTAGCCTTAGTGTTATGCAATATTGATTTATGTCCTACCATCTACATTGAAATTTATTGTAAATGACAGTGTAAATCGAATAATAAAATTCAAAAGTCCATAATATGGTTTTATTTGATATACTTAATCATTCCTCTTCTTTTGGTACACCTCACTTGGGTTAATAAGGATAAACGCCTTGGTCAACAAAGGGGTTGGTTATTATACAATAACCCCTTAGTAAGTGTAACTTTGCTATGGAAGCTGGTAGTTATTTTGGAATTATTTTTCAACTGTAATCTTTACGCTATATCACACTGCAAAGTGTCTTCGTCACGGAAAATATTGCGGGGAGGAGTCGCGCACAAAAGCTTTGTTTGTTGACTTCTAACTATAACTAGAGGAGTTTGACCGCTCGAGATGTTGACTTATCAAGAAGTACATTCATGATTTATTATTCAGTCGTAGTTTCACACTATGTTACAAGATTTATTATTCTGTCGTAATTTCACAGAATATTACAGATTTATTATTCAGTCGTAGTTTCACAGAATATTACAAGATTTATTATTCAGTCCTAGTTTCACAGAATATTACAAGATTTATTATTCAGTCCTAGTTTCACAGAATATTACAAGATTTATTATTCAGTCGTAGTTTCACAGAATATTACAAGATTTATTATTCAGTCCTAGTTTCACAGAATATTACAAGATTTATTATTCAGTCCTAGTTTCACAGAATATTACAAGATTTATTATTCAGTCCTAGTTTCACAGAATATTACAAGATTTATTATTCAGTCGTAGTTTCACTGTGAACGAATAACGAATCTTAACTGCGTGGAGGTGTGCGTTACGCCAGCAGCATGATGGCACTTTTCAGGATTTCAGCTTGACAGATAAGGGGCCATCCATAAATTACGTCTCACGAATTTCATGATTCTGGGAGCCTCCCCCCTCCAGTCCTTGTCACCCTGGTGTGACGTCACGTATTTTGCAATTTAATATTAAAAAAATACGTAAATGATCGTGCCCGACAAATTATGAAATTTTTATTCAAAACTCAAATATTTCGCAGCGTTTATATTTCTGGGTACAGTCCATCCATCCATCAGCCTGTGTAAGTCCACTGCTGGACATAAACCTTTCCTAAATTTCGTCACTCTTTGCGGTCTTCCTCCTCATCCAGCCGCCACCCACAACTGAAGGATCAGGTCGAAGGTCCAGCGGGCACGAGGACGGCCTACGCTACTTCTGTACGTGGTCTGCATTCTAACGCCTTTCGGCTCCAACTGCCATCATGTCGGCGACAAGTATGGCCTGCCCACTGCCACTTCAACTTACTGATCCTGCAGGCTATGTCGGTTACTTTCGATCTCCGACAGATCTCCTCATTTAGGATTCTATCCATCAGAGATACCCCAAGCATAGCCCGCTCCATAGCTCCTTAAATCGGTGGATCAAGCCCTTTGTAAGAGATCACACGTTCCAGCGCCATCAGATAAACACATTTTTGTTTTAAAGACGTCCTCCAGCGCAGCGGTTAACAGTTTTGGGGAAATAACGTCTCCATGCCTCACGCCGCGCTGTAGGATGAACGGACGTAGCGGAGTCATATAGACATTTCAGCATCTCCAGTCAACTTGGCATCGCTGCAAGGACTGCAGACTGCGACTTCCAACCCCCCGAGCAGGCTGGGTTTCTAAAAAGCTACAGCACCGTAGACCTCATTCACACGTTATAGTATGGTGCAATTAACTCGAGACCTCAACATCCAAAGTAAAGTATCATTCCAGCTCCAAATTGTTCTATACCGGGTGTAAAAGCAAAGGCAAGAATCCTTTAAGGGCGTGTTAGTATGATCGGTAAAGATATTATTTTAAATACTGGGATCTCTAAATAAAGTACCAGTACCTCATAATAAGACGATTTTCCTTACTCGAGATACACTAATCGCGTGGACACCTCACGGGTCGCTGGCCACTCGGATGAGGGTTGCGGGGTGCAATTAGGTATGTGGGCAGGCCGGTGAGCTGCGTAGCCAGTTTAGAAAAATGATGGAATTTTTGGTGAAAATTCAAGGTACTTATATTTTTTTTCTCGTAAGACATCAGAATCTTGTATACTTTCATAACCTAAAGGGATTCTTGACTTTGCATTTAGGCCCTGTATAGTCCACACATTGTTGGGTAAAAAGTTACACTATTTTTTGCGTCCGGTTTGGGGGGGGGGGGGGGGGAGAAGTTGGGTTTTTTCGGTTTTTCTTAAATATTTCGAAAACGATGCACCACTAGGTGCAGCAGTGGCTGAATGAGGAGAAGAATCCGCTCGAGTTGGGGTGGAAGAAGATTGGCAAGCACCTGAGACCAATTGCAACAGCACGTCCTGCAGCTCCCCAGGAATTACTCTCCCTCATAGTGTGCGCTTGCAAAGACGAATGCGTCCGTAACTGCGAGTGCAGAAAGAGTGGTCTACGCGTCGCGTGCGCCGGCAGCCATAGACAATGCAGGCCGAAAATAAAATGAAATTGTGACCTCCTTTGTCACGCCGCATTATTATTTAGTACGTGCTAGAGAATAATACATAATAATCTCATTGGTATTTGATATTAAACCTCAGACATGGCCTTATGGGCTAAGTTCCCTTTGCCTTCCTAGTTAGTATCACGTGTACTGTAATCTCAGAAACGGTTTTTTTTATAGCATTATGTTGTTCGGAGACCTATAAAATAAATAAATAAAATAAAATTAAAATAAAGTTTATTCACAGAAGTAAAAGTCTTAGGTACAGTAGTGCACTAGCTCCTACTCTAATTTTCATTGTTTTGTAGGAGCTAGGCTCGACCCGAATGAGTACACCAGGTTACAACTGAGTCTAAAAGAACAATGTAAAAAAAAAATAAAACTTATACTTAACAAAAGTAAACACAGGATGTAAAAATAGATGCAATAATGTAATGTTTATATAATATATTTTGGACATGTAAGCTTTGCTTTTGGATAAGAGATGGTGTATGTTTGTGTAAGGGTGTGTGTGTGTGTATGTATGTGTATATGTGTGCGAGGGTGCGTGTGTGTGAGATGGGGTAGTTTGTGCGGGTCTATGGGATATGTGATTATATGAGAGTATTGTAGTGAGGGAGTTGTGAGATGAATGACTGTGAAGAATGAAAGTAATACTGAAGAGGAAATATCTATATAAAGATTTATCAGGATTACTGTTTTATTAATTTTTCTGTACCATCATAATATACTCTAGTATGTTTTTTAATTTTAAAATTACTTAACCGTTTAGTGAGAACATTGTTATTGAAAAATATGTTATAGAGTCTTGGAGCCATGCTGATGAAGTTTCTGCGGGCAAATTCACTTTTAACAAATGGTATAGGACAGCGTTCAATTCGTTTGTTAGTATCTGGTATATTTGGTATAATAGTTTGGTGGTATTTACGAAGTATCTGATACATATACAGTTTCCGGACTGAAAGCACTTGTGATTGATCATACACTAGGGTGGTGGGATGCCGAAATGGAAGAGACATAAGCACCTTCAACACGGCTCGCTGTGCTCTTTCAATCTCAATGAGATTAGATTTTACTGCACCACCCCAAGTAGGTATGCAATAACATAGAATGCACTGGCAGAGTGGTTTGTATGTTTGCAGTAGAAGCTGACGATCCGCAACTAAACGCAAGTTTTTAAATATATATATAAGCTTTCTTATTCTAGAAGACGTAGCTGAGATGTGTGAACTCCAATTGAGTTTATCATCGACTAAAACCCCTAGGTACTTAGTAGATGGAGTACGTTCCAAGTGGTTACACCGGCAAGTTAGAGAAATAGTGTCTACAGTACGGTTGCAAGGATATGTATGTAAGGTCAATGTTAAGTCCTTGGGGTTACATGCCTCAGTCATACTGAAACAAAGGTATTTCGTTTTTTCAGCATTCAGGGAAAGCAAACTAGGTATCTTCTTGCTAAGCTGTGACTTTGCGCAGGCCCAGTTCAGCCACTTTTTGTACTTTAGCCCAAGTCCTATCATGAAAGAGTAATACTGTGTCATCTGCGAACATTATTGTGTCAGCCGTCTCAATTTTCAGTCCACAAAGCTCGTTAATGTACACCAGAAATAGTGTAGGGCCCAAAGTACTTCTCTGAGGAACACCGTAGGAGCCTTATCGCCAATAAAATTGTCTATTTTGACTTGTTGCTGCCTCTTAGTCAGATAGCTTTGAAACCAGGAATAAGCCAACCCCCTGATACCAACATTCTCAAGACGCGAAAGTAAGATTGGGATAGAAACTGTGTCGAATGCCTTCTGGAGATCCAGAAAGACATCAACACATCTAGCTCCAGCATCGAGGTAAGAGGTAACAAGAGATGTTAATCTAAGGACTGCATCTTCAGTTGATCGACCGTTTCTAAATCCATATTGACTTTCAGACAATAAGTTGTTGCTTTCTAGGTAATTTACTAGTCTCTTGTTGACAATTTTTTCTAGGATCTTTGAGAGCGTCGTTAAAATAGAGATAGGTCTGTAATTAGAAGGCATGTTTTTGTCGCCAGACTTATAAATAGGACAGACAATTGCTTGTTTAAATAGTTTTGGGAAAATACCTGTTGATAAGCTAAGGTTACAAATATGCAAGATAGGTATTACGAGATATGAATTAAAAGTTTTAATTATCTTTCTAGAGATATTATCCCATCCGGGAGCACTGTTAGATAGCTTTAAAATAATATTTTTGACTTCTACCGGGTCAGTGGGTGTAAGCGACATTGAAAGTAATGGAGAATCAGGAGAGGTCGCTCTTTTAGCTAGATCAGCATCGCTTAAAACTAATTTACCTAAAGTAGTAATTAGCGAGCTTATCTCCTATCGAAGTAAAATAATCGTTAACTTCATTCAGAGATTTTACGGGCGTGTCTTTATTATTTAATAGTTTCAAAGATGATACTTTGTTTTTGTTAATGTTACAAATTTCTTTTATGATTTTCCACGTGTCTTTGATGTTACCTTTAGATTTTTCTAGTTCCAGTTTATAGTATGTCTTTTTAGCTTCCTTTATTGTCTTGTTACATAAGTTACGGTACTGTAAGTATTCTAGTCTTAGCTGCATATTGTCAGAAGATCTCTTAGATTTTAAGCGTAAACGGTCTCTTTTTCTCATAGATTTAACCAATCCAAGTGTTATCCAGGGTTTCAGTGGCAGATTTTGTTTTGAAACCTTGACAATAGAAGTGTTTACGCTAATGACTGTTTGGAGAGTAGTTGTTAGGAGTTCTGTAGCTATGTCAACGTTTTTTGTCTGGAGTATATCTTCCCAGGTCTCATTCGCTAGCATAGTTCCTATTTTGTCATTATCAACTTTAACTTTGCAATAGGTCTGATCACTTCTGTTTAATTTTGCTTTGTCTATGTAGAGCAACACTGGGCAATGATCAGTGAATTTTGGAAAGACAAGAGTTTGAAATCGGTAATTTGATTTCACCATGAAGTGATCTAAGCAAGATTTTTCTCTTGTTGGCCGGTCGACTCCTTGGTGAAGGCCGAGCATAGCTATAAGGTTCAAGTAGTCCGTTGCAAAACGATTGTACAAAAAACAAAAATATTGTCCGGCATAGTATTAATGTTAATGTCACCTACAAATATGATGTTTTCGCTGTTGATCGACTGAATAATTTTGCGGGTTGAGTCAAGGAAATTGGTTAAATCATGAGTAACATGTGGTCTATAGCAACACACAATGGAGTATTTATTGGATACATTTAAAACAATACAGTTGCCATCGTCCATTATAGGTTCCGTAACAGATACATCTAAATCTTTTCTAACATATGAAACTACACCATCGTTTTGATTACGACTGACTTTAGAGTTAAACATGCTATAATTATATATTTGTGGAGGTGTAAAGCTATTATTATTGGTTCGACATCCAGTTAGAACAATTATGTCAATTGGTACGTCAAGAGTAGAAATATATACGAGGAAATTGTCCAGGTTTCGGTTTATACTTCTTATATTGGCTGAAAAAATACTCAAAGCCTCCGTGTTTCTATTACAATTTAATAATTTGAAGCAATTAGTCTGATCATCAGCATACTGACACTGAATAACTGAATAATCTGATGCTATTTCTATGTTAGGTACCGCGAAGATGGTTATGTATTATATATTGTCTCATTGATGTGGATTTGGGAAATGGAAAAATATTGGGGTTATACTCGTGTGTGAACGGTGGGGGAATACTATTGATCAAGTAGTGTGGAAACAGTAGTACGAAACAAAAATAACTCTCATTAATGTGTGTTTTACGTTGTAAAAGTGTGTTCTGTGAATGTGTGCATCTGAAATTGTGTGTGTTTAAAGAAATAGTGGATTTCTTTGATATAAATAAAATGAAAAATTCGGCAGGGTACATGTTCAAAAAATAGTAAAATACGGTATGCAAAATAAAATGATAACATAAAAATATGTAGGGTAGTACAACAGCAACAGCTAGATTTATCAAATCTGATTCGCAGAGTATGCGCTTTTGAGGTTCACCTTCAGCCTTTCGCAAGAATACTGTGCCATTTGAGGTCCAGCAAAATGCGAAACCGTTTGATTTGGCGAATGGACGGGCCGCTGCGTAAATCTTTCTTGTCTTGAAAGTTAGGCTTTCCGAAACGTATACAGGCATTAGGGGTCCTTCGATTTGTATGTCAGTCGAGTTGAGTTTCCTTTGCTTGTTTCTTTTGTTGTAGGTTTTCACAGCTGTTAATATTTCTTCCTTTTTCAAAACAGACGTGAATTCAGTGATGATATGTCTGTATCCTTCAGATTGAGTGCCTTATGATTATTGATTATTTTTCTCCAGAATGTCAACTTTATATTCGAGAAATTCTATGTATTTTCGGTCCTCATTTCGCTCTTGTACCTATAAGAACATTAATCGTGGATAAAAGTTCGTCATATTTCTGAGACATAAACTCCATTGCATGCTCCATCTTGTTTGCCGAAACTTTGTTTTCCTCAGCGTACTTTACCAGTCTGTTCAGAGTGGCTCCGTGCTTCGACAAAGTTGCCATGACGTTTAAGTCTCCCTGAGCAGTAAGGCCGATATCGCCGGTGTCAAGCCGAAAACGCTTTTTGGTGTTACGAGGAGTAATGCTCTTCCCCCCGGACCTCTGTTATGAGTAGACGTGCCAACAAACCTTATTTGAGTTTAATTTTTATTCCTAAATTGAATCTTTATTAAATAATTCAAGTTGAAAAATAGGAGTGCATCAGCTGTGAGGAGGTGTATTACTTTGCGTCAAGTAAACTACGCACACTCACTCAACTTGTGTGTAAAGGACCCATCTACCTACCGACTCCAGTGCGGTGAGATAACTATATTTATAAAATACAATCTGCGACACACACACCAAGATATGCAAGCTTATCCGCATAAGTGTGCTACTGATCTACGTGTACACAATACCCTCTAACAAAGTCCACTGCACACATAGACCAAGAGGTCGACTTATATTGGACGGAAAGAAATTTTATATGAAATCGTCGATAGCCACCACTTTATGAGGACCCTTGACAAGCGCTACTTATCTGCTTCATACAACCTCTTCTCGCCTGGTACTTTTGGATAACATTTTCTGCAATAGGGTCATACATATTACATACCTGCACACTATCGCTTGTGATTTTATACTTTCCTGGTACTCCTGCGCAGCAAAATACAGAACTGTAATCTTGACCACATTTTTTAAGAGTCACCTATTTTTTCTTATGGGTGCCTGGTGGATCAAATAGACGTGGCTCAGTGAACAAAACAACTTACTTCTTAGTGTGTGTCCTAATATCACTCATCGGCGATGAATAACTCAATAGAGAAATCGCCCTCCGAACCTGATTTGTACGCGTCTCCGACGACTTTCGTTACTACTCGTAAGAGGGCGGACTCCGTTACCATGAGTGATTTCAAAACTTTTAAGGATGAAATGATGAAGTCAATGGCAGCTCATTTTGCTAATTCTGATGTAAAAATTAATAAGATGCTGACGGGCTTAAGGGAGGTGCAGGATACAAATCATGGAATTGTGGACTCCATTTCTCTCCTCACAGAGCAAAACAAACAGATGAGAGACCAAATTGATTCCTTGAAACTGCAAAGAAGAGAGGATAAGGAATTAATCACAGTTCTTGAAAACAAAATTGAAGATCTACAGATGTGTAATCGTAAACAAAATTTGGAGATGAAAAATGTGCCGCGGAAAGATGGAGAATCCAAAGAAGATTTGCTGGAAATGGTTGTCCACTTATCAAAAACTGTGGGATATGAAATCGCCAAAAAAGACATAACTGACATCTACAGAGTTCGTGGAAAAAAGGATGGACCAAAAAACACGCCAATTGTGGTTGAAACATTATCAACTGCGGTAAAAACTGGTCTGATGAAAATGGCTAAAAACTTTAATTTTAAAAATAAGTCGAAATTGACTACAAAGCATTTGGGGTTCCGCAGAGACGAGGATGTCCCTATATTCATCTCCGAAAACCTTACAAGCAAAGGAGCTCGTTTGCACTTTTTAGCTCGAGACCTCGTGAAGTGTGGAAAATACAAGTTTTGCTGGACGGCATATGGCAAAATTTATCTCCGAAAGGACGAAAACTCGCCGATTATCAATATCAAGTCAGAGGCCCAATGTATTCAGCTTGTGAACGCCCCATGACTAGTTAATAGTATTTATTATTTTCTAGACAACTTGTCTTTCCTAATTAAACATAACTTAAAATGTAATTCACACACTTACTCGCACATAAACACACACACTTACAACATACTTTACCCCTTATACACCTATAATATTGTATATTATAATATAACAAGTATAATTATACACCTAATAAGCCGTTATCTACAACTTACCTTAACTATAATCGCAACACGAAATTTGTCTTGGTTTAAGAAAGCAATCTATCTAGTAGTTAATAATGAATAATAATCTTAACACTATAACTGACTTAGATAAATTTGAAATTGCGTCTGCTACCAACTGTGACACTGAGGAACTACATAAATACCTCCAAATTAAAAACAACGACGTCATTATTATTTGCCAAAACATCAGAAGTGTATACAGAAACATGGATGACTTAGAAACAAATTTAACTTGCCTAAAGTTCAAACCGGATATCATCATCCTGACTGAATGCCGGCTGCAACAAAGTAAACCTATCCCTGGCCTTGATGGTTACTCTGTGCATTTCTCCACAAATCACCTTAATCAAAATGATGGTGTAGTTGCTTTTATTAAAAATACACTTAAAGCTACCACTAAAGAAATAAAACTACAAGATGCATCATGTCTTCAAATAGATTTAGAGCATCTTATTTTGCTAGGTATTTACAGGTCTCCGTCAATCAATAATGCAGCATCATTCATAAATGCATTACGTTCACACTTAGAAACCATAAAAACTCATAAAACAATAACTTTAACTGGAGATATAAACATAAATCTAATAATCAAAGAAAATGAAGTAGCTTATAAAGAAAACAACAGACACAACTACCTTAACATGTTAGCGTCTTTTGGGATTATGCCTGGACATAAATTACCGACTAGACTACAGAGCTGTATTGACCATTTTATGATTAAACTAGATAAAAATAGGACTAGTGCACAAATCGCCGTGTTAAATACCACTGTAACCGATCACGCAATGATAGCTATGGTTTTATCGAAACTTAAAACTAGTTCTGCTCCTCCTAATCATAGAACTATTGTAGACTTCAATGAAGCTATACAAAGCTTAGCAAAGAAAAATCTTTCCCAACTTCTTCTTTGTACCGATCCAAATTTGCTAGTAGATCTCCTCACTAAAATAGTTACTGAGTCACTGCAAGAGAACACGAAGACTGTAACTATCTCTAAAAATAAGCGTATAATTAAGCCGTGGATAACCCCTGGTGTGCTTCGCTGTATCCGAAATAGGAACAAAATGCAAATGAAATTACATAAAGATCCTCACAATGAAATACTAAAGCTGACGTACAGACGTTACCGTAACCACTGCAACAATCTACTAAAATCGCTTAAAAGGACATACGAAAGACACTTACTAGAAGTATCTGCTAAAAACCCTAAAAGTCTGTGGAATACCATCAAAAATATTACCTATCAAAACCAATCTAAAACTGATAATACACAGCTACTTAATATTAAAAAAACCTATGCCGAATCAATAAACGCGGTAAACGAATATTTTGTTAATGTTGGAAAGGACTTGGCATCCAAAATCACTGTCCCACCTATCCCTAACTTCATAAGTAAAAAGTACACTGAAGCTACGTTTAGCCAGCCTACATCTTTTGTTTTATTAAACACCGATGTGGAAGAGGTTGAAAGAACCCTTATGAACTTAAAATCCTCGAGTGCTTCAGGATGGGACGCAATTCCTACAACTTTTTTAAAACTTGCTAAATATGAACTGGTGCCTATTATAACTCACTTCATTAACCTTTGTTTTAGCACGGGTGTTTTCCCTTCTTCCCTAAAGAAAGCCATAGTAACACCGGTGTACAAGGGTGGCGACAGAGACGATGTTGGCAACTATAGACCGATATCTGTACTAACAGTATTTTCAAAAATTATTGAGAAAATTATCAATAAACAATTTATTAGCTATCTTAATAAATATAACATAATATCTGAGTGTCAGTTTGGTTTCAGACAAAATAAATCGACTGAAGACGCCGTTACAGGTTTAACTACCTTATTAGTTGAACAATTAGATAAAGGAAACAAATGTCTCACGGTATTCCTAGACTTAAGAAAGGCATTTGACACCGTCTCTGTCCCCATTCTTGTACAAAAACTGGAAAACATTGGTATAAGAGGTACCCCTCTAGCACTTTTCAAAGATTATTTAACTGATCGAAAACAATGCGTTAGAGTGGGTTTGTATACAAGTGAGTACTCGAACATTGGATTTGGTGTCCCCCAGGGGAGTGTACTTGGACCCACTCTCTTTTTAATCTATATTAACGACTTGCTTAATATGCAATTAGAAAATGCCAAAGTATTTTCATACGCTGACGATACTGCTATTGTCTTTACAGGCAAAACATGGCAGTCTATCCTTAAAGACACTGAAAAGGGACTTACACAGGTAGACCTTTGGCTAAAGTACAACCTCCTTACCTTAAACGCCTTAAAAACAAAGTATATTTGCTACACTATAAATAAATCTACCCAGCCACCACCCCAATTCAAAATAAACGTCCATGAGTACAGTTGTGACGTATTAGATGACAACTGTTGTTGTCCTACTATTGATAAAACCTCGTCAATTAAATATCTTGGCATTCATATGGATCAACATTTATCTTGGCACTCACATCTGGAGGCAATCACCAGTAGGATTCGAAAATTAATCTGGATCTTTATAAAACTGCGTTATGTGGCATCTAAACCCTTACTTAATTCAATATATATAGCACTAGCGCAGTCTATACTTATCTATTGTATTCCCATTTGGGGGGGTGCTACTAAAGTAAAATTCCTAGAAGTGGAACGATCTCAGAGAGCCCTTCTAAAGATAGCATATTTTAAACCACGATTATATCCCACTCACAAACTGTACCTGGATTGTGGTCTGTTGACAGTACGCAAGCTTTATATCCTGTTTGCGATTCTAAAAACACATAAAAATGTAAAAACCGTAACCCCTTACCCGTCCTGTTTGTTAAAACGTAGAAAACACGCTGTCGCAGTGACTAAAAGTGTTATGACTACATTTGCACATCGACAATATAAAACGCAAGCAACTTATTTATACAATCTAATCAATAAAACACTGGATATCGACAGGTTAACAAATTATGAATCCAAAAAACGCATAACTAAGTGGCTTAAAACGTTAAATTACGATGAAACCGAAGATCTATTTAAGATAGAAAAATAATATAATAATATAATAAAATACAACGGTTAATTAATTACTTTGGTTAGTGATTATACTAATCGATCCCAAAACTCAACTTCGTAGGGCTAACTTAACTTAATGTATATAATTTAATTACAATTTTAACACCACATTTACACACATGCACCTTAACGCACACACCCCCTTACACACCCTCTCACACACCCTCATACACTCACACACTCGCACACACTACACTTTAAAAACTATTACTAATATTATTATTAATTTAACCAAACTTATCCATACTATATTTAAGATAAATATTTTAGTGTAAGTTTATTTGGTACGATTACTTTATGGATATGGAAGAGCGTGTTCTTTTAATACAGGTGTTCTTCACTTAATAAAAGGTCACAACCACCAATATATAACTATGTACCACTTTTGTTAAAGAAATAAATATATTTTATTTTTATTATTATTTTTTAATGTTTGGCATCCCTTCAGAACAGCTAGGAAGTTGCGGATCTGAGTCAAAACGATGAAGCACCGCGCGATTATTATCAGCAGGCCCATCGATAGCGATTCTTTCAGAGGCTGCATCCTTAATACTTGAATCGGTGGAGGCGCACACTTTAGGTGGAGTCCTATCAACGCCCATTATCAACACTGTTTCACAAGTACCAGGGCAGCCGAATTGCAGAGCGCTATGTAACTGCGGCGGCAGCGAGCGGTGTTTAATGAATTAGTGGCGGCAGCAACGGTGATGAATGGAGATATGAAGTGGGCGGGGCGAGAGATAGCGCACACCGTGCGTGTGTAGTAGGAGCGTAGCTTTTGATGCATGGAGTAGGCAAAATGGCTTACTTGTTCTCTATGCGCGCCTGGTAACGCCGTCAACACGCAGTAAAGTGCCAAAGGCAAAGCGTACTGTGTCTGCCTTCAGTATGATTCCGGTTAACCTCTTCACTATAAATGCACTCCTATTTTCTTGTAGTTGAATTAATTAAGTAAATAATCAAATTTGGTGTTTAGTAAGACACGAACGACTGCTTTCTACAGGATCCGGGGGGGGGGGGGGGGAGAGTTAAAACTATACTATAATTTAACTTTTTTGTGTTTTAGAGACGATCACGAAAAAAATTTTTCATTATGCTAGTAGTTTTGAGTTCGTAATGAGGATTTTACGATATGAGGTTAGATATCTGTTCCGGTAGGCCAAACCAAAATAGCTTCTATATTCATTACGTGACAGCCTTCGTCACCGGAACAGAAAAGTTTGTGGGGCTGTCCGGACGGAATGATCTTGGTACCGCGCTTCCTCATACCTCGGCTAGTTGACAGAATTATTGGTACACAATGATATTGAACATTGGCCGTCTTTTGGCTATCTTGTCTGTGGTTCATATTAACCAACTAGTGCCACTCCACAATAATCAGTCTTTCCTTATGTCCAGCGATAGTGGACCACGAGAAAGAGACTTGGGTAGAGTAAAGAAACAGAATGTAAAAAAAGAATATATTTATTGCACAGGTATTTTAATTTATACGGATTAACAAGAGACCAGTTTTTATTACAATATCATGAAAATATTACATTACATTCTTGCCTACAGTTACATCTAGACAGTTCGCGTTAACTACGAAAGCGGGTATAAATATATACTCTCCACAAACAAGCAACTGCAACGCCAACTATAACTACATTAATACCTGCTTTCTTAGTTGAGATGGATTATGGTGAAACTGGTGATTTTTTAAATATCTTTCGCTACCAGGCGCGGACCCAGGGTTTCGCTCAGGGCGAGTATTTTAGGCTGGGTGACATGAAACATTCATAAGAGTGAGCAAGACAGGAACAGTTAACATGGTTTCTCTTCATATAAACGGTCGCCTGCAGTTAGGACTATGACATTTTACACAATTTGAACCCTTTTCGGTGGACGTGCGGGCGAACCGAACGTACCATACGCGTTTGCTCCAGGATTCGTTCCTAAACGCACTACTTATGGTTGTTTTTATTATTTTTGAATAAAAAGTAATAGAAAAACGCGATTTATGGCGCTAGTATTGGTAGTTGAATGGCCATCGTCCTCTCTAGCAAAGTTGGGTTATTTAATTCACTACTTTGTAAATTATCCTCCACAAAAGCTATAAACACGCTTTAAATTCAAAATTAAGATAAACAATTATAAGTTTTGCGTCTGTCCTCGTCACCTTATTTTAGATTATGGGTATTCGAAGCACAGAATGTATATTAAAAGGTGTCCAACAATTAATTAACGTCCAAAACGTACATAATCGATATAACCGACTTAAATTGTATACTAAAGCAGCAAGTACAGAAAAATAAAACATTTTTAACAAATAACCAACTTTTTTTTTGCTTTGGTATAAAAGTCGAATGACAAGAAAGAGTAGAATAATAGCTACAGCTAATGGCACAAATAACTCATGCAAATATTTGGGATTCCAGTATACAAATCATCCTATACATTTATATTTGTTTTAAAATATACAGAGATGTCTAATAAAAACATGAACAAAGGCGTAAGTAGTATTATTTACTTCATTTAAAATTGTCTTTTAATAAAGAAGACCGAGCACGAAAAATAAAATTAGCCCCAAAAAGATCTACGAAAATAGATTTTTGTCGCGAAAATTAATTTAAAGATTAAGGGCAATTAAACCTAAATAAAAAAAATCATTTTATTTATTAATTAATCTTTGGTTGTGGCTTGATACAAAAAAGTAATTCATTCATTCAACAGTTAAATATAATTTTTAATAAAAATACGAAAAAGGAGAGTGAAAGATTTTCTTTTCAACTTAAGGGGGGGTTATTCCGACTTTGACTCCTTTCAAATTAATTTTAAACCAATAAAGAGCGACGATTAAATTTTGCAAAAAATATATGTTATATTTCACTCTTTGATCTTAATATTTCAGCTGTTCGATACACGAATGCTTACACTTTCCTCGATCCGATGAAATCGCAAAGATAGGTCTAAACTACAATCTAAATATTTCATTTGAGCTATATTAAGTTTTGGACAATAAAACTTATACTAAAATAAACGCCGTAAAAAATGTGATAGAAAACGGCCGTCGTATTAAAAACCCATCCCTCTAATTTCAAAATAATTAATAAAAACACCTAAAAACCGCGAGTTTTATGAGCGGCCCGCTTCCGCTGGGCAGGATAAACATGTGAAAAATTAAAACGTTGGAGCAGGACAGATTTCTCTGGATAACCTCACCTTAACTATGAGCAAAGTTTTAGTTTCAAATCTCGTAAGTAATGCAGATCTTTTTGGAGTACGCTGCATAGCGAAATCAGAGTATAATTTTACTGTCAAAACTTTTGGGGGAACAAATACCACAATAAAGAACAATCTATTCGTGCTCTACCCTCGGCGTACTTACGCCCTTGTGGCAAACTTACTTTGTGTGACTGTTACGTCATTTCATTACCAATGATGTAAAGCAAAAATGAATGTATGGTTCGATAGAGACGTTCTACCAAAAATATACTATCGGACATGGCAACACTACTGGGGCTGCCAGGACTTACCCAAATGTTTATATAAAAAGTTTCCACATAATATCAATTTATTATCCAAGCAATAAATATAAAAAAACATTGCGGCTTTTTAAATATACCACCATCACATTATTAACTCAACGTAGACAAAGTTTCTTAAAACCGATTTTGGTCTTTGAATCGTTGTCTATGGTGAGTCAAAATAAAGAAAAGGCGCTGTATATTTAAACCTTAACAAACTTTGAGCCCATAGACGAAAAGCTCTTTTTACCAGCAAAAAATATATACAAATAAATTGACCAAGGCGCGCAAACAATGATTCTCACTTGTATGATATCACCTTTACTGCCATCATAATGAAGAGCAAAACCAATTATACGGCATATAACAATTAAAACTATAAAAATGCTTAAAAATAATTACCGATACAATACAAAATATTTATATTACTTTATTACGTTGAATATATTACTATCTAATAAATATTATAGATCATGAGTAGAATATTTATAGCACATCACATTAATTTAATCATACATCATTTCAGTCTAGATTACAATAATAATAATAAAAAATCACTAATGGTACCTAACCATATTGGCTTCGTAAAGCTTTCAACGGAAGGAATAAAAGCACTGCGCTCCGATAACAAATAAAACTAACAACTACTAATAACAAAAACTCACTTTTGCAACAAAATTTTAACATATTTTTGACTAAGATCTAAAAATAATATGGTTTCACTAAGTATTCAAAAATATAGGTCTCACCCATATTATACTTTATTTCATCTCGAGCTTTGTGTTATTGATTGTACTGTCGGGGAAACACTTTTTGCCTCTAAAAATTTCTCGCGGAGGTCATGACGTTGGCGGGGGCGAGGTAGCTTCGACTGCGCGGCGATTGGCGGTGACTGACGCGCTGTTGCGTGCGCTTCCCTCTCCCGCTAGACCGCCCGCCCCCCGCTAACGTCTAGAGGACCTCGTCACCGCCAACGAAAAAGTGAGAGTCGTCCTGTTTGTAATAAATACCGTATAATTTTATATCACTAAGTGTAACCATATTATGATTTTCTGTGCCCAAACAATAAGTCTTCTAAATCGAGACGATTTAATGGTAACAGGAATGTACGACAAGTAAGTCCATCCATATTCGTTTCACGAGGGCCAGACCCTCAAAAGGAATTTTATTGGTTTTACAAAAATAGTGCATTTTTCTTTCGATTTGTTGGTCTTTCTATATGTAGGTTGGTAGATGTTTAAGAGTATATCTTCTATTTGCTGTGACGTAGGTACTGTCAGAGAAAACTATTTTTAACGATTGTGTCGTTAAGATTTCCCTGACGCTACATGTCTATATCTCATCAATAAATATTTGTTCAACTGTACCCACTGTCCATCTCAATCACAGAGTTTGAATGAGTTGAGAACCTACATCAAAGTATTTGTACGAAATCTCGTTTACATTCGCATTTCAAGCAAACCTTTACGGCATAGTTAAAAGTAACCTTACCAATGAATACTGCTTTGATCGCGGCACGCTCCACTAGTTCACATGATCGCACACAACTTCTTCAAATCGCTTTCATCCGGATCTAAGGAGTCGGAATCCTTGATGACCGGTTCCTTGCCGGTGATGTCCGGTAGATAGGGCTCGTAGTCGAGTCCCTGGCGCTCGTAGAAGAGCAGGTAGGCTGCGGCGGGGTCGATGGGCGGTTGGGGCTCGGTGGCGGGGTCGGACCCCCGGCGCAGGGGGGTCAGCTCGCGGCACGAGCTGTCGTTGTAGCAGAGCCAGGCGCCGGTCGGGTTGCGCGCGTACGCCACGTAGTGACCGCCGCTCATCTGCCCCGAGTGGGACTGAGAAGCGAGACAAAACGTTGATTATTACAGCTATAGAGGAATTCAATCAATTATGTACGGTGTTGTCGGTGGAGTAAACGACATTCTTCTGCTAATGATTTGACTTCTTGTATTAAAGAATGTATATGGTGTGTAAAACGACAAGTATCTTTAAATGAAACCACTTAAATATTGATCATACTGGACAACATTTCCAAAGAAATTGCGTGAATGAAAAAAAAATCACAGGGGTGATTTAAAAAACTATGAATTAAACAAAAATATATTTTTCATTTCTATTATTGTTTCTTTGACAAAGTTATTTATTATGAATATTAAAGTATGCGGTTTCATATGATGGACAGATTCCATCAATACAGCATAAGTGTAACGAACTGAAGTATAAACAATGTACTCACCACGACAGCATACAATCTGTACTTGAGATCGAAGACGTCCTGCTCCTTCCTCAAGTGGTGCTTGTGATAGTCTATCAAGTTGTCATCGCAGACCGGGGTCGTCACCAAACTACTCGACTCCAGCCTCTCCCGCCTCACCTTGCTCACTTCCACCGACTCCCTTCTCTTCTTGTCTATCTTACTCTTTACGTTACTCTCTCTGGTTTGTCTATGTCTCGTGACGTCATCGCTTGCCGCATCCATGTCGTCATCGTCGCTCTCGCTGATTGGGTCTTCGTGGAAGAGGGAGGACCGCCGTTTGAACATGGACTTTAGCTCGTTGTGTCTGAGTATAGTCTCCTGTGGCACGGACGCGAGGTAGGCGGTCGGGTCGAAGTTTTGGAAGGGGAAGTTGACTACTTTTTGCGATTTGATCCATTTGTTGTTCACGTATTGGAACCGCTTCAGGTGGACGATCTGAAACGAAATGTATAATTAATTGTTATAAAAATATCATAAAATATTTTTATCTACACTCATATCGTAAAATCTAGGCATTAAATACTCGTGTGCAACTATAAAAAATATTGGCTGCCTCGTGTTTAAATAACTTATTTATGTAACAGTTTTATTAACTACTATTATCTAACCTCATATCATAAAATCCTCAATATGAACTCAAAACTACTTGCGTAATGAAAAAAATGTTTCATGAACGTCTCTCAAATAGAAAAATAATGAAATTTTAGTATAGGTCTCCGAACAACATAATGCAATAAAATATTTTTTTCTAAAATTACAGTACATGTCACACTAACTAAGAAGGCAAAGGGAACTTAGCCCATACAGGCATGTCTGAGGTTTAATATCAAATACCAATGAGGCTTTTATATAATATTCTCCAATACGTACAAAACAATTATTGCGACCCATCTAATAAGGTTACGGTTAAACTTTATTTTCGGCCAGAATTGTTTATGGCTGACGGTTGGCATGCGCGTTGGATTCAATATGTCAATCGATGGCCATAGTTTACGGGGAAATTTACAGTGGTTTAATGGGTCAAAAGTATTATTTTGCCCTAAAATTACTGACAGCAGTGATGGTGATGATTATTTGAGTCCACCTAAAATTCTGGAAAAAACGACGGAATTTACGAACATTTAGAACAAGCTTTTACAAGAATAATCAAAAATGGCTAACAACAAATTTACAAAGATTATGAAAACAGTAGGTGGTAGAGCCGATGCCAGGCTCGACTGTGGAAGTACCACCATCTTACTCGCAAATCCTCCCGAAGTTATTCGGGGGAGAGTAAGAGAACAGCTCTCAGGCAAAACCAGGCGGCCCACCATTGCCTGGGCCTGATGGATGGCGGTATAACCATACCTAATTGCCAGGCCTTAAAACAGACTAGTGACGGGCAGCGGCGTCACTGGTGCAAGGGTTTCGACACCGCGCTCACCAACCTGCCTGCCCAGCGTGTGTGAGTATGGGCATTTCTTCCAGGAGGACCGCCAAGAATGGTGAAATCCTGGAAAGGCCTATGTCCAGCAGTGGACGAAACAGGCTGATGGATGGATGGATGGATGAAAACAGGTTAGTAGGCATGGGTTTAGATAAAGTAGTGTATGAAAATACACATAACTAGGTAGAATTATGTCACTCGTGTTTTTAATATACTTTTTATGTACCAGTTTCATAAATTACTATTTCCTTGCTTTTGAATAAAGTAATATATTGTATAATAGTAATAGTAGCAGGACTCATCGCCCCCGCCACGAATTTAGAATTTAGAATAGTAATAATGCGTGGTGACGTCATTTCTAGCCAACTGCGATACGTTTGGAAGCGATGGCGATAGATGTTGAAGGTAGACAATAAGGCGTAACTAATCAGTTCCCGGCCCTGGACGCGAGTCAGTAACACTCACCAGTATCGGCGGCAGTCTCCAGATCTGTAGCTTCTTGGTGGCGGGCTGGCTACTCTTGCAGCCGGAGCAGTGGTAGGGCTCCTCCAGCCGCTCCTCGGAGGTGAAGGCGGTGAGGCAGTGGTCGAGGTCGATGGGCCGCGCCGCTTCCACCGTGCACTCGCGCACCGACTCGTGCTCTATGAACGCCTGCCAACATACCATTTATACATTAAACTAGCTTTTGCCCGAGGCTCCACCCGCGTCGAAGAGATTTTCGTGGAAATAAGGAAAACAAAAGAATATGATTTTTTGAACGACAGTATGCAACGGTCACCATGTTTTACCAAAGTGCTAATAAGTACCAACAAAATAAGCCTAAACTCGAAGGGTCTGCTGTTGTCCGTTGAGGAGATCCCGTACCCACCTTCCAGTCCCATCATCAGACCATGGTCACCATGTTTTACCAAAGTGCTAATAAAGACCAATCGAATAAGCCCAAACTCTAAGGGTCTGCTGTAATCCGTTGAGGAGATCCCGTACCCACCTCCCAGTCCCGTCATTAGATTTTGGTCACCATGTTCTACAAAAATACTCATCAATACCGAACAAATAAACTTAAACTTGAGAGGTCTCCTAAAAAAATATTTATTAGTGGATGATTGAAACCCCGACGATGAGACTACATACGACTACGCCAGGCGTATATACCACATGATTAACTAAACATCTTATCGAGTGCTTAAAGAATTTTTATAGTCAGTTCAGTAGTTCTAGATATTACCCATTATATGCAGACAAACAAACAAATCTTTCTTCTTTAAGTAATAGTGTAGACAAACTTTAACGTGAGTTGATTTGAACCAGACTGCGTCAAATTCGATATTTTGAAACATGCAGCGCCATCTAGTGTATTAAAATAAAAACAATTTCAACGCCAGCTTACAAACAATTTCAACGCCAGCTTACTGAGCCGTTATCCAGGATAGCTTCCCAGAGATGGCGTTTTCTAAGCACTTGAAAATAAAAACATTTTAGTTATTGGTCTTTGCTCAGTCAAGAAATATAATTTCAGCTTTAATATTTTTTTTACAAAAGGAAATATTTTTTCTGTAAATAAAATAAAATAATAAAAAGTGAAAACAAATTTTACCAGTCGGGGTTTGAACCCGCGACGATCGACTATGCTACGGCGGCGAACCTTCCATATGTCTCACTAAAATTCTCATTGCGCTGCTCCCTTTTGTCGTAGCGTGATGATACATGCTTTATCTTTTAGTAAAAACTGCATCAAAATCCATTGATTGATTCTCAAGTTATAAGTGAACGAACAGACAGACAGACGTTGTATTTTATATGTATAGAGATAATATACCCTTTATTTACAAAGCCTCTTTCACACTTCAAAAACACCCTTATCTCCACACACACCCCATCTCACCCTCTAAGACAACCCCCTCTCACCCTCACACACACCACTTCACACAACCAAACACACCCTCTCTCATACCTTTAGAGAATATAGCATGCAAAAAAATATATTCTCTATTTTCTTAAGACCGATTGTTCCATAACAATTTCGTTAAATTTAACAAGACCATGTAACACGTACTTATATAATTGTAGTTATTGTACCCCTATAGGCAGGCGTTGGCGACTATAATACAATTTCTATTACCAGTGTTACCAACTGCACATCTATATCCCAATTTACGAATAATTTGTCTGTTGTACATAGTATTGTCCCACTGTTTTGACACAATAAACAAGGATTTATTTATATAATCTGGACGATGGATCCGCGCCACAATCGAACTCAGCCCAGCTGTTCGTGAGTGTTTCCGCGGTCGAACTAACAGATACAGAAGTTGAGCGATAACGGCTTCGTCTTGTGAAATACAAAGTACACGTGCCTTTTCCCTGGTGCTCTGGTATCTAAGATGGAGCGCCGTGGGGTCCCAGTCTATGGCCAACATGGCGGGGCAGCTGGCCCCGACCCGCGCGCCACCCGCCCCCCGCCCCGCTCGCCACCACAGCTGACGCAGCTGGGAGAAGTCCAGGCGGGTCAGCTCGCTGGGGGGAGGCTCGTCCTGGAACATTACAAGTTATATTAAAGCCGATTTTGAAGGTTTTAATTTTAAGCTAAGAAACTTACTAAAATCGTAATTTTAAGTGACAGCACTATATTTTGCTATTCTGAAGGGCACACTAACTAAAATTAGCAAGTCTTTTGGACGCTCTTAAATTGAATTCACAGATTAAGGGCCCATAATACCTTAATTCGCAACGCTTCTGCTTTTTAACTGTCTATCCTACTCAAATCAGATGCCGCGCACGCAGAAACATCAGTTATTTTGAAATCGCAGCTACACTGATGGTTTTTCATTTTTATGGAACAGTCTGCAGCTGCTTTATACTAATATCAGTTATTTTATGCAAAGTTTCAGATCTAATTTCAAGTATTTATTGTATGCTATCGGTTTATTGTACGGTTTGGAGGTAACTTTGGAATTTTTTTCTTTCGAAAGAATTTAATGGAATATAGTTTTCACCACAGCATTGACATATCATTAGTCCTCAATTTTATCGTATATTAATTTTAGAGTAATTATTGCAGTTTTTGTTTGTATAAAGCAGGATCACGCGAAGCGAAGTGAGGTATTATACACCCTCAATATACCACTAATTCGAATGCAACATTTACCAGATTTTACCAGTAATTTCATTCGGTCAGTATGGAAAGCTTTTATACTTCTACTTCTTGGTAGAATTATGAGTATGTTGTAAATTATTTAAACATGAAAATATATTTGAAGTGTTTACGTCTCGACAGATGTTTTTATACAGTACACATCTATTTCTATTACCAAACTTTAGAATAATACGGGAAAATTCGTCAGAAGTTTTAAGTGTTTATGAAGGACTTCACGAGCAACTTTTTAATATCAAACTAAATTTTTTAAATTTAATCAAAGGACAGCTCTAAAATGTGCCTTGAAATTATCAAAACACGGTAAAATCACTAAGTTGGGTAAATTATAGCTGTCAAACTGAAATTAGTTTTTTGACGTTTATAAATTGGTGACTTGAAAATGGCTCTTCGTTTTATCCATACTTAAAAGTAAAGCCTTCAAAATCCGCTTTATTTTGTGAATATATCGCAGAGAAGTGAATCTTAATTTGTGCAGGCAAAAAGTTGTGATTAAATAAAGACTCATGATCGGAAAGCGGACAACCGTTTCCTTTATCATGATTTGTGATGTGTCACTATGGTTCTGAAATATGTAATATCTCTAATTAGATCACAATACTGAGTGCGACAATACTATTCGAGATTTTTTCTTGGAATTCCTTTAATTAACTTCGCAGCAATTTTTTTGAAATGATCTTGTACTTTATTTTATAGAGTAGATACAAATACAAAGTAGCAAGTGGTATATTTTGTTTGGATGTTTTCCTGTTTTAGTCTATATAGAAACTTGGACCCTGAAATAAAGGGTAACTTACATGAATATCCACACTGGTCCTGGCGCTGTACTGCCGGTTCAGCTTCGCCTTGGCGATGGGCGAGTCGGTGTCGGGGACACTGTGGCTCACGTTGTTGCTGGACTGGGGCTGAGGACGGCTCATACTTGGCCGCTTGTGTGGCCGAGGCGTGCTCCCTGGGAAAGTTTGTTTAAATTGTAGGTGGTAGAGCTGATGCCGGGCTCGACTGTGGCGGTATCCTACTCGCAAACCTCCCCGAAGTTATTCAGGAGTAAGAGGACAGCTCTCAAACAGGCATGACCAGATGGCCTACCATCCCCCAGACTGGTGACGGGTAGCAGCGCGGCATCACTGGTGCGAGGGTTTCGGCGCCGCGCTTACCAACCCGCTCAGCGTGTGTGAGTATGGGCATTTATTTCAGGAGGACCGCCAAGAGTGGCGACAACTTGGAAAAAGCCTTACCAGCAATGGACGAACTCCATTAACATATGCAAAGTTGAAATCTAAGTGCAATAGTGACATCTTAAAGATCTATGGTACATGACTATCGCAATGGTTGTGTTTTATAACCTCTGGCGGTAGATCAGCATCACAGTTTTGTGACAATTAATAGTATCAAAGACCTGTTCATCTCATATACCGGGTGTAAATGATAATCTACTGATTGTACTGAACTAATTTTCCTCAGGAATATTCCCGCGCAATTTTAAATAAAAATGAACCAGACCATAGAAAGTTCACAGGTTTAAAAAAAATTGTAAGCTTGTGGATATATTTTGTTTCGAAGGTATGTTTCTTGGGCAAGTTGTTCATTATGTTTAGTAAATAATGTGGTTTCATTTACAGATACTTGTTAATTTACCCCATACTAAAGTCTGACCAGGAAAATAAAAAACCTGTTTCAGGAGCGCCAAATTTTCTTTGATAATTGCAACACTCCTATTCAGACACGCAAACGAAAAAAAACTTACATTGCACTTAGATAGCACACACACACGAATAAAAAAACCAACCCCACACTTTGACAGTACACACACACGCATACAAAAACACAACACCACACTTTGACAGTACAACACGCGCATACAAAAACACAACACCACACTTTGACAGTACACACACACGCATACAAAAACACAACACCACACTTTGACAGTACACACACACGCATACAAAAACACAACACCACACTTTGACAGTACACACACACGCATACAAAAACACAACACCACACTTTGACAGTACACACACACGCATACAAAAACACAACACCACACTTTGACAGCACACACACACACCCATACACAAACAAAAAAAAACCGCACTCCGCCACATCGCAATCGACATAATTACGTTTTAGAATTAGTATTGCCCGTAGAAGAAATTAGTTTTCCGTTTTTTATTTCCCGGTCAGGCTTAACATGCGATACGCCAAGGTTTACTGGCAACGGAGGGCGAGTGCCATTGAACACGCTTATGAAGCCGTCGTACTAAACGAATGGCTACAGCTCACCTCTACTCCTGTTCAGGTTGAAGACGAGCGGCGTGTCGTTGCTCGGCAGCGTGCACCCTCTGCACAGGGAGCTCCAGGGACACACGCAGCACCACACTCCGAGAGAGTTCACGAGGCGGAGCGTGAACGGGAACTACTGGCTACAGCTCACCTCTACTCCTGTTCAGGTTGAAGACGAGCGGCGTGTCGTTGCTCGGCAGCGTGCACCCTCTGCACAGGGAGCTCCAGGGACACACGCAGCACCTCACTCCGAGAGAGTTCACGAGGCGGAGCGTGAACGGGAACTACTGGCTACAGCTCACCTCTACTCCTGTTCAGGTTGAAGACGAGCGGCGTGTCGTTGCTCGGCAGCGTGCACCCTCTGCACAGGGAGCTCCAGGGACACACGCAGCACCACACTCCGAGAGAGTTCACGAGGCGGAGCGTGAACGGGAACTACTGGCTACAGCTCACCTCTACTCCTGTTCAGGTTGAAGACGAGCGGCGTGTCGTTGCTCGGCAGCGTGCACCCTCTGCACAGGGAGCTCCAGGGACACACGCAGCACCACACTCCGAGAGAGTTCACGAGGCGGAGCGTGAACGGGAACTACTGGCTACAGCTCACCTCTACCTACTCCTGTTCAGGTTGAAGACGAGCGGCGTGTCGTTGCTCGGCAGCGTGCACCCTCTGCACAGGGAGCTCCAGGGACACACGCAGCACCACACTCCGAGAGAGTTCACGAGGCGGAGCGTGAACGGGAACTACTGGCTACAGCTCACCTCTACCTACTCCTGTTCAGGTTGAAGACGAGCGGCGTGTCGTTGCTCGGCAGCGTGCACCCTCTGCACAGGGAGCTCCAGGGACACACGCAGCACCACACTCCAAGAGAGTTCACGAGGCGGAGCGTGAACGGGAACTACTGGCTACAGCTCACCTCTACTCCTGTTCAGGTTGAAGACGAGCGGCGTGTCGTTGCTCGGCAGCGTGCACCCTCTGCACAGGGAGCTCCAGGGACACACGCAGCACCACACTCCGAGAGAGTTCACGAGGCGGAGCGTGAACGGGAACTACTGGCTACAGCTCACCTCTACTCCTGTTCAGGTTGAAGACGAGCGGCGTGTCGTTGCTCGGCAGCGTGCACCCTCTGCACAGGGAGCTCCAGGGACACACGCAGCACCACACTCCGAGAGAGTTCACGAGGCGGAGCGTGAACGGGAACTACTGGCTACAGCTCACCTCTACTCCTGTTCAGGTTGAAGACGAGCGGCGTGTCGTTGCTCGGCAGCGTGCACCCTCTGCACAGGGAGCTCCAGGGACACACGCAGCACCACACTCCGAGAGAGTTCACGAGGCGGAGCGTGAACGGGAACTACTGGCTACAGCTCACCTCTACTCCTGTTCAGGTTGAAGACGAGCGGCGTGTCGTTGCTCGGCAGCGTGCACCCTCTGCACAGGGAGCTCCAGGGACACACGCAGCACCACACTCCGAGAGAGTTCACGAGGCGGAGCGTGAACGGGAACTACTGGCTACAGCTCACCTCTACCTACTCCTGTTCAGGTTGAAGACGAGCGGCGTGTCGTTGCTCGGCAGCGTGCACCCTCTGCACCGGGAGCTCCAGGGACACACGCAGCACCACACTCCGAGAGAGTTCACGAGGCGGAGCGTGAACGGGAACTACTGGCTACAGCTCACCTCTACTCCTGTTCAGGTTGAAGACGAGCGGCGTGTCGTTGCTCGGCAGCGTGCACCCTCTGCACAGGGAGCTCCAGGGACACACGCAGCACCACACTCCGAGAGAGTTCACGAGGCGGAGCGTGAACGGGAACTCGTAGCCGAGACTGTCGTCACTGGGAAATCATTTCATATATTTATTAGACTTTTCGAATGCGTTCACGCTTTCTGAGTCAACTGCAGTAATGATCAGTTGATGATGTGATGTCTTAAATAAGTAAGGAAATGAAATATATACTTCTAATTTTGGTATTGGGAAAGCCTTTTTCAAGAATCATTTAGTACTAGAAATTTAAACATGTCTCAGGTTAAAGAACTTTGTTGCCTGTCATCGTGCTATTCGGTCTTACTAATGGCTCAGCAAGTCAACAAAGAATTTGAAATAATATTATTAAGCCCCGATTTTCAAGCCGTTAGAGGGCAGTATTGTTAAAGCCCGGCCAGGGAAATAAAAAACTCGACATGTTGCGGAAAACCAATAGAACTAATTTCTTCTACTAGTAACATTAACTTTAAAACGTAATTGTGCCGATTGCATCAAAGTGTGGTGTTGTTGTTTTGTATGTGTGTATGTGCTGTCAAAGTGTGGGGTTGTTGCTTTGTATGTGTGTATGTGCTGTCAAACTGTGGTGTTGTTGTTTTGTATGTGTGTATGTGCTTTCAAAGTGTGGTGTTGTTGTTTTGTATGTGTGTATATGTTGTTAAAGTGTGATGTTGAATTTTTGTTTGTTTTTGTAAACACAAGGCTTTAGTTCCTGTTTGAAAAAATATCAGTTATTTCTAAAAAGCTTAATTACGCCTACTGAAGGGTATAAATCCGAAAAGTTTATTTGTTCTAGTGCCATTTAACGCTTCCACAAATATTATTTCCAGAGGAATAGGTTACGATTTGGAATAAACCTGAAGGTAACTTTTCCTCCCAGGATATCAACCGGTAATCTAGAAACTACATAGAAACGAAACCCAGGTGGATAACATCCTAATAAACTGATAGTACTGGGTGTATACAATGTACCTTTAAATAAAACCTCATAACCTACTGATCATACCGGAAATGTTGTCGGGGCCTACAGCTTCAAGTGCTTTCCGAGACACGGAAGGACACAGATGTAAAATGCCCAGACACTAATACACCAAACGTAACTGATCACACAGCCTCTCACTCGTTGTTTGTAGTACAATATGTAGCGTAATCGTGTTAAATATGTACACGCACCAGTCCGTGGCATGGTTGTGCTTGTCGTGCGGCGGGCGCGCACTGAGCAGCCGCGCGAGCTGCGTCCACACGCGCGCGTACACCTCGCGCCCCGACATGCCCTCGCGCAGCCCCACCAGCAGCGGCTGCCCGAACAGCGCGGGCCGGCAGCGCTGCGACGGCAGGAAGTACGCGTCCAGCCGGCACTGCTTCCTGAGGTATTGACAATATATACACTTTAATGTTCACTAAATAAACAGTCACAAGTAAACATTACTGTACAAAGGCTTGTCATTTACAGCAATTTCTTACACCCAATATTATTGGTGGTGAAAATATGATTAACAAGACGTCAAGTCCCTGTTGATAGAATTCGGCAATCTGAGGTGCAATTGTGTAAGCCAATCGTATTCAAATTGATTGTCATATGGCTTTTCGGCTAAGCAAATTAGCCCATTTGACAATTGAAATCGTACATTTTTGGCTGTCAAATGATTACAATTGTCTTGTTATGTTGTTGAGAACCAAAAACGTACGATTTCAATTGTCAAACGGGCTTATTTGCTCAGCCGAATAGCCATATGACATTCGAATTCAAATACGATTGGCTTACACAATTGCACCTCTGATCTTGTAAACATATAAAAATAAAAATCCACTGAAGTAGACACTGAACAACCTCAGTGATATCAACATTTCACTTTGCAATCAAAGAGAGGATTGTATTCACATCACTAGGGACATAGACAATCCGGTGTCAATGTCAGTCGGCCATATTTGTTGTGGCCCCTCGAGAGTTTCAGTCCAGCAGCGGGATGCAACAGATAGTAGACAACTCACCGATGCACGGCCACTAGGTACTGTATCTTGCCGACGGGCGGGTCGCGCACTTCGTTCATCTGATGCATGTTGGACGGACTGCTGCCGAACTTCATCTGCGACGTTATAACAAACAACTCGCTATATATTTTTATCATTGCAATACAAGTGTATTAATTGTGCCAATAAAGTAACCCTTCTTTCATTTCAATACATAGATACTTATTCGGGTACTGGCACTTTATTTTTACTTTAGTTTTGTGGTTCATTTCTAATAATATAATCTGACAAGAAAATGTTTAAGTGGAATATTGAATTACATTTTATTTTTCGTTTTCTGAATCATACATGATATGACACTTGATTCGACTTGACAGTTTCTTGAAAAACATCATAGAAGGAAAAAGGGGAAAAGAGAAAGACCTAGACGCATCTATTTCACTCAAGTGATAGATTTCATAAACATTCTTTTTTGCTTTTAAGACTCACGGACATACGGAGAGGATGAATGAAAGTAAAGATATAAATAAATTTATGTTTCGTAAAGATAATGGTATTTATGATGCGTATGTGGAAGGTAAAGCTTGTCCAAGCCGCCATGGAAGGACGTATGCCGACCAAACTGGCGACGACATGAAGGGCAAAGTCAAAAGTAACAAATAGAAGAGCTAGACTTGACTGATGGACGTGGAAGAGACGAAAGAGGCTTGTCGTGATCGTAGCAGATGGAAATCTGTAGTCTGCCTACTCTGGGAGACGGGCGTGAGTATACGTACGAGCATGTATGTAAAATAAAAACAAAGACGGTTGTGTGACTCGTTCTGGAAGTAAGCATCAAGACGTGTACCTTCCCCAACCTCGGACTAGACGGCTTCAAGTTTAGACTCTTGACGCTGAGCGTGGGCGAGCCATTCTCGACGTTCTTCCTCAGGTTTTTAGGTAGAGTATTGCACCGGTAGTGGTCGCCGGGCGCGAGGTCCACGTTGGCGCTCGAGTAGTCGAAACCGGGCGGGCTCTGCGACATCGCGATCTCTGATCTCGAACGCTGGAATTGTGACGTTACATTGCAGCTGCCTTCTGTCAACCCTAAACTCTGTTTCTCCGTTATTTTCTTTTATGTTGAAATTATGGTCATTCCCACTAGTTCAGTTTAACCGTTTAACTATAGTATGTTCGAGTTAGCATGATATGGGTGACAGTTCGTAATTTTCCGTTTCACCTATACTACTCAGGTACAAAAGAAAATATTAGGTTTTAGAAAGAATTATTGCAATTGCCATTATTGCAAAAATACAATAAATTATTTATCTATAATTCGAAACAATAATTACAGTGTATTCGTTAAATTTAACGAAAAAAGATTCAGGAAAGAAAAATGTATTTTTGCTACTTGATGAGTGGATCGGAACGTCAACCCATAGGTACTGACACTACATAATCGAAAATACATCGATGAATCGGTGCGGCCATCTTATAGGATCGCGTCAGTATGAGTTCATCTTGTATGCGGTCTGTGTTTTCGTTGCGGTTGCATTACGTGCTATTTGTTTTGACGTTTGTTACAGTTTTTGTTGATTTTTGTTTTGTTATCGTTGTTAGTTTTTGGTGCAATACGAAGAAAAACAAAAAAAAAAACTTTGAACTCTCAAGCTCTGGCGTTATTGGTTCGTTTAATTTAATTAATTTACATTTCAACAAAAAGCAGTTTGCATAATCAAAGATCAATCAAATAAAAAATCGATTTGACAGCCCTTGTGAACTTTTTCGATATTAGGGCACATAACTATAACTGACAATTTTGAACTGCCACCCATATCATGATAACTCGAACAGCCTATAGTGAGACTTTTTTCTTAGTAGTTCCACTGAGCATTAATCCTTTTAAGAGTTTATATGGAAAGAAAAAACCAACAAAAAAAATATATATTTTTCGTGTTTTTCCATATAAATATTGTAAATAAAGGCTCAAGAAGAGTAAAATATACATTAAATCATACTCCTTTTACGAGTTGAACTATTGAGACAAAAAAAGTTGAATTCACACTAGCTGATTAAATAAAACTTTATACTGTATTAAACTATATATAGGATTTATAATAAAGTAACATTTTATAGGAATAATCTTTTCTGTACAGTTATGGAATCATATATTACCGTCTATGTATTTTTAGCACTACATTTCTACTAATACTATCTAATGAATTACTCTATTGCGTGGGCTATCAATTATAAAGAATACTTATTTCGTTTTTCAGACGTATTTTTTATATAAATGAGGCTAATTTTATTTACTGTTAACGTCGTTCGTACGTTGCATTGTAAACCTTAGCGAGACTTGTTCAAATCATCGTTTGGCAATAAAGTTACAATATGAAGTTTTATTTATTCTGATAGTCTGAGTTCAACTATTTTGTCTCAGTAGTTCAACACTTAAAAGGATTTATACTCAGTTGAACTACTGAGAAACAAAAATTGAACTAGTGGGAATGACCCAAAATTATAGTCAGTAATTAAAAATAAAAGAGCAACTAATCGCGAGTTACAATCCCTTAGAGGCACGGTTGTGTTCCGTCCACGTGCTTCGGAAGTATGGCCGCCAGATGTGAACCAGAGAGAATCGTACTGTAGAAGTTAAAGAAATTATATAACCATAAAAATCAACAAAAAATCAGTAAATTAACAAATAGAAGCCTTTTTATTTGAAAATAAAAGATAACAGAGAAACAGATACGTAAAACGGAAATCCAGAACACATTCTAACAACGTTGACTTAATATATTTTTAAATAAACGACGTGCATATATTCTGACACCAAGTTGTTAGTTCTAGCTGTCTACATGTTGCTAGAATGTGTTAACATATTTAACTTGTAATGTATTTTAACGTTTGGTAGATCTATCTTTATTTCTACTCTGTGGTCATAAAGATAGACTAACTGTTGACAAGAACGTGCGCGACCGTCCCGAGGGGCGACAGAGGTTGGCGGGGGCGAGGTAGCGTAGCTTCGACTGCGCGGTCATTGTCGGTGAATGACGCGCAGTTGCACGCGCTTCCCTCTCCCGCTACACAGCCCGCCCCCCGCTAATATCTAGAGTACCTCGTTCCCGCCAGCGTCTGTCGCGCCGCGAAAAGGTCAAGCACTATCTTGTTTTTATATACATCACAATGATTTTATTTCATGACTATAATGATTTAGAAAACGTGTAACTACATGAAAACAAGTGTCTGTGGAGTGAAGATTTACACCAAGTAAAACAAACAAACATTTATTTCAACTACTAGAGAAAATTTGATAGCCTTTGTGTAGCAAGATATATCCTTATATACAGGAAGTGAAAATACATGTAGCATAAAAAAAACATATTTTTCAGATCATACTGAACAACTTACCCAAGGGAAACCATGATAAAAATAAATTTATATATTTTAAACACTTGTCGATTTATCCATCACAAGGAGATACAAATTAATATTACTGGTACATCATTGCAGTATAGAAACAGAAAAATAGTAAATCGGAATGTGATGAGCACTGAAAAAAATCATACATACATACACTCACGCCTGTCTCCTAGAGGGGTAGGCAGAGACTACAGATTTCCATCTCCTACGATCCTGACACATGTCGGTCACTTCTTCTGCATCCATCAATCTATACATGCAATCGTTTCTGTTCGGGGTACTTTTGGCATTGCCTTTCCTCAGTATGTCGTCAATATTTGGTCGGCATACGTCCTTCTAGGCGGGCCGGTCGAGCTTTATCTTCCACTTGTGCAGCATACATTTCTTTCGTTATTCTACTTTCATTCATTTCCTCGATATGCCCAAACCATCAAAGCATTCCTTTTTCTATTTTAGTCACTGCATCTGACATCTGGTTTCTGGTGAATGTCTAGTCACCTCACGTCTATTCCCCGAATGTCTAGTCGCCGTACGTCTATTCCCCGAATGTCTAGTCACCGTACGTCTATTCTCCGAATGTCTAGCCGCCTCACGTCTATTCCCCGAATGTCTAGCCGCCTCACGTCTATTCCCCGAATGTCTAGTCACCGTACGTCTATTCCCCGAATGTCTAGTCTCCGTACGTCTATTCCCCGAATGTCTAGTCACCGTACGTCTATTCTCCGAATGTCTAGTCACCGTACGTCTATTCCCCGAATGTCTAGTCACCGTACGTCTATTCCCCGAATGTCTAGTCACCGTACGTCTATTCCCCGAATGTCTAGTCACCGTACGTCTATTCCCCGAATGTCTAGTCACCTCACGTCTATTCCCCGAATGTCTAGTCGCCGTACGTCTATTCTCCGAATGTCTAGTCGCCGTACGTCTATTCTCCGAATGTCTAGTCGCCGTACGTCTATTCCCCGAATGTCTAGTCGCCGTACGTCTATTCCCCGAATGTCTAGTCGCCGTACGTCTATTCCCTGAATGTCTAGTCTCCGTACGTCTATTCCCCGAATGTCTAGTCACCGTACGTCTATTCCCCGAATGTCTAGTCGCCGTACGTCTATTCCTAGAATGTCTAGTCGCCGTACGTCTATTCCCCGAATGTCTAGTCACCGTACGTCTATTCCCCGAATGTTTAGTCTCCGAACGTCTATTCCCCGAATGTCTAGTCACCGTACGTCTATTCCCCGAATGTCTAGTCACCGTACGTCTATTCTCCGAATGTCTAGTCACCGTACGTCTATTCCCCGAATGTCTAGTCACCGTACGTCTATTCCCCGAATGTCTAGTCACCGTACGTCTATTCCCCGAATGTCTAGTCACCGTACGTCTATTCCCCGAATGTCTAGTCACCGTACGTCTATTCCCCGAATGTCTAGTCACCGTACGTCTATTCTCCGAATGTCTAGGCGCCTCACGTCTATTCCCCGAATGTCTAGCCGCCTCACGTCTATTCCCCGAATGTCTAGTCACCGTACGTCTATTCCCCGAATGTCTAGTCACCGTACGTCTATTCCCCGAATGTCTAGTCACCGTACGTCTATTCTCCGAATGTCTAGTCGCCGTACGTCTATTCTCCGAATGTCTAGTCTCCGTACGTCTATTCCCCGAATGTCTAGTCACCGTACGTCTATTCTCCGAATGTCTAGGCGCCTCACGTCTATTCCCCGAATGTCTAGCCGCCTCACGTCTATTCCCCGAATGTCTAGTCTCCGTACGTCTATTCCCCGAATGTCTAGTCACCGTACGTCTATTCTCCGAATGTCTAGGCGCCTCACGTCTATTCCCCGAATGTCTAGTCTCCGTACGTCTATTCCCCGAATGTCTAGTCACCGTACGTCTATTCTCCGAATGTCTAGCCGCCTCACGTCTATTCCCCGAATGTCTAGCCGCCTCACGTCTATTCCCCGAATGTCTAGTCACCGTACGTCTATTCCCCGAATGTCTAGTCTCCGTACGTCTATTCCCCGAATGTCTAGTCACCGTACGTCTATTCCCCGAATGTCTAGTCGCCGTACGTCTATTCCCCGAATGTCTAGTCACCGTACGTCTATTCTCCGAATGTCTAGGCGCCTCACGTCTATTCCCCGAATGTCTAGCCGCCTCACGTCTATTCCCCGAATGTCTAGTCACCGTACGTCTATTCTCCAAATGTCTAGTCACCTCACGTCTATTCCCCGAATGTCTAGCCGCCTCACGTATATTCCCCGAATGTCTAGTCGCCGTACGTTTATTCCCCAAATGTCTTCGAAACCGACTGCATATTTTCCATTCAATCATTCAATGTCAAACCACACATATTCCGTAGGGAATAATATACATTTAATGTACCTAGTTCATGCACGTATATTAACTTATTAAGTACATGTCAACCCAAAACTTAATATAACATATTGTAATTTCCTCTTATAGATTTAATGATTTTTCTTACCTATTTAATATATCCCAACGTGCGATAAGTGTATTTATGTACCTACATTGCAAAAATAAAGTATTAATTTCATACTATGATAGAAATAAATGTTTAAATTTTAAACACTTGGCGATTTATCCATCGCAAGGAGATAACAAATTAAATTTATATCATTGTTGTATAGAAAATCAGGAAAGTAAATCTGGACGTGAGGAGTTTTGAACCGGGACCTCTCGCCTACCGGGCGGTTAATCTACCATTATTCATTTCATCTCAGGAACACATTTATACCGCATTCACTCTACATTGACGTTTATCTTGCCACAACCACCGTTCTCTATACATATACGAGTAGGTAGTGTAGGAGCCAACACTCCATTATGAACTGCCATCTGTGACTGCCAAGAAGTGTTCACATTAGGAATCAACATTGTAAGAGAGTACGTTTCTTTGGAAAAGTTCTGCAGTATGATCGGTAAAATACCTGGTTTCATTAACGAGACCGTCTACTTACACCCTGCTGGATATCAAGAATATCCTACGATGATAGAAACACATGATTTGAATGAGAACTAAATACAATGAGATCATTCCATTGAATGGAAAAAACGGTTTCAAAACGGTGCAGTGTACGCGTACCATCCATTATCTAAAATATCAAAATGATTTCTAAATAATTAATATATTTTTAGACATACAAACATTTACAGTATTTGTCATCAGTTTTTAAGGTACAACTACATTAGGGCAACTGCGCGCTAGTTACTACAGAACAATTGGCGTCGTGATTGACATAGGAAGTGTAAAGCAACACCGTCTTTATGTCAGGCCTTACAACCGTTGTATGCAACACATAACACCTGGATTTTTGTAGCTAAAGTACAAAACTAGAGATAGTCGTCTATACAAACAACTTTCAGACTATTGGTTTAATCAAAATGAAAATTAAACAATAATATCCTTGCTATTTAATATATAGAACTTGGCAAGTTTTCATAGTCTGTTAATTGCATATATGACGTAGCTGTTAAATGTTTAAAGTGTTATCTTTAAAAACTTGTTAAGTTCTACATTATTCAGTAGCAAGTAGCCTTACAATATTTCAGTTATGATATGAATCGCTTGAAGTTCCATAAACCTCGGCACCCAATTTCATTTCAGTTCTTTATTTGGCGAAGCCGACAATACTGCACTGCCTTTGTACTGAACCGGCCCCTTTTGCACATTTATTTTTGTTGGGATTCCTTTTTCTACTCTAGTCACTACATCTTCTTTAAGGCCGTATGTCTGGCAGTCTTCATAACAGACAACTCAAGCGGTAGGTGTATCGGATGTTTTGATCGTTATTTTATCCTACAAAATACAATTGAGACTGCGCTGTAGTCATATCAATGCGTACATTTTAATTTTCGACATGTATTTTATATTATTGGCTTTTTAAACTTGAGTAAGAGGAGGTCGGTGCCGGCGTTCGGTGACCCTGTTTGCGAAGTGCGAGAACAATTTTTTGTGACTATATACTTGTTTGAGAAGTTGAGAACAACCTGGACTCAATTAGTACAGAAGGTCTGAACTTTATTTTGCATATGTCGCGGAAGGGGATCATTGAGCCTTGGTCCTGGCCACTTACCGGGTCTCTAGTATGGATTTGGCTGTGTAGTTTTTTTACCATATTTCATATTTCTTTAAAGATTAATTTTTGCTTGCAGATCGTGTACCTTATGTACCAATTTTACAAAATAAATTATTTGAATTTTAACATCTTAACATCGTAACAATACACTTGTATTAAGTGAAACAGCACAAGTGTATTTTAACGATGTTTCACCAAGTCCCGACAATCGCAAGTATTAATGATATTTGAATTTTAAATTTGGTAACACCGAGAATGTTCAACTCCAGTAAATGAGATTCACCCAAGGGGAGGTCCTTGGCGCAGACGGCGAACGAACAAAACATAAAAGTCTCCAATAGCTTTTACTGTCTATAGAGACATACAATGAGTCAGCCAATCACGGCTGGCCCAGTGTCGCCTGCTGGCGTGTGGACGCGTGCACTCGTGTAGGCGATCGTGCGCTTTCAGTGGGAGGACTTCATCTGGATATTGGAGTAGACAACCCCACGCTATAGGTGTTGTCCGGGTCGCCCGCCCGCGTAGGAGCCATCGAAAGCCGCAAGGACTAGATAGCGTGTGGAACAAGGGCTTGGCGTGATTATGTATTCTTGCATTTTCATTTCCGCGAGATGAGCGCGGGTGCAGCTCCAAGTACCTCCTTGGATAATGAGGTTCTCTGGCGGGTCGAACAACACATAGTTGAGTCAATCATGTCGTATATTGTTTGCCGGCGGAGGAGCAGCGCTTGGTTTTGCTTGGGGCTATCCTGTCTTGACCCTTGATTAAGGCGTCATTGTTGCTAACACAGGTAGGCAGAGTGCGCATGAGGTGGGTGCGATGTCGGGTGACCTGTGCTTGTTGCGGTAAAACATGATGATCGTAGGTACCGGTGTTAGTTGTCGTTTATCAATAACATCACCGGTGCGATACGCTGCACTTAAGTGGGAAAGAGATTACTTGAGTTTAAGTTACGGAGGACCTCCTTTCAATAACTTCGAGTTGGTATTGGCGGTCCACTATAACCTAAACCACTCGTATGTAGTAACGTAGCGCGGCTCTGGCCCAGTGTCGCATGACACACTGTAAGAACCAAATATGACACTTTTGCACTTTTAAGGGTCCATATAAGGCTAGATGCCCAACTTCAAATGAGCATATCACATTGTGTAACTTGGTTAATCTGTATAGTAAAAATAATATAGACAGTAGACTACATATAGGCTAATAGGCTGATCTTAGAAAAAACGCAAAATCTTTAAGTTCGATCGATAGAAAAAAATTACGAAGTAACCTCTAAATTGCATGTTTTTCGAGTGTTAAAGGGCCTTCCTTAAATCATACAGCCTTGAAATTTGTACTAAAAACAAGTTAACAAATGACATCGTCTGCTCGTCTTAGAATATTTTAAAAATTGCATCTAGAAGCAAAAAACGCAGATTTTTGAGGGCGCGAGTTTGTTGGTGTTCGTAACAGCCACGGCTGAGAGCGCGCAATTTTGTACTAAAAGGAAACGTCGTAGAGCTAGTTTTGATTGATGCAAAATGAGGTGCTCAATCTGACCTTATATGCAGTCTTAAGTGTCTGGTACCATTTTCGAATGAGACTGTGTTAGAAACGCTTCTTCTATATTTTATTAATTCGAGCTCAGAAGCTGATGATGTGCTATCGGAGTGAAACATTTATTTTGCATTAATGACGTCACAGAAGCTGATAATTAGATGACGCGTTGTAAGGCCCGTACAGAAAGTCGGCGTTGTGAAAGGCGATTGCGTGGGAACCATGTAGCCTCAGCATTACTGTTGTACCTGGTATGGATGGCGTGTTTGTCTGCTATTCAACAAATAAGTTATTTAGGAACACACACATACGACCAACGACAAGAGAAACATATATTTACAAAGTTTACAGTTTGTGAGTTTACTTCCCGTCACCAAAATTTATTCAATGTTGTATTGTGTTAAGGTGTTTCTTTACTTTAGCAGCGTGTGCATTATCTCGTTATGTCGGAGTGTCGTCTAGTATCCCAAAGCTTCGTGCGTTTTCGTGTTTGTTCGCGGAGATAGCCGACAATAGCCGATGATGGCCGATGAACGCGAAGCATCGGCATCGTGACGAAAGACGCATCCCAGTTTTATATATTGAGTGTAGTGGAAATGTCGTTTTGTTATACTTTATTGTTAGTTATGCTTGTGGCACTTCGAAAGACTTTTAAATCGATTACCATCTAATCAATAATTATTACATAATCGAATGCGCTTAAAGAATACTGTAGTTTTTATAACTGAATATGGTATAAAGATAGAATGGAAAAATTAGAATAACAAGGATATTGTATCAGTATTTAACCCTCTGTACTATTCAAAATAATTAATTTACAAGGATACATTTAAGAAAATGAAAGTTACTATATCCCAGACAGTTAAATTTTGAAATCGAAGCAATTTCAACAAGACTGGAGAACGGGAGATACATGAATCAGTACGTAAACTTCAAGGAAACGCCCTGAATCGATATACCCAGCAGACGCGTGCGCTGCACCGTGTCACAAGGTAGCTTTTATATTTCGCCCGTTACGCCAGCCCTAACGCACCGATGGGGCGTCGGCAAACGACAACATTTAATTTTAGTTAACCATTTGTTTTTATTATCTACATTGAAAGGCGGCGTAAAAAAGAAAATTATGAATTTTTTCATTTTGTTTTATTTTACGTTATTCCTGCATAATTTAATGTTTTCTTATTCACTCATTCTAAAAGAACGTAAGTCGCATCTGAGGATTTCAAAAGTCGATGTTCATTGCCAATCGATTATTAAAAAAAAGCTTAGGATGTTTATTCTTACTGTCACATGATATGACTTAAAAATGAACTTAAGAGCAAAGGAAATTGTTTTAAAAATCCTGTGTGAACCATATTTTTAGTTTTTTGAAAATATCTTTTCATTTAATCACGATTTAATTCTGAAACAAAATGATGCTTAGAAAGTCCATATCTCGAAATGGTTTTTAGTTTTGCACCAATTATTAATTTGTAATGTTGTCGATTATCTCGAGAATACTGTGGTGTTTCCCTACTGTTGTTACTGGAGTGAGTGCATGTGTGTGCTCGCACAACCACTAGCGCGCTAACCTTGAAGCAGAAGAGAGCGGGCATGCACAGAGAGGCGCCGCCACTCACCTCCGTCTTCACACAGCACGCCGCCTCCTCCGGGGGCGCCCACTCTGTCAACCGGGCACACGGTATAGAGACACAACAAGCAAACTTACTACCGAACTTATTGTGAAGGAATAAATACGGAAATCACTTAATCCCTGGGACGTCTTTAATGGCGTCAAATTTCGCTTTAGAAAAATGTCTGCGAGATTTGGAGAGTGAAATCAGCATGTATATCTTTCTCCCTTTAACGCATACAGGATGTAATCATGACGTGCTCATTAAATTAAACCACATGCTATACTAATCATCCTGAACCACTTCCATAGTTAGCTTTTGATAAACCACGGGAAAAAATAAGTAGTTCGCATAGAAAATGACAAGGAGGTATTGAAATTTGTATAGGAAAGTGAATTTTTATTTCGCGTTTTATGAAAAGTTTTTCTATGGAAGTGGTTCAGGATGATCAGTATAGCATGTGGTTTAATTTAATGAGCACGTCATGATTACACCCGGCATAAGGTGACTTTTGTTTATGTAGCCAAATTCATACTGGAGACTTGGTAAGTGGTCAGGACCAAGGTTTAATGATCATTTCTGTCAAATGCGGAAAATTTAATTTAGACTTCTTATACTAATTGAGTCGAGGTTGTTCTTGAACAGGTATTAGAGGACCGAAAATATATTTTTCGTATTTCGCAAACAGGGTCATTGAACCTCGGTACTGACCACTTACCAAGTCTCCAGTATGAATTTGGCTATTTAAATAAAAGTCACCTTATATTCCCCATCACCGTGTAGTTTGAACACTTTATATCCTTAATGACTCATTCAGGCATAGGATATTCGGATCGATATAATATACCTAAAGTTGAAAAATGACGGAAAAAGTTTGCAACTATGGAGTCGGCTTCTTAAAATATTATTTATTTATTTCGTTTTAAGCAATTCCGTAATTACAGAAATTACGGAATTGATTAAAACGTTACGATGATGTACCTAATACTTAATAGATGTTACCGTAAATGTTTGTACATTTTTCAGGCATTGTATACAATTCCTAGGATTTTTTCTAAATAACAAGCAGATTTAGGTTGATCAGAGTAGAATAGAGTCCAGAGTAGAGTTACGGAGTTACGTAATTACGGAGTTACGTAATTACGGAATTGCTTAAAACCTAATAAATATATAATACTTTAAGAAGCCGACTCTATAATTGCAAACTTTTTGTGGTCTTTTTTCAACTTTAGGTATATATCGATCCGAATATCTTATCCCTGCTCGTTATACAAAGTGTATCTATGTACTGCAGGCACGTTAGCCATATACCTTCAGCCAAGTCCCCCTCCTCGTCCGTCGCCCCGCCGCCGTCGTCTGGCGGCAGCTCGTAGACGAGGAGCGCGGCGCGCGGCTTCACGCGCAGCGAGTCTTCGATCACGTGACCGATCAGCGCGCCGTTCAGTTCCACCAGCAGCATCCTGCAAGTGGGTGAACTTCAACACGTAGCTTCAAGCTGCCGAAGGGTCCATAGAAGCCGATTTCCACCGGCTTACCTTTCAGAAATCCCCCTCTCTAACCAATTCACCTACTTGAACTAATCTTGGCGCGCGGCGCTATGTGTGCACAAAATTGGGAGTTATGTTGGTCCGTTCTAGCTTACCTTGCGACGTTGTCTATTGTTACTCTCAATTACTCTGTCTCTTACGTTCCCACAGTATACTCCCGCGCCTTTCACTCGCACGTATCGCTTAAAAGCGGCGACGGGTAAGCTGCCGGTGGCCGGGTTACGTTTCTTTCTAATTAAAACGTTTTTAACCAAAAAGCTACTATCTTAGCTTGGTATCACTTCATAACGCAATGGTATTTGGAGATAGACAACGTGAAATTTAAGTCATTTTGCTAACGAAAACTGGTGATAGTACTATCCATATGAACAACTTTTACTATGGAGCCAACCCTGAAACCGTAAAAAAAATATCAGCTGTTCCATAGAAAAGTTAAATACCTACTCGACCCAAATGTGTGAAACAGCTGATATTTTATTCACGATTTCAGGTTTGGCTTCATAGTTAAAGTTGTTCATACGTGGGACGCACTATAAGTTTCCGGAATGAATATGAAAAAATACTATTAAAGGTACAAAATTAATTTATTGTTTTTCAAAATAATCTCCCTTGGCGTCTATGCACTTTTTCATTCGATCAAACCAGTTTTGAAAACTTTTGTGCCACTCCCCTGTGGTGACCTCTGAAACATGTTTTTCATACTCCTCGACAGCCTCTTCTGGTGATGAAAATCGTTGACCGCGTAATTGGTTCTTAATTTTTGGGAACAGAAAAAAGCCACAAGGTGCCAGGTCGGGACTGTATGCAGGATGACTCATGAGTTCTACATTTTTCCTCTTCAAAAAGTCGTTTGTCTGTCTGGCCGTGTGAGAACTAGCATTGTCGTGGTGCAGGATGATACGGCGTTTACGGTTATTTTTACGGAGTTCGTCAATAACTTCCGGCAAACAAATGGTCGTGTACCAGTCACTATTCACGGTACGACGATTCTCTAAAGCAACAGTAGCCACGTGTCCAGTTTTATTAAAAAAAGAAGCAATCATCCGCTTAGATGCACTTTTCACGCGCGCCACTTTGGTTGGTTTCGGCTCATCTTGAAAGTCCCATACGCTCGATTGCTGCTTTGTTTTGGGATCGTAGCAATAAATCCATGTTTCGTCACCTGTTACTATGTCCCACACCAAATTTGACGCACCTTCGTTGAATCTGGTAAGCATGGCACTGCACCAAGTGACGCGGTCCGTTTTTTGAGCCTCGGTCAAGTTGTGTGGGATCCACCGCGAGCACAGCTTTCTCACACCCAAATGTTTGTGTAGGATTGATTGTTTTTGACTCATGCCTATTTCTAAGGATGCGCGAATTTCATGGTAGGTCACATGCCTGTCTGTTTCAATCATATGGCGCACAGCATCGATGTTTTTGTTGGTCACAGCGGTGGACGGCCGACCATCGCGAGATTCGTCACTGAGATTGATACGACCACGCTTGAATTCTGCAAACCAGCTATAAACAGTCGTCTTGCATGGTGCTTCATTGCCAAAAGCTGTTTCAAGCCGAGCGATGCTCTGTTGAGCTGTCAAATTACACTTAAAATCGTAGAAAATCATACTACAAAAATTTTCCCGAGTTAAATCCATGTTGATGCAGACACACAATTTTTTAAATGGCGCCACAAGGTAAAAACAAAAGACAGTCAGATGAAACAAACTGCATTCTGCAGCCAAAGAGTTCTATTTTCAAATGTTGCAATAAATTTTTAAATATTGTTTATGTAAGTGGCCAGTTCCGGAAACTTTTAGTGTTACCTATGTATGGACGAGCACTATCACCAGTTCTCGTTAACAAAATGATTTAAATTTCACATTGTATAAATATCTTCATCACATTTTAAAGATATATTTGTTTGAGTCTTTTTATGCAGATTACAATTAGGAACGCCAGAGTTTTGAATGAAAATGGTCATGTGTTAGAAACTAGTATCAGAAGATTGTACTGCTCAGGAGGACAGAGATAGAATTTATTCACCCAGGAGACGGCAATAGAACAGAATCATAATATGATTCATCCAAAGTGGCCTTACTGAAGACGTCACGCAAGTACAACGCTTAAGACATTCACTTTCTGAATTCTGTGTAATGTGATAGACGTTTATTAAGCTACACCGTCTGCAACAGGCCGACTAAGCCCAATATACATTCCATGTATATTATCTATACTAATAAAGTAGTAAAAAAGTCGTGTCTGAACATTGAATATTTTTGCGAGTATGAAAAAGAAAAATATTTTTGTGTTCCGTTTTAACCCGAGAACCACTAAACGGGTTTGAATGCGGTTTTGTATTACCATCGGAGTGACCCAGATCAACATATAGGCCCTAAGGGGCCGTTCAAGTATTACGTAAGCAGATTTATTACAATTATTTACCCCCCCATCCCCCTTGTCAGCAAAAGTAAGCAAAGCTCTTACCCCCTCCCCCCATGCTTACGTAAACATTTTTCAATTATAAATATATATTTTTTTATATTATAATGTTATAATTATAATTTTAAAAATAAGAAAATAGATTTAGGATAGAGATTAGATTTTACTGATACAGTATTCAACATAGAGTAAGGGGCAAAAATATACCGATGACGTAATCATCATCTAGACTCCCCTACCCCCCATGTCATCGAAAATAAGCAAAACAAAGACCCCCCCCCCTCCCATAGCGCTTACGTAATACTTGAACGGCCCCTAAGGGCTGTTGATAAAATAACCGTCAAGCCGAAAACTGTCGATAATAGTTTTTAACTTACGCGCAAATTAAAGTTACGTTAATTGAAAGAAACATCCACGCGAGCGAAGCCGCGAGAAAAAGCTAGTGTGAAAATAAAATCTTCGCACCCGGAAATGATATACTCCTACCTGGTTCAATCGAACGCAACGCCAATTTCAATACTACTTCACATTTGTAGAGAACGGGTCCAGACCAGACGGCTAAGTTGGCAGCCCGTCTCCGTGTAAACGGGATGGTGTAAGACTCACTTGTCGGGCGACAGCGCGCACAACTCGGACAGCTTCCTCTTGAGGTCGAGGTAGGTCCCCTCGGAGTTGACGCGCACGCCGTACTTCATCGGCACCGACCCGTCCAGCAGGATCACTGCACAACGGACACGCATTACTTACACTCCTCGAGGAGGTCACGGGTTTATCCCACATGGGCACATTTCTGTTCGGTCTGCGGACTTTGGAAGGCACGTTGAGGCGCTTAGGCATGCCACCGTTTTAGTAAAAAACTTGATAACCCGTTTCTCTGTTGTTTTTCGTTATAGACTAAAGTTTGCGACCTCTATAGTTTAAAACACGCATTTACAAAGTCACAATCTGGCTGAAATGTATAATTTTGGTATATTTACAATTTAAGGCAAGAAAACAAATCTGTCTGGATTGATATCTTTAAATTAAAATCAATATTCAAAATTTTGGCAAAATGGTGCCTTTTCAAATGTCAAGTACCAGATGATAGAGGTCTTACACTTTGGTCTATAACGAAAAACAACTGAGAATAGGATTATGAAGTTTTGTACTAAAACGGTGGCGGGGCTATGCGCCTTAAGCTGTGGGTTCAAGTTTGTACCCAAACAGGGCTCACCGCCCATCACGCTGGGACGTATTAGTGGTAGGAGAACGTGCGCGGGAGTACGAGTGCGGAATGGGACTTGCATTTCACGGTGATGGGTGGATGGACGTACTCGGGAACACCTCTGACACCCCCTCGGAGAACCATGTCGTAACGATGTATTTTATACTCTTAATACAATTAAGAAAATATTTTGAAAAACGGGTATACTCATTAGGGTTCCTCGAAATTCCACTTTTTTCTTCCGTACATTTTGCAAAACTTTGAATCAAATGCGGTGGCAGAAGATGTAGTCCAATATGTTTTATTTTAGAGCAATTTTTAGATCGTTTCAAAGTAATTTCACTATTAAAACAAAAAATTTAAAAAAGCGAGTTTCGTATGGCCCCCCGCTCCTCACCTCTAATCTCGACCGGCACGTAGGACTCCATCGGCAGCGGCAGACTGAGCATGTTGAACGCGTCGAACCGCACCGACTCGTGCCCGCACGCGCCGCATCGCACCTTCGACTTGAGCTGTCCGTAGAACAGTTCGGTCACTATCGACTTGTTGCGCGCAGTGTGCTGCTCCCACGCCTCTGTCGCCACTACCTGTTGGGTTGTCATAGTAACGGTTTACCGAATAAATGGCATAAGAAACGGGTACGTTTGGATAATCTATAGTGACGGTGGTTGTTCACGCGGATATGGAGTGTAGTTTTACCTATGTAGAACGCCGGACAGTGTCGGCATTCTAGTAGGTATGGTCTAGGAGATACTGAATAAAAAAGCGAGTCATTTTGTTATGAAAATCTAAATCTAGCTAGCTAGCTAAAGCTGTTGCATTTACCTAGAGCGGTCAAGTAAATACACAAAAAGCATGGCGGGTAGGAATAATGACAATGGAATTTTCGGTGTTTGACCATAGTTTTTTATATGAGTAATGTTGACAGTTGTGACTTTCAAATCTAATCAAAATCAAAACTTTTATTTCAACTTTCACACATACGTATTATTCGTAAAGCTCATTCGGTCCAACAGTCATAAGAAGTAAAAAGCCCACAGAGTGAGCACGTGACCGGCGCTGTTATTCAGCCGCACCCACCTGGTCGCGCTTGTCGTTGGAGTGTGGCATAGGCGGCAGGTCGGTGGCGCGGTTGAGGTCTTCGTGCAGCTTGTCGAGCAGCCAGGCGAGCAGCTCCTGCGCGTCGTGCTGCCCCCCTCCGGCCAGGTCGCGCGCCCACCGCGACACGCACCAGCGCACGCGCAGCGGAGCCACGGAGCGCGCGCTGCACGACCACACCTGCAGAGAGGGGGTATTTTTTGTTATTTTTGATTTGTATTGATAAACAACTATCGTGGCTTCAATTCACATTCACATTCTGTGAAGATCAATATTTCAATAATTCGATTAATAAAAGCAACTAAAAAATTCTCTATAGCTAAATAGATTGAACAGAATAGAATAGAATAGAATAAGCTTTTATTTACCAAAAATTAATTAACATTTATGATCTTCAACTTAAAATTAAAGTTCAATACATTTACCAGTGGTCCCCAAAACTAGGTCGAGCCTGAACCGCGGGGGCCTCATACATTTTGTGATCGTATTGACAAAATAATGAACATGGCAGGTTATCCTGATCATCATTATAGTATTTAACAAAAATATTGTATAATTTGAGTAATATTTGCAAATGGTTATGTGTAAAAGTATCTATGTATATTAATATTATCAAAAATATTCGTTATAAATTTACAAAATAGTTTTCAAGAGTATGTGTAGTAAATGCGAGGGTGTGTAAGTGTGTATGTTTGAAACCAAAATGTGGTAACGGAACGCAACCGCTGCCCTGCCTCCCTCTCTTCCGCCATATGTGTGTATCACGGTATTTGTGGGTGGCTAATAAAGCCTGTGAATTAATTAATTTCATTGAGTGTTTCATTATTAAACCATCACAAAAGTATTCCTTGGATCACAGTGCATCACCACAAGTGTTTGCTGGATTCTGTAATGACTATAAGTTACTACAAATTGGCGACGAAAAGTAGAACCGGCGTGTGTGAAAGGCAGCCATATTTTATTTTGTTTCGCGTGCGTGGTTGCAGCAGCAAGCAGCCAACATTGTAAAGTTTATGGAACCTAGCGCCACCTGGTGTTCATGTTGAGTACTAATCTTGACAACAGCTGTCAGTGTCATTGTGATTTTAAGTTTACAAAATAAATTAAACAGCTAATGGAAGAGCTTATAGAGAAAATAAACTCTGGAAAAACCGCATGGATTCAAGAAGTACCTAAGGAATTGTTATTAAAGTTAGCAAAACAATTTAACTTTATATCGGAAGAAGACAATCCTACGATTGACGAGCTTCGAAGATTGCTACGAAATCATATAAAAACGAAAGACATTTCGGACGTACCTGAAAAAGTATCCACGACAATTATGTTGCCATCAAGCCTCGATAACTTTAACGGGGGCAAGTGGAATAGTTATGTGGAACAATTAAATTGTTACATGTTGTTGCATGATATACCTGAAGAAAAAAAAGTCCCACTTCTGTTGACTAAACTGAGTAGTGGGGTCTATGAAAACCTGTCAGGATTGTGTTCGCCTACTTCACCAGTGAAACTGTCATATGATGAGCTTTGTCAAAAGTTAGAGAACTTTTATCATCCAAAAACAAATGTGGCAATGCATAGAGCAAAATTTAGAGACAGAAAACAAGAAGGAACGGAAACTATTAAAGATTACCCGTTAGCCTTGCGGAAAATTACAAAGGACTGTGACTTCAAGGATGTTGATGAACAGCTTAAAGAAAGATTACTGAATGGTGTAAACAACGAAACGATTCGATACGAGTTACTGAAAATTGCAGAAAAATCTTTGAATGAGTTGACAACTACTGCAGAAACTGCAGAAATGGCCTTCAATATGTCACACAAGAATAGCACCAGGACGGTGGATATGTTTGCTCTGAAAACTTCTAGATCAACACCATCCAAGTTTTCATCGAAAACTCAAGGTTCAGGCAGAAGTAAGCAGCAGTTAATGTCCTCGCAAATAAAGTGCTTTTGTTGTGGTAAGATGGGGCATATGCGAAATGAATGTACATTGAAGAACAAATTTTGTAGCGAGTGTGGACAGCAGGGACATGTGTTTAAAACGTGTATGAAGAAAAATATAAAAACTGTATCAGTGGAAAGTGAAGACAATGGCAAAGAAGAGGAAAATTATCCTCTACAGAGCTACAGTGATGATGACAATTTTCAGGTTTTAAGTGTACAGAGTGCTACTTTAAGAAAGGTACCATCCCATTATTTAAAATTAAACATTAATGGTGTTTCGCTTGATTTTGAAGTTGACACTGGTTCTGATATAACTACTATAAACATAAGTGACAAAAATAAATATTTTCCAAATTTAAACCTGTCTCAGTCTGGTAGTCTGGTATAACATTGATAAATTTTAATCAAACAGCTTCAAAACCAATTGGAACCTTGAAAAATTTAAATGTTGTCTATGAAAAAGTTTCATGTAACAATCTGAGTTTGGTGGTGGTGCCAGATGGTCCACCTAGGATTCTCGGTAAAGATTGGTTATTTTACTTGAAAATGTGGCCACTGGATCTAACCCAAAATGTTAATGTGTGCTCTTCTATGTTGACTGTTGATCAATGTGTTAAGCAAATTAAAAAGGATTATCCTATTATTTTTGAACCAGGTTGGGGAAATTTCAAAAAGGCGTCTGTTTCTCTTAAAATAAAACCAAATACAGCTCCAAAATGCCTTCCTGCTAGAAGTGTGCCATTTTCTCTTAAATCAAAAGTGGAAGCTGAAATTAATCGCTTATTAGAGAATGGTCGCATAGCTCCAATTGAGTTCAGTGAATGGGGTACACCTGTTGTACCAGTTCTCAAAAATGATGGTTCTGTGAGATTATGTGGAGACTACAAAATTACTCTCAATCCTTATCTGGAGATTGACCATTTCCCACTTCCAACTATCAATCAAATACTATCAAATTTTGAAGGTAATGCTTTCTATTGTGAGCTAGATTTGAAAGAGGCATACCTACAGGCACCTCTGGATGAAGCATCACAGAAATTGACAACAATTATAACAGAGAAAGGAATATTTAAATATTTATACTTGCCATATGGGGTGAGTACGGGGCCGGGTTCTTTCCAGCGATTAATTGTACAGCTCCTATCTGGGTTGGAAGGAGTTGTGGTTTTTATTGACAATATTTACATAGCAGGAAAAACCATAGAAGAAACCAATTTACGGTTAAGGTTGGTGTTAGCGCGTTTTGCAGAAGCTGAATTAAAATTAAAACTTAATAAATGTAAATTTTTTCAGCAACATCTGACTGTTTTTGGATACCATGTGTCAAAAGAAGGTATCAGAGTAATTAAAGAAAATATAGAGCCTCTTTTGAAGTCACCACAACCTGAAAATATTAAAATGCTACGTTCGTTTTTAGGCAAAGTTAATTATTATAACAGGTTTTTGAAAAATTGTGCCACTATATTACAACCTTTATATAATTGTTTAAAGAATAAGCATTTCATTTGGACACCAGAGTGTGATATTGCATTTAAAAAGATTAAAACAGCATTAATGAATACAACAATGCTGGCTCATTATAATAATGACTTGCCTGTAATTCTAACCTGTGATGCATCTGATGGTGGTGTCGCTGCTGTGTTATCAATCAAAACAGAGGATGGTGTGGTTAAACCTGTGGCTTATGCCAGTAAAAAATTAACAGATACTCAATTAAAGTACCCCACCATAGAAAAGGAGGCCTATGCAATTATATTTGGAATCACAAAATTCTATGAGTATCTTTTTGCTCGTTCATTTGAACTTGAAACAGATAATTCAGCACTGGTGAGGATTTTTGGTTCCAAAAAGGGGATCCCTAAAATGGCCTGTAAAAGATTACAGCATTGGGCTATTTTCTTATCTGCATTTAACTACACAATCCGCCATATAAATTCAGATAAAAATCCTGCTGATTATTTATCTCGGAAACCAATTGATGATAAAAGTACATTTAGGCCTTCATTGTTAGATAGCAGTGAAGTTTGTATTCTAAATTATTTGTCATTATCAAATTTTGAAAATATTAATTGGAAAGATATTACAAAAGAAACACAAAAAAGTTTGTTGTTATCCACAGTAATGAGATACTGTGTAGATGGTTGGCCAGACAAAAATAATTTAAAGGAAAATTTTAAACCCTACTCTGATAGAAGAAATGAATTAAGTATAGATCAAGGATGTTTGTTATGGGGATTTCGTGTCATAGTTCCTGAAAATTTACAAAACATAGTCATGAATGAGCTACATGCCAGTCACTTAGGTACAAATAGGATGAAACAGATAGCGCGCTCTTATTTTTGGTGGCCAACAATCGATATGGACATTACTGATATAACAAGCTCATGTATAGTATGCTTACAAAAACGAAATGACCCTGAAAAAGTACCTCTGTCTACTTGGCCACCTGCACATTCTGTTTGGGAAAGATTACATGCTGACTTTTTGGGGCCAGTTGGTGGGAAAATGTTTCTTGTCATAGTGGACAGCTATTCCAAGTGGTCAGAGGCCTTTATAATGCCAAATATTACTGCTAATAAAACAATAACAGTTTTTAAAAATTTGTTCTCTAGATTTGGTTTTCCTCTCCATCTGGTGGTAGATAATGGGACGACATGGACCAGCAAAGAGTTCCGGGACTTTTGTAATTTAACCGGGGTTAGAATAAGTTACTCACCCCCCTATTATCCTGCTACCAATGGAGCGGCTGAACGATTTGTCCAGACTTTTAAGAGTCACATTAAGAGAATTGTAGAAAGTGGACATACTTTAGAGTATGCTATAAACTTATTCTTATTTGATTATAGAACAAGTGTTCATCGTGCTACTGGTGTAAGTCCTGCAAAATTAATTTTCGGAAGGGAGTTAAGAACTAGGTTTTCGCTTTTGAGACCACAACCTGTAAGTTCGAGATTAGAGATTAATGCTGAAAATTTAAAAAAATTTAGTAAAGGGGATAGAGTTGTAAATTTTTGTATCGGGGAAAAGGTAATGGCAAGGGATTATAGGAACAATAAAAATAAATGGATTTTGGGGGAGGTGAAAGAGTGTCTAACACCAGGCGTGACATATACAGTTGAAATTGAGGGACGATGCATAAAGCGTCATGCCAACCAATTGATAAAATGTACACTGCCAGATTAAATAATATTTATCCACTGTTTAGATATATTATGTTGTAGTTTAAGTTCTTACTATTTTGTCTTTTAGTTTAGTTCTTTTTGTAGTGGAGGAGAGTGTGGTAACGGAACGCAACCGCTGCCCTGCCTCCCTCTCTTCCGCCATATGTGTGTATCACGGTATTTGTGGGTGGCTAATAAAGCCTGTGAATTAATTAATTTCATTGAGTGTTTCATTATTAAACCATCACAAAAGTATTCCTTGGATCACAGTGCATCACCACAAGTGTTTGCTGGATTCTGTAATGACTATTAGTTACTACACAAAAGAAGGTACCCGTGTACTTTTGCTATAATAATATTACATAATAAATATAAATAAATGCATATAAAGCCCAGTTTAACAGTTTTAAGGATATACTACTTAAGTTTCTTGAGGAAATCTTCCGTAGCTTCGTAGGCCATTGTTTTAAGCCACGTTTGGATGGTAGTGTTTGCTTCTTTTATAGAAGACCTTTTAATATCGCAGAGTTTAACTACTCTGTTGTAGATAAAAGGGAACATATATTCTGAAAATTTCTGTGCAAAAGTAGTTTTTACTAAGATAGACCGGGCTCGGAATACTCTTTTTTTCAGTAAGGATGGATAATCAGGAGACGCTATAATTTTGCGATGAGTTGCTAGTGAAGCTTTCAACAGGTAAATCTGTCGTACGTTCAGAACAGCTGCCTCTTTGTATAGTGTTTCAGTGTGGTACTGGAAAGGTCTCTTATACATGACTTTAAGAAGGGACCGTTGTGCTCTCTCTAACTCTATCAACACTGTTTTCCCAACTCCTCCCCAGGTGGTGATACAGTAGCTCAAAATTGATTCGCAGAGAGCAGTGTATACTAGATTAAGCACTCTTTTATCCGCTGAGTTACGAAGAAGTTTCATGACGTAAATAAGCTTTCGTACCCTTTTTGCAACAGTTGTTACATGTGTTTTAAAAGAAAGAGTCTGATCAATAGTAACACCGAGGTACTTAATAGAGTCAGCACGGTCCAGTGTCTCGCATGAGCAGTCAAAGGGGTTATTACACGCAGAGTGGATTTTTACGTGAGTTGGTTCTTTGGGCTCTGACGCACGTGTCTTGTAGAAGCATAGATACTTTGTTTTTTTAGCATTGAGCGAAAGTAGGTTATTATCAAGCCAGCTACGGTGAAGGTACACCATCCTTCAAATATTGGATGGATTCGATTGATGGTTCTTGGTGGAATATCATCTTGAATAAATTATACACAAATTCTTGTACTTTTATTCCACATATATTTATTTTTATTCTAACTTAGGCTACCGGTTTCGTATTACACATCATCGGGCCAACAAATTATTAACTATCCTTGAACAGGATTCACCTCTGTTTATTTTATATTTGCTTGTTAAAAATGTTTTCTTTTGTTTTCTTTCTGTCATGTTAAATAATTAATAATTTGTTGGCCCGATGATGTGTAATACGAAACCGGTAGCCTAAGTTAGAATAAAAATAAATATATGTGGAATAAAAGTACAAGAATTTGTGTATAATTTACACCATCCTTGTCTAGCTCCTCTATATATGTTATAAATCATTGAAATTTTTGTACAGAGACCGCACCCGGTGGCCAGATGTAAGATATTATCCTTTCACTTTAACTGTCAGTTAGACTGTGGCTCGTTACCACCCTCATGATGCCGCTTTTAGGCAGACTTAATCTTAAGATATATGGCTTTTAAAATAAATAAGATTAAAAACAAAAAACCGTTGACGTCACAGCGGCGTGTGCTATCGGACAGCAGCCGAGTACATTCGTATTCATCATTAAATCTGTGAACACAAAATATCATTTTATCATTTACTCATTCCGCACATAGCAATCGAACGCCGAACATTTTGATCCTTCGAGCCGGATCCATAGTCCATAGGTCACTAGTTTAAATCCGGTTCGAAGGACCAAAATGTTCGGCGATCCATGGATATATTGTGCGTAAAAAGTAAATAATAAAATTATATTTTGTGGCCGATTTCGGTCATCCACGCCCACTTGAAAAACTAATCCTATATATAAAAGAACAATGTCTAACCTCTTTACAAAGCTCCCCGTACCGCAACGCGAGCGCCCCCTTCGTGCCGAGCGGGTTGGTCGTGTTCACTTCGTACAGGTGCATCCCGGAGTTGAAGTAGCGCGTCAGGGGGCCCGTGTTCCACACCTGCGACCAATATCTACTGTTAACTAATTGTAAGGAATAATTTGCGTGCCGCTGGCGTCCATTAAAAGTGAAACGGTGTGTCCGTAAGGACAGCCATCACGCGCAAACCTTCATACGTAACGCAAACGAATTCTTTATAATATTTTATAAGAGTCCATTCACATTATATGAATCAACGCAAATCAGGTTGTGCAGCCCCGTGGCGCCGGGGACGTCAGGCGCCAGCCAGGTGCCGCGCCGCGCCATGTGGCTCCCACTAGTGGGGGTCCCGGCCGTGCTCATTCAGATACATGTTGTTGTGTTATCTCACCGACTGTAGCGCCGCGTTCATGAAGCAAGTGTTGCCGAGATTGTGCAGCCCCGTGGCGCCGGGAAGGTCAGGCGCCAGCCAGGTGCCGCGCCGCGCCATGTGGCTCCCATTAGTGGGGGCCCCGGCCGTGTTCATTCAGATATATGTTGTTGTGTTATCTCACCGACTGTAGCGCCGCGTTCATGTAGCAAGTGTTGCCGAGGTTGTGCAGCCCCGTGGCGCCGGGGACGTCAGGCGCCAGCCAGGTGCCGCGCCGCGCCATGTGGCTCCCACTAGTGGGGGCCCCGGCCGTGTTCATACTGGAACATTATAATGGACAAGTTTGAATTAGCTTTTATTAGTTACTAGCGACTCGCCCCGGATTCACAAGTTCGGATAAAGTCAGTGTAAGACAGTGCCCTAAAAAGCTTTTTTGACGACTTAATTCCGAAGCAAAAGAGGTGTGTCGGGATCGAATCAGATGGAAATCTGTAGTCTGGGAGACAGGCGTGAGTATATGTATACGTATGTTAATTACGAATCGCCAATATGTTTCATGTACAGACTAATTAATGTGAACCCGTTATACATTTAACCTTCTTCGTGAAATTTTCTAAATGGTGAAAACTACACTAAAATCCACTTGGAAGTTTTAAGCTAGTGTACAGACAACAGATTGCGACTTCGTTCTTCGGTATTCAGAGAAAGAGCAAGTAACCTCAAAGCGCCAATCTCCTCAGGCCACGTGAGATCCGGGTTCCTGAGCTCCAACAGCAGCCGCTGCCGCTCGTCGAGGCCGAGCTCCGCGAGTGTGGGCCGCTCGTCGTCCAGCAGCACGCAGCTACTCGCGCCACTCACGGCCCACAGCCGCATGTCCTCACGCGCGAGCCCGAGCGCCGAGCAGAGGAACTCGCATACCTGCGCCGACAACATTACATATTACAAATAGAAAGAAAACACCTTTATTTCGATGCTACCATCCATCAACCTGCACATAGGCCTTTCCAATATTTCACCACTGTTGGCGGTCCTCCGTCTGCCTCACCCAGCCGCCACCCAACCTTGCATAGTTCATCAATACAGTGCGAGGAGGACTCGTGCCCTAAGGATTCCGTCGTTTTAAACACAAACTTATTCCCCGTATAGTTATGAAGACCAACTTAACTTGAAACTTATGATATTTGTATATATTGTAATGGTGAGATCTTTACTTAAACAAAGTAGCTTGTTTCCTGGGTAATTTTGCTGTAAATAAAATAAAAACGATTTTCTATGTGAAATCCAATAATGTTGAAGGTGTTGTGTAGTATGCAGGTGTGCCGCGTACCTGTCTGACAGTGGCGAGCCGCGAGAAGGCGGCGGTGTAGGCGAGCTGTCGCTCGGGCGGCGCCGGCGCGCTGCTGTACATCGACACTGCGCCCCCCACCCCGCCGACCGAGTTCACCCCTGCATGCGTATACCAATTTATTTTGTAAAATAGGTACAATAAAGTACAAACAAACAAAGTACCTACAGGGCAAAATTTATCTTTGAAAAAATGAATGTGTACAAAGAAAATATAATTATTTTATATTGTGATTATCGTCTACACAGTCAAATCCATGCCGGAGACCCAGCAATGACCCCGTTCCGCAACATACGCAAAATATAATTCAGACCCATACTAATTGTGTCGAGGTTGCTATCAAACAAATATATTATAGGCCCTGACCACCCACCGAGTCCACAGCACGAACCCGGCCGCACAAACAAAAGTCATCTTCACATAATACGGGAAATAAATAGAAAATTGCAAGGTTATCTAAGTTTAATAAAATTGTACACCTGCATAAAATAAAAATTATAGGAATATATATTATATAAACATAATTAAGACAAATAAATGAGTTGATAGATAAGTAAACTTTAAAGAAAAATAATACCTAATTTCACCCATTAGATTAGTCTTGCTAAGAAGGGCAAGAAACTTAGCAAGATCATGTCTTTTTTGTGTCAAAATAGCGTAAATGTAGCGTCGCGGACAAAGACTGACTTATCCGAGTGATGGTCTATAACTTTATGTAAACAGTTGAACATTTGGGAGAGTAAAGTGGAAAACGAATGTGGTAAAGAAGACTCTACCACCCACTCCACGTTCTTTCGAACCGACAATCGTTAAGAACAAAAGAAAGTTAAAATTATATCGGCAGAAAAGACTAAAGTCAAAGGATGTTCGTTGTCACTAGTCAACGTCGCATTCCTTCAAGAGTTTGGGTACTCACTCTGTGGGCTCGGTGCGTGCCTCAGAATCTTCAGGTGAAGTGGGTACAGCTCTAACTCGACATCAGAGTTCGGTGGTCTGATCACCTGAAAGTTATTCATTTAAATTATGCACTTTTCATTATAGGTTACGGAGACGGAAGAACAAAAGGAACATTTGTTTTGTGACATTCGTGACGTTTATTTGGGATACTTAGGTAATAGAAGAGCTTGTATGACTAGATTGATGGATGTAGAAGAAGCAAAAGAGGTGTGTCAGGATCGTACCAGATGGAGATCTGTAGTCTCTGCGTACCCCTCTGGGAGACAGGCGTGAGTATATGTATGTATGTACTTAGGTAATAATTATAAGAAACAATGGAACATATTTTAACTCGATATACATACAAAACTATGATGTGTTTTCTTTCGTTTTGATAGAGTATCGTATCTGCTTCAAAAGGCTGCCTTTTTTAGATTGTTTTGTTTGAACGTTAAAGTGTCTGTGCTGCGCCAGTATGACGTCACGACGCAAGTGATAGTGTTACCTGTCTCGGCAAGGGGTCGGGACCGCCGTACCACAAGGCGAGCGCTCTCCACAGCGCGTCCGGCACCAGCTCAAAGTCTCTGTGCTGCGCCAGTGTGACGTCACGACGCAGGTGGCCTCCTTCACCGGTCAGCGTGCGGACCTGGAAAGAAAGCGTTTATTTACAGAAACAGGTAACTTTTAGGCCAACATGTGTCGGACTACGAATTCGTAAATTGAGGTCTCTTTGGACATATCAGCTCTGGTAAAAGTCAAAGTAATTGTTGCGAGTCCCGCGGCCTTATCAAGATTTACTGGCATATTGAGTAAGAATACTAACACGACTATGTTATCAATACAATCCTGATTTAAATATAATCATTTAAGTTAAGCTCAAGACCGTTATACGCTGACTCGACACATGGGTGTAGCTCGGCTCTCGTTGCAAGTGTTAAAGCGCCGGCCGCAGACACTAAATACCTTTTTTTACGCTTCTTAAGACGACAATAACACAGAAGATATTATAAATCAGTACATAAACTTCAAAAAAACGCCCTGAATCGATACACACACACAGACGCGTGCTTTTACACGCCGTCTCGGGGATTGTCGCGGAACGTTAGCGTCGGTTGGCAGTCGCCGTGTCATAAGGTCGCTTTTAGAGTTCGCCCGAAATGCTGCCAGCCCTAACGGCGTAGTAGGTAATTATCTCGAGAATACCGTAGAGTTTCCCTACTACTGTGACAATAGTGTAGTACCTTGTACATGTTGGGCGCCAGGAGCCGCTTGTTGTCGATGGGTCCCGGATGTCGCACCGCGCTCGTGCCGCTGCTTACTCCCGAGCTGCTCGCGCTGCCCAGCGACGCAGAGTCGCACCGGTACAGCAGCGAGCCCATCGACTCTGCGGGTACAATGGAAAATATTAAGCACAAAATCATCTAACACTTCATCGTTATCAGAATTGAGACTTAGATTCAGATTTTTATTCAGTACATGCGACAAATCGCTCTTATACACCTCAAAGTTGTACAAATCTACTTAAGTACCACAATATAATATAAATTAATAACAATATTTCTTATTAGTATAAAAGGTATGTCTTACAAATACATATACTAAAATAAAAAAATTGAGCTATAGAATATAAAATTTATTTTTCAACTTAATGCCTATAAATAAAGCTCCCACGAGCCCTAGCTTGTCGACAGGCGCAGTCGGGCGCGGCGGCGGTGTGGCTCGCCCAGTGCGCCCACCACTCGCTAGACACAGGTACACAACTATAACTAGCTACATGTTACCTGTGCTGGTGCTAGTGAAGCTCTCGTCAGTGGTAGTCTCGTCGCGAGCCCTAGCTTGTCGTCAGGCGCAGTCGGGCGCGGCGGCGGTGTGGCTCGCCCAGTGCGCCCACCACTCGCTAGACACAGGTACACAACTATAACTAGCTACATGTTACCTGTGCTGGTGCTAGTGAAGCTCTCGTCAGTGGTAGTCTCGTCGCGAGCCCTAGCTTGTCGACAGGCGCAGTCGGGCGCGGCGGCGGTGTGGCTCGCCCAGTGCGCCCACCACTCGCTAGACACAGGTACACAACTATAACTAGCTACATATTACCTGTGCTGGTGCTAGTGAAGCTCTCGTCAGTGGTAGTCTCGTCGCGAGCCCTAGCTTGTCGACAGGCGCAGTCGGGCGCGGCGGCGGTGTGGCTCGCCCAGTGCGCCCACCACTCGCTAGACACAGGTACACAACTATAACTAGCTACATGTTACCTGTGCTGGTGCTAGTGAAGCTCTCGTCAGTGGTAGTCTCGTCGCGAGCCCTAGCTTGTCGACAGGCGCAGTAGGGCGCGGCGGCGGTGTGGCTCGCCCAGTGCGCCCACCACTCGCTAGACACAGGTACACAACTATAACTAGCTACATGTTACCTGTGCTGGTGCTAGTGAAGCTCTCGTCAGTGGTAGTCTCGTCGCGAGCCCTAGCTTGTCGACAGGCGCAGTCGGGCGCGGCAGCGGTGTGGCTCGCCCAGTGCGCCCACCACTCGCTAGACACAGGTACACAACTATAACTAGCTACATGTTACCTGTGCTGGTGCTAGTGAAGCTCTCGTCAGTGGTAGTCTCGTCGCGAGCCCTAGCTTGTCGACAGGCGCAGTCGGGCGCGGCAGCGGTGTGGCTCGCCCAGTGCGCCCACCACTCGCTAGACACAGGTACACAACTATAACTAGCTACATGTTACCTGTGCTGGTGCTAGTGAAGCTCTCGTCAGTGGTAGTCTCGTCGCGAGCCCTAGCTTGTCGACAGGCGCAGTCGGGCGCGGCGGCGGTGTGGCTCGCCCAGTGCGCCCACCACTCGCTAGACACAGGTACACAACTATAACTAGCTACATGTTACCTGTGCTGGTGCTAGTGAAGCTCTCGTCAGTGGTAGTCTCGTCGCGAGCCCTAGCTTGTCGACAGGCGCAGTCGGGCGCGGCGGCGGTGTGGCTCGCCCAGTGCGCCCACCACTCGCTAGACACAGGTACACAACTATAACTAGCTACATGTTACCTGTGCTGGTGCTAGTGAAGCTCTCGTCAGTGGTAGTCTCGTCGCGAGCCCTAGCTTGTCGACAGGCGCAGTCGGGCGCGGCAGCGGTGTGGCTCGCCCAGTGCGCCCACCACTCGCTAGACACGAGGTACCAGAACTGTCCCACTTGGTACCCCCGGGCAGACGCGCGCCGCAGCCATCCCATCACTAGGGAATTTAAAAGTCATGTCAAGTTTGTAGGACTAAATGGTTCTTAAACTTCTTAAATCATCATTTATTTCTCAGAAAATAAATGTTTAAATGTAATTAATTAACATTATATATAGCTGCAATACGGTGACTGACTCACTCATTGACATGGTTGTTTGGGTGGAAGGGGGGGTTTTACACTAATATGATGTAGGGGGGGGTTGTAGTCGACCATTATGGGAGTACCAATAAAATCTGACATTTCAATTTTTTTGACATTTGACATGACTTTTATGACGTCAAAGTGAGGTCGTTTGTATGGGATTTCACCGAGCTGGCGAAGCCAGCGAGCACAAAATTACTACCGGGGGGGTTGGCGGGCTGGCGCAGCCAGCTCGCCTACCCCCCCGGTAGGAATTTTGCCTATCGCTGGAAGAAATTCATACTGGCTACTCGGTCGTTTTTTTTCGAACCCCCCCCAATGTTTGGTACCATGTATGGGGGTCGAAATTAGTGTATGGGAACTAAATTCATACTGAATATTCGGTCGTTTTTGACAATTCATACTGGATATTCGGTCGTTTATCGTTACTTTCGAGCTGGCCCAGCCAGCAAGCACAAAATTACTACCGGGGGGGTTGGCGGGCTGGCGCAGCCAGCTCGCCCACCCCCCCGGTAGGAATTTTGCCTATCGCTGGAAGAAATTCATACTGGCTACTCGGTCGTTTTTTTTCCAACCCCCCCCCCCCAATGTTTGCTACCATGTATGAGAGTCAAAGTTAGTGTATGGGAACTAAATTCATACCGAATATTCGGTAGTTTTGGAAAATTCATACTGGATATTCGGTCGTTTTTGACAATTCATACTGGAAATTCGGTCGAAATAATAATTCATACCGTATATTCGGTTGTTTTTTGTAACCCCCCCCGCATTTTTAGTAGTTTCAATATAAGTTGACGTATTCCTATGGGACAAAATTCATACTGAATATTCGGTCGAAATTTTCGTAACCCCCCCCCGCATTTTTAGTACTATCCATGAAAGTTGACGTATTCCTATGGGACAAAATTCATACTGTATATTCGGTCGAAATTTTCGTAACCCCCCCCGCATTTTTAGTACTATCCATGAAAGTTGACGTATTCCTATGGGACAAAATTCATACTGGATATTCGGTCGAAATTTTCGTAACCCCCCCCGCATTTTTAGTAGTATCAATATGAGTTGACCTATTTGTATGGGACAAAATTCATACTGGATATTCGGTCGAAATTTACGTAACCCCCCCCGCATTTTTAGTACTATCCATGAAAGTTGGTCTATTTGTATGGGAAAAAATTCATACTGAATATTCGGTCAAGTATGACATTTTCGGACCCCAAAATTTTCGGAACGCAACCCGGGGTCCGAAAAAAAAAAAAATATTTTAAAATGTTTAAAATTTTTTTTTTCTTTTAGCCATATCTCCGCAACGGTTGGGCTTGGAACCCCCAAACTTGGACCCCGGGGGTCCGAAAAAAGTTTTCTTTCATTTAAAAAAATTTTTATCCGAGGCGCGAAAAAATTTTTGTTTTGGCCATATCTCCATGACGGTTGGGCTTGGAACCCTCAAACTCGGACCCCTGGGGTCCAAAAAAAAATCTCTTTCCTTTCAAGGGGTCCATTCATTTTCGGCCCATATCTCCCAAACCAATGAAGATAGACCCCTGTTCAGGGGGTCCGTTTGAAAGGGCTCGCCGAGATCTACCCGAATATGCAAAAAAAATTTTTGACATTTTTGACATTATTGACATTATTTTTTTAAATTGCTATAACTTCGGAACGGTTGGTGCTACAGCTACGCGGTTTTCACCATAGTGAATGGCATCAAAACGGCCACAATTTGGCAAAAAAAAATTTGACATTTTTGACATTTTTTTTTTAAATTGCTATAACTTCGGAACGGATGGTGGTAGCGCTTCCGGGTTTGCACTCGAATGATGAGTATCACAGGCTCTTCCCGACCGATGACATTTTTGACATTTTTGACATTCTTTTTTTTAAATTGCTATAACTTCGGAACGGATGGTGGTAGCGCTTCCGGGTTTGCACTCGAATGATGAGTATCACGCGCTCTTCCCGACCGATGACATTTTTGACATTCCTTTTTTTAAATTGCTATAACTTCGAAACGGATGGTGGTAGCGCTTCCGGGTTTGCACTCGAATGATGAGTATCACGGGTTCTTCCCGACCGATGACAAATTTTGACATTTGACAACTGTCAAAAAATGTCAATCGCGTTTATTCAACCGATCGCCCTGAAATTCAGTTTCCACACGTTTTCAAGGTTGCTCTTTGTATTACAATACGTGGACATACTTACTGAGCCCGGAGGAAGCGGGCGCGAAGCCGCAGGCTGAGCGCACGCTTCCGGAGGTCAGACATTCCAGAACTATGACGAGGGTGCGCACCGCAGGTGCGCGGCCGAGTCATCAAGTCAAACAACATGACTCTACCGTTCATCGAGGGACGATGTCGCGCACCGTAGGTGCGCGGCAGAGTCCAACAAAATGCCCAATGACTCTTTTTCACACATCTTCCAACCGATGACAGGTTTTGACACTCGACACACATCCCATCCTCTGTCAATCACAGATTTTATACAGATTGCCAATACTTCACTGTAGTTCAAGTCCTATTCGTCACTGATTCAAAGAAAAAACGCACATACAAAAGACAAGAAAAAAAAAAAAAAAAGGCACAACATATCTCGCGGGCTGCCTGCAGCCCGCGCACCACGCAAAACACTAGTATTATATATAAAGATATAACAGCAGTGTCGGACTGGCCAGAGACAGGGAAGTTTTTGCCAACCGGGCCCTTGATAGATAGATAACTTCTTTATTCCAATTCCACAGCATAACACCACAACTAAGAAATAGCACAATACATCATAAAAACACGAATAAAACCTTATAAACTATGTAAGTGCTGTGATAGTGGAAAGGGTCCTCGGCTCAGCATAATGCAGAGGCAAGCCACTGCGCTTATTTTCAGTTGAGGCCCATTGAGGCCTTGCGTCCACGGGCCTCTACAGGCTTAGTACCTACACTACATGCAAAATAGTTCAGAAGAGATATTTTCAAAGTTCATTCTCTTCGTCTTATGATTCTGCAATACTACTTATTTCATAATTTGTCTCAATATCGAACCTTCTTTTTAGATATTAAAATGAAACAGGAATTTATGTAATATATTAATTGTAGGCATTAAATTTGCATCTTATCATCTAAGCTCGTCATTTTGCGTATTAAAAAAACATTCGTTTTGATTGAGTGGCCGATTGAAAGCCTGGGAATTTTGTAGCATAGTCACATGTTTCCAAAAAATCTCGCCTATTTGATTATGATTATCATTTGGTTTGTTGGTTGACCTGACGCTATCATCTGCCCTGATCCTAGGCGGGCGGTGGACCCTACAATCACAATGCCACCCGGGTCCAGGCCCAGTCCGACACTGTACAACAGTGGAGTCCGGATAAGGTCAGGGCCAAAACTACGTCGTACTGTCCGGATGACGCGCACCGCGCAACGAACTGAGTCCCTATATAGTAAATTGTATGAAAACCTTGAGTTGCGTACGTCTCGTCAAAAACGGTTGGTCGTTTAAGGCGGAACGTTTCGACCTCGGTGCAAAATGCACAACTTATGATTGTTTTTCCTAATATTTAATAAAAAGTACTAAATAAATAAATGTGATATACGGCATTTTGAAGATAGAGATCTTGAGATCTAGCCGATCGAGAAAGCATCGATGAATTTGTCGGAGTTAATTTGCATAGTACATGTCTAGTTACACCCTGACCTAAAAGCGTGTATTCATGCCCGAAGTACAACGGTAAAAAGAGCGTGTACGAGTGAGCGGCAGTCCACACTGGGAAACACATCTGACAACCCCAACTTAGGGTTCTATGTCGTGACGATTTGTTTTTTTCATAAATCAATAACGCAGTGATATTTAATCCGGCGTATTATGATATGTGAAACGAAAGAAATTGTCACCTTCGATCTTATCATGATTATATAATAATACTAGCTTTTGCCCGCGGCTCCGCCCGCGTGTTATTCGGTTTAACGACATGCTTTTTTCCGGGATTAAAAGTAGCCTATGTGTTCAGTTAGGGTATAAGCTATATCCATTCTAAATTTCATCCAAATCCGTCCAGCCGTTTCAGCGTGAAAGAGTAACAAACACACACACACACACACACGCACACAAACTTTCGCATTTATAATATTAGTGCGATAACGGGTGCAAGAGATAGAACTGTTACTTACCCTGAGTTTATGAACGCGTCTGACAAAGAAACGAGACTACAGGGGTTTCTATTTCTTGATGGTGTCATTATATGTTATTTGAATATCCTGATTCTAGTATCACAGTTTCAAACTGTAAAATTGATGTTAACCACGATCTTCTCTGCTTGTTTTAGCGATATTGAAAACTCAACAGATTAAATATGTTAATAACCAGGGCCTCTTTTTGGTACAGTTTGAATGGTTTATCATCTTATACGAATTTCGGTACGGAAATGGGGGCAAATGTCGCGGAGGCGGGGCGGGGGGATAAAGAAAGGCGTCACGGCCAAACAGGCGTCAAATTTTGATACCGTTATTGTATACCTTAACCCTAAATAAACATCAAGTCTGCACTTACACCGTTTTACTACCTAAGCACAGCCGTTAAATAAAGCTATAATATCTACTTGTTACCCGTAAAATAGACTTTGCATAGATAAAATGGAGACGAAAAAATACATCTCCAGTCAATTGGGAATTGGGCTCTATAGCACAACAGTATAAAGACCATTTTTAGAAGCAAAGATTAAATAAACATTACAGTTTTTTCATGGAGGCTAATATTTTTTATCTATGTAAAAGGTCAATTACCTTTGCATAATTTTACTAGTGTTTTGTTTTATAAAAAGAATAATGAATTTTTACAATACCGAGTTCAAAATATTTACCCACTATTGACCCCCTAAAAATGCACCGCATCTACCAAAATATTTACACAGATGTGTCGGAAAAATAAAAGAAAGTAAACAATCTCATACTAATCCCAAATAAAATCGTTTTCTCTTGTGATTCATATTGGCAACTTTTTACAATGGTAGTATTTTACAAAGTTTTTAGGATTCTGTACCTCATCAGGGAAAAACGGAACCTCTTTGTACTTGTCTCTTTTTTTCTAAATAAGTTTAAAATCCACAACTAAACTGCACAGTCACCAAAAAAAATGTGACGTAAACTGTTTGAATTTCATAATAGAACAAACAGCGCAATAAAACGAGCTACCAGGAGATCATGTGACACAAGAGATAACCAAAACAAACTTACCAACATCGCGCTCCTGATGTTTACACTGCGGCCTGAGCCCGAGCACGATGTGACAAACTTCGAATATTAGATCCAAGAAGGGGGACACCAACGCTTCAGCCGACTCCACACTCCATATCAAGAAGTCCTCTTGGGTTAACGCCATGTCTCTTGATATAAGGCCATTACCGCTCCCAGCGGGTTGAAAATCGACCTTCGTTACATCTATGGCATCATCTTCTTCGTTTTCTAAGCTACTGGGTCCCAGTTGGAAAAGCGGCTTGTTTTTTGGCATGTTTGTTAGCTTATCTTTCAGTTTAAGTAGGGTTTCTTCTGGATCGTAGTTCTTTTCTGGGGCATCGTTGTCGCTGTCGTCTGGGGTCGAAGCTCTGGAGTTTTGGTTCTTGATTGACTCGTTAGCGACTTGGGTGAGGATGGAAACCATGTCGATCAGTTCCTTCTTATTGAGAACGCCATCCCTGTCTAAGTCGAAGATCTTGAAGCAAACTGGAAAAGGACAGAAATGTTTGTTGTTAGGCAGTAACAAGTATTCAAATAATAACGTAACTTGTCCTTTTGTATGAGCATGTAAACAATAATATCTAGAAATAGAATAGATGATCATTCATCGTCTTGTGATATGTTGAACACAGATAAAAACATATCGTCACGACATGTATCCTCGAGGGAGTGTCAGAGGTGTTCCCGAGTGTGAACTGTGAAATGTAAGTCACATTCCACACTTGGCACACCCGCTTTTCACCGGCGATTATTGCGTCCCAAACGCGATGGGTGGTGAGCCCTGTCGCCGTACTTCGGGCACAAATGGACCAATACCTTAACGTTCCCTCCGAAGCACGCACACCGAACACAAATTAATGTGCACCGCGGGGGTGAGCCCACGACCTCTGGGTTAGCAGGCGAGGGCTCTACCACTCGATCACAGAGGCAGTAACAAATATGTTATGGAAAAAAGTTTGTTTAGAGCGTATTTTGTGTGATTGATAACTATTGTCTAAGATGACGTAAAAAATGGAAACTTATTTGTAGCGGTATCTCGTGTTCTACAGATAGACCCTTAAGATGGATTCGAGCCACGATCTTGACTGTTATCTCATGTGTAACTATTATTTTAGCGGTAATGAGAACTCAACAGATTAATTTTAAAAATGCATATGCAAAACTAAACTTGTTGGTGCGAGAGACTAATGATATTTGGAGCCGATGATGTATTAAAAATATTCTACGGTCAAATAATAATAGTCATCGAAACTCAAAACATAGGTAGTACTGGTCTTTATGAACAACTTTTTCTATCGGGGCTAAGTGAAATTCGCAACTTTTTTTCACTTCCTCTCGTACATATTGACCATATCAGTCGTCTAGTCCCCATAGAAAAAGTTGTTCATATAGACGAGTACTACCTATGTTTTAACTTTCGCTGACTATTATTATTTAACCTTATACACGAAGCTTCGACCACCAAATGAATGAAATAAGTCTAAAAATAATTAATTACAAATAGTTAAAAATGTTAGCTCAAGATCTTGGACACGGTATTCATAAATAAGTATTGCAGCATAACTATAATTTTGTACATTTACATTACGAGTGTAAGTTTACACACAGGTTATTATAATATCAATGATCTTATCCATTGGCGGCCATGCTGGGACGTTTACGCAATTAATTTATTATGCAAATCAACACGATTTGTACAATTCGTAGAATAATTTCAAGGTTAGTTATTTATATTTATTTTATTTCATGTACATAAAGTATGGGTGCATAATGGGGGGAGTTTAGGGATCCAACCCCCCCCCCCCACACCCCTGAGGACACATTTTAGTACAAAAGTGAGTACATTTTATCATAGAACTATAAGTTTAAGGCGACGACACGCCACGAAATTTTGGCGACATGGATCTCCATTTTTCTCAGCAATAAAAAAACATATGTAATTACCAATTTATATACTAGATTAAGCATTTCATTGACATCATTGTGCCCGAAGATTTAGTTGATTGATTAATTTTCATAACAGAGAAAAAAATATTTAGAAAACCTCTTTTAAAACAGACATTTCTATTTCACTGACAAACGGGAGCGAATGAAGCCTCTTAGTATTTTATTTAAATTAGTTTACAAATACACTTTAATATGGCCGATTGAATTTATTAAATTACTTATAATTGACATTTTAAATTAAAAATACTGATTTGCCGCATACGCCCTGACGGCATAAGCTAGTTCGTGAGCGCATATTTGTATGGAGTAAGTCCCCCTCACTCCAATCCCCTAAGGCGCCGATTTGAAATTAAACGTTTATCAATGCCTCGCTTTAAAACAAATAAATAGCTCCCTCTATTTAAGTACCTCCGTAGAACAATGTGTTGCCATTAAAATTGTCCCACTGAACAAATGTAAAAACTTTATATACGGCCCAGAATAAAGTACGATATCTGCGATCACAATACTGGCTGCCCAGCGAACAGATATGGGCAAACCTTTAGCGCCTACGAAACAAGCCTCGGGACAGCTCTGACGATGAAGACATAAATGTAACAAACAGTATTTATTCGCTGATCCTATACCGAGTGCAAATAGACAATAATCTACTCATACTGAATATCTTTTGCAAAGAAACAAGCTGAGCAAAACGGCTTATCCATATCATAAAAAAAATTACGTGTCTTAAGACATCTTGTTAAATAAGACACTTGTACTTGTCCACAGGATTATAATTTAACTTAATACACCGGTTTCGCTTATAAGCATTATCTAGGGCTTTATCCGAGGAAATTATTTGACATTTATCGCACGTATTAAACATGTAAATATTATTTAAGTTATTTTTATGTTATAAAGCCCTAGATAATGCTTATAAGCGAAACCGGTCGGGTGTATTAAGTTAAATTAAAATCCTGTGGACAAGTACAAGTGTCTTATTTAACAAGATGTATAATAAGTTCCACCAAGTGCCGACAATCACAACCATCAACATGTCTTAATGGTTAATTTGATAAAAATAATGATATAAATTTCCCCTCTTTATTATAATTTACCATCTCCAATATTACAAAAACATATTTAAAATGTATCTAATTTATTATTGCTTTTTTAAACGGCGAAACCCGTAAGTATGTGATATTAAAGTGTTATTTAGTAAAACAGTAGAAGTGTTATAATTAGGGATAGGATATTCGGATCGATATATACCTAAAGTTGGAAAAACTGAGAAAGTTTGTAGGTGTGGAGTCGGCTTCGTATAATATTATTTTGATAGTTAGATTCCCGGAATTATGGAATTGCTTGAAACGTTACGATAATTTAATATGTTTCATGATATGTTAGAGGAAATGTAAATAATAAATAAATTAATTCAGGAATTAAATACAATTACTATGAAATTTATAAAATGCCAAGCTGATTTAGGCCGAATAGACCAAAAGTCAAAACAGAAAACCGAAAACTAATTATCTCTGCCTAAATCATGCCATTTTATAAATTTCCTAGGACTTGTATACAATTCCCAAATAATAGACGTTTACGGTAACATCTGTTAAGCATTGGGTACATCATCAAAACATTTTAAGCAACTTCGTAATTTTTACTATCACAATAAATTATATTTTAAAAAGCCGACTCCACACCTACAAACTTTTTCAAGGATTTTTCCAACTTTAGGTATATATCGATCCGATTATTCTATCCCTAGTTATAATCTACACTATTATATAAAGAGGAAAGATTTGTTAGTTTGTTTGTTTGTTTGTTTGTATGTTTGAGGTAAACTTTGGAACTATTGAACCGATTCTAAAAATTCTTTCTTTTATAAAAAGCTATACTATTGCTGAGTAACATAGGCTATATTTTATTTTAATAAAAATAAGTTTTCAGTTTGAAAATTCAATATTTGTGAACCATGTCGGGAGAAAAAACGCTGCTTAGCTGCTTTATAGGCGTTCCTTGACCAAATGGTTAGTTATACGTGATGAAACCGGTTGTTTTTCCATACGAGGAAACCGTTCAGTTTAATCTCACTAAATATTTCCATCTACAACGATCCTGACACACCTCTTGCTAATATTTAGCTTTAAAAAGTGATTACAGCCAGGTTTATGTATTGATTTTTTCCCATACGAGAAAACTGTATGAGTTTAATCTGACTACGGATTTCCATCTACAACGATCCCGACACACTTCTTGGCACTTTGGTAAAACATGGTGACCAGGGTCTGATGATGGGACTGGAAGATGGGTACAGGATCAGGGCAGTCAGGAATTTCTCAGGGCTCAAATTTGGGTCCTCTGTTGTTTGTCCTGCTCATCAACGACCTACCTGAGACCGTCCATGATTCCCAGGTTTTATTGTTCGCTGATGATGTGAAAATAATTAAAACAATTAAAACCGTGGAGGACTGTGAGGCGTTACAACACGATATCGATGCAGTTCTTCAATGGAGTGTCAAAAATAAACTTTTATTCAACCCGAGTAAATGCGAGATGATGAGTTTCACCCGGTCCCACTCTCCCGCGCAGCACCAATACACGCTTGGGGACGAGCCAGTAGCACGTGTCACGGAGGTACGCGACCTCGGCGTGCTCTTTGACCCGAACCTCACATTTCGCCCTCACGTGCAGAAGCTGACGGCCACCGCGTACCAGAGACTCGGCTTCGTGCTACGCAACAGCGGGCCTTTAACTACGGAAGCGACTCGTACTTTATACGCTGCATTAGTCCGGAGTGTACTCGAAACGAACGCAGTGGTATGATGCCCGCATGAGAAGAAATATATTCTCATGCTGGAGCAAGTACAAAAACGATTCTTGAGGAATTTATATAAAAGAACTAAAACATATTATCCGTATTTGTATCCCACGCGGTTTCTAGAGGGTCATTTAGGATATGACTCCTTAGAATTACGAAGATCGATGTTACTTATTAGATTCATAATTAACATAGTTAGGAATAAAATTGATTGCATCGATCTCGTCAATAAATTAATAAGTATATTTGTACCTGAGGGGTACACAAAAGCGCGTGAGTCACGCCGACACCGGCTGCTCTCGACAACAGCTTGTCGCACGAGATCACACGCCGAGTCAGCACTCCCGCGCGCGCGGACTCTAATCAACTCTCTGCTCTCTGAGGCACCACACTGTGACTTATTTACGACCGGGATAGGGTGCTTGATGAGAGAATTTCAGAGAATATTAGAAAGACGTATGAATGAAAATGTTTAATTTAAGTATGAAATTTTTTTTTTCTCGCCTAATATGTTTTAAATTTGTTGAGTGAAACCCGCCTTTGTTACTTTATGGTACCTATATATTAACTGTGTAACAATTGTAAATATAAATAAATTGAATTATTAGTACTTTGGTAAAACATGGTGACCAGGGTCTGATGATGGGACTGGAAGATGGGTACGGGATCTCCTCAACGGACAACAGCAGACCCTTCGAGTTTGGGCTTATTTGATTGGTCTTTATTAGCACTTTGGTATAACATGGTGACCAGGGTCTGATGATTGGACTGAAAGATGGGTACAGGATCTCATCAACGGACAACAGCAGACCCTTCGAGTTCAGGCTCATTTGATTGGTCTTTATTAGCACTTTGGTATAACATGGTGACCAGGGTCTGATGATAGGACTGAAAGATAGGTACAGGATCTCATCAACGGACAACAGCAGACCCTTCGAGTTCGGGCTCATTTGATTGGTCTTTATTAGCACTTTGGTATAACATGGTGACCAGGGTCTGATGATAGGACTGAAAGATGGGTACAGGATCTCATCAACGGACAACAGCAGAGCCTTCGAGTTTGGGCTCATTTGATTGGTCTTTATTAGCACTTTGGTAAAATACGGAGACCAGGGTCTGATGATGGGACTGGAAGATGGGTACAGGATCTCCTCAACGGACAACAGCAGACCCTTCGAGTTAGGGCTTATTTGATTGGTCTTTATTAGCACTTTGGTAAAACATGGAGACCAGGGTCTGATGATGGGACTGGAAGATGGGTACAGGATCTCCTCAACGGACAACAGCAGACTCTTCGAGTTCGGGCTCATTTGATTGGTCTTTATTAGCACTTTGGTATAACATGGTGACCAGGGTCTGATGATAGGACTGAAAGATGGGTACAGGATCTCATCAACGGACAACAGCAGACTCTTCGAGTTCGGGCTCATTTGATTGGTCTTTATTAGCACTTTGGTATAACATGGTGACCAGGGTCTGATGATAGGACTGAAAGATAGGTACAGGATCTCATCAACGGACAACAGCAGACCCTTCGAGTTCGGGCTCATTTGATTGGTCTTTATTAGCACTTTGGTATAACATGGTGACCAGGGTCTGATGATAGGACTGAAAGATGGGTACAGGATCTCATCAACGGACAACAGCAGAGCCTTCGAGTTTGGGCTCATTTGATTGGTCTTTATTAGCACTTTGGTAAAATACGGAGACCAGGGTCTGATGATGGGACTGGAAGATGGGTACAGGATCTCCTCAACGGACAACAGCAGACCCTTCGAGTTCGGGCTTATTTGATTGGTCTTTATTAGCACTTTGGTAAAACATGGAGACCAGGGTCTGATGATGGGACTGGAAGATGGGTACAGGATCTCATCAACGGACAACAGCAGAGCCTTCGAGTCTGGGCTCATTTGATTGGTCTTTATTAGCACTTTGGTAAAATACGGAGACCAGGGTCTGATGATGGGACTGGAAGATGGGTACAGGATCTCCTCAACGGACAACAGCAGACCCTTCGAGTTCGGGCTTATTTGATTGGTCTTTATTAGCACTTTGGTATAACATGGTGACCAGGGTCTGCTGATGGGACTGGAAGATGGGTACAGGATCTCCTCAACGGACAACAGCAGACTCTTCGAGTTTGGGCTTATTTGATTGGTCATTATTAGCACTTTGGTAAAACATGGTGACCAGGGTCTGATGATGGGTCTGGATGATGGGTACAGGATCTCCTCAACGGACAACAGCAGACCCTTCGAGTTAGGGCTTATTTGATTGGTCTTTATTAGCACTTTGGTAAAACATGGAGACCAGGGTCTGATGATGGGACTGGAAGATGGGTACAGGATCTCATCAACGGACAACAGCAGAGCCTTCGAGTTTGGGCTCATTTGATTGGTCTTTATTAGCACTTTGGTAAAATACGGAGACCAGGGTCTGATGATGGGACTGGAAGATGGGTACAGGATCTCCTCAACGGACAACAGCAGACCCTTCGAGTTAGGGCTTATTTGATTGGTCTTTATTAGCACTTTGGTAAAACATGGAGACCAGGGTCTGATGATGGGACTGGAAGATGGGTACAGGATCTCCTCAACGGACAACAGCAGACTCTTCGAGTTCGGGCTCATTTGATTGGTCTTTATTAGCACTTTGGTATAACATGGTGACCAGGGTCTGATGATAGGACTGAAAGATAGGTACAGGATCTCATCAACGGACAACAGCAGACCCTTCGAGTTCGGGCTCATTTGATTGGTCTTTATTAGCACTTTGGTATAACATGGTGACCAGGGTCTGATGATAGGACTGAAAGATGGGTACAGGATCTCATCAACGGACAACAGCAGAGCCTTCGAGTTTGGGCTCATTTGATTGGTCTTTATTAGCACTTTGGTAAAATACGGAGACCAGGGTCTGATGATGGGACTGGAAGATGGGTACAGGATCTCCTCAACGGACAACAGCAGACCCTTCGAGTTCGGGCTTATTTGATTGGTCTTTATTAGCACTTTGGTAAAACATGGAGACCAGGGTCTGATGATGGGACTGGAAGATGGGTACAGGATCTCATCAACGGACAACAGCAGAGCCTTCGAGTCTGGGCTCATTTGATTGGTCTTTATTAGCACTTTGGTAAAATACGGAGACCAGGGTCTGATGATGGGACTGGAAGATGGGTACAGGATCTCCTCAACGGACAACAGCAGACCCTTCGAGTTCGGGCTTATTTGATTGGTCTTTATTAGCACTTTGGTATAACATGGTGACCAGGGTCTGCTGATGGGACTGGAAGATGGGTACAGGATCTCCTCAACGGACAACAGCAGACTCTTCGAGTTTGGGCTTATTTGATTGGTCATTATTAGCACTTTGGTAAAACATGGTGACCAGGGTCTGATGATGGGTCTGGATGATGGGTACAAGATCTCCTCGACGGACAACAGCAGACCCTTTGAGTTTGGGCTTATTTGATTGGTCTTTATTAGCACTTTGGTAAAAAATGGAGACCAGGGTCTGATGATGGGACTGGAAGGTGAGTACGGGATCTCCTCAACGGAAAACAGCAGACCCTTCGAGTTTGGTCTTATTTGATTGGTCTTTATTAGCACTTTGGTATAACATGGTGACCAGGGTCTGATGATGGGTCTGGAAGATGGGTACAGGATCTCCTCAACGGACAACAGCAGACCCTTCGAGTTTGGGCTTATTTGATTGGTTTTTATTAGCACTTTGGTATAACATGGTGACCAGGGTCTGATGATAGGACTGAAAGATGGGTACAGGATCTCATCAACGGACAACAGCAGACCCTTCGAGTTCGGGCTCATTTGATTGGTCTTTATTAGCACTTTGGTATAACATGGTGACCAGGGTCTGATGATAGGACTGAAAGATGGGTACAGGATCTAATCAACGGACAACAGCAGACCCTTCGAGTTCGGGCTTATTTGATTGGTCTTTATTAGCACTTTGGTATAACATGGTGACCAGGGTCTGATGATAGGACTGAAAGATGGGTACAGGATCTCATCAACGGACAACAGCAGACCCTTCGAGTTCGGGCTCATTTGATTGGTCTTTATTAGCACTTTGGTATAACATGGTGACCAGGGTCTGATGATAGGACTGAAAGATGGGTACAGGATCTCATCAACGGACAACAGCAGACCCTTCGAGTTCGGGCTCATTTGATTGGTCTTTATTAGCACTTTGGTATAACATGGTGACCAGGGTCTGATGATAGGACTGAAAGATGGGTACAGGATCTCATCAACGGACAACAGCAGACCCTTCGAGTTCGGGCTCATTTGATTGGTCTTTATTAGCACTTTGCTTAAACATGGTGTCCGTTGCATATAGTTGTCCAAAAAATCAAATTATTTTGTTTTCCTTATTTCCACGAAAATCTTTTCGACGCGGGTGGAGCCGCGGGCAAAAGCTAGTATAGTATATTATGATGCTGACGTTTCACCAAGTGCCGAAAATAAGTCGTAAATCGTGATAATCTTATACGAAATAGGCATTCCGATCCAAGCGACTCTCCAAGTTAACATTTCAACAACAATGTGAGGAAATGCGCTCTCGGTACACAATATAAGGGCGAGACCTTGAATTAGATACACTATTGTGTGCCAGACAGGAGAATAGCACTAGTAGAAACACTCCTTGGAAAAGTAACATGCATACTGCATACAATTAAATCTACACCAGTGCAAGTGGCGAAGGGCGAACAACTGAACATTATAAAGGGAAGTCAGACAAAAAAATCGCCTTACTCAGAAAGCAACCAAGGAAAACATGTTTTTTTTTGTACTTAACTCCCTGTCAGCCAAGTGTAATTGTCGTATTGAGATTTATGGAAATGTTTGACAAAGCGAAGAGCACGGAATAAAGAAATGTAGTATGGATGCCATTTCCTAAACAAGCCGATGGGAATCGTGTTACATGGACCCTTCGCCACTGATCTACACTAATATTATAAAGTATTTCTTTGTTTTTATGTATGTAGATGGTAATTTCTGGAACTACTTATTTTGAAAATTATTTTGCTGTTAGACATGGGCTATAGTTGGTTCCCTATGAACGGGCAGTTCCTTAAAGACGTTGTTACTAATTATATTCGCGCGGGTAAAACGGTACATCCCGAATAAAATTATGTTCCTACGAGTATATTGTAAACTGTTATTGCGAAATAGATCTTAATGCAAAGCGCAAAAATATACAAATTACCTAGATATGTTCGGTTTTAGTAGATGTAATTTATGACTTGGAGCAAGATATTACGGGCCGTAGCCCGAAGAGCTAGAAGAAATGAATTATCTAAACCCTGGATGTTTGTAACGAACTGAGAGTGCCGATTAAGAGTCCTTTCTCGATCCTCAAAATCATATTCATTTGCCCAATAATCTATTATCATATTTAGTAGATCAGAGTTCGTCCCGTAAGTGTTATTGGCATAATTTAGTGAGGCTATGTTGCTTATGTTGTGGGCACTCTAGTTTCAGAGATAGCAGCCGTAGCCCGTAATATCTTGCTCCAAGTCATAAATTACATCTACTAAAACCGAACATATCTAGGTAATTTGTATATTTTTGCGCTAATATTATAAAGTATTTACCCTCTTAAGTGCATTCGACGTTTTACTACGTATATATACCGTATACGAAACTAGCAAGTTTACAATTTAATAATATATCAAAGCAATAAATACTGAGGTGTTGTTTAAAGCATGAATGCTCTTTAAGTTTCATTCTCATCCATCCACCCCACCCACCCAATTTAATACTATTAAACGAGCAATATTGTATATGTGAAATAAGAAAATAAACAAACACGCTCCTCTTCGCTTCGCTCGTCCTAGGATTTTGATTGAGCCAATATTGATTATGTGGTCATTGAAGTTTAGGTATTTGATCAAATCACTAGACTTGTTTGGAGTTTGGAGAAATTATAAAGTCGAGTTGCCATTTCAACATCATCCGGGAATTTATCAAATCTCTGTTTTTTTTTCATTTCCCTGCGACTTATATATTTGTTTCTGATCGGGATCTAGAAAACGACCCTAACGGTGTCGATAAAATTTACAGTACAGAAAACTCAATCTGCTAGGGCTCATCTCTGTGAAAAGTGTACACCGCGAGTTTCCACAGGCAAATCACCTCAAGCATCGGTTTTGAAGTAAGTCAGCACGTAAATCTTTCCTCTAATCGGATATCACCTTCCAAGATTGTAGAAAACACTCATGGAATACATGAAATTATGTCAGAAAGCAAATATCACATCATGAAGCGAGCCGACAATGATCTAATGATCTGTTAGATGTGACAATATAGGTCTTTCCTTTTACGGTAGGTCATAAATGTCATTATTTACTATATTATTAGGAGAGTAAAGATTTATTTCATCAATGTGCAACTTAACCCAATCTTAAAACGACGTATGTAGTGAAAACGGAGTTTTTGAACAAGTATTACTCCCAAACTACAAAAGTTATGGTTCTGAAATAAATACATGTTATAAACAAAGCCTTTTCCAAGGCGATTTAACAGCCCAAAACGCGATAGAGAAAAATTGTCTAGATTGAAAAAATTGCAAAGTGAAGGCTATTTTTTCATTTCAAGCAAGCAGTCTATCGAATTTAATAAAGTAAAAATAACAATGATTACTGTTTTAAGCATGTAAACCTATGATCTAAACGATAGCACAGCGATTTTATATAAAACGCACTTGTGTGAATTTATATTAAATTTTATTCATTTAAAAACAGCATTACCACTCTCTTCTTGATTTGCCGCACTGCTCAGACGCGCGCTTTTTCAGATATGCTTATCTCTTTCGTTGTGCGATCAACCTACCGATTTCTAGGTTGTCAAAAAGAATAACCACGTAGAATATTATGGCGGCCGCTCTACTAGATACGTGCCGCGACTCGCCGGCTACCAAACTTTGTAACCTAAACTAGCGCTCGCTTTTACGCTGGAGGACACTGGCCTAGGCAAACCTAATTAGTACTAAAATCTGGTTTAGCCGGTAACGTATTTAATTACTTTTAATTTTATAAATTGCTAAACGTAAGTTTCGCCCTGTGGTTTTGTTTATTATATTTTCTATGCTTGATAGCAAGCAATATTTATTCTATTTATCTATTTTAATCTCCGAAACTAAAGGCCTACAAGCTGAAATTTAGCAGATACTGATACGGAGCAGAAAGTAAGCGTAGTGGAAGGTGAAGTAAAATGAAGTTAAATTAATGGAACTATTGTATTTTTAGTTTGATAAAAATATAATGTAGACAGATCACGAGAAACATATTTTGATAGACAGAAGTCTTTACAAGTGACACATTATAAAAAGATGCGTAGCAGCCAGTTTACACTTGATGTTATACGATCTATGTATACGATCTCTTTCACTCCTCCTTAACATCCAGTGTTAACGTCCAGTCTAACTCAGTTAACTCACAGCTGAACTCATCGTGTCACTAGCTTAGACTCTCCATACTCTTAACACTCTCAACAGGACTCATTCCTATACCCTTAACACAGAACTCATGCTTTCCTTTCACCAAAGGTTTCGTCATCACATCTGCTATCTGTAACTCAGTAGATAGGTACTTCAACGCTATGACGTTGTTCTGTAGGGCTTCTCTAACGAAGTGCATCTTCAAATCAATGTGCTTCGTTTGTTTGTGGTGTGAACAGTTTTTAGCTATCGCCATAGCTGACTGACTGTCACAGCTCAGTACAATGGTTTTCTCAAGACCAGTAAGCTCCTCAAACAATCTCTTCAAGAAAGTCGCTTCTCGTGCAGCGTTGGACAGGCTTACGTATTCAGCTTCGGCGCTGGACAATGCTACAATAATTTGTTTCTTGCTCTCCCAGTTTACAGGCGCAGAACCAAACTTGAACACAAATCCTGAGTAGGACTTTCTATCGGTTAGATCACCTCCGTGATCAGCATCAACGAATGCTTCCATGTCTCTTGTACATCGCTTGAATTTTAATCCGAGATTTTGTGTACCTTTAAGATACCGCAGCACTCTCTTAGCTGCTTGCCAATGCTCTTCTCCATAACAACTATTGAATTGACTCAAGTAGCTGGTAGCATAGGCGATGTCGGGTCTCGTACACACGGCGAGGTACATCATGGATCCGATCAACTCACGGTAAGGAATGTTCTTAGGTGACTCATAGTTAACATCTTCCGGCTTAGTCAATCTCTGACCTGGAACCAGTGGGGTAGCCACAGGTTTGCAGCATTCCATGTTGAACTTGGTCAACATTTTCTCTAAATAATTCTCTTGGTCCAGTGATATCCAATCCTCTGATTGCTGAAGACGCATTCCTAAGAACAACTCCGCTTTTCCAAGATCTCTCATCTCGAAAGTTTCCATTAACTCCTTTTTAATCTGCAACATTTCACTCTTGTTGTTCCAGAATATCAGAATGTCATCAACATAAACGGCTAGGATGATAAACCTGTGCTGACTTTTTCTCACGTAGACACATGGCTCGTTTCCAAGTTGTTGGAATTTCATCTGTTTCAATGCTGAATCCAATCTCTCGTTCCAAGCCCGTGGGGCTTGTTTCAATCCGTATAGGGATCTCTTCAGAAGACAAACATAATCTTCTTTTCCCTTCTCCTCGAACCCTTCTGGTTGCTTCATGAATACGGTCTCACTTATGTATCCATTCAGGAATGCGGTTTTCACATCCATTTGGTCAATGTGCAGTTTATTTTCTGCGGCTAGGGCAAGTAGTAACCGCAGTGAGCTGTGCCTTATTACCGGGGAATAAGTTTCAAAATAGTCGACTCCTACTCTCTGCTTGAATCCTCGAACAACAAGCCTTGCCTTGTACCTCTGTTTATTGCCAGCTTCAGACTTGATTTTAAAAATCCATTTAGAATCGATCACATTTTGTCCAGCTTCCCTTTTGACTAGCTCCCAAGTTTTATTCTTCTTGAGGGCATCCAGGTCCTCCTTAATGGCCTTCTGCCAATGCACTTTATCTGCACCAGTTAGTGCCTCGTTCATTGTGATGGAACCATCCAGGTTATTATCAGGCTCGTTGACAGCTTGATAAAGGATTGCTCCTGGAATGTTCCTCGGCGTCCGTTCTCTCTGTGGATACCTCCGATCAGCCGTTTCCTCAGTTACTCTAACTGTATTCTCCTCCGAAACGGTTGCATCGGAAATTTCTTCAGGGATATCCTCCACCCTGATGTCCTCTGACTGTATGGAGGCATCTCCTCCTTGACGTGACTGGTCTGCTTCTACCGTAGGACTTGCAGTTTCTGAGTCCTCATTATTTTCGACGTCCTCTAGTCGTACTACAACTCTTTTAGGTTGCGATTTATGCTCTTCTTCCTTGCGGTGGCCAGCGGGACTATTCTCAAATAGTATGACGTCACGTGCTTTGTGTACATTGTAGGTAACGGGTTCAGTCAGTCGATACGCCTTCGAATTCTCACTGTATCCAACATGAATAAGTTCTTTACTCTTTGGATCCCACTTCTTACGCTTTTGATCGGGTACGTGCATGTACGCCTTACAGCCAAACACCTTTATGTTGCTCAGGTCTGTTTTTCGTCCGGTCCAAGCTTCCTCAGGTGTCATGTTCTTGACAGCTATCGTTGGGGATCGGTTTTTCAGATATACCGCATGTCTTATGGCCTCTGCCCACAGAATTTCATCCAATCCTGCATCTTGCAACATACTCCTGGCTTTCTCTGTAAGCGTTCGGTTCGCTCGCTCGGCGACACCATTCTGCTGTGGCGTGTAGTCGACTGTTAGTTGATGGATGATACCATTTTCCCTGGTAAACTGTTCCATCTCTCTATTAACGTACTCCTTGCGTACGTGCACCTTCAAGTTTCTCTATTGACGGCATACCTCCCGAACTAGACTGATGCGCGCTGTCGCCTGAAGCCATTGTAGATACGATAGGTTCTACTGCTTCCTCGTTACTCGCGCCTATCCACTGAATTCCTCCGAATTCCTTGTCATCTGACAGTTCCAAATATTTCTCATAGAAACTTCATAATATTTACACTTTCGCTGGCGCACATAACCTGATACGGAGCAGAAAGTAAGCGTAGTGGAAGGTGAAGTAAAATGAAGTTAAATTAATGGAACTATTGTATTTTTAGTTTGATAAAAATATAATGTAGACAGATCACGAGAAACATATTTTGATAGACAGAAGTCTTTACAAGTGACACATTATAAAAAGATGCGTAGCAGCCAGTTTACACTTGATGTTATACGATCTATGTATACGATCTCTTTCAGATACGTTTCATAAACGACGCAAGCAACCCATAGGAAAGGTTTTTCTGAATTCAAATTATAAAGGTGTGATACAGAATTCAAGTTTGTTACTGGGCACTAGTATTGCTATAATTTATGAAACGTATGATAACGTTGATTCAGTAGCAATTATTGTAATGATTAAGGCGGGTCAAGCCTCATCAATAAATTCATTCATCATCCATGTCATGATACACTCACACATTACATGAAATTTCTCCAGATCGCCTAAATGGCACAACTATCCTTGTAGTTTTTTTAATGAGATGCAAGACTGGGTTCGTTTTACTATTTTTATAGTAGGTTCATAATAGTAGTTTATGAAACTGGTACATAAAAAGGTTATTGAAATCACGAGTGTCAGTTTAAAAAAAGAGTCGTAAGCGAGTTCATACACTACTTTATCTAAACTCATGCCTACTAACCTGTTTTCATAATTTTTGTAAATTTGTCATTAGCCATTTTTGATTATTCTTGTAAATGCTTGTTTAAAAGTGTTCGTAATTTCCGTTGTTATTTCCAAAATGTTAGATGGAGTCAAATATCATCGCCATCCCTGTTGTCAGTAATTTAAAGGCAAAATAATTCTTCTAACCCATAAAACTACAGTAAGTAATAAATAAGAACTAAATGAAACTTGAGGAGAACTCATGATGTAAAGATTGTAAAGTTTACAATGTCAACTATTGTAAACAAATGGCTCACCTCAATAAATAATACGATCGGGATAAGAAATTCCAATGGCAAGAAACATTTACTCCGTTGTATTTAGTCTAACAACAGTCAAACTATGTAAACTTACACATCAGTCGAAATTAGTATAGCCAAGCAACTCCAGTAAATACGTATACGTACTATCATATTTTTATTAAGTTTTAAGTAATCAAATCAAAATATTTATTTTGCAAAATAGATACATAAAGTATACTTTCTACAAGTCAAAGTTAAATTTAACAATATAATATATCTTTAGAATATAAAAAAATATATAATATACACCTGCATAAAATAGAGGATTGTAGGAATAAAAATATTAAATAATTGAAAAAAAATCTAATTATCAACCTCGCGTCACGTGATTCTTCATTTCCATTTGCTTGCGCTTGCACTCCAAACTAACGCTCGAGGAAACGGGAACTATATTACGAATGTATCGGCCACTAAGTGGAAGAGTTCGAATTTGCGGGTTCAAATTCCCCAGGGTCACATTTGTGTTCGGTGTGCGTGCCTCGAAAGGCATCATCACGCTGGAACGGATGCACGAGTGACGTAATAGAGTAGGGACGCAGTACAAGCAACTCACACTTGAGCCTCTCGGTCCGGGGCCCCCTGCAGGCGGCACTGAGCCCGCAGCACAGCTCCTTGAAGTCGACGTGTCCGTCCCTGTTCTCGTCGAAGGCGAGGAAGGCGCCGGCGACGGCGGCGGCGGGGAGCGGGGGCGAAAGGAGCGGACTCAGGCTCTCCGCGTCCAGCTGACCGGTCGGCGCAGAGTTCCGGAGCGACCAGAAGCATTTCTCTAGTTCTATTATGTCCTGTGGAACAATTTTATGGAATCATGATCAACGAAATAATTCGGCGGCGAGGGGGGGGGGGTGTGCCTTAACCCCAAGCCCGACTCTTGATACACCCATGATAGAGGGCAAAATATAAATATTGTGTTCTGTTATTCTATAAGATGTCTATAAGGCTGTGATCTATTCAGTTAGTAAATTGTTTTATATAGAATAGAAGAGCTTGTATAAATAGATTGGATGCGGATGAGGCGAAAGAGACGTGTCAGGATCGTAGCAGTTGGAAATCTATAGTGCCTGTCTACCCCTCTGAGAGACAGGCGTGATATGTATGTATGTAAAAGTATTACTTTAAAGTGGAAAAACTCCAACGCAATGGAATTTCTCAATAAAATGGCATGGTAATATCAAATCGTACACAATAACAGGTTTGGTGAAGCAATAGGTAACTACTTGATAAATTATTACATCAATGGGTTACCTATCTTCATTTAATAGATAAACGAGACAACAATAAATGAGTCAGTCATACTTCAGTTAGGTACATTTAAATATTTTCGTATTTTTCTTAGCTGTACTGTAAGATGTCAGTAAACTTGATTTATTGGCTTGTTTCTCTATTTTATAAATTCTAATCTAAGTTTGATCGTAAAGAATTTTATATAAAAAACATTAGATTTTATTACAAAAATACAGGTCTAGCGGGTGCAGGACTCGTGCCCTGAGGGTTCCACATTAATGACAAACCTAACTTGATACTTACGATCCATGATCCTATACGTATCCAAAGACTCAAATTCAGTTGGCATTTTTTTTCTAGCCCATAATGTTTCCCACTGCTGGGCAAAGGCCTCCCCTTGCTGAAACCACACATCGCAGTCCTGTGCTACTTCCAACCACCCCGGTAAAAATGAGTCAAGATAGTCCCGCCATCGTCTTTTTGGTCTGCCTGGCCTTCGGTAATGATTGAATAATTAAATATAGATAATTTTCAGATTTTTTCCTATTATTATAACGTAAAGTAGGGCGTAGCAAGCGCAGCAGAATTATTATGTAGGTACCAAAATACAAATGTACGAGTGAGCTCGTAGAACGTGTGCTATAAGAACTACTTGTAAACAGAAGTCCCTATAAGTTTTAATGGTGAGCCAGTTGGTATGAAATTAATTACGTAAGGGGCAATAACTTTTTGTTGCGTTGAGTTAGAAGCCTGATTTCTTTACAGCACTATGGAGCAGTGGCGAAGGGTCCATATAACACGATTCCCATGGGCTTGTTTAGGAAATGGCATCCATACTACATTTATTTATTCCGTGCTCTTCGCTTTAACAAACATTTTCATAAATCTCAATACGACAAATACACTTGACTGACAGGGAGTTGCAAAGTACAAAACATTTTATGTTTTCCTTGGTTACTTCACTGAGTAAGGCGATTTTTTTAAAAACATCACCCTTCGCCACTGCTATTGAGCCATACATTTCTGTAGGAGGTATCAACTTTATATCTCTCGTGGTGGGGCCCAATAAAAAGGGTCTTGACAGAAGGACGGACCGAAACTGTTCGAAAGTGACCCCATAAGGGTTCCGTTTTTCATTTTGAGGTACCCTAAAAACCCTAAAAACATTTAAGTTGTGTTATTTTCTGCATTACTGTGTGATTCTGCACAACAACTATAAACATGCTTTAATGCAGCTACAAACAAATATTGCATAAAATAACACAACTGTGCTTGAAAATCCTAATTTACATTGAACTATTTTCGCATAGTGCCATAAACCACATTTATTTAATACTTTTTATTCAAAAATAAGAAAAATAACGACATATTAAAGCCGATTTTGAATGTTTTAGTTTTAGTTTGACATACATAGAATTAAACTTAGGTATGGTTAAAACGAAGAGCCATTTTCAAGTTACCATTATAACTTGTTTTGGTAATTTCAAGGCACATTTTTGTGCCGTCATTTGATTGAATTTAAAAAATTTAGTTTGATTTAATAGCGTTTAAAAGACTTGCTAATTTTAGTTGATGGGCTTTCAGAATAGCAAAATATAGTGCTGTCACTTAAAATTACGTTTTTTAGTAAATTTCTTAGCTTAAAATTAAAAACTTCAAAATCGGCTTTATTGTGCCTTTGAGAACTGTTGCAAAAAAGCACGTATCCAGGGAGGGGATAGGTGGGATTTATCCCCCCCGAAATTTGGCGTGACATACACGGGACCGGAAATATTTATTCATAAGCACTGTAATGTACGTTAAAGACCGTTTTAATAAAAAAAGGTACGGTACTTTTGATACGTAATATTACAGGAAATACAGTGATTACAGAGGTTTCTTTCATAATTCACATTGTTGGTTCAGTGAATGTCCTCCTCCGAAACAAAAGTCTGGATACGAGCCTGGTTGCAACCACCTTAACTGACTTAGCAATGAAATTCTTATCATTGAGATTTTGTATTGTAAATGCAATCTATAGTGGTAAGAAAATTGTAAGAAGGGTTGCATTAATATATGGGAAAAACTACAGAAGTAGATTCCTTAGGGCTCCCTTTAGACTCATTAAAACATTGTCTGTCTCTCGGCATGCTCATGTCATGATGCACATGAATACTACTAAACATTTGTTGTTTACCTTGATGTTTTAGGAGTAACTTAGAGTATAAAATTTTGTAAAAATTTAATTTTGTTCCCCCCCCCCCCACCCCTATTGTACCAATAGCTGGCACAAAGTGTACATTTATTGGGTCTACATTAAATATGAATTAAAGTGTGTCATTTAATTAATTAATCTACTACCTGGCACTGTATACCAAGTCAAGTATATAGTCAAATAAATAATCAAAAGTTTATAATAAAAGAAGATAGGCCGGACATAACTGTAAGATAGATCTGAGCCCATTTATATATTGTTTCAAATAATGATAATCAAGAATGTTAAATAGCAATGTTTCATTTATTTGTACAGCAAATTTTCAATATGAAACAGGTTGGTAATCTTCGTCAGTCACTCACTTAACTACACAGTTCACAGCTGCCTAATTAGCTCATCAAAATAATACAGTATTGACTCGTACATACACACCCATTCGTGCTAGATACTCAATGGATAAGTAAAAGATTACCTAAATATCATTTAGCAAATAATTTTCTGCATGAATGAACCATATTAAGTAATACAATTTAATGTTTTCTTTCCCTATTTTGTGCATGGTGCAGGGCACAGTGACATAATAATGCTGGTGAGCTTTGTTATGTTATTGATTGTAGTTTTTATGAGCACATTGTTTATTATCCTCAAATAAATAGGTACCTGTCAAACAATGAGTGCTCCTGGGTTTTACCTGGTAACATTTAACAGGAGGATATTGTGTGATTTACCTTGATTAACAAAGATTAAATAAGTATGCTACAACCAACTACCAAAACCCACTTCAGCAAGTAATTTAGATCAATTAGTTATACTAATGAGAAGACCTTGTATTTGAACTGAACTTGAACTTGCCAATTTCAATCAACTACAAAGACTATTGGTGTTTTTTGTTGTAACAGTATTTTAGACTGTAAATGCAAGTTATGTAAGTTCTTGTAACAATTATCTGAATTTGGAGAGACAGAAAAGTGTACCTCCTAAACATTAATTGTTATTTTTAGCCTTTGTTCACTGCGGCCCTGGTGTTTATTCAATCTCTGCCCCTTTTTTAGCTTGGGCGTTATTTTATAATCACCCTATAGCCCTAAGTTATAGCCTATATGTTGTACAGAGTCACTATGAAGATAATAAAAAAAAAACTTTGGGTTCTTGAGTTAAAACAGAACATACACAGGCAGACTGACAGAAAGAGAAAAAAATTCTTAAATTTGTGGTTTTGGCCTCCTTACAATACTAATAACCCATTTCATTTAACATATTTGTTAAATAAGACACTTGTTCTAGTCCACTAAATTATTTCATTGCATTTAAAATTTCCTGAAAATTTTCAATGTACAGACACAACATTTTTACCACTTTATTATAAGTGTATAGATTATAGACAAATCCATGGTATGGATATAGTTATTTTATACATTTCAAACAAGCATTCACAGTATCCTTTTCATTACTGCTGAAACAATAAATAACTGACTTATCTATCTTTAAAAAGAAATTTAAAATGAAGCCATAAAACAGGCTGTGTCTATATGACAACAAAATTTTCTACAGTGAAGGATTAATGGGTTGTTGTCATAAAATAATAAACTGGAAGGTTAAATTTTCTTTTAATTTAACCTACAGGCTAGAGCTGAAAGATTTTTGAAACTTTCTGTCTTTTTCCCCATAGTGCCCCCTTTTTAACACCCCAACCCATAAAACTAGAATTCAAAAAGTTCAACAGCTTACCCTTTCCTCTAAATGTGTTACACCAGCGAGACTCTGGTAGAATGTTGGAGTCTCCAAGTCCTGGGAGGTGTTGTAGCTCCGGTCTGACAGCAACCACTTGGAAAGAACTGTGGCATCCTTGTGTATCAGCAGCCAAGACCGAAACTGTTCGAACGTGACTTTGTCACCAGCTCCAAACAACCCAGTCAGGATTTCAGCAGTTTTTGGAGCATTTGTCACTGGTAATGATGTGTTTTCCAGGTGAAGTGTCCGGGCAAAGTCCCACTTGTATATGTATGCGCCGTTGTCGCCTTGGTTATTTACATACAGCGTCCACAGGAACCTATCAAAATAAAAATTTAATATCTGCCTGAGATACTAGACACAACAAAATATTTGTTTACGTTCAGTATACTTACTTTATTTTCTCATCTTTACTGCCTTTCGTCAGTACGACGATGCCACACAAGAGGTCTTTGAAGGAGATACCTCTCTTGGTGCCACCGCAGGCCTGGTACAGCCACTCCGCAACTTCGGTCGGGACTCCATCGCAAAGCACTTCGTGCACGAACGCCTCGAGACTCAAGGTCGTCCCGTTCCCACTAGAGCACCTTTTAAACGCTTCACGAATACGCCTCAACTCACTATCAGACACTGCAAACAAATCACACAATTAAATCTTTGATCAGATGATACAACAGCAACAACGCACTTCAGATAAACAACATCGGTACCTCGCTTCACAGCATCGTCGTAGGGTATGAAACTTGGCTTGGAGTCTTTCGCACCCATTTTCACGGAGGAATAGCAAATATAACAATCATAATATTTAAAAAAGGCTTATTATTCACAAAGAAAGGAAAATTATTACAGCTGACAGTTCACGTCGTATGATACGCCGCCATATTGGACTTTGGCAATTTTTTTTTTTCTTTCGTCCCTCTCATGGGCAGGCTAAGGTATCTACGAGTAGGCTAGAACCATTTTTTATTTTTTACGTCATCGTCATTAAAGGTTACGGTTTTACTTTAAACAGCCTATGAGCCTATTATAAATGGTATACCTAATAATATGCACCCTCCCTACGCAAAATTAATTTCTCACCACCACTACCACCTCTTCTTACCCAAAGGTTTGTGGGCTTACAATTTCATAGACTGTTAGGTGTATGTACATTTGCATATTGCATTGAAAGAAAATCAGTTAATCGTAATAAATGAACTCCATAATTTATTGTGTTTTCATAACCGCCCCCTAAAATGTAATAAAATGTACAAGTGTACAAATCCCTAAAACAAAACGTCACGTCATGCTATGCGGTAAAATTTGGGAGTTATGTTTGAATTGCTTTTGTCTCTTTCACACTTGCAAGTAAAACAAATGAATTTTTTTTTGCATAAGAAACCCACGGGTAGTTCTTAATTTTATTGTATTCTACGATAGAAAAGTAGAAATCTCTTGTTTGTTTGCATTTTGCAATTTATTTTTCTTGTTTGATTTTCCGAATTTCCGATTGAAATACTGTTATTACATTAAATTCGTATGTTTTTTGTGGAAAGTAGTTACATACTAGGGCAATGATAACGTAGTTACGGAGACCACGGTTGTAATGCTAGCTCATTTTCAGAAAACCTTGTAAATGTCTGTTTCTTTGTGTGTTTTACGAGTAGAAATAGACGAAGAGATCCCTGAAATGGGTGATAATCTAGCAGACACAGGTAATATCACTCGTTCGACTACGAATCCTATTATAACCATGGTTAGTCCTTGAATTACTCACAAATCTTAGTTTACATATTTCTATTTCCGTTTTGTGCTTTTTACTAGTATAAGCAATTTTATTGGCCTCAAATATACCAATCATAATGCTTTTTCATCTTGGTATAAAAGTAAACCAAAGAGGTATAAAGCAGTTTAGTCTGGGCATTATCAAGGTAGGTAATTTCTTTGTTTTAATTAGAAGCTGCAAAAGAGCAAAAGAAAAAAGACCGAGGCAACCGTGAAACCAAGACCATCACGGTGGAGACCTATGCCAGTATCCTGCAAGGTCCCAACCCTGTTACTGGCATCCTGCCCACCAGCTCACGGAGGTCTCCACCTGAAGATAGCGTATCTGAGGAAGAGGACACTATTGCTTTCTTCTGTGGAAATCCACTAGTAGAAGTCACTAAAGGAGTGCTGCATTTGTATAAGGAAAAGTGAGTTTGGCAGACATTTTTGTATTTTTTGTATTTTTCTGCAATATTTGTAGGTACAATTTAATTTTATTAGAGTTTCAAAATTTGTTTATAATGATGCTATTGAATATAAATGAAGTATTCACTGTAGTTTAAATTGTTAATTTGAATAGGAATGTAAGGTTTACTCAGTAACTTTACCTATAATATTTTTTGACTACTTCTGTGGTCTAATGATTGGAGTACTCAATCACTAACCTGGACATAGTAAGTTTGTTGGTGAAACATGCGTACATGAGTATGGACTATGACTTGTTCTCAAGTTTGAACTATGAAATGCGGGTGACATTCCACAGACTATGACTTGTTCTCAAGTTTGAACTATGAAATGCGGGTGACATTCCACAGTTGGGACATTCTCTTTTTACCGGAGGGTTCATGTTATGACAATTATATGTTTTTCTCTCCTACCAAAAACTGGTAACAGAAACAAATTTTAATATTTCCCTTTACAAAGTGAACTTAAAGAATCATCAGAAGCAAAGACCCTCTGCCTGCTCTCTGTGCCGGGAGCCCTGGGAGCTCGTGACCTGCTCGCCTTTGCTGCGGCCTGCCAGGAGGACATAGCTCATGTCAGAGTTGTAAGAGATGGCTCGCCTGACCATTACATGGCTTTGTTGACGTGAGTGCTTTCTAATTATTATAAAACTACATAATATACCGGATGTAAATGAAGTGCGACCATTAAATGAAACCACATATTCTACCGACCCTACTGAATCACTTTGCCCAAGAGCCATGCCCGCGAACAGCCTTAGTTTAGGAAATAAAACAAAATCGCGTGAACCCTAACGCAACAACATACGGGCGAGGTTAGAGAGAGCGTTGACCTCAAACAGCTGCAGGTTTCACGGACGACGCTCTCTCTCCGTATGTCGGTGCGTTAGGGTTCACACATTTTTGTTTGGAACTCAATTATTTCCTAAAGTAGAATATGTGGTTTCATTTAATACACCCGGTATATACAATATATAAAATATTCAACCATATAATTAAGATCCACTTAAAATGTAAACGAAAATCAAAACTTTGGAATAATAATAACATGCAAATAAAATATACATACCTACTCTTTTTCAAAATCAAAATATTTATTTAGTAAAATAGATACATAAAGTATACTTTCTACAAGTCAAAGTTAATCTTAACAATTCTTTAGAATATATATAATAAAACGGGAAAGACATAGAGAAAATACATACTTATACATACTTCCATAGATTTTATGGAAGTCTCTGGACAGAGTGATGAACACCTGGCCTGCTTTCATTCTCCCGCTCTCTGGGCGAGCACGCGTCATCCCAGCTCTTACCGACCCATTCCATCAGATGCGACAATGGCCAAGTGTGTAAAAAATACAAATATAAGTGAACAGAGAAAATTGGTTTGAAAAAATACCTATTTTATAAAGCCATTTTTATCTGCCGTTATTGAACAATTTTCTGAAAACTTCTTGATGTTTGGGCCTGTCTTCGATAGAGTTTTAGTCTTATATTATGTATACCCCTGTTACTTGGTAGGTTCCGCACATCACAAGCGGCGCGCGAGTTCCACTCGGCGTTCGCGGGCGTCCCGTACACCAGCCTCGAGCCCAACGCTCTGTGCCACATGGCGTGGGTGTCGCGCGTCGAGTGGGCGCGCAGCGGCACCCCGCCCCCCTCGCACACCGAGCTGCCCACCTGCCCCGTGTGTCTCGGTCAGTCACTGATGCTATCACAATTAACCAACTAACGTAAGCCTTAAATGTAACAAGAAGCCATTTACTTACCTTGAGCACAGTTGCTTAGTTAAATACGGACAGTATAATCTTTTGGTTAAGGTAAGGTAAAAATGGAAAATGTTGGAGGAGGTCTACGTCGAAAGACGAGCCAATATAAAAGATAAATAATTTTAATTTAATTACATAATATTTTATTTGTAGTGGAAGTGAATGATAAATCACTTTGGGACGTAATAATCGTCGGTGAAACGCGGGTGTGTCGAGTGTGGACTGTGACTCCTCTGACACCCCATCGAGGATCCATGTTGTAACGCTAAACTTAAACTTATTTTGTAAATTTTAATTGAAATTGTTATAAGTTATTGTTATTGCATATTATAACAAGTTAATAAAGTCAATTCTGAAGGCTTTAATTTTAGTTTTAGTGCTGTCAGAACTATTTTTTTTTAAGTAATATAGCTTCTGTTTTACCTAACAATGAAGAACTATTTTAGAATGAAGATAATTAAGTTTTGACAGCACTAAAACTAAAGTGTAAGCGTTCAGAATCGACTTTACTATTGGCTATATGACTGTAATTAAAATGAATAAATAATGGTATATATTTTTGTTTCCAGAGCGCATGGACGAGTCGGTAGCGGGCGTGCTGTCAGTGCAGTGTGCGCACGCGTTCCACGCGGCGTGCCTGCTGCGGTGGAGCGACGGCACGTGCCCCGTGTGTCGCTGCCCCAGCACGCCCGAGCCGCGGGGCAGCGTGCAGTGCGCGCATTGTGCTACACAAGGTACAGCTGTCCACAGAGCGCAGGGTCCCGTGTGTGTCGTACATAATTGTACATGTCCTCAAATGTGGTCTACTTAAAAAAACCATTTGTATGTTTACAAAAATAACTTCCATATATTAGTATCTATTTTAGAATTATGCTACAGATAGATAACATACACGCTACAACTAACTAGAAATATAACAGTTTTGGATTGAAATTCAAGATTATATAAACAAACGTCCCCATAAAACATTTCTAATAATGCTTCAGCTGCTTACCATTCCGAGTACTTTTATATTTGTTCTCCACATTGAAATGATATTTGTTTCCAATATAAAACTTAGCCATTATATTTCACATGCAGATGAGGAGTCGCCAGAAGAAACCCGCGAGAACATCAGCGGGGTGGCGGAAGGTCTACTGGACGAGGTGGAGACTGGCGCTCTGTGGATCTGCCTTATTTGTGGTCACGTCGGCTGTGGCAGGTAAATATCTCAGCGCTGCACTGGCAGGGTCGCCATGAAATGTGAGTTTAAGGGACACAAAATAAGCGTATAGCAGTACAATGTTACTAGAGACTAACATGATGAATTATGAACACTTCTACTCGTTTCACATTACATTTTATTTCTTTACCCGATCGGTTTCGTTTTAACAGCATTATCAAAGGTTTTTATTGATTTAAATATGCAATAAAACGAATTTAAAGAATGAAGTATGGAAACTAACCTATGACGTTCTATGACGTTATGTTTGATGTAAATGAAGGGGGCGGGAAGAGTCACAGCTTCTTGGAGCTTCACGTGACAGCTAAACTGGAAACACCGAGAGATGGCATCTATGACAGCTGTGTTTAGTGATTCGGTACATTTAAAATTTCGATAAAAATCAAAATCAGGTGTGAGTTGAGTAAATAAAATTCGATTTTTTAGACACGTCATACGTGCGACATAAAAAAGGCATAATATGCCAAATCTGCCATAAAATCTAAAAAGTGACTGGCTTACAATTTTATAGCTAGACTAGCTTTTGCCCGCTACTTCGTCCGCGTGGAGTTCGGTTCACTCCCTTAGGGGGCGAATTTTCAAAAATCCTTTCTTAGCGGATGCCTACGTCATTACAACTATCTGTATGCCAAATTTCAGCGAAATCCATTCAGTAGTTTCGGATGTGCGTTGATAGATGAGTCAGTCAGGTTTGGCTATTCAGAAGATATAATTTAACCGCAACAAAATGATATATTTTGAAAAGAGTCGAAGCCTCACGATTAAGGAGAGTAGAATCCTTTATTCATTGATTTTATGATTCAGACTCTAACACTCCATGGAAAAGTCAAAGACGTTAGTTAAAAATAAAACGATTCTATTGCAAAATAACGGCAATATGGAAATATAAAAATAATAACCGAAACGACTATACCTACATCCCTTTTCGTCGCCAGCAACAACGATGTATTATTGACACTTACTCACAAATAATGACGAAACTTGGCAGGTATTTCAGCGTCATAGGTGCCATCTCTCGTCGATTCCAGTGTAAGTTGAAGTGCGCCTGTGTTGGGCCGCACCATAGTATAAGTAACAAATAGTATTCTATCTCCATACAAGCGGGCCGAAACGAACCATCGCCAAAACATAGTTCAACTCGGTTTACGACAGTCGCGGTCGCACCGCAGTTACGTACGCACGTTGTCTCTGTGACGTTAACGCGCATTTTAGTAAATTATGACATGAAAGTACAGAGTATGTTGTGCGTTGTATGTTGCTTAAATACAACTTTTATAATAATAATATAGCATTATCAAATACGTAAACAGTCAGTTGGCAGCCCTAGCGGCTGCAGGTATCGATTTCAAGGACACCGCCTAGTTAAACTACTGTTGTTACCTATACTGTGGCCGCACTGTACAGTATTACGTACCGTTGTGTCGCAGGTACGAAGGCGGGCACGCGGCGATGCACTACCTGCAGTCGAACCACACGTACGCGCTGCAACTCGGCTCCAACCGGGTTTGGGACTACGCAGGTTAATATACCATCCATCTTATCTTTAAAATATAATCAGCCTATCTTTATATGAAGAGTCTAACCATTAAAACAGTGAAAGAATTTTCAAAATAGGTTCACTAGTTCCTGAGATTACCTACGGCCTTATATAAGTGTAGGTAGATTAAACTCAATGGGCTCACGCTTAGACCTGGGATGGAGTGCGCTTACCTCGAAAGTGGGAAATTAAAAACGGTCGAGGCGTTTGTCAGTCTGTCTAAGGACTTCCACGTACAGCAAAGGGTAGTGTAGGCCGACCTCGTGCCCGCTGGACCGACGACCTGAAGGACGTTGCGGGGGGCGGCTGGATGAGGAGGACAGAGGACCGACATGAGTGGCGAAATTTAGGAAAGGCCTATGTCCAGCAGTGGACGAACACGGGCTGATGGATGGATGGATGGAAGGACTTCTGCAAAATCTTATCGACGCTTTTTAGGTGCAGTTGTGGCAAAACGTGAGCCCATCATGAATAAGAAAACTCTCTCTCCAACATAATAATATATCCATCTCAGTATGTAAAGTACACTAATTTTATATTTTTGGTTTTTAAAGCTGACTAATTGTAAGCAATTAGGTAATTTATATATTTCTTCATTCCAAGCAATAGTTAATTTTTAAAGATTTGTTGTAATGACGTCATGGAGTTGGCTAAATCAACCTCTTTATTCATATCATAAAGTATAGTGAGTGATACTAGTGGCACGGTATACACATCCTTGATTTTAACCCCGTGTTACAGTGCTACCAACTTATCTGTAGAATGAAAATGGCGGAACTAGCCTATCTGATTGGATGATATTGAATATTAGCCAATGACAGGCCCGGAATAAACTGGTTTATTCTTCAGATAACTTAATTTCACTGTAAGTTGGCATTTACAAGGAAAAGACAATGAGGTCTTTATTTTTAGGCAGAGGGCCTTCAATGCTCTCCGTGTGCAATATAATAATGCATTCAGGGTGATGTTGAGACTGCCCAGATTTTGTAGCGCGTCAGGCATGTTTGCGGAGGCTAGAACTGATGACTTTCATGCTCTCGTTCGTAAACGCATAGCCTCACTAAGAAATAGGGTCAATTGCAGTCTCAACAGCATCCTGAGCACTCTCAGGAATAGAGAGGACTGTCCATTGATGGGACATTGGGGATACCGCCATATGTCCGGAGCTGCAGTTTTGGGCGCTCCAAATTAAAATTATTTTAAATTGAAATTAAAATTTAAAGTAAGTATTTTGTATCTTATATTTTACATTGAATTCTAATTTATTAATTTTCATTTTTATCTTTATTATTGCCTGGTTTTTCTTCTTCATGTTTTGTTTTATTGTGTTTAAATATGGACTAATTTGGTCTGAAATAAATATATTTGATTTGATTTGATTTGATTTTTGCATTGAGACTAGCATTAATCAGCCAATTCTGTGACGTCATTTAGAGGTCAAATGAAAGTGAAAATGGTTTCTCTCGGTTTTAAAGGCTACAAATAGAATAATACGGTCTAGAAACCTAATATCTCGAAATGGTTTTGGAATCAGCTGCGTGTACTTTTGCTTTACCAAGCCACCACAAGTATAAGTCGACGAATGGCAATCCTCAGGAGACAACTTCGTGCACCGCCTGGTGCAGAACAAGACGGACGGCAAGCTGGTCCCCGTGGAGGTGGACGCCGGCAGCGAGGCGTGCGGCGGAGACAAGCTCGACGCGGCGCAGCTCGAGTTCACGTACATCCTCACCTCGCAGCTCGACCAGCAGAGGGACCATTACCATTCGAGGATTGACAAGTTTGTACCGTTATATATGTACTTACATTTATTGGATATTCGGTTTAATCATTTATTTGAATCTCGTGCATATGAGTGAACTTTGATGGTGTCGTTCTTTGTTTAAGTCCAATGATGTTGACTTGGGTGAAGCTCGGAAGGGAAATTGATTGTTCAATGTCGTTTTACCTTGGTTCTGACCACTTACTAAGCGTCCAGTGTGAATAAAGAATCACTGAACAGATTGTTACGCGAATAAATTGTTTTGAAGTAGGCTTCTTTTTAAAATATGTGGTATCAGCATAGCAGCCTTCCTATTGGCAGTTCTTATTGCGGCGTCATAGCCGTTGGAATCGTTCACAGATAGAGAGCTGGAGATGCAGACTACAACACCAATGTATGTATCATAGGCGTAAAAAAGGGGGGCGTTTAGGGGGACCGGACCTGTATGGTGAGTTTCGTACACTAGGAAAGCTGGGGTGCTATTGCTTGGGGTTGCTGCTAAGGGATGGTGACTCCGAAGAGAGCTAAGAAGTTCTTAGTAAGAACCAAACCCGACGAGTGATGATCGTACACTGCTTTATTCGTATTCTTTTCACTTAATTGCTAAATACAAGTGCAAGTTGACAAAATGTAATTAATTAAGTAAAGCCTGATTCAGTAAAATGTACAAGTGTGCGTTAGCTCGTACAGGACCATCTTTTAGCGTTCACGGGAAAATAAATATTCGCTTAATATTTACATGTTGTATCCGTTGCAGCCAAATTCATATTGAGGACTCGGTAAGTGCTCAGTATTAAGATTTGATGACCCTTTGTGAAAATTCGTAAATTATTTTCTTGTTCCCTACAAACGCAAGCCCAACCTCGAGTCATTTACTATTGGAGGTCAACATTTTATTATGCTTTTTTGAACTTTGGAACCCTCCCCCCATGCGAAAGCTATGGCTACGTCCAAGGTATGTGTCATGGACTAAATTAAACTGAGCTGTAACAATTTTAGTCTAGCCAGAAAAAGTAAGGAATAAGTGCCATGACAATTTGCAAAAATATTGGTAAACCTAAAAAGACGATATCACTAAACAGTTGCCGCCTCTCCCAAGTATCATTCAGATTCAAGACAACAAACATAAGGTACCATCGCATCGTCAGTAGAAATCTCCGTACTATCTATCGCTTACATAACGATAAGCCAAGATATCCTATCTAAGTATCTAAGGGCGCTGTCACGTAGGAAGCAGGTGCCCGGCGCCGATCTACCAGCTTGCCAGTTGCGTAAACCCATTATCTGTTTATGAATTAGTCGTTGAGCCGCAACATTTCGCATTGTCACTATAACCGCTCTGAAATGAACTTTCTCAAGGATAAAATCTGTTATGAATTATGAATCTGTACGATCACCGATCGTGGGTTTTTATGAATGATAAGTTTGAACTCTCTTAGGTGGTAGAGCTGATGCCCGGCTTGACTGTGGAAGTACCACCATCTTACTCGCAAATCCCCCGAAGTTATTCTGGGGAGAGTAAGAGAACAGCGCTCGGGCAAAACCAGGCGGCCCACCATTGCCTGGGACTAGAGATGGATGGCGGAAAGATTCCCGTTGGGCATTTATGCGGGTGAAATCATAATTAGTGTAACTAAATGAATTAACAAATATAAAATGAGTTCTTGGTACGTAATGAACTTTAAATATCTCTTCACTTACACTCATTATTACTAAATAAAAAGACGTAATGATTTTAAAATACTTCAAATCCAACTTTGAACACATGCGCATGAACATTTGCGTTCATTTTAATGTTTATGTTCTTTGTTGCTTCAAGTTAAGCAACGCTCGTCTCGGTTGCTGTGCTGATTTGTATGCCTTGTTTATCGAAAAGTGCACAACATTGTCTGTGTACTATTCAGCAGTTCCCAGCGTCGACTCATACAACGCGACTCGGTTCACGCACCGGTAGCAGGCACCTGTCTTATGTGTGTAAGCGCCCTAACACCTGTCAGATGACAACCTTGTATAACACCGTTCTACCTGGGAAGATGACGCCGGCGCTCGGATATGTATCAAACGTTCCTGTGTGTCGTTACAATTTTGGTTTCATTGAAGATGCTGACGCTAATGTGTTTTCTGTTTGTGAATTTTAAACCGACGAAATGTCTAGGAATGAGGTACTTATAAATATTACGAATTGTGTGTAAATAGGTAACACTAAAAGTTTCCGGAACTGGCCACTTACATAAACAAAATTTAAAAATTTATTGCAACATTTGAAAATAGAACTCTTTGGCTGTAGAATGCAGTTTGTTTCATCTGACTGTCTTTTGTTTTTACCTTGTGGCGCCATTTAAAAAATTGTGTGTCTGCATCAACATAGATTTAACTCGGGAAAATTTTCGTAGTATGATTTTCTACGATTTTAAGTGTAATTTGACAGCTCAACAGAGCATCGCTCGGTTTGAAACAGCTTTTGGCAATTGTTTATAGCTGGTTTGCAGAATTCAAGCGTGGTCGTATCAATCTCAGTGACGAATCTCGCGATGGTCGGGCGTCCACCGCTGTGACCAACAAAAACATCGATGCTGTGCGCCGTATGATTGAAACAGACAGGCATGTGACCTACCATGAAATTCGCGCATCCTTAGAAATAGGCATGAGTCAAATACAATCAATCCTACACAAACATTTGGGTGTGAGAAAGCTGTGCTCGCGGTGGATCCCACACAACTTGACCGAGGCTCAAAAAACGGACCGCGTCACTTGGTGCAGTGCCATGCTTACCAGATTCAACGAAGGTGCGTCAAATTTGGTGTGGGACATAGTAACAGGTGACGAAACATGGATTTATTGCTACGATCCCAAAACAAAGCAGCAATCGAGCGTATGGGTCTTTCAAGATGAGCCGAAACCAACCAAAGTGGCGCGCGTGAAAAGTGCATCTAAGCGGATGATTGCTTCTTTTTTAATAAAACTGGACACGTGGCTACTGTTGCTTTAGAGAATCGTCGTACCGTGAATAGTGACTGGTACACAACCATTTGTTTGCCGGAAGTTATTGACGAACTCCGTAAAAATAACCGTAAACGCCGTATCATCCTGCACCACGACAATGCTAGTTCTCACACGGCCAGACAGACAAACGACTTTTTGAAGACGAAAAATGTAGAACTCATGAGTCATCCTGCATACAGTCCCGACCTGGCACCTTGTGACTTTTTTCTGTTCCCAAAAATTAAGAACCAATTACGCGGTCAACGATTTTCATCACCAGAAGAGGCTGTCGAGGAGTATGAAAAACACGTTTCAGAGGTCACCACAGGGGAGTGGCACAAAAGTTTTCAAAACTGGTTTGATCGAATGAAAAAGTGCATAGACGCCAAGGGAGATTATTTTGAAAAACAATAAATTAATTTTGTACCTTTAATAGTATTTTTTCATATTCATTCCGGAAACTTATAGTGCGTCCCACGTATGTGTTGTGAATTTTTGAATTTCATTCAGGGTCACAAGTAGCGTGCCTCGGATACGTTTAGCTCTTGTGCCGTGGCTACTATGAAGTAGTTACAGTAAAAAAAGGAAGTGACGGTTTTTTTTGTATCTGCAGAAGATTTATCATGAACACTGAATGTGGTGGTATTTCGTATCAAGCCAAGGACCCGATGTTCCCGATCTTTGACTCTTGAAATGTTCCTTGCACTATTTTCGCAAGACAGTAATAATAATAACATAATAACATGAATATTATATTGAGTCTCATCTTCTGTCAGGTTTCGACGAAAAAATCGTAATATATGTATCTGAAAATAAATTACAAAAATTTCATTGGGCTTGATAGACCGTATAGGATTCGACTCCAAGATTGAGAGCTGGACTCCAAATGAGGAGCCAATTTCCATAAAAGTAAATATTAATTTCATATTATAAGGTCCTACAATTCAAAGTGAAAATAATGTAACAGATGATAGAGTATCCCTAAAAGACTACGTTCCACCGAAAAACAACTTTTTGTGCATTATTTTTTTTACCTTTTTTCCATAGAAATTTTGTAAGCTGATTTAACCACTTTGTACTGGAAAGTGAAAAAAATATTTGAGCAAAAAATGTTTTCTTCTTCTGGAATTTGATCAGTTAAAGATACATGATCTACCCTAGAATTATTTTCAGTTATTATTGTAGGACCTTATATACATATATTTACTGTACGACTGGCTCCCAAAGGGGTAGGCAGAGACTACAAATTTCCATCTGCTACGTACGATCTTGACACCTCTTGCTTCTAGTCATACAAGCTCTTCTATTTCGGGTACTTTTTACTTTGCCCTTCTTCAGTATTTCGCCAATTCGGTAGTTATAATACATCCTTCTAGGGCGGCCCGGTCGAGCCTTACCTTCCATTTGCGTACCATAAATTTCTTTCGTCACTCTAGTTTCATTCATTCTCTCTATAATTATGCCCAAGCCGCCGAAGCATTCATTTTTCTATTCTAGTCACTAGCAGTGACTCACTACATCTTTCAAGCCGCAACGATCCCTTATGTCGATATTTTTCACTCTATCATTCAATGTCAAACCAGACACACTCCGTAAGGAACGCATTTCCACTGCATTCACTCTACTGCGATGCTCATCTTTCTAGACCCAACATTCACTACCATACGTAAGCGTAGGAGCCAACACTCCATTATGAACTGCCAATCGTGCCTTAAAGGGGTCTAGGGCTCCGTGTACTTCTTTTCCTGCGTTCACTCTTCTTTCAATGTCACCGTCACACTTTCCATCGCAAATAAATAGACAACTCAGATAAACAAATTCTCAAACATGTTCTACTTCCTCGTGTTAACCTGACATTCAGTAATGAATTTCATAAAACTAAATATGAATATGTAAACTTCAGACTGGAAGCGGAACATTCAGCGGAGTGCTCGGAGCTGCGGTCCCGCGCGACGGAGGCGGAGGGCCGAGCCGCCAAGTTGCAGGAGCAAGTCGAGTCACTGCGCAGGGAGAACAAGGGGCTCGAGAAGAAGTTGCATCAGGTCACCGCCAAGTGAGTGACACTGCCGAACTGTTCTTACAAACCTTTGTTCCTCTCAGAATTACTTTTCCGATTGAACTTTACAGCCTGTTTGGGAGAGAATTGTATAAGGATTTCGGAAAATATAATAATAGCGGAACCTGTGTAATGTGTGCTCATATGATCACTCGGTAACTTCTGATTCTGATAAAGTGTTCCTCGATATATTTAATTGAGCGTTTTGGTTCGCTAAGTCGTTCGTTGTCAAAATTTCCTTAATTCAGAAACTGATTCTGTATCTAAATCTATAGTGACAGCTTAATAAAAATGTTGTGATGTTGTGAGCTAGTCCAAGCGAAGAAATATAGCTGAAAAGGAGAATGCCGCGTAATATATGGCGCTTCGTACCAAACCCAAAGTCGTGGCGTCAAAACCAAACCAAGTTAATTTTAGGGAGACTGAAATGTACTTACTAAATCACCAAGTTTCATTTAAATTAGTATTCGCAATTCGAATTTACTGTACATTGACAGGGGCAATTGCAAAGACTTTATTACCTTTTGATAGAGGCGATTATTGGTTGGTATCCTAATCATAGTAAAGCGGCAACGGAAATTAAAATACCGATATTATCATGTTAGAATTTCGGATTTAAGCAAACTCGTTTGATCAAAAAGATGTTGATCGGATTTTAAAATATCTAAGTAATTTTATGACTTTTATTTGGATGGGACGCCATTTGGTACGATCCCGTGGCATTCTCCTTTGTGCCACAGCTGGCAGGAAGACTCATCATGAAAGGTTGAAAATGTCCCACTGATAAATTTAATGTCCGACAGATTATCAACCATACAAGCGGAGTTATCAGAAGAAAGGGGTTTAGCTAAAGCGCTGGCGAGCAGTCAGTCCGAGTGGCAAACCAGGGCGAAACTGCGGGAGGAGAACTTTACCAAGGAAGTAAGTATCACATTAAATATTTATATAGCTCAAAATCTAAAATATTAGGTTTTCATACAAAGTCTAAAAAGACAGGTTTGGTATCTTTTCGCTTTCGTTTGGACAATTTCGGGTGCAAAATCTTAAATCCCACACAAACCGACTAGTCAAATCAACCTCATAATTTTCACTTGAAAGAAATTCCTTTTATTTCTTGCCTCTGTGCATATACAGTAGAATTCCCCGATTCTGGCAGGAGGCCTGCATATCGTTGCTGGCTTCTCTCATATTCAATTTATACGTATTTTTAATCGGTGTCTTAGGTCAGAGTCTGATCTGTTAACGCGGTATTACTATCAAGTTGCTATTAGGGTAGGACCTTGTACATAGGTAACACTAAAAGTTTCCGGAACTGGCCACTCACATAAACAATATTTAAAAATTTATTGCAACATTTGAAAATAGAACTCTTTGGCTGTAGAATGCAGTTTGTTTCATCTGACTGTCTTTTGTTTTTACCTTGTGGCGCCATTTAAAAAAATGTGTGTCTGCATCAACATGGATTTAACTCGGGAAAATTTTCGTAGTATGATTTTCTACGATTTTAAGTGTAATTTGACAGCTCAACAGAGCATCGCTCGGCTTGAAACAGCTTTTGGCAATGAAGCACCATGTAAGACGACATAAATAGCTGGTTTGTAGAATTCAAGCGTGGTCGTATCAATCTCAGTGACGAATCTCGCGATGGTCGGCCGTCCACCGCTGTGACCAACAAAAACATCGATGCTGTGCGCCGTATGATTGAAACAGACAGGCATGTGACCTACCATGAAATTCGCGCATCCTTAGAAATAGGCATGAGTCAAATACAATCAATCCTACACAAACATTTCGGTGTGAGAAAGCTGTGCTCGCGGTGGATCCCACACAACTTGACCGAGGCTCAAAAAACGGACCGCGTCACTTGGTGCAGTGCCATGCTTACCATATTCAACGAAGGTGCGTCAAATTTGGTGTGGGACATAGTAACAGGTGACGAAACATGGATTTATTGCTACGATCCCAAAACAAAGCAGCAATCGAGCGTATGGGTCTTTCAAGATGAGCCGAAACCAACCAAAGTGGCGCGCGTGAAAAGTGCATCTAAGCGGATGATTGCTTCTTTTTTTAATAAAACTGGACACGTGGCTACTGTTGCTTTAGAGAATCGTCGTACCGTGAATAGTGACTGGTACACGACCATTTGTTTGCCGGAAGTTATTGACGAACTCCGTAAAAATAACCGTAAACGTCAACGCAATCATCCTGCACCACGACAATGCTAGTTCTCACACGGCCAGACAGACAAACGACTTTTTGAAGACGAAAAATGTAGAACTCATGAGTCATCCTGCATACAGTCCCGACCTGGCACCTTGTGACTTTTTTCTGTTCCCAAAAATTAAGAACCAATTACGCGGTCAACGATTTTCATCACCAGAAGAGGCTGTCGAGGAGTATGAAAAACACGTTTCAGAGGTCACCACAGGGGAGTGGCACAAAAGTTTTCAAAACTGGTTTGATCGAATGAAAAAGTGCCTAGACGCCAAGGGAGATTATTTTGAAAAACAATAAATTAATTTTGTACCTTTAATAGTATTTTTTCATATTCATTCCGGAAACTTATAGTGCGTCCCACGTAATACCTGCGTAGCTAGCATAGCAGTCGATATGAGCTCGATAGAGCCTGTATCTCTTCGATTTTGACAGTTATTCCAAGATGGCAGCCAATCTTATCGTCCTTTCTATTCGCTAACATCGTACCAAGAAATAAGTCTTTCTATTTTGACAGATCGAAAGAAACCTTTTTTTTTTATTTTTTTCTTTCTTCTTTAGCTAACATTGTTACGCCTTTCTTTCTACTTTTCGACGTTTTTGGAGGAAAGCTGTATCACCGACCCAAGGAGGTGGTGATAGAGTTCGATAGAGCGTGAATATTGTTTTGTTGTGGAAAATGTGTGGATTATATCATACGTTTGTGGAGTTTTGATCGACTAACCGATTAACAGACCAAAAACCACAAAATGGCTAGGCCTTATAATGTTGTGCGACTAAAGCGACTTATTTTTATTTTAAGCTATATATAAATCTACCAAAATTCTTTGTTGGGCCTCCGTGATTCTCTTTCTGGATCTATAAAATAATTTCGTGTATGTGCCTATTTCTTTTTCTAAAACCGACCCGACTCGCTATTATTCGATCTTAGAATCTAAGTTTTCGATATTATATACCCATTCGAAAAATTCAACTTTACACTTGAGAAATAGTCAAATAATAAGAATATTAAAATGGCTTTCACCAAAGATATTTAATGGTACCTACCACAAATTCACGATTCACATTTACTTTTTTGAGAGGTTATTTATAATGCATGAAAATTGAAAAGTAAACAAGAATGGAAGTGACTAAAGGTTCGCAAGCGGCCCTTTTAAAATTATTGGACCGTGAGTCACAATTCAGCTGTTGGAATATCTTCCTTAGCACGAACTAATACAGTTCAATTTGCAATGTAGAGTTCGGAAAGGGAAGCGGTCCTTTAATTTAATGAATTATTGAATCGTAAGTCATGGGAAAATGCTCTGAAAACGATGTTTTCTGCATGTCGTGAATTCTGTTAAAACTACGGGGGTCGCCTCGCTCCACTCCGCTTCGCTCGGCTCCCTAATATATACTTACCATGTCAACCTAACCGCTCCTCCTCGCTTCGCTCGTCGTGGCACGCGCGCAACTTATCCCTAGCGGTCGAATATAATTAAAACTAAGGGAGCCGCTAACGGCTATTTAGTCACTTCTAACAAAAATTACACCGGATTATTGATGCTGTCCTGCCATTTCCAAAACTCTCATTTTTACATGCCTTCTAAAGTGCAACAAAGACTCTTTAAATTAGTCGTTTATCAGGAAGAGGTTTCGTTCATTCAAAAAATCGATTTTTCTTTCGATTCATCGACAAACAGTTCTGTGAACGCGATAAAGTAGATACAGACTGTATCAGCATCTCTATCTCGTTTTTTCCCAAGTACAATGTTAGCTAAGTGGAAACAATCATGGTTTACGATAGAGGTTTAGAAAAAGATGACAGTCGATACAATATTAACTGTGCTAGCTATGCTGATGTCTGTGTGCGTTAACAACGTTGACGGAAGTGCGTGAGTGAGTGAGACTCGCTATGTACATCTCACTCACTCACGCACACAGACATCACGTATTACAAAGTTCTATCCTAATAGCATCTTGAATGGATAGTACTGGCGAAACAGTACATTTCACTTTCGCACGTGTATCAAACGACGTTTCTTAGTACACATGCGAAAAAATAAAATAAAAGCAATTTTGTTGCAAATCAAAACAAAATACAAGTACAAGTCGACAGAAGAAAACGCTGTGGCTGGTCTGGTTGGCGCTAATCTACATTACAAAGACCAAGGTCTCTTTCTAAAATCTTGTTTCTGATTTCAATCTGTTTTCATAATCTTGATAAAATTTGTCGTTAGCGATTTTTGATTATTCTTGTAAAACATTGTTCTAAAAGTGTTCGTAATTTCCGTCGTTATTACCAAATTGTAAGATAGAGTCAAATATCATCACCCCTGCTGTCAGTAATTTTAGGGCAAAATAATTATTTTATTCTTTTTTTCTTCCCATAAAATCACACTAAGTAATAAATAAATTTCCTCGAAAACTATGGCGCAACAAACAGTTCATCCACTGACAGACCGAGTCCAACGCGCCGTAAGCTATAGACAATACCTGGCCGAAAATAAAGCTTGAACTGTAACCTCGTTACTGTGTTGTACCTATTGGAGAACATTATATAAAAACTTCATTGGTATTTGATATTAAACCTCAGACATGGCTGTATGGGCTAAGTTACCTTTGCCTTCCTAGTTAGTATCACATGTACTTTCAGAAAAAGTTATTTTATAGCATTATGTTGTTCAAAGACCTATACTATAATTTTTTTTGTGTTTTAGAGACGTTCATGAAAAATATTTTTCATTGTGCCAGTAGTTTTGAGTTTGAAATGAGGATTTTACGATATGAGGTGAAATAAAAGTTAATTATAAATTGTGTCAGGTGTCCGAACTGAAGGAACAGCTCCGCGACGTGATGTTCTTCGTGGAGGCGCGTGGCCAGCTGGAGCAGGCCGAGGGCGCGTCCCAGGACGAGATCGCCGCCGCCAGCGTCTCTGTCGCGCCGCCCGCCAAGCCACGCCGCAGGAAGCGGTAGGCCACGCGATTATACACTCTATTCCAAACACCAGACAGTTCACAGGTGGAGCTATGCGAGTGAACGAGATTATGTTGTCTTGGATTTAGCCGTAATACTGCCCCCGGATCTACTGCGCAGTACTAGCGAATGAAGGAAAGTTTTCGGTTTGAGGTTAGTTTATTGATTGTGCAAGGCACACTAAAGACCCCGTCAACTTGTCGCAGTGACGTCGCGAAAGGGTACATAGGGGACAAAATGTCACTGCTTTAAACTTTAGGAAAATTATGACCTGATTTAAAAAATATTAAAATGAATGTCTTTGTATACAGTAGGGCCTTGAGTTAATTTTTTTAGTTTTCAAGTCTTCCATTGTAACAAAATTTAGCTAATAGTAAATACTAAAACAAATAAACTCAAGTATGCTGATAAAGACCAGTTATTCCAAAAAATCGCAGTATCTATCTATTGCTGCTGTTTGTCGGTGTGATTTGCAGTCGCAAATTATTTATCTATGGTTATCGCATCGCCTATAATCAATGAGGTTATCTACTTTTAGTCAAAGAGGTCTAATGTGTGAGAAGAGATAAAACACTATGAACTCTTAGTCACGTGCGGTACATATATTTATAGATATATACCTATATATTAAAAAGTGTAAACGAAAACAATTTAAAAAATATCTTCATGTTTGTAATGATAAAGCCTCAACGGTCAGTTAAATAAACAGACAGCAGCAAGATTTATGAAGATATTTTTATCCCAAAACACCACAATTTCCAAGGTATGCCATTTTGTCCCCTATCTACCGTTTTGTTACGTCAGCGCGACAAGATAACGACACTATACAATAGTCCCATCTCTTTTAAATTCGCATAGCTGGATCCCCTTCATAGTAAGATATTTGCGAAGGCGAAGAGTTTAACCGTGTCTCACTCACTATAAGATATGAAGTTCACTTTAAAGTATCGCGATATATCAGAATACCTACCCTTTTTTAATACATTTCCAATTTAGAAACTAAAAAATAGATTCTTTTCGAGAAGTTGCCTTTTTCGCGCACTAGATTCCTTATGTGAAAGTCAATTTAGGGCGAAGTTGGTTTCAGCCACAGACCAGTAAGCCTAAAGACGTTATTTAAACAACGTATTGCAAGAAAACACAATCCTTAAATATCGACGGGGAACAGGGGTTGACGACGTGTCACGATTGGTCAGCTCAGTCATAAATCATGTTCAATCGAACTAGTGATGGGAATAGGACGTTAAACGCTTTTATCGATGTCGTTGGCAGATCTAAGTATGAAATCGAAAATCTAAATTTATTCATGTAACCCCCGGCACCCATCCCAAGTGCCGGATCCGGCAGCAGAGTCACTTTTATCGATAAATTTTATTTCTGTTAAACCCCAGCTCTAGTGTACACGTGGCTATGATAGAGCAGGTTAGCGTTATGCGAAGTAACGTGGGAAAGAAAGAGGAGTGCGTCCATATTTTCTGTTTTGACATGCTATTTTAAATGAAAATAATATTCAAAATAAAAGACCATGGACTTACTTGTGAAATGTTATGCCGTCTTTATAAGAACTGTATGTTTTGCTACATTTTACGCCACAATAGGGCATTTTTGATAGAAAAAAACGTGTATATTTTAGCACTTTACCCAGTGACGCTCGCTGACGAAGTGATGTATGTACCAAATAGTGGCGGGGCGGCTTATATGTAGTGCTAGAGCATAAGCTTGAAGATAGCGGGCGCCCGGCTATGATTGAGGGGTCTTTGGGCTTTTTGGTCTGTGGTTTCAGCTCACAGAGTGTTGAAAACACACCTCCATTGGCTCGTTCTGTGCTCTGTTATTTTAATAATCGACAACATTACAAATAAATAATTGGTGCAAAACTGAAAACCATTTCGAGATATGGGCTTTCTGAGCATCATATTTTTTTTAGAATTAAATCGTGATTAAATAAAGAGATATTTAAAAAAAAACTAAAAATATGGTAAACACAGGATTTTAAAAACAATTTCCTTTACTTTTAAGTTCAGTTTGTTTAAAAAAAAACTTTCATGCCATGTGACAGCAGACATAAACATGCCAAGCTTTTTTTTTAATAATCCATTGGCAATGAACATCGACTTTTGAAATCCTCAGATGCGAGTTAAATCCTTTTAGAATGAGTGAATAAAAACATAAAAATAACAAAAGGAAAAAATACTTAAGCTTCTTTTTTAACTAGACTTTCAATATAAATATTAAAAACAAATGATTAACTAAAATTAAATGTTGTCGATTGTGTGTTATTTGGATTGTTTCCTGAAACGAAAACCTGTCCAGTGTCAATTCACGCTCGAAAATGATAGGATATTATTAAATGATCATCAGACAAAATAGGCTCAACCAATTTATCGAATTTATGTGTTATTTAATGTAAAATTGTAAATTCTTTGTAGGCCAAAGCACACTTGTAAATCTTGTTATATTACTTTCAAAAAAAGTATCATTTACCTTGCTCAAGGACCAAAAACTGTGCTGTAAAATTATAGTAAATATACTTTTTTCATATCTTATAGAATATTATGTTCGTGAAGGTATTTTAATTTATGTTCTCAGCACAACATGTTTGGATACTGCGAATTGCTGTGATATTGTAATTAAATTCTTACGTTTAGAATAGATGCTAAGGGAAATGTGTATTTATTAATAAACAAATGTTATTGAACTTAGTTTTGGCTTTTATTTTGCATACATGATTTGTTTTGATGAATGAAAAATTTGGGTCAGTACAGGAACTTAAGCGCTGTTAACATCTAATGCAAGCTCTAGATTCTCGGCGAGGCGCGCATCACAATGAAATTGGGTCCATCGTGGCAGTGGGCAGGCCATATCTGTCGCCGACGTGATGGGCGTTGGGGCCGAAAGGTGTTAGAGTGGAGACCACGTACAGCAAAGCGTAGCGTTGGCCGACCTCGTGCCCGGTGGACATGCGCTGGACCGATCTGAAGGACGTTGCGGGTGGCGGCTGGATGAGGAGGATGGAGGACCGTGAAGAGTGGTGTAAATTGGAAAGGCCTAATCCAGCAGTAGTGGACATTGACAAGCTGATGGATGAATGTGTCACGTCTTCGCCACGCCCCGACTGCGCTCCGCGTCCCACTCACTATGCCAACAGATTTCATAGGAAGAGGAAATCCTTTAAGTTTTTATTATGTAATTTAGTGGTATTTACTGTAAACATAAATAGTAAGTATCATTGCTAATACCCAGTACAAAACATGTAAAGGAACATAGAGAAAATCGTTTAATCGTATCTATAAAGTCCTACAATAATCTCTTCTCTTCTTCTTCTTCTCTATACATATAAAATACAACGTCTGTCTGTTCGTTCGCTTATAACTTTAGAACCACTCAATGGATTTTGATGCAGTTTTCACTGAAATATAAAGCATTTCTTCGGGAAGGTTTAAGGCTATGTATCATCACGCTATGATAAAAGGGAGCAGCGCAATGAGAATTTTAGTGAGACAGCTGCCGTGGCGTAGTCGATCGTTGCGGGTTCAAACCCCGACTGGTAAAATTTGTTTTCACTTTTTATTTTTTATACTTTTATGTTATTTTCAGAAAAAAAATTCCTTTTGTAAAAAAATTTACTAAAGCTGAAATTATATTTCTTGACTAAGCAAAGACCAATAACTAAAATATTTTTAAATTCAAGTCCTTAGAAAACGCCATCACTGTGAAGCTAACCTGGATAACGGCTCAGTAAGCTGGCGTTGAACTGGTTTTTATTTTAATACAGTAGATGGCGCTGCATGTTTCAAAATATCGGATTTGACGCAGTCTGGTTCAAATCAACTCACGTAAAAGTTTGTCTACACTATTATATAAAGAAGAAAGATTTGTTTGTTTTTTTGCATAAAGAATCTATCCTAGAGATATGTTCACTTATTATTGTAGGACGTAGGATCTTTAAGACCTCGTCATACCCTAATTTGCAATTTTTCATTCGCTTTTTTTCTACTTTTCATTTATGTAATAATTTGAAAAAATATATATTTACTAGATCATATAACACGTGGGTACAACCGACAAATACCTGATAGCTACAACTTTGCTCGATAGCATTAAATGTCAAAGTTGCCTCTATTTTTATCTTTGTTTCGGTATTATTCAAGGTATGAGCTACAAAGTTTATTTTTGAACTATTTTGAATTTTTCGATACAACAGATGGGTATGCCAGACATTTTTTTGTTCATATAATTTTGTACATATTCGTCAATATAAAACAACGATAATGTTTACAAGTAGGACGTTTGTACTACGTCCAGCTCGCGCCTATTGGCCGATCAGTGCGCTATGCGATCGGCAATTTTGTTCCATGATGGCAATATAAAAAATAAAAAGTGAAGCGTGTCGGTGCTCCTACAAAAAAATCCACATTTGTTAACAAAATCGTCAAAAATAATAATGAAGTCATTTATTCAAAAAAATCCACATTTGTTAGCAAAATCCTTAATCTTCTTCTTCTCTTCTCTATCTTCTCTATACATATAAAATACAACGTCTGTCTGTCTGTCTGTTCGTCTGTCTGTTCGTTCGCTTATAACTTGAGAACCAATCAATGGATTTTGATGCAGTTTTCACTGAAAGATAAAGCATTTCTTCGGGAAGGTTTAGGGCTATGTATCATCACGCTATGACAAAAAGGAGCAGCGCAATGAGAATTTTAGTGAGACATACGGAAGGTTCGCCGCCGTAGCATTGTCGATCGTCGCGGGTTCAAACTCCGACTGGTAAAATTTGTTTTCACTTTTTATTCTTTTATTTTATTTTCAGAAAAAACATTTCCTTTTGTAAAAAAAATATTAAAGCTGAAATTATATTTCTTAACTGCGCAAAGACCAATAACTAAAATATTTTTATTTTCAAGTTCTTAGAAAACGCCATCTCTGGGAAGCTATCCTGGATAATGGCTCGGTAAGCTGGCGTTAAATTGTTTTTATTTTAATACACTAGATGGCGCTGCATGTTTCAAAATATCGAATTTGACGCAGTCTGGTTCAAATCAACTCATGTTAAAGTTTGTCTTCACTATTATTGAAGAAGAAAGATTTGTTTGTTTGTTTGCATTTAAAAATTCTTTAAGCACTCAATAAGATTTTTAGTTAATCGTGTGGTATGTACGCCCTTTACAAAAGGGTTTTGGCGCAATAGCTTACGTGGAAATAATTATTTACTGTGGTTTTTGTGTGTCAAACCAAAAGTATTATTTTGCCCTAAAATCACTAACAGCAGTGATAATTTGACTCCACCTGACATTATGGAAATAACGACGGAAATTACGAACACTTAGAACATTTTCCTCTGGTACATATTGTGTACTTACTTAGTAATGTTTTTTGTATTTTGTTGTAGGTTAACGCTTGAGAACTTAAGTTAACCAAATTTTAACTTGAAAACTTCCAGAAAGTCTGTTCACTTAAAACTAGATATTGGCGGAACTAATGTGCGGAGAAACATTATAGGAAGCCAGATAAAACGGTTTTGATTGATTGATTGAGTTTTTACAAGAAAAATCAAAAATAGCTAACGACAAATTTTATCAAGACTAGCTTTTGCCCGCGGCTCCGCCCGCGTCGAAGAGATTTTCGTGGAAATAAGGAAAACAAAAGAATATGATTTTTTGAACGACAATATGCAACGGTCACCATGTTTTACCAAAGTGCTAATAAAGACCAATCAAATAAGCCCAAACTTGAAGGGTCTGCTGTTGTCCGTTGAGGAGAACCCATTCCCACCTTCCAGTCCCATCAACAGACCTTGGTCACCATGTTTTACCAAAGTGCTAATAAATACCAACAAAATAAGCCTAAACTCGAAGGGTCGTCCATTGAGGAGATCCCGTACCCACCTTCCAGTCCCATCATCAGACCATGGTCACCACGTTTTACCAAAAGGCTAATGAAGACCAATCGAATACGCCCAAACTCGAAGGGTCTGCTGTTATCCGTGGAGGAGATCCTATAATCACCTTCCAGTCCCATCTGCAGACCCTGATCACCATGTTTTACCAAAGTGCTAATAAAGACCAATCGAATAAGCCCAAACTCTAAGGGTCTGCCGTTATCCGTTGAGGAGATCCCATAACCACCTTCCAGTCCCATCAGCAGACCCTGGTCACCATGTTTTAACAAAGTGCTAATAGATACCAACTAAATAAGCCTAAACTCGAAGGGTCTGCTATTGTCCGTTGAGGAGATCCCATACCCACCTTCCAGACCCATCATCAGACCCTGGTCACCATGTTTTACCAATGTGCTAATAAATACCAATCGAATAAGTCCAAACTCGAATTGTCTGCTGTTGTCCGTTGAGGAGATCCAGTACCTACCTTCCAGTCCCATCATTACACCCTGGTCACCATGTTTTACCAAAGTAATAATAAAGACCAATAAAATAAGCCCAAACTCGATGGGTCTGTGGTTATCCGTTGAGGAGATCCCGTACCCACCTCCAACAGTCCCGTCATTAGATCCTGGTCACCATGTTTTACAAAAATACTCATCAATACCGATCAAATAAACTTAAACTTGAGAGGTCTCCTAAAAAAAAATTTACCCGTGGATGATTGAAACGCCGACGGTGAGACTACATACGTACGACTACGCAAGGCGTACATACCACACGATTAACTAAAAATCTTATTGAGTGCTTAAAGAATTTTTAAAGTCAGTTCAGTAGTTCTAGATACTACCCATTACATGCAAACAAACAAACAAATCTTTCTTCTTTATATAATAGTGTAGACAAACTTTAACGTGAGTTGATTTGAACCAGACTGCGTCAAATACGATATTTTGAAACATGCAGCGCCATCTAGTGTATTAAAATAAAAACAATTTCAACGCCAGCTTACAAACAATTTCAACGCCAGCTTACTGAGCCGTTATCCAGGATAGCTTCCCAGAGATGGCGTTTTCTAAGCACTTGAAAATAAAAATATTTTAGTTATTGGTCTTTGCGCAGTTAAGAAATATAATTTTAGCTCTAATATTTTTTTTACAAAAGGAAATCTTTTTCTGAAAATAAAATAATAGAACAAAAAATTAAAAGTGAAAACAAATTTTACCAGTCGGGGTTTGAACCCGCGACGATCGACAATGCTACGGCGGCGAACCTTCCGTATGTCTCACTAAAATTCTCATTGCGCTGCTTCTTTTTGTCATAGCGTGATGATACATAGCCCTAAACCTTCCCGAAGAAATGCTTTATCTTTCAGTGAAAACTGCATCAAAATCCATTGTTTGGTTCTCAAGTTATAAGTGAACGAACAGACAGACGGACAGACAGACAGACAGACGTTGTATTTTATATGTATAGAGAAGAGAAGAAGAAGATAGAGATAGAGAAGAGAAGAAGAAGAAGATTAACGATTTTGTTAACAAATGTGGTTTTTTTTAATAAATGACTTTATTATTATTATTGACAATTTTGTCAACAAATGTGGATTTTTTGTAGGAGCACCGACACGCTTCACTTTTTATTTTTTATATTGGCATCATGGAATAAAATTGCTGATCGCAGTGAAGTGTTTTGTGAGTTCACTAAGAAGTCTATTTTCTATGATTAAGTGTTCGCATACTTAAATTTCAATCTGGAATGCTTAATTTCCTTGAAAAAAGGTAAAAAGTGTTCTTCATTGGGGTCTTGTCCAATAACGGAGCCATCACCCTAGGTACCTAGTAAGTATATTTATTTTTAGTTTGTTTAAGTTTTTACTATTTCATAGGAATGTTTGGTTTTAATTTCAGTACATTTATATTAGGTATGTAATAACAAATCTTATTATTGTTTCTTGGGTACTTCCTTACATACAACTGAGCAGCAGAGGGAGGGGGCCACAATAATATATTGTTTTTTTACTCATTTGTCTTTCATTTTTATAATTATATAATTTTATATGTATGCATGAAAATTACGTTATTTTATTGTAGATATATTGTACCTATTTCGATAATATTGTTGGATGGATTCGATTGATGGTTCTTGGTGGAATATCATCTTGAATAAATTATACACAAATTCTTGTACTTTTATTCCACATATATTTATTTTTATTCTAACTTAGGCTACCGGTTTCGTATTACACATCATCGGGCCAACAAATTATTAATTATTTAACATGACAGAAAGAAAACAAAAGAAAACATTTTTAACAAGCAAATATAAAATAAACAGAGGTGAATCACCACAGCTTGCGTTTCAAAATGGGTCTACGCTAAGGTTACATCAATAAATAACGGCAATAAATATGTTGTGTTTCAATATCATTTTTCTATTATATGTCAGGATACACTTCTAAAAATTAAGTCAAATAAGTTAAAAAATATAAAATATAAACTACAATTAAACATAAAATTTTGATTGATTAATTAATAACATCATTTAAAATATGTCAGAAGTGGTGAGGAATTTTATGTTTAATTGTAGTTTATATTTTATATTTTTTAACTTATTTGACTTAATTTTTAGAAGTGTATCCTGACATATAATAGAAAAATGATATTGAAACACAACATATTTATTGCCGTTATTTATTGATTTAACCTTAGCGTAGACCCATTTTGAAACGCAAGCTGTGGTGATTCACCTCTGTTTATTTTATATTTGCTTGTTAAAAATGTTTTCTTTTGTTTTCTTTCTGTCATGTTAAATAATTAATAATTTGTTGGCCCGATGATGTGTAATACGAAACCGGTAGCCTAAGTTAGAATAAAAATAAATATATGTGGAATAAAAGTACAAGAATTTGTGTATAATTTATTCAAGATAATATTGTTGTTGGCATCAGTGGACTAAAATTAAAATAAAGTATTTTATGTGACATAAAATATAAATATAAAATCTTATATTGGTCTTACGTAATAAATAAACAGCACCTCAACAGTTTTTCAACTATATCAATACATAATAGATCATTCGATTTATGTCGAATATGTGTACTATCGATATTTTAGTATTAGATTTTCGATTGGTGTCATCTCTAGTCATGTCAAATAATCTGATCTGTGAGTGAGTGAAAGAAAAATAAATAAATTGTAATCAATCAATTCATTCAATGAAATCAAATCAAAATGGAGATGGAGACTATGCATTTGTAAATTATTAAAGCCAATTTTAGAGAAAGAAAGCACTTTCTTGTGATGTATTATGTGACGGTTTCCACGTGATTTCGACTTCGGTAATATTCCTCTAAACAAATTTGCAAGTTAGTTTTGTTTGTAGAATAAACTCTTTACATCTACAAGGTAAGTGGGTCACATGGATAGTACTATGAATTTTATTGCATTGCAAAGTCGTCAAATTTCTCCGTGTTTCTGTGAAAACGTTCATGGTTTTGCTACACAGTTTCACATATTGGTCCACAACCTTTTGATCAGGCGATTTCCGATGATGGTTTTCTTCTGACGACTTGGCAAGAGGTTGTGTAATTTGCTTTCAGAATCCGAAGCACGCAAGCCATCCTTGGAAGGTGGAGTCGTCTTTTCGGGTTTGCAATAGACTCAGCCTCTGTACATTTACTTCAGTGTCTAGTCTCTTGCAATCCCGATATGTTTCCTCGAGGGTTATACATTACTCTGCTAATTCGAAGTCTCGAACGATACGAAAGTCTACAGCGGGCGATGGTAAAAATCCAACTGTTTACATACATTGGGTTTTTACTGCCATCGCAATTTGTGGACTATCTTTTGTCTTCCTTTTGCACTGAATTGAATTCGTCTTCGGATGATATCTTTTTCACTAAACAGTTTGAGAGGTAAAGCAACAATTAATGCCTTATTTATTATCTTTTATTTGGTGAAACAGATAGCATTGGTAATTTATTTACTTATAATTTCAACTGTATGAAAGTGTATTTACCAAGAAATAAGCTACATGTTTGTTGTTACAATTTGCTTACAGTCCGTCCAACTGCCTACCATGCAGGGCTGCTAGATGTATGATTTAAGACATGTTCATAAAATTATTTGCAATCATGTATAATCAGATTGTTCACAATTATAATTTGAGTTCAATTTCCATCATTTATGATGAACATTTTCTAAATTTTATTGATTGTTATGGGTATATGATTATAGAGTAGGCATCTCTGATTGGCATCTAGCAGCCCTGCTACGATGTACCAAATATGTCTCCCAATGAAGGCTTCAGTATTAATAAATAAAATATCATGTTTATCCTTATATACAATACACACCAAGGTAATAGCTTACTATTTTTATACCTTTCAACTTCTTCCATATAAACAATCAATTACTTATATTGAAGTTAATTAACAGGCAATACCTAAAATCTCACTTTTTTTCTAAAATTAGTTATTAATGATAAAAAGGATTTATTGTAATCCACTGGGCTTACTACTCTACGTTCAGTTTGATTGTCGGACGACACTCAGCATATATGCGGCATCTCTTTTGCATACCCTGCTGTCAATGTTAGACAGGTGTGAACAGTAAAACATATTAACCCACAAAAATTAAAACCAAAGAAGCTAATATAATAACATAACTCTTATGGCACTTGTAATAATAGGCATCTCGTTTACCACCATTGTAACACAAGTTCAACAAAAATTTACTGCAATGATTTGCAAGGCACTGAATATTGTTGTTGCAGTACTATAGAAAAAAATCTAAATTTGCAACAAAATCAACCATGCATAAAAAAATTCAATGTTTTATTATTATTTAAATTTTAACCAGTAATCTTAGAAACATAACTTATTCCAGAGGTTCCTACAAGAGTAGTTTCATTATCTGAAGTAATTAATATCTCGTAAGCTACAGTTTTATTCACACTAAAGCAAATTAATTAATTAAAGATGTTGAAGTAATGTAAATTTTATTAATCAAATAAGACCAATTTAATAGTAAAATTCTCTATTGTGAATGTAGAGTAGTAACATTATAATATGTCTGTGGATTCATAAAATGATGCCCCACTGGTGACAAGTGTGATTTTTTAAAAATTATTATGATGCTCAATAATCTCTAAATTTTAATTATTTAAGGGGTAATAGAGGATCTCGGTGCAAAATGCACATCTTAACATTTTCCTTACTTTTAATTAAAAAGTATGCAATACATGCATTTTATGTGTATTGCTTAGTATTCATTATTATATTCCAAGAAAATTTCGTCATCTTTTTGATTGCATTACATTAAAAAACTTAAACCGTGTTTACGTGTTGTATGCGTAAAATGACATAGGTATTTTTTTGTGAAAACATAGTAATTATTAAGCAATTTTCGCGAATAGACATAAAACGAATTTATTCCATACATTTTATTCAAAAGTAAGGGAAACAATGTTATGATGTGCATGCTGCACAGAGATCCTCTGTTACCATCTTAACTTCGAAACAGCAGCTGCCATATTCTAATTCAATATAATATCTATTTCAGCAAATAAAATCTATTTTCTTAACAAACACTGTACACAGCATAAAATTAAAAGCACAAAAAAGAAAAACATATATAAAGAAATAAATAATAATAATATTGACATTTTAAGTTTTATACTGAATTCTATCACTTTGGACACTCTAACTAAACACTCTTTGGAATGCAGTACAAACTGGAAAAGAACAACGGAAACAAATTTCAAGGGAGAGAAGTATTTTGAAAAAGTACCTTCAGCCAGGATTCGGACCTGCGGCCTTGACCTCATTAGGACATAAACATCAGTTGTTGCTCGCATACGCGAACATGTCTGATGCGCTACAGTGTGGAGGCAGCCCAAACATCCTCCTAAATCTAATTTATATTGGACACGTAGGGCCCTGTGTTGCTCGTCTATGTTGTCGTGTGAAACATTTTATTTTGTTCAAAGATAATGTAGGTGCCTAAAAGTAATCTAATTATTATTAGAACAAGTTTCTCTGCTGGCCTGTGAGCTCGATTGTATTGTTGTAGCGACGCAGCGCAAGCGCAGGACGTTAAATGACGTGCACAACTGCACAGGATCAGATAATCGCAACTGATCTCAAAAGTTTATACTCTCTCTGGCGACTACAGTAACAGACTCTAACGGTAGTGTTGAGCCAGTGAACTTGGCTGCTGCAGACACGTTCGAGGACGCGTCGGAGGCTGAGGAAGGCGCGGGGACCTGTGCTGCGGGGGTGGGGACCGCGGTGAGGCCCAGCGCTTCGGCTCAAGCACTGCACAAGTTCACAGATCAGCAGCTTGTTCTAATAATAACAAGAGTACATTTGAGTATACTTTTGAGTAATTTGGGCAATTTTTTGGGAGTTGAATATTTTTTATAGTTTTAAGAGGATAGTCCCCGCAAAACCGGAATTTATTCAAGAATATAATGCACAGTCTCTTCTGTTACTTCAATATTGAAAAAAGAAAACCAAAATGACCGTAAAAAAGTTTTCATGTTCACGTTTAAGGACAGCCCCACGTGCAAACCTCCAGACAAAATGCACAGTCCCTTCTGTTACTTCAATATTGAAAAAAGAAAACCAAAATGGCCGTAAAAAAGTTTTCATGTTCACGTTTAAGGACAGCCCCACGTGCAAACCTCCAGACAAATGTCTTCCAATTATAATATTTTTAAGCTGAGTCCATTGATTTAATCAAGATCTATGCCAAATAAGAACTAAAAATCGGGAATATTGAATCTCATCTCAATAACAATCCCCTGAGAACGTAAATTTAACGAGTTTTTACCGAAAGTTTAGCCGAATGCGTTTTTGTTTTAGATAAAATAAAAAAAAAAACAATTTCGCATTAAAAAAAGGAAGTTTAGATTAATCTTAACCAATAATATCTTTGAAAACCTTCACAGTGTTACCAAAATTATGTTTCTCCTGACACACGTTTTCAATTTTGTACCGATGCGACGAATTCGGTACGATTGTATTGCCTTCGCAAGTTTAAAGGCGAGGTTATCCTCTGTCCTGCTCCAACACTTTCATTTTACACATGTTTATCCTGCTCAGCGGAAGCGGGCCGCTCAGAAAACTCAGGGTTTTGAGGTGTTTTATTTATTATTTTGGAATCAGAAGATTGAGCTTTTAATACGACAGCCGTTTTATATCACATTTCTTATAACATTACACTTCTTTATTACACCTATCTTAATAATAATAATAAACACTTTATTGCACAAAATAAACACAGATAAATACAATTTAAATTCTGAAAACAGAGGGCAAAGGCGGACTTATTTCTAAAAGAAATTTCTTCCAGTCAACCATAATTATCTTTGTGATTTAGTTGGATCGAGCCCAATGTAAATAATCCTGTATCGAATGGCCGAAATATCAAGATCAAAGAGTGTAATATGACACATATCTTTTACAAAATTTAATCATCGCTATGTATTGGCTTAAAATGAATTTAAAGATAGGATTTAAATAGCATTACATTTGGTCACACTGAGTTGCTGCGCTCATGACGAGCAAAATCCCATAATAATAAATAAATAAATAAAAAAGCCTTTATTATTCCAAAATTTTTAAGTGTTAGGTACAATTTTTGCAACTTGTATTTGTTAATATTGTTAGTAATTTTCTTATTTTAGTAATTAGTAGTGTTAGTTTCTGCAGATTTGGACCCCTCTCTGGGTGTAGGCCTCCTCCAGCTTGTTCCATGTCTCCCTGTCTTCCGCCTTTTTCAACCAGTCCTTTCCAGCCGTCTCCACTATATCATCTGCCCATCTCTTATAGGGTCTGCCGACTTTTCTTTTCCCAATTGGGCCCTTCCATTTTGTTGCGAGTACTGTCCACCTTTTGTCCTTATAATGAGCTAAGTGTCCTGCCCATCGCCATTTTAGGTTAAGGGTTTGAGTTAGTGCATCTTTTATTTTGGTTTTGTCTCGTATATCTATGCTTCTGATTTTTTGTATTCTCTTTATTTTCAGCATGCTTCTTTCCATGGCTCTTTGCGTAGTTCTTATTTTTTGTTTAATTTTGTCAGTGAGGGTCCATGTTTGACATCCGTAGAGAAGACTCGGTAAGAGGCACGAATCCATCACAACTTTTTTCAAGTTGATGTTGTAATTTCCTTTAAGAATTTCTTTAAAAGACCAGAATTTTTTCCATGTTATGTTAGTTCGTCTTTCTACTTCTTCTTCGTTATTTGTGTTTTTGAACGATATCTGTTTACCCAAGTAGATGTAGTGATCAACATAGTCTATAGTTTTGCCATTGATGGTAATTGGGACTTGATGGTTGTTTGTCATAACTTTAGTTTTACTGGCATTCATGTGTAACCCCACTTCCATGCTGACTTCGTCCAGCTGGCTTATCATGTCTTCTAGTTCTTTGGCAGATTCTGCTATGACAGCTATATCGTCTGCGAATCTGAGATGATTGAGGTAATTACCGTCTAGTCTTATACCCTTCTTTTCCCAGTGTAGCTTCTGAAATATGCATTCTAGGACAGCAATAAAGATTTTCGGCGATAGACGGTCGCCTTGTCGTACCCCACGCTCTACTCTTACTTGGTCTCCTCGGGACTCTAGTCTGACTCTGCTGGTGCTATTTGCATATATATTTTTTATGATGTTGATATATTTTTGATTGATGCTGGTTTTTCTAAGTGCGTCCCAGATTGCAATGTGGCTTAGGCTGTCGAACGCTTTACTATAATCAATAAAGCCCACATATATAGTTCTATTGTACTCTTTATATTTTTCAACTACTCGTTCCAGTGTATGAATGTGATCAGTTGTGCTAAAACCTGCCCGAAAGCCAGCTTGCTCTATTTGCTGGGATTTATCAATCGTTTTAGATATCCTTGTTAATATAATTGAGGAAAAGAGTTTATAGGTGCTTGCCAGTAAACTAATTGGCCTGTAGTTTCCTATGTCCAATGGGTTCCCTTTTTTATAGATCAGGGTGATGTCGGATGTACACCAGTGGTGTGTGGTACTGTCTCTGAGTCTAGTATCATATTGAATAGTTGCGTGAGATGGTAGAGTAAAACTGGTGCACCTAGTTTTAAGGCTTCGTTGGTTAGGTTGTCTGGGCCTGGACTTTTTTCTGCTTTAAGTTTTCTTATATGCTCGTATACTTCTTTCTCTTCAATCGGCTCGACTGTTTTGTGTGTGTTGAGTAGCATGTTTTCATCTGTTTCTTCCGCTGTGTCGTCAGAATTTTGTCTCCTGTATAGCTCTTTATAGAAATTTGTTGCATGATTTATTACATCTTGTCTTGACTTTGTTTCTTCTTTGTTATTTTCGAGTTTTAGTATCCATTTATTATTTAGATTTAGTTCTTTTAAGGCCCTTTTTGTGCTTCTGAATTTCGTCAGGTTTCGTGTTATTACTTCCTGTCTGTGCATACTATAATATTTCCTTATAGATTTCTTTGTTTCTTTAAATAGATTACTTAATTTTTTCTTCTGTTCTTTACTTTTATTCTCTGCAAACATTAGTTCAGTACGCTGCTTGATTAGTTGCAATGTGTTTTCGCTAAAGATTTTGTGCTCTTTTCTATTATAGGTCTCGCTAGCATATTTAAGACTGTTTAGTATGGACTTCTCTATGTGGTTGTAGTAATCCTGAACACTTGATTGTACTGCTCTTGTTTCTAGACTAGTTTTTAAGTGTTTAAGATATTTTTGGACTTGCTCGTCTGTTTTTGGTGTTTTAGGTATTGTGTTGAAGTTCTTTCTACTTTTGACAATATGGTTTAAGTTAAATGTTGCTCTCAGTGGTCTGTGGTCGGAAGAAAACATCACATTGTTCAGGACTTCATAATTTGTTATCCTTTTCGGGTCATTCGTCAGTATAAAGTCGATTTCGTTTTTAGTATTTTTGTCTGGTGACATCCAAGTCCATTTTCTATTAGGTCTTTTTTTGAAAAAAGTATTCATTATTGAAAGTTTGTATTCTAGAGCATACTCTAAAAGTCTTTCGCCTCTTTTGTTACGTTTCCCATAACCGTATTTGCCCATCAAAATCCCATACATGTTATTTATTGATTAAAATCTCTATAACTTTTATTAAACTCTGAAACGAATAGACATTTCATACAACGTTTAGTTTTCTTTAAATAATAAAATTTGTGAGGAAATTTTACATTTTGTCCTTTTTAGGGTTCCGCAACCAACGGGACCCTATTACTAAGACTCCGCTGTCTGTCTATTACCAGGCTGTATCTCATAGTAAAGTTTTATTTATTTACTAGCCTTTGCCCGCGGCGTTTATTCAATCTTTGCCCCGTTTTCGGCATGTGCGTTATTGTACGAACACTCCCCATAGCCTATTATATTGACTAGGGTCACTACAACACGTTATGTACGTTAAGTGGTTCTTGAGTTAGAATGGAACATACATACATACAGACACACAAAAATTCTAAAAATTGTGATTTTAGTCTTAGTACAATACTAATAAATAACCCATTTCATTTAAAATTTCGAGAAAACATTCAATGTACAGAGACGACCTCTTCTACTTCATTATTAGTAGGTATTTAACAAGCTCAATCAGTGTGCCAAATGCGGTATTGCCTGTTAAACTTTGATTAGATATATTGATATTATATTAACTAAATTTAAAGCAAGCCCTACAATGCCTGTTGTCTGAAACTTAACAGTCTTATTTTTCCCTTAATTTATTGTGTCTCACAGAGTCTTCATGCAAATCATATCCCAAAAGCACACCCATTTTTAGGCCTTCAAAATGAGTGACCAAGAACTGGAGCTTCCACCAACGAAGAAACAAAAAACTGGTGATCAACTACCTTCACCGGTATCTAAGGAGCTAGACTTCACGGAGGACTCAATAATGGAGCAGGACAATGTGGGCTTCTCGATGGACAGCACCAAGTACAATGATGTAGTGAACCCTGCGGAGATAGAGAAGCTGAAGGAGTTCCGGGTGCTGGACGAGGTCAAGTCTAACGATGAGGACACCGATGAGGATGACTCTGACAGTTCTGAGGGTATCACATGTTTTATTACTTTACCTCTTTCTTGTTTCATTGTATTTCGTAACCAAAGGATGACTGTCTGTCCAGAGGTGCGATTGTGTAAGCCCATCGTATTCAAATTGATTGTCATATAGCTATTCGGCTAAGCAAATAAGCCCGTTTGACTATTGAAATCGTACGTTTTTGGTTATCAACAACAAAACAAGACTATTACAAACATTTGATAGCCAAAAATGTACGATTTCAATTGTCAAACGAAAATTTTTTTTCATTTGATTTCAATTGCTTAGCCGAATAGCCATCTGACAATCAATTTGAATACCATTGGCTAACACAATTGCACCTCTGATGTATGTCACTGCCACGAAAGATCAAGTTCAGATCCATCTTAACAGATTAAGCTAGAGTTGAACTTTGAAACAAAAATAGCATTAAACTTTCCAGGAATAAAGGTAAATACATACAAATTCTCTGAAAAAATACATGGAATTCCCTATAATAATAAATCATATTTAGTTCTGCTGTACTATTGGTATTTACTTGCATATATTTAGAAAATATACATCAAAATATTGAAAAATATGAAAAAAAAAATATTTTCCTCCGTATCTCTGAAAGAAATGAACCGTGAAATACCGAAAAAACAAAAGTCCTGATTCCGAAACCATTTCGAGATATTAGGTTTCTAGACCGTATTTTTCTATTTATAGCTTTAAAAACTATGAGATCTTGTATATTTGAATAAAAATGCAACAACCAACATCATTTTATTAACTAATAATATAATATTATATTCAATATAAAAGTCGATTCTGAAGGCTTTAATCTTAGTTTTAGTGCTGTCAAAAGTAGCTTCTAAAGTACTATTTTGGAATGAAGAAAATTAAGTTTTGACAGCACTAAAATTAAAGCCTTCAAAATCGACTTTATTATCCAATCAGATATGCTAGTTGCGCCATTTTCATTCTACAAATAAGTTGGTAGCACTGTAACACAGAGTTGCCAACCTGTTAAATAAAGGAAGTGTTTACCGACCGTTTCACTAGGATCAGTCTCTTAATACTTTATGATATGAATAAAGAGGTTCATTTAGCAAACTCCATGACGTCATCACAACAAAACCTAAAAAAATATGAAAAATTACTACTAATTAGAAAGAAGAAATACAATTTTTTTGCTTATGAAAAAATTACAAAACAAAAATACAAAACGATTGTACTTTATATACTCAATTTTAATGCAGAGCTAAGGAATGCGCTATATACACACAGCCGTTCTCTACGCACACAACACTACATAGCAGACGTGCGAGGGGGGTGTGCGGAGAGCGGGGCGACGTGCTCCCGCCCTTCGCCTTAACCCCCCGCCTGCATTCAGCCCGCGCGCTAAGTGTTCTTAATTTACAGGAAAAATATAGTCATACATATCTTCTAAATACATATAACAAAGTCGTGTTATTAACACCATTAATAACTCAAGAACGGTTGGACCGATTTTAATGATCTCTTGATTTGTTGGATTCGTCTCTGCCCAGAATAGCAGAATAACTAATTAAATAAAATAAAAAATATATATACAGAAAATTTATTTTTAAATAAATTCTGCTTAGAACTCCGCCATCTTGCGCAATTGACAGCTTTCATTGACTGTTAGGCAGTAAAGCCGATTTTGAAGGCTTTAGTTTTAGTTAGACATACATAAAATTAAACTTAAGTAGGGTTAAAAAGAAGAGCCGTTTTTAAGTCACCATTTTATAAACGTCAAACTAAAATTTTAGTTTGACAGTCATAATTTACTCAACTTAGTAATTTCGAGGCACATTTTACAGCGGTTATTTGATTGAATTTAAAAAAAGTACTTTAATTCAGTAGGGTTTATAAGACTTGCTAATTTTAGTTGGTGTGCCCTTCAGAATTTAGCTGTCACTTAAAATTAGATTTTTAGTAAGATTCTTAGCTTAAAATTAAAACCTTCGAAATCGGCTTTATTATGAAGTTAAATATTTTTAACAATAAATAATAAACAAAATGAGTGTTGCAGGTAAATCGGAAGGGGTCCCAGCGGAAGAGATAGAGAAGATGTTGGAGGAAGACTTGCCGGAGGGCTTCAAGGGTGCTCCTAAACTGAAGGAGAAGCCATACCACACCATACAGAAGATTGTACTGGAGGGTGAGGCCTTAAGACATGTACTTCCATAATTACTATTACACGAAGGACGCATGCCGACCAAATAGGCGACATACTGAACAAGGGCAAACTAGAAAGTACCCGGAATAGAAGAGCTTGTATGACTAGATTGATGGATGTAGAAGAATCAAAAGAGCTGTGTCAGGATCGTATCAGATGGAAATCTGTAGTCTCTGCCTACCCATCTGAGAGACAGGCGTGAGTGTATGTATTACACGTCTGTTAGAATATTTTATTATGGCTTGAATATGTACAATTAAATCAAATTTAAGATGAGTCAGAAATTTAATGAAAATCTAGATCAAATTCAAAATTAAAATTCAAACTCAAATTCAAAATTAAATTCAAAATTGAATTGAGCCTTTTCTTATTTATTAGTAACTGAATGAATGCGAGATTTGTGGTCCTTTGCTATAGATCGATAAAACCAAAAAGTCGCTAAGGATCAGACATTGTACCCTGAAATCGCGTATATTAATCAGCTGTTTCATAGAAAAGACACGTATTCGAATAAAATGTAAAGTCGTTTGCAATAGAATCCAACAATCATGTAAACAAATATGGCGGACTGACATTGACAGCGTATTGTTTATGCCCATAGTGATGTCATAGTGTTCTAATTTAATTTTAATTAAATTTATTTTTCTAATTATTTTAATTTTAAGTCATAGACTATGGCCCATAGTAGGATAGGTACTAAAATAAAACTGACTAAATAGATTAAATATATAAGCCATAGACTATAAAATAAAACTGATTATATATAAAAAAAGTGTTTATTAAAACAAATTTAAATCTTCGTCTTCGTCATCATCACTATCAGAAGTGTCGCCGGTGACCGTAATTATAAATGGAACCACTGTGTCATCGCTTGCCGTGTCTAAAATGCCGTCGAGCTTTTTCATTTCTTCCTCTTCCTTTAGGACGTGACTTACGCATTTCGACCATTGTTCGGCTCCGATTCTCGCCAACCCTTCGTTCAATAAAGTTTTTATTTCCGCCATTTTAAAAGATTTGTTATTTCTCCCAACATACGACTTAACCTGTGCCCAAATGAGCTCAATTGGGTTGAGTTCGCAGTGGTAGGGAGGAAGGCGAAGCACAGTTATTCCTTTCGATGCGGCGAGCTCGTCAACGTATTTTGTAACATAATTTAATGTCCGTGATGCCGTGCAAAGGTCGTCGTTCCAAGAAAAATATGTCCAGCCAAATCGTAAAGCAAAACAAAAGTCCAAAATGAGAATGCAAAGTCGTAGAAATCGGAAACAGAAAACGGAAACAGAAAACACTAATGCACAGCGAACCCACAGAACAGTGAATGACTGTGAATGACAATTCTAACAAAATGGCCACCTGTCAATTTTTAAAAACTAACCATTATTTTTATGGCTTAGGATACAATCCGTTTTGGTTAATTATATTAAGCTCTTGAAAAAAAAATTTTTATTGTATTCAAATAATATTAAATTAAAATAATTTATTAAATTAAAAATAAAAGATAACTTCAGATTACGAACAACACTAACTTTTCAATGACTTATAGAGTTCGATGAGTAAAAAACTAAGATGACAGCTTGTCAAATACTTCGAAATTTTTACGTTGCAAATGTTTTAACAAATTTAACTTATAAATACAAGTTAAATCGTGTTGAAGATAATGTGAAAACAATGGTGCGTTCGTTGAAATCAGACTATGTTCATAATTGATCGTCAAATGTATGTGATTACGGAGTAATCGTGACAATTTGGTTTGTTTACATGATTGTTGGATTCTATTGCAAACGACTTTATGGAACAGCCGTTTCATCGCGATTTCAGGAATGGCTGCATAGTAGAAGTTTCATTTCATTTTAAACGTTTAATTAGTTTTACAGCAAAATGCAGTGGGAAACAATGGTACAAATAAAATTCTAATATGCCAATAACAAAACTAAAATAAATAAAATTTGCTAGCAATTAAAACTTTTGGAAGATTATGGCTGAATGCCATTAAAGTGGTTCATATAGACGAGTACTATCTCGCAATTATTTCATTTTCAGCGACTCAAAACTCAAAAAGCGGCGTTAGCTCAGGCGGTAGAACGCTGGCCTCTCAATTTTGAGACCCAGGTTCGATCCCCGGTCGGGCATGCACCCATGAGTTTTGAATTTATGTGCATAGTATTTGTCTTCTTACCTAAGTTGTGAGGAAACCTGCATGCCTTAAAAACCGTGTAATTGTGCCCGAAGTACGCCGATGGGCACACCACCCGTCACGTTGGGACGTAATAATCGTCGTTGAAACGCGGGTGTACCGGGTGTGGAGCATTTCACAGTTCACACTCGGAAACACCTCTGACATCCCCTCGGGGATTCATGTCTTGACGATATATTGATGTTTTATGTGTTAAAAACACAATATTAGCCATTGAAGTTTTATGTACTACGTATAATAACTGAATGATATTAGTTGGGAACTGAATGCAAGGTTTGATACACATCTGAGCGCGAGCGTCCTCATTCCAGAGAAAGGCATCAACTACTTCGAGGTCCTGCCGCTGGACTGGATGATGGTGCGGCACTACAGCGGCATGCCGGTCTTCATGCACCGCACGTCCCGGGTCTGCACGCTCTCCAAGCCTTACTTCCTGGGCAAGGGGAACACCCGGGTACGTACACTGTACCGTCATTTGGTGGTGAACTGTAAATAGTGTGGCCCAGTGCGAGGCGGTTATTTAGTTATAGCAACATTGAGGCGACACAAAACAAGACGCTAAAATAGTGGCCCTTTCAGTACGGAACCCCAATTTTATTATTTGTCGCGTACTTTGGAGTGTGTGCAACAATGTGACCAAACTTGTATCTATGTCTTAAAGATAAAGCTAAAACAAATTATGTTATGAAAATGCTATTTTATCGAGGTTTATTGTATGAAGCCTTCCCTTAGGAATAAATTTTTTATTTTTATTATATGTCGTGGTTGAGGAACATGTATTTTGTAAAAACTTTAACTGTCTACCTATCAAATCAAATCAAAATATTTATTTTGTAAAATAGATACACAAAGTATACTTTCTACAAGTCAAAGTTAATCTTTACAATAAATATCTTTAGAATAAAAAAATAATATGTATATACTAATAAGGGAAATACATACAAAAAATATTTAGGTTGGGCTACAAAAATTAATGTATACACATACATAAAATAGAGAAATCTAGGAATAAAAATATTATATATAGATGATGCAACGAACAAAGAAGTTGGTAAATAAATACGGGAAACTACCTATTATTGTAGAAGCTGTAGACCCCTGTGACAGACGTACAGACAGACAGTGGAGGCTTGTTAAAATTGGCGCCCTTCGGGTGCGAAACTGTAAAAAACCGAAATCCCTATGGTGAAGCTTGAAAAGCGTAATGTGGATTCAAATTAAAACCTTGTATGTGATGTGATGATTCCGTCTAAAAGCGTACACATACGTTGTATACAATGGACACATACGTTGTATACAATAGACACATACGTTGTATACAATGGACTCATACGTTGTATACAATAGACACATACGTTGTATACAGCGATAGTTAGGACTGCCTATAGTCCATAAACTAGCATATTTAGGTATCATAGATATAAATTTACTAATATTGATCATAGTTTGAAAATTGTTTGATGATTCCAGAGACATGATATTCCAATCAGTGCAATCCCCTGCCTCAACTACAGAAAAGCTCTTGAGGAAGAAGCAAAACAAAAAGAAATAGACAGGAGAATAGCAGAACAAATAAAGAATGGAACATGGCAGATTAAGGAACATGAAAATGTATCCAGTTTTGTTTGTGATAATGATAAAAATACTGACGACCATTCTAATGAAATTAGTGACCATTCTAATGAAATCAATAACCATTCTAATGAAATCAATGACCAATCTAATTTATTAATTAAAAGCAATGAATATACTAGTCAAGCGAATGAAGATACTAGTCAAATTAATAATCAAGCATCAAATGAATTTGAAAAAGATGTCAATAATGTTTTATCTGAAATCAATCAAGATAACTTAGCTGTAAATAAAATGAACTCTCAAGACATCAAAATAAGCAAATGCCCTTTTATGCATGTGGAAGCTAATGAAAATTCTGTAATTAAAAGTGAAAATAGTCAAGACAATGTCGCATTTACACAATCGGAAGCTAATGCTGAAAATAGTCAAGAAAATGACCGAGAATGTGGTAAAAATAATGAAGAATCTAGTATAGAGATCAAAAAAGATAGAGACGCTTTGTTATCAGCTAAGCCAGTAGTGTTGCCTGGAGGGATAGTGATGCCGCCGCCGCGGGTTGAGACCGTCAACACCAGTTGGAAAACTCAACACTTGACACACGAACAAGTCAACGATTACTGCAAGAAACTGTTCAAGTTCAAAACTGTTAACATTCTGCATTTCGAGTAAGTGTAGCTTTAAGTTTTCAAGTTGATGGTGGATGGTGGATGTGTCTCAGTAAAAACTGGTCAAGTGCGAGTAGAACTCGCGCCCTAAGAACCACGTACCGATTATAACACAAACTTATTCCACGAGCAATTATGATATACCAACTTAACTTGTTACTTACGGTCTATTAAACTCTCCGTATTGAAAGGTTCTAATTCAATTTGACCCTAATTTCCTTATGAATAATTTATATAGGTAATTTTCAGATTTTTTCCTAGAATTTCAAGTTCCTAAGTGAACTAAAAGAACCTTATAGGTATCCATGGTAAGCCAATTTGTATGAAACTGATTACCTAAAGGGCAATAACCTTTTTCGCGTTCAGTTAGAAGCTTGATTTTTAACAGCACTACTATGGGGCCGCGGCCGTAGACTTCTGTAGGAAGTATTGGTTTCAAGTAATAGGGCCTGACAGCGACGCCATTTTGGACTATATAAGGTGACTTTCGTTTATATAGCCAAATTCATATTGGAGACTAGGTAAGTTGTCAGGACAAAGGTTTAATTATGGTGTGATGGCACAGGCGCTGGGCGGACCGGCGCAAGTACGCGAAGGCTCGCAAGACGCTGCAGTACCCGACCCTGCCCGAGGGCACCAAGCTCATCACGATCCCCGCACAACAGACTACGGGACAGGAGAACGGAGGTAACTACCACATGAGGGTGTTTCTGAGGATGGACCGTGAAATGCAAGTCACTGACCATTATTTATTACGTCCCAGCCTAATGGATGGTGAGGTGAGTCCAATCGCCGTACATAGGGCACCAATGGAACAACAGCTTTACATGGCTTCCGAGCATGTGCACCGCGGAGATTAAACCTCTGGCTTGACAGGCGAGCGCTCTACCACAACAAAGGAGAGGCATGTGATTTAAGGCGCGTGTTCCCAGCGTCATACGAAAATTACTCCCATTGATAAAATTATTTATCTTAAACGGCTTACCTAAAAATTATTCAAAAAATATATGTCATTATTTAAAGTTTATGAAACAATCTCATTGCAGGAAATTATTCTCGCCAATAAGAAACAACTTGAAAATATTTCCAAAAGTCAAGCTGTTTTTTGTTGGCTATTTCTTGGAAACCGCTAATGTTATTTGTATGGTTCTTGCACTAAAATACAAAAAAAGTATAGCTTATAAAACTCATTGCAGGAAATTTAAAAATGTTGATTTACAGCGGAGTTAATAAATAAAAACTAGATATTTCGAGAGCGCGTGGCGTCAACGTTGCCATAAACGCCAAGTTTTAGAGCAGTCGATTACAAAATCAAATGCAAGGTTTTAACGTTCATTTTGACTTTATCTCAAGGTCATTGGAGGCTACAGGGGCATTAAGGTGGTTCGTTACGATCGCGTTCCTAAACGCCAGTGGCGAGGGGTGGAAAATTAACTATTATGTGAGATAAACACAGTAAAATAAATAAAAACCAGCGAAAAATAATTACCATCTCGCAAAATCACGAAAAAACTAAACAATTACAAGCACGCACGTGAAGAATGACAGTGGTGGGACGTGTTCTAAATAAATATTTGACTTCAGAAAAAATTAAACAGAGCTTAAATTAAAAAGGTCTCACTCGCGATGTATTTTCTTATTGCATTGTTATTATTTTAAATTTTGCCATCTTTGTTATCACCGGTACTCATCTAGATATCAGACAGAGAAAAAAAAAACGTTTTAAGTAGAAAGAAACGTAACCCGGCCACCGGCAGCTTACCCGTCGCCGCTTTTAAGCGATACGTGCGAGTGAAAGGCGCGGGAGTATACTGTGGGAACGTAAGAGACAGAGTAATTGAGAGTAATAATAGGCAACGTCGCAAGGTAAGCTAGAACGGACCGGCATAACTCCCAATTTTGTGCACACATAGCGCCGCTCGCCAAGATGAATTCAAGATTTGCTTTTCGTTGCGCACTGGCGTTTGTTAAGTTATACTTAGAGGCACATAAAAATAATGAACGGTAGATTGGTTGGAGGTGAGCATTTCTGAAAGGTAAGCCGGTGGGAATCGACTTCTGTGGACCCTTCGTCGTCACAAAATAAGTTTTTTTTAAATTGAACTGTGCGTTTTGGTACGCGACTTTGACGAACCACCTTAATTGAATATCTAATAACCCAGTACACGGATCTCCGTCCATTAGGCTATGATTGTAGTGGTGTCGTGTACAAATAAGTACGTTTTGTGTGTGTGGCGCGTTTTGTAGCGTCCCGAAAATAGCCAACGAGAGCACGTGAGATAGAATATCATTAGGTGTGTCTGGCTTGTTGCAGGGGTGCTGGGCGGCGGGGGGAAGGCCAACAAGCGCGACTGGGTGATGAACATGAACGGACGCAGCTACCTCTCGGTGTTCCACGAGTACGTGCGTCGGGCGCTGCAGAAGCAGCCCGTCTACGAGTTCAAGCAACTCGGTACGTGCTCACTCTATTTAGTACTAGCGTTGTCCAAGTGGATCTTTCTGATGTCTCAGTCCATTTCATGTTCCTAGGTCGAGCCGTTTCGTTTAGGCGTTGATAGATCTGTCAGTCAGGGTATTATTTTTTGTATTATTAAATTTTGCGCAATAGCAGAAAAGAAGTGGCGGTTACTCTACCGATAAGAGCGTAGTTCTTATATTATTAGATTTTGTTCCAAGTCCAAAGAATCGTAGGAAGTTGATTTATTTTAATTCAAAGCCCTTGATAATGCTTATATAGCGAAACCGGTCGGGCAGAGTAATTTGAAAGTGTTTTCATCACAACAACGAAGAATAACGAAAATAAGAATAACGAAGAATACATAAGCAAGCTATAGAGCGCGTCTTAGCGTGTACGAACCGTAAGCACGGGTACGAACAGTCTCGAAATTGACCCGGCGGCCTCTTTAGTCACGAAAGGCCGCGAATGCTGATTGTTTCTCTCGCCGGTTTTTATTTGGATTTCGTGTTAGTGTGGTGAAATGTGCAGTGCCTACCTGTAAAAATGATTTACGTAAGAAAACTAAGAAAAAAGACGATATTTCTTTTCATCGGTAAGCAATATTTTGATGAGAAAACTGATTATTACAAAATTACTCAGGGTGTGAACGGGTGTTGCGGGAGGCGCGCGGGCGGGTCGACGCAGCACGTGCTCCCGCGCCCCCCGCTCCAGACTTTCCCTGCATTAGAGCTAGTGATGTACTTTGTTCTCGAATATTTTGTGATACAATGTTTTTTCCTACTGCCATTAATACAACTAATAATGATCTAGCTCGCATTTTAAATTGGAGCACTGAATTTGGACTCAAAATTAATCCTATAAAAACCCAAATTATAATAATCGGTAGCCCGTCTTTCATCTCTAGAGTGAACTGGCAGACTTTACCACAAATATTCTTTGATGGAACACATATCCCTTTTAGTGCTAAGGTAAAGAATCTTGGTATTTTCATTGACAATCGTTTGTCCTGGGAGCCTCAGTTGGAAGAAGTCAGTCGAAAACTCTTCGCTTCTGCAGGTTCGATGAGAAGGCTTCGTAACTTCCTTCCAGTTACTACCAAGACTGCTCTGGCCCAATCCCTCCTTTTACCTCTCCTTGACTATGCTGATTCCTGTTACCCTGACCTTACCCAAAAGCAACTCGACCAACTTGAGCGACTTCAAAATTTTTGTATTAGATTTATTTTTGGACTCCGTAAATTTGATCACGTTTCGGAATTTCGCTCCCGGCTTGGCTGGCTCCCTATTCGCTCACGTCGGAATGTCCATATCCTTTCCCTCCTGTATTCTGTTCTTTTCAATCCTTCTTCTCCTTCTTATCTCAAGGAACGTTTTGAGTTTCTTCACCAATCTCACGAACGAACGTTGCGGTCATCTGAAAATCTTCAATTAAAGACACCACTACACTCCTCTACCTTTTACGGCAAATCGTTCACAGTTGAAGCTGTGCGTTTGTGGAATGCTTTGCCCTTTTCTATAAAATCTTCTTCTTCCTCGGCTATCTTTAAAAGACGAATAAAAGAATATTTTTTCTCCCTTTAATAGGTACGTTCAAGTAGGTATATTATATGAATAAATATTAGTTTATATTATAATATTGTATAGTATGTATTTGTATGTATATTTACACGTAGTAGATTGTTTAGTATTTAAATAATTAGTTAATTTACATTGTGCAGTACATGTATGTATATATATTACATAAATATCTCCTGTACACCACCATCAACTTATCCTTTTTAACAGTATCTTCCACCCAAAGGTTGTCTGGAAGAAATCGCTCTGAGCGATAAGACCGCCCATTGTACCCTTTCTGATAAAATATTTTTATTACTTGTTTTTATTTTGGTGAACAATAAAGAGTATTTATGTTATGTTATGTTATGTTTTTTTTTCATAATAATATCCGGTGTTTAAAATACGGTTAAATATAATAATTTCAGGTTTGCGAAAAGCCGTGAATTGGCAAATAAGTGGGTGACAGCTTTAAAAAGGTCCAGCCCAACATCCGGAGTTACGTTAGTTCCGTGCATTTTAGTGCTACGTCCATTTTTGAAACCAAGAGTGGACTGCGCAAGCTGGTTGTAGGTGCAATACCAGAGCTTAGATTTGAAGTAAGATGACATTTATTTAAACGCAATTAAAAATTGCTAGTGTTGTCAGCTGTTAATGATGTACGTAATTACGTATTTTTTATAGTTATTATGTAACTAAACACGCGGCAGCGTGTCTAGGGCTGAGCTCTGAAAAGAAAAGGGGCGTCAGTATATCACACAAATAGTTTCGAGCTACTTTCAACCCTCTCGTTCCTCATTTCCTAATGGACCTACGAAATTGCAATTTTAAATATCTGTTAACGTCTTCACAAATAAATTTCATAAATGAAACTAACAGTGCTTGAGATATTTACGTCCAAAAATCACTATTTTTTACACTTATTACAAAACGTTTTCTTATACGTTCGTAAATAAAACAACTTTTCTTATTAAGGAATGGCGGTTTTGTTGTTAAAAGTTTATTTATATTTTTAAAAGATATAACCTCTTTATGAGTTTAACATTTATAAGTTCTTTACAATTTTCACATTTATAACCTCTTAAAGCATTTACATTTACTAGGTAGTTTAATTATATTTTTAAAGGTTATAACCTCCTTATGAGTTTAACATTTATAAGTTCTTTACAATTTTCTGGTTTATAACCTCTTAAAGCATTTACATTTACTACAATTGCATAACCTTTTATTAGTTTCAAAGAAGAAAAGAAAGCCAGCTAACTTTGAAGCTAAAGGCGTGGGTTCGCTCGAGATATCGTTTGAAGTTGAGTTTAAATTATAAAAAATGGGCGCCACCCGTGTGGATATAAGGCCACGGGAACCGTATGATAAGTTTAAATATCCCTATGGGTACTTTCCTGTCTTCGGCGAAAGCCTTTGGGTTCTCCGCCTCAACTTAGGTATGAGCCCGAGGAACAGCTAAGACTTATTTGACTCTAACCAGACACCTCCTGTAATTTGGGAGAAACCAGCGATTATTCAAGGCTTACTACCTTATCAGAGACGGTATAATACTAAACCCATCTCCATGGAAAAGTTAACCTCTCTAGCAACACATGGTCAGACAACAAATAAATTACAGATTTTCTCGTCAGTTCGTTTTCACGGAGAATATGGTATGAAGACTTACCTTTTGGAGGTGTGATAACGAAGAAGAAACGAAGATAAAGGCTAACAGCTCGCACCTCGACGGTTGACCTTCCTGAGAACAACAAAGAAGTTACAGATTTTCCGATAGAATTTTCTGTCGCAGGTTATATTAATTAAGGCTTACCTTTTGAAGCTTCGGCCTTCCCTAAGACAAAGTAGAAACGAAGGAAGAAAAATGGACCGCGTGGCCCCGACAGTCTTTCGTTCTGGAATATCTGGAAATCACCGTCTTTTCAACAAAGGACGAATGCCGGACTGTCTCCACCGAAAGTCTTCTTTTATTCTTGCACATTGGCTGAGCTTTGCTTAAAAAAGCATATCCCATTCGCTCTTCCTTTGTGTGGTGTCTCGGGCCGAGGTTCCGGAGAAAAAAAACTCCATGCCAAGCTTTCTTACTTCAACTCTTGACCCGAAATCTGCACGTAATGCACGACCCCTCCACAAAACAAACTTTCCCAGTAATGGGGTAAATATCCATGACAAATATAAATGCAATATTAATTAGCGTCAATATGCCAATTATTTGGAGTCTCAAAATATCTAAACAATAACTTCTTAGAATGCCAAAGCGATCTCAGTTCAATGAACTACAAATAATGTCCATTTTAAAGTTAGCCTCGCCGATAATACCACAAAAGTATAACAATTTCAAGTAATAATTCCCAAGGTTTGACGAAGGTTTATAAAAGGGCAACACTAAACTTGCTTCTTTTATCTGGGCTGCGTTCAGTTTAATAGACTACAAAAGTAGTCTATGGCAAACATATTCCACTAATACAATTTTAATATTAAATCATTATTTTTAAAGGCAATAAACTAGAACAAATTTGTTTTTACCAAAAGAAAATATGATATTTTTAACACAGCCAACAGCTATGCCATCTGTTGTCAACTCGATAGCAACATTTTAGCTCTGCGTTCCAGAAACATTTTATGACACCGCATTCAAGAAATATTTTATGTAACACACTGACTGACTGACTCGCTCATATAAAACCTAAACCACTTCCAGGGGACTTATGTATCGATAGGGCATTAAGCGTATATAACGGAAAAAACAGAAAATTACTTATATTTAACTATTCCAGAAGTAATTAAGGACCAACTTAAATGGTGTCAAACGGTGTTTAAAATGGAGTTAAAGTGGCACCACGTTAGGCCTCCTGAATTGCTTTTCCCGTGAAATTTAAACTGTTTTAAAAGTAACTTAATTGTAAGAATATTTTCATATTATTATGTATATTTTTGAAGTATAATTAATAATTATTTAATTTAATTATTAATAAAGGTTAATAATAATCTTGAGTCAAATAATATACGATGATTATTTTTCTCATTTACAAAGATGAAACTGAATCCGACACAAAATTGAAGTTTAGCATTATGGAACCCCTTAAGGGAACCTACATTGGATCTTGAATTAAATAAACACAGATATTATTCTCTAGGATCGGTAACATTTTTGTTATTATTTCATCAATAAAAATTGTTTTATAAATTTACAGCTGTTGTGTTTTATTGGTCCGCCAAAACCTACCTAATATTTACTATATACCTACCTATTACTTAAACTAATAACTTACATTTTCGTACAGGCTTTTTGTTCCGTGGAACAAGCGTCAATCATGCAATGCATGGCGCATCACTATCTATATACAAGTATCTATAGACAATCTGCTTACGCTTGGCATAAAGGAAACTGAGCGATGCGCGCGCTCTATAGCTAATATATACTCTAAGGTTGTACGTTTGTCAGAGAACGCGGCGACCCCGTACCAAGCGACGGTGTACATCGGCGGCATGCAGTACGGCGTCGGCCGCGGCACCAGCAAGCGGCTCGCGAAGGCCAACGCGGCGCGCGCCTCCATACAGATCCTCATTCCGGAGATGAAGGACGAGCCCGGCGAGACCGGCGTCAACGAGCCCGACTTCTCCGTGAGTTACATCCATCCATCGTCCACTGCTGGACACAGGCCTTTCCTAAGTCACTGCAACCAGCCCCTGGATTATCTATCTTAGAGTTGGTTGCCAAACATCGAAAACAAAGATATCGAATTCCGATTATCTAAGAATACCTTTGTGCTTAAAGTGACGTCACAGCTCTTGAACAGTTCAATACATACTTGGGTATGTAAAGTGATAAGTAAATGGTGCTTATTCCGAAACTATTTAGATATATTAGGTTTTTAGACCGTATTTTTCTATTTAAAGCTTTAAAAACTATGAGATCGTGTATATTTTAACAAAAATACAATAACTACTTTCACTTTCATTTGACCTCTAAATGACGTCACAAGCTAGGGTGATTAGGAATAGGTCCATTGCAAAAAAAATATAAATCATAATTGTCTTTGCCTTATCAATGACAATATGATGACAACAAATTAGACAGTTGAGAATCTATTCAGGGTTGCCGGTATTTACCGAATTTCACGTAATATTGCGTATTTTTGTGAAAATCGTGTACGAAAAATGCATTTTATTTTTTTCTGATGTTTTCCGAAAGTAAATGGAAAATTGTAATATTAACAACAAATAGATTGTGATTGCTCATCAAATTAATATTTATTTCTAGCCGAGCATTTTGATGTATCAAAACTTATATTATCAGCAAAAAACTCTCAATATAGGATGAAATTCAATCACCGGACCAAATTCACACTGGAGACTCGGTTAGTGATCAGGAACAAGGTTCAGTGAGTAAACGATATATGAATATAATTTGCAATATTCCGCTAAACAATTCTTGTCGTGCTATTCAAAATGCAGACTCGTGCACCGCCCGCCCGCATAAAAACATGCAACAAGCAAGCAATACAAGCAAAGCAATCTTAAATAACAAGCAAGAAAACTTATCGACACGTGTTTCGCCTCTGAACGAGGCATCCTCGGGATGTGTTGCTAGCTCGGCTTCTCCGTAGAAAATGATGTGTTGCTCGCCCAGCCGCTTTGCAGCAACTTATGTTGTTCGCCCGACAGCTCAGCAGCTAGTGACGAGCCGCCGACCAAAACTCGCCTTTTATACACCGGCCTGACTAGTTGTTTGGTGGGGAAAATGGGGAGACGAAAACATGCGTAACAGTGGGGTAGTGGTAAAGTTAGTTTGTTCGTTTAGTAAATCAGGGTTATTCTTGTTTTTTAGTATTTCTAATTGTTCTAACACACACATTCTTAAACCTTTTTTACAAATATGTTTTACTTCAAATGAATGGTTATCAAGCAAATTATGACCGGACTCTAATAGATGTTTTGCAAAGGTTCAGTAATCCTTTAGGCCAAATTCGAAAAATATATTTTTTGCTCCCGTACTGGTTGGACTAGTTCAAGTACAATTCCTAGTGCAGGCATTATGAGGCAAAAAAATTTTTTTTTTAGAATTTCCCCTGAAGGGTTATTGAACTTTGTTCTTGATCACTAACCGAGTCTCCAGTATAAATTTGGTCGTTTGATTGAATTTCACCTTGTATATTACATGAGTAGAATGACAAATTTTTTGTAAATAAATTCTGTTCTTGTATTTTTCGACAACACATTTGTATTTTTTTTTAATTTAACTTGCGTGAGCGTTAAATTAAAACGGGAATCATGGAGATAGTTGTCTGTTTGCAGCTGAGTAAATACCTAGAGAAAGAATCGATCCTTCCGGCTATGCAGTCAAGATTCCGTAGCCAACATGGAACTGCTACGGCTCTAGCACAGGTAACTGACGACAAACTTACGGCTTCGGATACTGGCAGGGGTAGTATTTTGGTACTTTTAGATTTCACAGGGGCTTTCGACTGTATCAGTCCTGATCTCTTACTGGCTAAGATGTCATACTATGGCATTTCACAAACCGCTTGCAAATGGTTCAATTCGTATTTAACTGACAGGAAGCAGTACGTCATCACTGAAGATAGTCAGGGAGATTTTAAGGAATCTGAAGTAAAATCTGTGACGAGAGGCTATCCACAAGGTTCGATATTTTCTCCTCTCCTGTTCATTCTGTATACATCTGACCTCATAAACAACCTCTTGCACTGTAAAGTTCATTTGTATGCAGATGACACCCAACTATATTATTCCTTCAAACATAAAACAACTAGGGAAGCTGTGCTGCTGATAAATGAAGACCTTGATTTTATATACAATTGGACTAAAAGACATGCCTTAGTACTCAACCCCAACAAATCCAAGTATATGGTGATGGGTACAAAACGTCAGTGCGAACAAATAATAGACTATTCACCGGATATTCCAATTGGCGGTAAAAGAGTTGAGGGGGTGAAAACTTCAAGAAATTAGGGTTGCTGATGGATAGCGAACTGCGTTTTGTAGAGCACATCAATTTAAAAATTAGAACGGCTTTCTTTCGGCTAAAGGTTCTCTATGGAATAAGACAATATATAAAAGAGGAAGTTAGAACAATGCTAACTGAAGCACTTGTACTTTCAATTTTCAACTATTGTGACACTGTATACGGACCGAGGCTTTATAAGAAAACTAGCCGCGCCATACAACGTGTGCAAAATGCATGCGCACGGTTTTGTTTTGGGATTCGTAAACGTACTCATATCACCCCTCATTTGAATGAGAAAAGAATTATTAAAATGAAAGGTAGAAGAGAATTGCATATAGCAGGTTTGGTATATAAGGTGGTTCACTTGAAGAGACCGCAATATCTACATGAGAAGATCCGATGGCTCGGTGAATCACATAACGTACATACACGTAGCAAAATTGTCCACAAAATGTCTATACCAAAGCATCGAACAGCAAATTTTAGAGGCAGTTTCAAGTTCGCAGCATCCAAAATCTGGAATGATTTACCACCACCGCTACAAGTACATATGTCTTATTTAACATTTAAAAATAAACTTAAAACAATCCTAATAGATAAACAAATAACTGCAGCAAATAACACGTATATTTAAAAAAAGTCAAAAAGAGTAAATTGAAACAGTGTTTTTCGTTCAGACCCACGTTTTTAATTTAACCCAAATCCTCCTTTAAAATAAGATTTTAGAGTTAATTAATTTATGTGGTTTATCTTATACGTATATCTAATTAATTACATACACAAGTAAATATACATACACTAGTAAATATACATTAATTACATATTTATTAACACCAAATTAAAACGGATAAATATACAAATTATAAGCAATTATTGCATTGTACATATTTTAATTATTATTCAGGGAAGTAGTATTGCATAGCAGATAAAGTAATAGACTCTTACTCCTGCGCGTCACTATGTAATGTCTATTACTTTAAATATGATGTTTATGGAACATGCTGAAAAACCGCGCCGTTCAGATGAAAATTGTGTCTTTTTATCTGACGGCAAATGCTGAGCATGCCACCGTTTGCCAGAACTTCATAGAAAAGAATAATATTTTAGGAAAAGCATATACAATATAAAACTTTATTCATAAGATTTCATTTTAACTATTTATTTTATTTTTTGTTATACTAATTTAACACGATAATGATGTCTTTTTTTGTTATTTATAGGTATAAGTTTAAATAGGTACTTTTATGTTATTGTGTACCGCGTGTCTTGTTTTTTTTTTTTTAATTAAGTTCTGTAAAATATTTTTTTGTGTTCTGGCAATAAATGTCATTTTCTTTCTTTCATAAATAAATAAAATAGAAATACATTTAAATTATTTTCTTTTTTAATCTAGAATATCCGATTTAAAAAGCACCATTATAATAGGTATACATATCTCGTCATGACATGAATCTTCGAGGTGGTGTGTCTGAGTATGGACTGTGAAATGCAATTCACAATCTAAACTCGTTCACCCACGTTTCACCGATGAGTATCCCTGCCTGCATGATGGGTAACAAAGACGCAAACCAGATATAACATTCCCGTACGGAATCTGAACCCGCGCCCTCTGGATTAGTGGTCGAGTACCTTATTCTAGGTTGAAGTCATTATAAACTAGCGAATTAGGAATTCCTGTTCGTAAATTTATTTAAAGATATGTGATTACAACGCTTAAAGAAATTGTTTGTAACATTTTAATAGTTTCTTTTTAAAAAGAAATATACAAATCGGGTTATTTCTGATTCGGTTCCGGGCTTTTTCGTGTTTGACTGCTAGTAATATTAAATCTGTTACAATCATAGTCCTTGTACAATGAAGATGATGATGTTTAATGCTAATCATAGTCGTTCAAATGAGCTTCAAAACAAAACAAACGCTGTTCAGGTTTGCACTCCAGCCAGACTCCACATTACTTCCTTGCACCGTTTCCGTTTTAAGAGTTCTTATGATTCATGAATACAAACAATTTTTGTCGGCAAATTTAGTGTAATTTTTACTAAATGGTAAAAAGGATCTAATACGATATTTACTGGGTCGATTCATAAATATATTTAATCTTAATCTTCTTAAAATCGGTATCGTACTCTTCTTGTTCAGATTTAGTTAATACATAAATATCGAATCAAAATAATGTACATTTTGGCTGTTGTTGTTCATGCTGTCAAACTTATGACGTCAAACCAGAACCAGTAGACAAAGATTTATTTTTTTAATGTTTTTAATAGTCAGATATAAAGCAAAGGTATGAATCTCTTCATTCTCTATGAATAAAAAGGTCGATTTAGCTTACTTCATGACGTCACCACAACAAAACTTTGGAAAATTATAAAAAAATAACTACTGTTTAAAATAAAGATATTCAAAAATAAAATTGAACCAGTGTACTTTACATACCCAAGTTCAGTTTTTATCTATATTTTTAGTGTTTGGCAACCAATTGGCAACCGATATAACGTTACATAATAGACAGGATATATTTCGTGAAGACCTTGATTTTTTAAATGTTAAAACAAACAAACAAAACAAGTGTTTTAACTCTTTGCAAAAATACATCTAAAGTCTTTAAATATACATGACACGACCGGTTACTAAAATATCATCTTAAGGTGGTTAAGCCAAATCTCGGTTCAAAATGCACATCGTAATATTGTTTTCCTTATTTTTGAATAAAAAGTATGCAAAAATTGCGTTTTAAAGCAATTAGCGGAAATTGATATCTGATAATAGGGTTCTCGCAATCAAATTATGTTATTTTATGCCTTACATTTTGATTACAATCGATTGCAACGATAAATACGCTTTTATGATTGTTAAAAACTCAATTATTACTAACAAATTTCCGCTAATTACTTTAAAATGCAAGTTTTGCATACTTTTCATTCAAAAGTAAGGAAAACAATGTTATGATGTGCATTTTGCACGAGGATTTACCACCTTAAAAGAGCTTAACTTTAAGAATTGTTCCGTATGATGGACTCACAAAACTTTTTGCACTCGTATACATAGGTAACACTAAAAGTTTCCGGAACTGGCCACTTACATAAACAATATTTAAAAATTTATTGCAACATTTGAAAATAGAACTCTTTGGCTGTAGAATGCAGTTTGTTTCATCTGACTGTCTTTTGCTTTTACCTTGTGGCGCCATTTAAAAAATTGTGTGTCTGCATCAACATGGATTTAACTCGGGAAAATTTTCGTAGAATAGAATAGAATAGAATAAAATATCATTTATTGCTGAGTCATAGGTAGGTAGGTAAATCTTAAGCTTATAATGTGCCGTATGCTCTGCCGTTAGGCGTACAATTCTTTATCATAAAATGATTTTATATATTTACAAAATACACAAATTGATCACTTATAAAATATTAATAACTAAATACTATTACATTACTGATTTTATGTCAGAATAAATTTTAAATTCAATTGCTTGTCAGTTAGGTTAGGTCGTAGTGTGATTTTCTACGATTTTAAGTGTAATTTGACAGCTCAACAGAGCATCGCTCGGCTTGAAACAGCTTTTGGCAATGAAGCACCATGCAAGACGACTGTTTATAGCTGGTTTGCAGAATTCAAGCGTGGTCGTATCAATCTCAGTGACGAATCTCGCGTTGTTCGGCCGTCCACCGCTGTGACCAACAAAAACATCGATGCTGTGCGCCGTATGATTGAAACAGACAGGCATGTGACCTACCATGAAATTCGCGCATCCTTAGAAATAGGCATGAGTCAAATACAATCAATCCTACACAAACATTTGGGTGTGAGAAAGCTGTGCTCGCGGTGGATCCCACACAACTTGACCGAGGCTCAAAAAACGGACCGCGTCACTTGGTGCGGTGCCATGCTTACCAGATTCAACGAAGGTGCGTCAAATTTGGTGTGGGACATAGTAACAGGTGACGAAACATGGATTTATTGCTACGATCCCAAAACAAAGCAGCAATCGAGCGTATGGGTCTTTCAAGATGAGCCGAAACCAACCAAAGTGGCGCGCGTGAAAAGTGCATCTAAGCGGATGATTGCTTCTTTTTTTAATAAAACTGGACACGTGGCTACTGTTGCTTTAGAGAATCGTCGTACCGTGAATAGTGACTGGTACACGACCATTTGTTTGCCGGAAGTTATTGACGAACTCCGTAAAAATAACCGTAAACGCCGTATCATCCTGCACCACGACAATGCTAGTTCTCACACGGCCAGACAGACAAACGACTTTTTGAAGACGAAAAATGTAGAACTCATGAGTCATCCTGCATACAGTCCCGACCTGGCACCTTGTGACTTTTTTCTGTTCCCAAAAATTAAGAACCAATTACGCGGTCAACGATTTTCATCACCAGAAGAGGCTGTCGAGGAGTATGAAAAACACGTTTCAGAGGTCACCACAGGGGAGTGGCACAAAAGTTTTCAAAACTGGTTTGATCGAATGAAAAAGTGCATAGACGCCAAGGGAGATTATTTTGAAAAACAATAAATTAATTTTGTACCTTTAATAGTATTTTTTCATATTCATTCCGGAAACTTATAGTGCGTCCCACGTATTGCCGAGCTAAACGACAATCCAAAGACTTCTTTGATGCTGTAAACCATCCCTTCGTGTGTTTGTACGATCGATATTTTTAACGTGTTGGTATCATATACTATATCGAAATACATTCCAGTTTGCAGTGCATTATGAAAATATTTAGTGCATGCGGAAGGTCAACTAAGACGTGTTGGGTGCTCCGACATAAACAGCCCCGGTGTCTTAGTATCACAATTGGTTTCCTCTCCACAGTTCTTCGACTACGTGGGCATCGAGGACCCTCGCATCACCGAGTTCTGTGTCGCGACGTGCGAGCCCTCGCCGCACGCCATCCTGCGCACCTGTCTGCTGAGGAACTTCGGGGCTGGGGACCGACATATACATACTGAGGTAATTGATGCTTGTGGATGCTATATACCAGATAGTTCTGTGTTGCGACGTGCGAGCCCTCGCCGCACGCCATCGCGCACCTGTCTGCTGAGGAACTTCGGGGCTGGGGACCGACAAATTCATACTGAGGTAACTGATACTTGTGGATGCTATATACCAGATAGCTCTGTGTCGCGACGTGCGAGCCCTCGCCGCACGCCATCCTGCGCACCTGTCTGCTGAGGAACTTCGGGGCTGGGGACCGACATATACATACTGAGGTAACTGATACTTGTGGATGCTATATACCAGATAGTTCTGTGTCGCGACGTGCGAGCCCTCGCCGCACGCCATCCTGCGCACCTGTCTGCTGAGGAACTTCGGGGCTGGGGACCGACATATACATACTGAGGTAACTGATACTTGTGGATGCTATATACCAGATAGTTCTGTGTCGCGACGTGCGAGCCCTCGCCGCACGCCATCCTGCGCACCTGTCTGCTGAGGAACTTCGGGGCTGGGGACCGACATATACATACTGAGGTAACTGATACTTGTGGATGCTATATACCAGATAGTTCTGTGTCGTGACGTGCGAGCCCTCGCCGCACGCCATCCCGCGCACCTGTCTGCTGAGGAACTTCGGGGCTGGGGACCGACATATACATACTGAGGTAACTGATACTTGTGGATGCTATATACCAGATAGTTCTGTGTCGCGACGTGCGAGCCCTCGCCGCACGCCATCCTGCGCACCTGTCTGCTGAGGAACTTCGGGGCTGGGGACCGACATATACATACTGAGGTAACTGATACTTGTGGATGCTATATACCAGATAGTTCTGTGTCGCGACGTGCGAGTCCTCGCCGCACGCCATCCTGCGCACCTGTCTGCTGAGGAACTTCGGGGCTGGGGACCGACATATACATACTGAGGTAACTGATACTTGTGGATGCTATATATTTTGCCTCTCGAAGAAACGTTTGACCAATGGACAGGCATGACGAGTTGTTTCTAATATCTAGGGTATTGTTCACAGATAACAATCAAGAAGAAATAAACTTTTTAATCGAATATTTTTTTAACTTCCTAGTACAAAGTTCAATCGGCTGACTCAAATTCAATGGAAAAGCAAAACAAAGTTCTCGCAAAAAATAATTATTTTTGATGGAAAGTGGATTATTAGCGATACTCAATCACCTCTTAATTTCAATTCGATTTTTAGGGACTTTATAAAGAGCGTTCGGAAATACGACCCTAGCCGAACGTTCCTACGCTTGTTATTTGAATGGTAGTAGTGTATGCGTGTGCGGTGTCTGTTCCAGATGAAGAAGCTCGAGTACCAGAAGATCGAGTTGACGATGAAGGTGGGCAAGCACTCCGCCACCGTCGTCTGCAAGAACAAGAAGACCGCCAAGCAGCGCGCCTCGCAGGCGATACTGCAGGTACACGTTACTAGCGCTTTTATTGTAAATGGGATACGGTAGAAAGTGGGCCAGCGCTGAGTGGGTTGCTGGGAAGTTTATTTGACTCAGTGACTGTATCGTTCTACAAAAATGAAGCCACGTGCGATACTGATAATGAACATCTTTAGTTTATGCCTTTTGAAATTATGTTGAAGTACTCTTCATTTCTCCAAAGTGACTACTTATCACTTATCGGTGGTGAAACGTACGCGTACTAGTGTTGACTGTGCAACTTACATCCCACACTCGGTAACACCTCTGATACCCCCTTTGGGGATACCAGTGAATGAATGAATGAATGAATAAATAAATTAATAAATGTCAGTGTAAAGGATATATGAACATAATTTGCAATATTCTTTATATCATATATCCTTTACTTAGTGATGGACTTCCGCAAGGTAACGCCTATTTCAATTAAATATCAGTGTGTAACGTGATAACCTTCATTCACTTACAAAATTGAGAAAGTTTTTTGGTAGGATCAGTGAAACATCTGCTATAAATACTACCTACGAGTATATCATTGCGGTATAAAAACGCAAAAGAAAAATGCATCTAGATGTGAGGATAAGTGACCCAGGTCCTCTCAGGGTGTCAGACGTGTACCCGAGTGTGAACTGAGAAATGTAAGTCACAGTCCATACTCCATATAACCGTGTTTCACCGACGATTATCACGTCCCAACGTGATAGACGCTGAGCCCTATCGCCTTCTTTCGGGCACAAAATAAACGAACAAACTACTAGGTAAGAACACAAATACTATGCACATAAATTCCGAAAAACTCGTTGGCATGCCGGACTGGGGATCGAACTTGATCTCAATATTGAGAGGCCAGCGTTCTGCCGTTAGAGCGACTGTCATTTGAATATTCAAACAAAAATAAAATAACGTGTGTATGTCGACTATAGGCGCTGCACCCGCACGTGCGGTCGTGGGGCTCGCTGCTCCGGCTGTACGGCTCGCGCTCCGTCAAGAGCTGCAAGGAGAAGAAGTTGGAAGAGCAGCAGATCACACTGCTGCAGGACAAGGTACTGACCCCTACGGTATTCGCACCGTGTTTTATAAAGAAGACAGGACTCGGATAATTGCAATGCCATGCCACGTTTATGGTGAACGCGCAGTAACAACTTCTGGTAAATCGTTTATCATTATTATAAACTGGAGAGGTCCTAAGTTACTACCCTGACTGACGCCCGATCCTGTGCAATAGCTATGTCCGCTGCAATCTACATACTTACGTCTGTCCCGCAAGTAGATGGCGAAGAAGCCTAGCGTGTTCGGCGTGCTGCCCACGCCTGCCAATTTCGCGAGCAGAATGTCATAGTCGACAGTGTCGTAACCCTTTCTAAAATCGAAGTAAGCGACATCTATCTGTCCTCCGGCATCAACGGCTGGTAGTAATCGTGTCATCAAACGCAGCAAGTTCCCTATTGTCTCCCGCCCGGAATAAGCCTCAGGAGCCACCCGCACCGCAGTCATTGAACTTTATAAATAAATATGCAATAATATGCAACGTCGCGCACCTATGCGTGTCGCATTTCAGTGAATCGCTGTAGGTATCAGGGGCGGCCGCTGGTTTAGAAGGTGGTGCACTTTACTGGTTTATTTAAAGGTACATAATGATTATAAGAAAAGTCTAAATAAAACCACTTAAATTTTTTCGCCCATATAAGTTAAATCTGTGACTCGCAACTGCGTCCAAATCGCCCCACTACCATAAATAATGCACGAAAAGCAAATTGTATAAAGTGAAGTGATAATTAATAATAATAATGTACTATTTATTTTTAACAGTGTGATCATTTCAAGTAACGTAGAACAAATATTTGTAATGTTGGAAGGCCCGCCACAACGAGCCGAACTACGCGGTGCTAGAGAAGCTGCGCAACGAGATGAGACGGCTGCGGGAACGCGACGAGGCCGTCGTCCCGATCGGGACGCTGCTCGTGCGGGACGACTTGCCGACGCACTCCGGCTCCAACCTCAACAACGTGGACCTGTGACGCGACTCGGCTGACGGACCACACCCGCCACTCGATACACGTCGAGGTTTAGAAAGAGATGCTACAGCGTCATCTCTGTCGCCCTAAGGAGTGACAGGGACGGCGCTCTACAGCTTAAACCGATGTGTAATATTTGCTGGTAGATGTAGCATCGGTCATGTTCGCGAAACCTATCACTTCCGAAATGATGTAACTTCGTCTAAAGCGGTAATAGACATTGGGCACAAAACAAATAACAGTACTAAGTACAGAAGATCCACTCTTCAAAGAGACATAAATAGAAAGTTACTCTCGTCTTGCGGCAATAAAGTGCAATTCAGCTCGCACAGCGATGCATGAGCATGCACCTACGAGACGCCTCTCTTTCTATCACATAGCTTTATCCCTTCTTAACCCACTGAATAACGCGTCCGGGCGACCGCCGATGTACTTGTAGCTTCTTGTAGCCTTCGCAGAGTGGAACAGGCCTGGGTGCCAAGTATGAACATGCTGTCGACTCGGCGTCGCTTCGATAAACAAAAATGTAGTTCTTATTTCATTGCAATAAGAGTTGTCGTTTAGAATTTATCGAGATTATCTGTCAAATTGATCGAATCGATGCTTACGTCCTTGTTTCGGGAGTGATCAGTTTCGCGAACGTGACCGATGTTACATCTTGTTGTGTCGTACTGTGCGAGCCTCGAGTGTTGGGAAATGTAGGATCGGGCTGTGGGGACTTGTTGGAGAGTGCCGAAAATTATCATGGCTACAGGATATATACGACCTAGCGGGCGAATATGGCGCGTGTGCAAAAATTGCGTACGTAGAAAAATCCATTGTTTCCGTAGAAAATCTCTTGTAAAATCACCCGTAATCTGCCGTAGTAAATTTTTTTGCGCTTGCCGGAATAGCCGTCCTGTTTCGTAGTATCGTCTTTGGTCAATGTCTATCGGCAACACAGACATATAATTATTAATAAGTTGCAGATCAAACAAGGATTAAATAGCGTGGCAAGTTTCCATACAAAAAATAAGCTACATTTAGGCTTCATGGTTCGAAGAAACGTATAAAAATGGGTTGTTTTGACTGGCTTATGCTTGGAACATATTTGTTAATTCCTAAACTAATCTCTAGTATATATTTTGTTTGGGTATACAAGCAATATTTATATTTAAAAGAGCCCGAAGTTCACTGAGGTAAAATTGCCACGCGTCGACTCTGCGTTTATTATTAATGTTAGGTCTGCTACTATATTATACGTGTGTGATCGGCAAATGACACTAGCGCTACAGATGGGAGAAGAGGAAAACAATCCCTTATTGTATCACTTTTGTGAATAAGAAAATCAGTGGGGTATATTTTTAGTAAGTAGAACACATATACATTGACGAAGTCCAAACGGACAGAGTTTAAATATCAAAATATACATTTAAAGAAGGAGGCTTGCTTTACAATGTTAGCTAAATTAGAAACATCGGTAAGAATGGCTGCTATCTTGGGTTAACTTTCAAAATCTGAGAGATACACACTCTATCGAGCTCTTTCGATAGGGCGCGTAACAAAGAAGGTGCTAGTGAAGTTACAGCACAGGTGACTACGATGAGGAAAGCGGGTGCGCGGGGAGGAACAAACCCGCCTTTTTTGTTTACACGAACTGTGGCGCATTTAACTGGCTACTTCTTTGATAACGTCTTAGTGTGTGTTGTGTAAAACTATACTAGAGTCTGTATCTAATCAGTTTTAGAAGTTTTATTTTAATACCACATTTAGTGCTTCAATTATCGGAGTGTTCTTTATCGTTTGTCATTAAAAGTCAGGGTAAGGTCGTTAAAATGTTGGTAATATTTCACGGCTCATTAAAATTAGCCGCTAATACAAGGTAATAAGAGTTACCTAACAGTGGCGTGCATAGAATTTTTGCTGCAAATGCAATGAGAAGGTCAAGTTTGGCAACAAAAAAAGTATGAAAAAATGTAATGTCACTTTGAAAAATCATTATTTTTATGGCGCCAGGGTAGGCACTAGAGCACATGATTTAGTACAATTTTTTTTTCATGTTGTTTTTATTGTCAAACTTTACCTTCTCATTGCTTTTCCAGCAAAAACTCCTATGCCCGCCAGTGTTACCTAATGAAACGTCGGAAAACTGATGAGATACCGACTTTAGTATATTTTTTGCACGAAGGAGGAAAGTGACAGTTTGTGATAGTGGGAAATGCGCTTTTAATCCCTATGGTGTATGAGCTATTTCACATTGTCGCGAACTTTTGAATGTTGCAATGTGAAATAGCTCATGCATTTTCCACTAGGGTAAACTGTCAGTTCCCTCTTTCTAGTATAATTTGTCAGTTAAAAACAGATCTTACCGGTGTTATTTTGTTGCGTATTAAACCTGTAAACGCAGAACAGCTATAAATCAAGTAATGTAATCTGCAATGTAAAGCTTTTGTGATGAATTAACCGTGTACAGCCAATGAAATAATCAAATAAATAAGAAACCTAAATCAATAGAAGTTTCAAAGTAACGCATTTAGATGAAGTTCGATTTACTCGTGTTGTAATCACACTAATATTATAAATGTGAAAGTTTGTTTGTTAGTATGCTTGTTACTCCTTCATGCTGCAACAGCTGAATGGCTTTAGACGAAATTTGAAATCGAGACAGCTCACACCCTCAACTAACACATAAGCTAGTTTAAAAAATCACAGTTCCCGTGGGATAATAAAAATCATCCAATAACCAATGAATGCTTTCCCGTTAGGTCTTGCGACTAAAACCAGACATCTCTACATATACGAGTACGCAGAGAACGTTGTTTACAGAGACGTATTGCAGCAGATTTCGGCTCTCCCTCCATACACTCTCGTGTCAAAGCATGTCGCAAATAGACGTGACATTATTTTTACTCCCTTTCCTAGCACAAAAAACCGAATATCATGCGGGCGGAGCCGCGGACAAAATCTAGTACGGTAATGTAATCTGTGTATTTAAGGCACAGGTCATCCAGCGAGTCTTGGAGGTCTAGCACGCGTCGTCGATACAGTGTCTTTCCATAAGAGACTATGTAAATTTTATGTTCGTCACTCTCAGTTTAAGCGAAAAAAAGCGAGAGGAGTGGTTTCAGCGCAAAAGAGAAAAAAGCACGTTTTTTAATTTTATAAATAAAAAACTAAAATGAGGTCGGTCCATGATTCGTATTCGTCAAACGAGGAGAGAGAGTGTGTTTGAAGACCTCATTTCAGTAATTATTTCTATCGAGGAAAATGTATCCAAACGTGTTTAACAAAAACAAAACCCGAGATTATATGATCAAAATTGTACTAGAAATTCGTTATAATTTTCTGTGTACTTCATGAAATACACAGAAACCAAGCATCCATATTTTATTAACATACCTCTTAAACTTGCTCACACGCTCACATTCGCACACAAGGTATGTGTTAGAGCGCAAGTAAGACAGGAAGACGCGCTGTATCTCTCGTGCGTGCTAGCTACACTGATGATGATGGCCTTTGCCACACTAGCTTTTGCCCGCGGCTCCGCCCGCGTGTTATTCGGTTTAACGACATGCTTTCTTCCGGGATAAAAAGTAGCCTATGTGCTAAGTTAGGGTATAAGCTATATCCATTATAAATTTCATCCAAATCCGTTAAGCCGTTTCATCGTGAAAGAGTAACAAACATACACACACACACACACACGCACGCACACACAAACTTTCGCATTTATAATATTAGTGTGATATATAAGTCCGAGTTCATTTAACATTTGCAATAATGTTACGTTGCTTTTAGATAGTTAAAATGTTCTACAATAAGTTATTAGGAAGATTCGGATGAATTAATATGCATTTTATCACTCTAAGTTATTATTATATAAGAGTGGCTCAAAGGAAAACTAGGAAAATAATGAACGTACCTAATTATCAATGAAATAATTATTAAGTTAAATGAATCTTGAAATACAAATATTTTTATTAAATGTACCAAAATTTGTTTTATTTTCTCTTGGAGTTATTAATCTCAAATAAAAAATACATTTAAATCTTAATTACTTTATTAAAATAAATATAAAACACGATTTTTAAACCGTGCATTCTTAGCTTACTTACTGAGTATTATTATTATTAAGAACGTAGAAATAATTGTACTAATAAATACTGCGTAATTTGTACAACAATAAACGTAACAACGCATTCTCTACAAATGGTAACTACGGGGTAACTAAAGATCTTCCATTGCTTATTTGTATTACTTAATTGTTCTTGGGAATGCAGGGGGTGGGGACGAGAGAAGGGAAGGGGGTTTATAGGACTATCAGCGATGGAGTCTTGTACTGAAACGGGTATTTTCTGAAACGTTACTTTGCCTTTTCTCGTTAGTTCTCGGAAGAAGTGGTAACACAAACTAAAGGCTGGATTTTTTGATAACTTTAACTACGGCGCCAACCTTGAAATCGCGAAAAAAAAATCTTTCCTATAGAAAAGCTACTTGACCAAAATCTATGGAACAACTTATTTATTTCCGTGAGAGTTTCGGCTTCATAGTAAAAGTGATCCGTGTATACCATAATCTCTAAGTTTAGGTTGTTCTGCTCAGGAACAAAAAAATCATCCTGTATAAGCAAGTAGGTACTTCTGATATCGCCATAAACTAATGGGACATCTCAAAAAATGTTCTTTAGGTATTGAATTGAACCATACAAATGAGCTTAGTTATGGCAATTTGCTCAAGCAGCTGGCTCGGTAGGAAACAAAACTATGAAAGGTACAGGGAGATACTAAACAGTTGATTCTGATCATGATCTAGTGCCTACAGTGCAGGTGAGACTGTAGAATTGCGATTGTGTGCGTGCACACCATTAACATTGTGGAAAACAACTCTTATAGCAGTACAGGCAAGGTCTATTTTTGAAAAATCATGGAAACATAATAAAGTATACATCGTAACACAAGAAGAATAAGATAAAAGTCAAACCATATTTTTTTCAAAACACACCTTGCCTGGACTGCTATAAGAGTTGTTTTCCACAATGTCAATGGTGTCCACGCACACAATCGCAATTCTACAGTCTCACCTGCACTGTACTAGCCTCCTATTTCAAGTAGTCTTCTACTTTCATTTTATTTTCGCTTGTAGCTTATGCTTTAAACCGGGTAAACTGTTTGAATTCGCTAATTTTGAAGTAAAGATTGAAAGAAAATGTGTTCGAAACACATAAACTGGAAGATATAACTCGCGTCAGGTAGAAAGAGCGCTGGTGGCGGTCTCTGGGCTCTACCCATGAGCAGACACATCCCCTTCCACTCTCGCTCAGCGCTCTTTTTACCTGACACCAAGTACAAGATCATTCCGTTTACTAGTCTCATTTGTCCCTTTAGTTAATGCTTTTAGACCCACTGAATTTTCTGGTGAAGCCTTAGACCTGCAGGTTACTATGAAGGGAAGGATGGTGGGAACGCAGAGTATTGAAGGCGGTGGCGGGGTGGAGTCAGGCCGGCGCCCAGCGTTGCCAAGTTAGGTGCTGCTGCGAGTCGCTGGCTTGCAGCACGTTGGAGACGCCGCCGTTGCCGAGAGGGTACGGCGCCTGAAAGGTAGGGTGGCTTGGTAAGTGGCTGGCTGTTCTCATCTGACTATCTTATAGTTATAACGGAGACTAGGGCTGAGATTCAGAGTGCATTTTGAGTCCAAACTCAAGAGGAACTCAATCTTACAAACGTCACTCTAGTATGAGATCACGTCACTTTCTGGCGTATGCACTTATATGGACAATCTACAACCATGGCCAACGTACTTCCCGACGTGAGATAGAATATCAGTAGGTAGGTACAGTTGGGGCCAGTACAGAAGGTGGATGTGAAGTTAGCTATCTGCCTGCGTAGTGTACCCCCGCACGTCCTCGCCGAAGCTCCGAGAATGTGACAACCCTGCCTATTGACCCGAACTGTAAACTGAACGATTCGGGCGAAACAAGAAAGCGGGCGTGAAATTAGTTGCAGACGGCGCGTCGCAGTTGCGGCTTCTCTTAACGTCTTCGCGGAGACATACTGACAGCTATTATCACACCCGCCTCTATCGTTGGCTCCAAATTATATTTCCACAACAGCACCAGATTCCATGGTGATCCTACCGTGAGGAGAGAAGAATGGCGGTTACTAGGTACACCGACAATAACATTTCCGATGGGTGGATATAGGATGGCAAACGGCAACAAAGATTATAAAGTTCCAGAACTCACGTTGGTAGCCCCCAGCCACCGCTGCTTGATGAAGTCGGCGGCGCGCTCGGCGATCATGATGGTCGGCGCGTTGGTGTTGCCTGATGTGACGGCCGGCATGATGCTCGCGTCCGCGACGCGCAGTCGGTCCAGCCCTTGTACCTGGGGGTGCGGGACGGTTACTTCGGGATTGTTGTGAAGCTACGCTGGTATCATGCTAGCTTTGTATTACCTCCTATACATAGCCTAAACGAACTGCGCTCACTCTGCGATGAAATTCCTGGGCTGAAATCACCCCGCTAGAAGCCTTCAGGTGAAAGTTGATTATATTTTTACTGGTAAAATATCCGGTAAAGTTTTTAAGGATAACAACATAAAAGTTAAAAGGTGTAAGAGATGACTATTCCAAGTATTTGCGTTGCATACGTTTCTTGTTACTTTGACAGTATAATTATTTTGCTGTATATTTTGAAATTTGGGAAGGTACGCCTGCTAAACTTAAGGAAGACCATCACTTTTTTATAAACTGTACGTATGCTTGGACACAGTGTCTGATGGACAGCGTCTATCATACCTAGGATGCAACGCGCTCGCTCGCAAAGTAAAAGAGTAACTGAGACTTTAACTAAATGATTTAGTCTCCACTTCGCATTTTGCTAAACTTAGGAATTTTGTTTAGAAAATATCATCAATTTTGTTGAGACATTTCTAGTTTACTATCGTCAAAATTGAGACCGCCGAACCCTGTTTTGCCAAATTCACGAACTCCGACCCTTAACCCTCGGTGTTTTAGTATACTTCATGCCTGGTAGACAACGTAGAAAACCTAATCAGCGCTAAACTGAAGAAAGTAAGTTCAAAACTTGTACAGAAAACTTTGACTTCGTTTGATGAATGTGACCCTGAAGGGATCGAATTGACAAACTTGCAGTTTCTTTATTCGCTGGTCTGGGAGACAAATGATACACGAGTATATGAGTAGTATTAGGTAGGTGGCAACGACACACCTGCAGCAGATTATCGACGACCGCAGTAGGATCTCCCCTCGGCCCCATCTTGCAGGAGCCCGCCTGGTGGTTCTCCGGTGCAGTCTGCATCCTCACGGCGCACTCCCAGTACGCGTCGCACCCGAACTTGATCTTCTCGCAGCCGGAAACTGGAGTCTTATCCAGCTTCACGCCGTACCGCTTCAGCGCTTTGGTCTCTGAGAGCTGGATGGCAAACTTGATGCCCTCGATCAGGGTTTTCACGTCGTCTGGGTGGGTTAAGTAGCTGGGAAGGAAAGAAAAATATAAAACTCAGAGATGAAAATTCATGGCATCACAGTCGAGGCATTGAGAGCAAGAAAGGCCTAACATTTCCAGACACAATTGATTTTAATTGTGTCTGGAAATGTTGAACCTTTCTTGCTCTCAATGCCTCAGTTCATAAGCAGCTTTATGGAGATTTTGAAGGAGCACGAACCGGCCTTTAGTTTAACCCCCTGTCATATGGTAATAGACGTCTATAAAAAACAAAGGTGGGAAAGGTAGTCCATTATGATAGCCATCATCTAACAGCAGTCCTCTGGTGGTCAAAAGCGACTCCATATTTATTCAGGTCGGCGGCGTACCTAATCCCCACCCTGTCGGGCAGTTTATTCTAGTCCTAAACGTTTCTCATCGTGGTTTTAGAAGTTTTTGCAGAGAGACTGCCTTTATTAGTGACTATATCAACAATAGTCGGCACGATGGCTGTTAACGCCTTGCATGTGTGTGTACACACACTCACACGCACACGACGGGATGACGAGGCTGCCCGCTCGCCGGTGGCTCCACCTGTCTACGACTTCTACAACAAACCTAAGGCGCACACGCTCGCCATGTAAAATCTTAAATATACTGATTAACAGTGAATATCCGTATTCTTTTTTACTATCTTCCTCATCTCAAGAAACCACAAAGCAAGCAGACGCCCTGAGCTCAAACATTGGTCCTTCGAGCCGGATTTTGGAAAAATCATCAGCAAATGAGAACAAAGGTGCACACGCTCGCCATGTAAAATCTTAAATATACTGATTAACAGTGAATATCCGTATTCTTTTTTACTATCTTCCTCATCTCAAGAAGCCACAAAGCAAGCAGACGCCCTGAGCTCAAACAATGGCAGTATGACACTCACTTGGCATAAATCTTGGGATAGGCGAAGGGATCCGCCTCAGCAATCTCCAGCCGCCCTCTACTCTTGGGGTGCAGCACGGTCGGTATGATCTGTATGGTCCGGGAGCCGTTGTCCAGCTTCTCCCCCACCATGCCGGTTTTGGCGCAGTCCGCGAGGAATCCGCCGAAGAACAGCTGGATGTCGGGATTGTCTTCCGCGGGGTCCGCGTACTTCGTGTTGATAAACGCCGTCACTTCAGATATACCTGGGGGAGTTGGAATTGTCAAGATATAAGTATTTTGAAGTATTGTGAGCCGGTGTCCTGGACATGATACACACTGCAGAAAAGGACTGAGGTTTGAAATTTTAGTAATTTAGTGCCTTTCTCCCTGAATAGCTATGTACGGACCCACTACAGCACACTAGAATGTATAAAATTTAACAGTTAAGTAGTCTGTTGTAGTTGTAGTTCGTGTAGTCCAAGACCCAGGAAAAAAGGTTGCACGAGGATCTTGGCTCAAGATCCTGAGCTAGCATTTCAGGCTTATCAACAGAGTTGAACGAAAGCAGCAGTATTGCCCTCACCAGTTCCAGACATAAGTCCATCCCTGAAGAGCAGATACTCCATAGCCGTGGCCCAGTTCAGCGGCGTGGTGTTGTTGTCATTGACCTGGAACTGGAGGAAGTGGGCGACGTGGTTGTGCAGGTTCTGTCCGACAGCTGGCAGCTTGTGCACGAGCGGGACGCCGGCGCGGGACAGTACCTCAGGGTCGCCCACTCCACTCAGCTGCAGGAGCTGGGGTGATGCCACAGCACCAGCACTGGAATAGAGGAGTTACTCCATAAGCATGTGTAGCTCGAGTTGTCTGTCCAGAGACCGGTCTTGTACAGCTAAGTAAGGATATAAGTACGTAAAATAAACCGGTCAAGTGCGAGTAGGGCTCGTGCCCAGAGGGTTCCGTACCGTTACTAAAATAAGTGAGGGAACAAAATTACAAACTGATCATTACGTACACAATCTATGAAAGAAATAACAAAGTTAAGTTGGTCAGTGTCATTTCACACAGATTTATTACTTCACGTTTGCAAAAAGACAATTTTGCCCCAATTTCAAGATGTCCCCACTTAGGTTTACCTATATACCTATAGGTTTTGATATTCATCAGTGAGTGGGATTTTTAGTATGAAAATACTCTTTAAAAGACCCGTTTCTTTAAACTAGAAACTCGATTTTTTCCAGCAGTTTTAAACGTGATTCCTATAAGCCATAAGGGTTCATGGAAGCGGAAAAATTGCTGGGTACGTTCTATTTAAGGTTTGGATGTTTTGATACAGCTGCGACACTTCCTACTGGCGACTTGACTTGAAGTCCTTGACAATGTGCACAAATATTTCCCTTTCACGGTGTAACAAAAGTAAGATAAAGCGATGTGAATTCTCATAATTATTGTGATAACGGGAGAACGTTGTCCTCTCAATCTTGAGACCCGAGTTCGAAACTTTCTGTTCGAGCATACGACGGTAACTTTTTGGAAATTTATTTGCATAGTTTTTGTATGGTCCTTACCACTTGCCTCAATGTCCTAAAAGTAAGTTTTTGTACAATGCGACTCAATTGAGAATATGAACGCACCTGCAGATAACTTCACCGGCAGTCCTATTCTTAATTGAGACGTATAATAGATTTTAGCGCGATAAGACGCAGGTGTGCCCTAGTATAAAATATTAACCTCAAAACGATCTCATTATTAGCAAAGATAGTCTCGGTCCCGCCGAAGCTGTTCTTCACTTGGACCGCGTACGCCTGGCGCGTGGTCTGGTTGATGAGCACGCGTGTCACGGTCGCGTTCAGCATGATGTGCAGGTTGGGGCGGTGCTTGGCGGGCCGGAGGAAGGCGCGCGCCACGCTCAGCCGGGACCCGTTGCGGTTGGTGGTCTGGGCGATGGTGAAGCCCGTGTGGCCTTCCCCGTTCAGGTCCCGGGCTTGGTAACCTGGAGCATGGTTTCATTGTTAATAGCTGGGATTAGGGCATCAATTACATAAAATGGAATTAAACAAAGCCTGCGGATTTGTACTACTTTTGGGTTAACGATGATCGTCATGAGCGCTGCTGCGTTATGGGTGTGAACAAATGTAATGCTATTTCATTTCGCTATTAAAGGCAACACAATTGCATCGAATCGAAAATAATTTTGCAATATTGTAGGGGTTTTCAAACGTATTATTGGTTAAACTTAATTAAAATTATGTTTTAAAGAGTGAAATTAGTATTAATTCAACGATTACATCACATTCGGCTACACTTTTGGCAAACTGTTCTTAGGGGTTTATTGTTGATATATGGTTCAAATTTTCCGATTTTTAGTTCTAATTTGGAATACCTATAGATTATGTCAATGCCTAAAATATTATAAAAAAACATTTCATAGGCATCTCACAATTTGCGTTTGTATGAGGTTTGCGCGTGATGGGCCGCTATAAGCACAAGTGTAAAAATCCATACTTACAATAAATTGTCTAACGAAAGCGTTCAGACAGAGCATTTGTGCGGGGCCTGCGGGGCGAGACGCGGGAGGTAAGTCACCGAGCTACATACAATTTGCGAACAAGCAGTTTGGAGTCTCGCCCCGCAAGCCTCACACATCAGATTTTTGGCGTTACTTATTAAAAGCAGGAGTGCAAAGTCATTGCCTGTTTGGCCAGCAAATCCTGGCATAACTTTATCTAAAGGTGGATATGGAAAAAATATTTTAATCAGGAACTACCAGGTCGAGACTTTGGGTCCGCGGGGCCCGGAGGCGCACCGAATCTTCAAAGAAGTTATTTGTGTAGTTTTAAAGTTATTTTATTATGTATATTAGACGCACACTGTTTACATACACCATCAAAAGATTTGAATTTGTTGTGCATACCAAAACACAGATTAGCTGGTTTCCGAGGTTGTTTTACGTATAGAAGCGCGAAGATATGGAACAATTTACCTCCGCCAATCAGGGACAAATTCATAAAAGTTACAACACTTAAAATGAAATATAAACAAAATTTATTGCCAAAAGAAATTTGCACATGTAAGATGTTCCAGAAAGCAAATATTCCGCTAGTCTTGTGTAATGTTTTTGGATATTTACTATAAAGCTATAATTATTTAGGTATGTTATTCTGTTTTTGCTTAAGTAAGCAGATGTCGTGTTTTTGTTTTGTTATTTTAAGGTATTCAATAATGTTAAGCCCTTGTTTAATTGATTTGTTATAAGATGTTAATTAGGTTCTTTTCACTAAGCTCTTTTGATTTTTGTCTTCCTTATTTATCATATGAAAATAATGGTACTGGCAGAATGGGGGTAGCTGAAAACCAGCGCTATCAAAAAGATATGTTTTTTGATAGCATATACCTGAGCTATGTCCATTTATCAGGTTAAATTAATTAATTTGTAGCTTTTTAAATTATATTTTGTTTTTACTTTTGTAAACAATTATGCCCCTTTATATGTATATTTGTAATTTGATATTAAAAAACTTTTTCTTTCTTTTTTTTCTTTCATATTTCCCCACAACCAGTTATTTTTACCAAAACTCGATGGCGAGACTGTATCAGGCAGGATTACGGATCTAAAGAGCTTCATTTCGGACGAGGTGACTAGAAGATACCAGCTCACCTAACTCTTCACCAGCCTTCACGAGAGAGAAGCTGAGCGGCGGGTGGTAGGGGAACTGCGAGACTGTATCAGGCAGGATTACGGATCTAAAGAGCTTCATTTCGGACGAGGTGACTAGAAGATACCAGCTCACCTAACTCTTCACCAGCCTTCACGAGAGAGAAGCTGAGCGGCGGGTGGTAGGGGAACTGCGAGACTGTATCAGGCAGGATTACGGATCTAAAGAGCTTCATTTCGGACGAGGTGACTAGAAGATACCAGCTCACCTAACTCTTCACCAGCCTTCACGAGAGAGAAGCTGAGCGGCGGGTGGTAGGGGAACTGCGAGACTGTATCAGGCAGGATTACGGATCTAAAGAGCTTCATTTCGGATGAGGTGACTAGAAGATACCAGCTCACCTAACTCTTCACCAGCCTTCACGAGAGAGAAGCTGAGCGGCGGGTGGTAGGGGAACTGCGAGACTGTATCAGGCAGGATTACGGATCTAAAGAGCTTCATTTCGGACGAGGTGACTAGAAGATACCAGCTCACCTAACTCTTCACCAGCCTTCACGAGAGAGAAGCTGAGCGGCGGGTGGTAGGGGAACTGCGAGACTGTATCAGGCAGGATTACGGATCTAAAGAGCTTCATTTCGGACGAGGTGACTAGAAGATACCAGCTCACCTAACTCTTCACCAGCCTTCACGAGAGAGAAGCTGAGCGGCGGGTGGTAGGGGAACTGCGAGACGGTGAGAGGTCCTCCCGTGCCGTGGTATCCCTGGTCCATTTCGTTGATCTGAAACGTTTGAAGATGCTTACAATATGTACCTAAAGTATGAAAGAAGTACACGGTCAGTCGAAGCTTCGTTATTAATATTAAAAACGATAATAAATGTATTTGTACTCTATATAAATTCGGCCCACGTCATTAGTCTAATGGAACAAAGTATTGACAAATATCTTTCTTTCTTATAACATTTGTTTGTATCTTAAAACAAAAATAAAGTCTGTTCTTCCAACGCGCAGCTTAAATGTGACGTCATCGAAGTTTTTCCGTCAAATTCCCAGGATATCATATCATTTCTCCATCTTTCAGCTTAATATAGCTCTAGCCGTTCATAGTTATGCCGCTGTAAGACACATCGAAGCTCCGCTTTTTTTAATAAAGACTAAAATCCTCGCCAGGAAGAAATCGCCATTATGCTCAGTGTGGCGTGGCATTTTCTATATGGCGTCTCTCATACAATATGTTGTAATCGCCCGCCGACATCACACCAACATCTCGTCCCGACAACGCCACGCCTTCTGTCTGGCAAGGTCTTTGCAAGAGTAGATTCCAAGGTGTACCTGCTTGTTATCCTCCGACTTAAGGAAGTAAGGCAGCACATCCTGGTAGGCCCAGCCCTCGTTGCCGGCCGCCGCCCAGCTGTCGTAGTCCTTGCGCGAACCTCGCATGTACATCATGCCGTTCATCACCGACGTTCCACCCAGCACCTGCAGGCAGGGGGGAGAGCTTTAGTAGGGATTACCCAAGGGAAAGTGCAAAGTGCGCGACCTCCGGAATAGGGGTCAAAATTCCGTAGCGGCACTTTTGTGTTAGGTCGGAGTACTTCGGAAGGCAGTTAATCTGTGGGTTCATATTTGTGCCTTAAGTAGGCTTATCACCCATCATGCTGAGACGTAATAATCGTCGGTAAAACAAGGGTGTAGGCGTGACTTGCATTGCACAATCTATACTCTGAAACGCAGGCATACAAATCCCTAGGGGATTTATGTCGTGACGATGAATCAAAAGTAAAGACTGTCTTACTCAAGGAAAGAGGACTTCTTAGTTTAAAGAACGAACTGCAGTAGTAGACGGATAGGCATACGGATAAGCCGTCTGCAGATCCTCCTATCCTGATACAAGAGTAAAATAACAAGAAATAATGCGTCGGTTGGCTATCGAATCGCTCGATGAATCGATGGATGTTCATAGATTAACAATGTCCCTTATTGGTTGGTCTATTTACCAGTCCCACATGGTAGATCTATAAGGACAAGGTATGTGAATGTGTCTATTGATGTTACTCGGACTGTTTGTAACCGTCTTCCGGCACACCATACCTTTCCTCTAGGCCAGTAGCACTTGCGGCCCTTCTCTCCAAGACAGCCGGCTGGCTCAGGTTCGGTGTGGTAGCCCCAGTCGATGCTGGACCCGATGAAGTTCAAGAACATGGACGGTACTTGTGTTCCCGTTGGCTCGTCGAACCCTGGAAACCAAGGGCAATGTCATTTAGGAAAATTGTAGACCTTATGAGGATAGGCCTCGACAGTTGCTAGTGACTGCGTACAATATGAAATTGTACATTTACTTGTACGAGAGGAAGCAGAGTTTCTGATATAAAATACTTTACGCAGTCGCAAACCAGTATCGAGATCCAAACTCATGGTAGGCCTCGTACCTGGGATGATTTCAATTTCTGACCAAAGGGTTTTGGACTTCATTTGTTATGTAGGCTTTGTAGCAAAGCAATCTTGTTATCTGGGACAAGAACTTGGTTTGTGTATGGGTAGATTTTGTAATTTATTCATTGTTTTAAAATTCGTTCTGTCATAAATGCTTAAACTCGTAGCTACAAGGGCTTCTGATGGACAGCGTTGATAAGAACTTGGATAAGGCGCGCTCGCCTTGAAAACAGGAGAGTGAAAATTGTCTAGGCTACGCAGGGCGTATTTGAAGTAATTAGTGGTAACATCTCAGTTTACGCGACTCAGAGGTAAGGTTCCTTTCATATAGGTACACCCCTAAATATGAATGCGTAAGTTGGCAAGTTGATGAAAATTGGGTAATAGCGACCGACGGATGTCGACCAAGTTCTGTGAGGATAAAAATCTCAATGACAATGTTTTTAAATAATGATTAAGTTACTAGTTTTTATTGTTATTACAATTATCTTTTCGTTTCGATTTGTACTTTACGATATCGATTTTCAATTTCACGTTTTGTATATTAAAGTCTGTAACGATTTCGTAGCCGATGCCTACTATCGCGTTTAGAAGAAGAAAACAAAAAAATGAGATTCAGTTACGTACCAGCTTCAAGCAGCAGCACCCTCCACTCGGGCACCTCCGACAGCCGCGCCGCCAGCACCGAGCCCGCCGAGCCGCCGCCGACGATGATGAAGTCGTACACCGAGTCCATGTGCCGACGGAACTGGAATCAGACGGTACACTCAGATTAATGTCTCAAGGTATAAATTGATATATTAGGTGTAGAGGTACTACCATCTCTCGCTAACATCCCCAAAGTGTTCGGGGAAGAGTAAGAGGACAACTCTCAAGCAGGCACAACCAGGTGGCCCACCGAGCCTGGGAAGGATTGATGGCGGTAGTGGGACAAATTCAGAAAGTAATGCGAAACTAAAAAAAAACAACAAAACCTTGCCTTCTTTTTTTGTTAATTTAAATTTCATTTTATTTTCTGTTAAAGTATGTACTTACTGCATGGAATGTGAAGCGTTACGTGGCTTGCCGACAAACTGCAATATCAATTTGCTGCAAATGGCAGTTTGGCAATTTTGTGTAAATATAACTTTATTGTGTACATTTCAAAAATAAATAAATCACAAAAAAAAATGTTCTATATGTAATTTTTTTTTAAATTACTCTCCGCCAGCCTCTATACAAAGTTTCATGCGTTTAAACCAGTTTTCAAAACACTTTTTCTAGTCCGCCGCAGACACCTCGTTTACAACCTGCCCGAACGCAGCCAGCGCATCTTCCGGCGACGAAAATTGAATTCCTTTGAGCTGATTTTTTATTTTTGGAAATAAAAAGAAGTCACACGATGCTAGACCAGGGCTGTAAGGAGGGTGACCCAGGAGTTTGACTGGCGTGCTGTCCAAGAAGTCCCTCGTTTTGAGTGCGGTGTGCGCAGGTGCATTGTCGTGGTGGAGCAGTAGCCCGCGGAGCCTTGTGTTTGGTCGCTTGTTGCTAACAACAGAGAAAACTTCTGGCAAACATTTGGTAGTATACCATTCGGCATTGATGCTTCTTTGATACCGTAAGGGAATTGATACCAAGTGGCCAGTCAAATTAAAAAAGCTAGCGATCAAAATCTTCCCCTCGCTTCCAGATCGCTTCACTTTTGTAGTGACTTTTGTTCACAAACACCTAAACAGTCGACTGGCGCTTGGTTTCTGGGTCATATTGATAAATCCAGGACTCATCACCTGTAACGATGTCGTAAACACGCTGAGACGAGCCTGCTTCAAATTTGTTTAGCATATCACGGCACCATTCCACCCGGGCCTGCTTCTGAGCATCGGTGAGGTTGTGCGGCACCCAGCGTGATACTATCCTCCTCACGCGAAGATGGCTGTGTAGAATCTCGTGAACGCTTCCCGATCCAATCTTCAATATGTGTTGAATCTCCTGATATGTAATTCGCTTATTATCTTGGATTAAATTTTTCACTGCCAGCACGTTTTCTTCGGTAACACAGCCGTCAAAGGGCGACCGCTTCTTTCTTCATCCCCCAAAGTTGGTCGACCGCGCTTGTATTCGTTACAGCAACTATACACGGTTGCATTGGGAGGGATGAAGATCCATGAATGCCATTTGAAGTCTATCGTACGATTCATCCGGTTTCAGGCGACACTTGAAACCGTAAAAATCATAGCTTTAAAATGTTCCCGGCGCAGTTCCATATTTCAGCGAGACACAATACTTTGAATTAGCTCGCAAAAAATGTGGAGGGAAATTTGAACATACCTATTTTTACTTATAAATAATCATATTTTCGAAAAACATTATAACTGGCCAGTCTCCCATATATAAAAACTTTTTTTCGCAATACTTTCTGAGGGGCCTGGTATACCCATTCCCAACTACCAGCCCTTATATAAAACAGAGTGGTGACGGGCAGCGTCGTCACTGGTGCGAGGGTTTCGGCACCGAGCTCACCAGCCCCTTGCCCAACGTGTAAAATAAGCACTTCTTCCAGAAAAACCGCCAACAATGCCGAAATCTTGGGAAGGCCATAGTATATCCAGCAGTGGACAACCAGGGTGATGGATGGATAGATTGATTAGCTTGATGTGGTGTTGTTATGCTTTTCCTTTGATATAAGACATTTGTTTATCTTTGATCCTGTTCATCGGAGCCAAAAAAGGATGACTATTTTTTGTTGGTTCTATTCCCGGTTTAAAGCAGAAAGTGATTTTTAAAAAACGATCTATGCGGTTTTACATATTTAAAAAATAAACGAATATTCGTTCGAAACATTATGTTTCCTTCTGTAAAATTTAAGATACTTAAGATACTTTAAGATACTTACCTAGCCTTCAAGACAATGCAACAAAAGCAAGGTACGCCTACAAGAATTTTCTTCCAGCCAACCAGTATTGTGATGAACATACTTCTACTTGTCTAGAATCCTTCCTGGCTTTCCAGTCTAGTCTAGAGAGATATGTTCTAGTTTTTCTCAGGTACTGATTACTGTCGTTTTTCTAGACCTTATTTGGAAGGCAGTAACTGGGTCAAATATAAAGATTGGTTTACCAACAGGTACTAACAAACATAAGTGTTATATGCCTCTATACTTTCTGCTAATTCCAAACTAAAAACATCACATATCGTCACGACATGAATTCCAGAGAGGATGTCAGAGGGGTTTCCGAGTGTTTCGTCTCAAACGTGATGGGGTGGTAAGCCCTAATAGTGCCGTACAAGTGGACCATCAGGATAACATGCCTTCTGAAGACCGAACACAAATGAATGTGCACCGTGGGGATTGAACCCACGACCTCTGGGCTAGTAGACCAGCGCTCTCTCGGCTACAGAGGCGGTCCAAATGAAACTGATACACTTTTCAAAATATTTTAACGCGAGCGCGCTCCGTACAAGTGGACCATCAGGATAACATGCCTTCTGAAGACCGAACACAAATGAATGTGCACCGTGGGGATTGAACCCACGACCTCTGGGCTAGTAGACCAGCGCTCTCTCGGCTACAGAGGCGGTCCAAATGAAACTGATACACTTTTCAAAATATTTTAACGCGAGCGCGCTCCGTACAAGTGGACCATCAGGATAACATGCCTTCTGAAGACCGAACACAAATGAATGTGCACCGTGGGGATTGAATCCACGACCTCTGGGCTAGTAGACCAGCGCTCTCTCGGCTACAGAGGCGGTCCAAATGAAACTGATACACTTTTCAAAATATTTTAACGCGAGCGCGCTCCGTACAAGTGGACCATCAGGATAACATGCCTTCTGAAGACCGAACACAAATGAATGTGCACCGTGGGGATTGAACCCACGACCTCTGGGCTAGTAGACCAGCGCTCTCTCGGCTACAGAGGCGGTCCAAATGAAACTGATACACTTTTCAAAATATTTTAACGCGAGCGCGCTCCGTACAAGTGGACCATCAGGATAACATGCCTTCTGAAGACCGAACACAAATGAATGTGCACCGTGGGGATTGAACCCACGACCTCTGGGCTAGTAGACCAGCGCTCTCTCGGCTACAGAGGCGGTCCAAATGAAACTGATACACTTTTCAAAATATTTTAACGCGAGCGCGCTCCGTACAAGTGGACCATCAGGATAACATGCCTTCTGAAGACCGAACACAAATGAATGTGCACCGTGGGGATTGAACCCACGACCTCTGGGCTAGTAGACCAGCGCTCTCTCGGCTACAGAGGCGGTCCAAATGAAACTGATACACTTTTCAAAATATTTTAACGCGAGCGCGCTCCGTACAAGTGGACCATCAGGATAACATGCCTTCTGAAGACCGAACACAAATGAATGTTCACCGTGGGGATTGAACCCACGACCTCTGGGCTAGTAGACCAGCGCTCTCTCGGCTACAGAGGCGGTCCAAATGAAACTGATACACTTTTCAAAATATTTTAACGCGAGCGCGCTCCGTACAAGTGGACCATCAGGATAACATGCCTTCTGAAGACCGAACACAAATGAATGTTCACCGTGGGGATTGAACCCACGACCTCTGGGCTAGTAGACCAGCGCTCTCTCGGCTACAGAGGCGGTCCAAATGAAACTGATACACTTTTCAAAATATTTTAACGCGAGCGCGCTCCGTACAAGTGGAGTTCGATTATATTTTGGACAACACAAATCAAATTCGATGACATTTTGTAGACAGGATATAAAAACAAATATCTGTTATTTTCGAAAACGTATAATATAGTAGCCGACCTAACATTAATAATAAACGCATAGAGTCGACGCGTGGCAATTTTACCTCGGTGAACTTCGGGCTCTCTTAAATATAAATATTGCTTGTTTCCAAACAAAATATATACTAGAGATTAGTTTAGGAATTAACAAATATGTTCCAAGCATAAGCCAGCCAAAAACAACCAATTTTTATAAGTTTCTTCGTACCAAGAAGCCTAAATGTAGCTTATTTTTTGTATGGAAATTTGCCACGATATTTAGTCCTTATGTTTGGCGTGCTATTTAGTAATAATTATATGTTTGTGGATATTTTCTCAGACGAGGTTATTTTCGTTAGTCAGTTTCCTTTAAAACAATTTCAGAACGACACGTAACTCAAAAATCCGTATTTTCAATAACAAAAGGTCTCAAACTTTGCTTATTTTTCAAGTCAATTCAAGACCGTAAAAAAATGTTATGCAGCATTGCATATGCATTGGAATAGCAATTCATTTTCTATATTTTAAAAAATAACTCTATATCTGCCTCTCACGATCGCTGTGTTGTTTCGTGCTTATAAGATGAGTGTCGAAACCGAGAAGGTGATCATTTGGAAGATATTATTAAATTAAAAAACGTTCTTTGGCTCTCCAATTAATACAGAATTATTATAATCGATATTTTCGTTTTTTTTCTTTATAATATATCTGAATGTAAAGAAACAACTGGCCCAACTTGTACCTAGTTGAATAAACAAGACTGGACTAGTGAATTGAGCTTTCGCGGCTCAGCGATAAAGTCCTCTGAGACTCCTGTAGCACTTCACAAATACATCCGGTGACAGAAACCTCAGTAGAGTGACAAGAAATATTCATTTATAAAGCTTATTGCTCCAGTATCATAATAACATTCCGTAAAAACATTCCTCACAGACTCACTTTCATTCTCATTCCGGCAACATTGCGCGCGCGCAGACTTCCCGTCTGAAGAAAAACACGGGCAAGTGCAAGTTCGACTTACGCATTAAGGGTTCAGTAGGTACACTATTAATAGATTTACTTTAGCACAAGCAATTACCCACGCATTTCAGTGTTTTGAAAATATTGTATTTTACGATCATATTGAAGCTGATCGTGAAGGCTTTTTGTTCAAATTTTAGCACTAATGTTTGAATTATTTTTTTGGAAGGCTTTTGCTTTTATTCCTATTCCTAAAAGAATATTTTGATGAGATTGGAATCTTGTAAAATTGTACATTACAATAAAAGTTTTAGTGCAGCAAAGATTTAGGGCAAATGTGCAGATTATAACATAATTTTTTAAATTTTAATTTCTGAATCCTAAAACAAAATGTATTACAATATCTCTGCCGGCATCATAAGCAAATTACGCATCATTAGAACGGTGTGTTAATCACTATATTGTATGTATACCCCTCGTTCCCGCGCTATTGTCTCGGTAACCTCCGGTTTTTAGGTAAAAATCATTTTATTGCCTAATTAATGTAGTGCCAGGAAGATTGTGATCTTTTATGTGGTTTAGTCACGTTTTCTTTTTGTTTCGTTTGTTCTCAAAGTTATTGTTGCGGTCATATGTCTATGTTACGCACGGGTGTTCATTAAGTCGTTAAAAATCCAAAAGCTAGAGATAGTAGGTACTCGTCTATACGAACAATTTTACTATGGAGACAATCCAGAAATCTGGAAAAATCTGTTGTTAGCTATTCAATACATTTCTGTCAAGTACCTCTTCAATCGAACAGCTGATTCAATTTTCGCAGTTTCAGGGTTGGCTTTATTATAAAGTTGTGTGAATAGACGAGTGTTATCTTTAATTTTCGGCTTTTTAGCGGTTTAATTTACACCCGCCATAACACAGTACAATTCTCGCGGCACATATATGCAATACTCACGCCATTCATACACGAAGCAAATAAGCTCGTATTTTACAAAAGAGTGGCATTAAGTCACTGCTCGAGCTTAAAAGTTTTTAAATGTGATAGATGACTAATAAATTACCTCTATGGTAACTTACAATAGAACCATCCCTTAGGCAAGGGATGGAAAGGGGTGAATGCTATTATTGCTTATAACTTCGAGGGAAAATTATCTGTAGTCGGTGCAATTTGATATACGAATTAGAGTACCCTGATCTACGTTTGCCAAAAGTGCAGTTTGGGATACAAATTACGGAACTACTATTTTTACTTTTTGTTGCAAATGTGCGATTGCGACTCGGGAGAAATGACTACAGTCTGTGCGAATTGGCAATATGATAAAGAAATAGTCTTCATTCATTGCCCAATTCGAAACTTTGGCCGGGTCATATATTAGAATTACGGGACTTAACTCCACCCTTAAACGTAATTCGCCTCCTCTAGAACTTTTACGAGTCTGAGGGGTATCTGAGGTGTTTTCAAGTGACATACAAGTCACATTCTATACTGTACGCCAACGTTTCACCGGCCGTTGTTCCGTATCTGCGTAATGGGGGTGAGTTGGGCTCATATGAACACAACTTAATGCCTTCCGAAGCACGCAAGTCGAACACAATAACCGGTAAACATAGTCGGGATATTCTAAAGAAGATATTTTTAAATATTCCAACGTTCTACTTCTAAAAGCACCGTCTGCGAAGTCGTGAATCGTGATTGCGCGCGATCCATCCCCGCATTTCGTACAATTATGCCCGACATTACGTGTTCTCGAACCAGGCTCATTACCGGATCGCTCAGGAAATCTGAATAATTTCCGTAGAAGGCGCTGCGGGCCGCTGCCGCTGCGCTTTCCATCAATCTGACCGTTTTAAGTAATCTTTGAGGTAATCTCAAGGAAGAGTGAAAACGAGGCACTACATTTGTTGTGCAACTATTGAAAACTGCAAAAAGCTTTTTTAGTAAAGTCGGTAAGTATGCTTTTGCTGTTGTAACGTTAGACACGTGCTAATAAACAATAATAAATTCATATAACATACGTCACTAATAGCCCCTTTTCCCCAACTTTTCGTATGTAAATTGGCGGAGCGTTCGGTTAAACCCCTTTATAATAGTATATGCTTTAAGTATTTCTGTCCATTTCTGAGATTCAAGATTTTATTTTTACACTAGCCTTTCGCCCGCGTCTCCATCCACGTTTATTCAGTCACTGCCTCGTTTTTGGCTAGAGCTTTATTTTAATAACACCCCTTATAGCCTCTGTCCTGACCAGGGTCACTCCAATGATAATGTAAGTCTATGGTGGTCTTCAACCTACAAACTGATATTGATTTCAAATATTAGGTATTCACACACAGTCACACACATCTCACATCCACATACACACCCACTCTTACACTCACAAACTCACTAATATGCACTTAACATTCAAATTTTCTTTTTTAGATTTGTAGATATTAATTTGTTAGGCACCTCTGTAAGTAAAAATATATGTTTTATTTCTTCGCTTAATTTTGTATTTTTAGGTTTATGTTGGCATTGGCAAATTTTAAATTTAAGTTATTGGCTTTTGTTTTAAGAATATTAATATTAACTCCCAAATGTGATTTTCTTGTGACTTTTTACTATGGTATTATTATACAATCATGCCACAGGTATTGTCGTGAAGTAATTGTCTTACGCTAAAAATACGTATTAAAATAACAGACATAGGTGTAATTATTACTAAGTAGCAAACCAAACATGAGTATTAAAATAATGATAGCGTTGTGCATCACTAGCCTAAACGCCAATTTAAAATTTTCGGGAAAAACAACTTTTTGTTTTCCCGAAAAATTAAATTGGCGTTTGGACTAGTGATGCAGAACGCTATCATAGTGTGGCAAGTTTCCATGCTTACAAAAAATAAGCTACATTTAGGCTTCATGGTACAAAGAAACGTATAAAAATGGGTTGTTTTGGCTGGCTTATGCTTGGAACATATTTGTTAATTCTTTATCTAATCTCTAGTATACATTTTGTTTGGAAAAAAGCAATATTTATATTTAAAAGAGCCCGAAGTTCACGGAGCTAAAATTGCCACGCGCCGACTCTATGCGTTTATTATTAATGTTATGTTAGATCTGCTACTATATTATACGTCTGTGATTAAAATAATTCGATTAAAGTTCAAAATGTGCTATAGCATGTTGTTCGGGTGTTTATCTATCCCTAATAATAATTAAGTACGTAATAGCACGTGGCGCCCCCTAGAGACGAGTGTAGTACCTGCGCTCTCCCACAAGGATCCTCCAGGTCGCACTGGCTGCGCAGGAACACCTCGAGCAGCCCCATGAACAGCATGAAGGCGCCGCCGCCGCACGTCGCCGCCAGCGTTGGTCCCGGCTGCGACATGGGACAGTCGCAGGTTAGCGCCATCTGTCGACAAGAAATGGGATTACTAACTTAGGTGATTTCCTTGATAACGTGGGAGAGCCTATTCCCGAGCACAGAAGAAATAATAAATAGTACTATAGAAGATCGCACAGCTGTGTATGGCTTAAATTTTATTCACGTACGAGGCGTTTCTCTTTCTATCGCGTTACTGAATAACGCGCCCGGGCGGGCCACCGATGTACTTGATCTTCTTGTAGCCTTCACAGAGTGGAACAGGCCTAGCCCGAGACGGGCAGATAATTTAAACCGAGAAACAACCACTGATTACTCCAAATACGCCCGAACGCTTAGTAAGACAAATTCTCTCAGCTTCGGCTGTGGTTTGTTACTATACTACCCTCATAATGGAGCCGTGCCTATACTAGCGTCTCGCCGTGTTCTGGCCTGACACCACGAGAAGCCGTACCGGGAGTCGTTACAGGTAGTCGCGTGATATCCTCATTCGTCCATCATATACTTCTGTTCATATTATTCTGTAGATTTAGCTGCAGTCTTTGGACCGACTAACCTCGCCTGCTTACACTCTCCCTCTATCTGGGCGAACGCGTTTTAAACATGAGCTTTTGAATTACCATTACGGCGCGGTAGTGGCTAATCGAAAGCTTATATTCTATACTTATATTATAGTAGTAAGAAAGGCGTGTCTGTACATTTAATGTTTTTTTCAAAATGAAGCGGGTTTTATGGATATATGGGGACTGGGGACCCAGGTCCCAGACTATCGAGGCAATCTTCTTCAATGAAATGAAACCATTGTATTTTATTTCTTCTCTTGTATATAAGCCGACATTTTCATGAACACAACATGAATGAGTTCATGAGTCTATCGATTATTATCTTTATTAGTAAATAATATTGCACTGAAGCCAAAACTACTATTTTTAGAATTTTGTCTGTCTGTGTGTCTGTATGTATGTCCGTTTTAACTTGGGAACCACTAAACAGATTTAGATGCAGATTTTTTTATCATCGTAGTGACCCTAGTGAAAATATAGGCTGTAAATTGTGTTGATAAAATAGCGCGCAAGCCGAGAACGGGGCAGAAATTGAATAAACGCCGGTAGAGCCGCGGGCAAAGGCTGGTTTAGAAGAAATTTTATTGTTATAGAGCCATGAGGCATAATGCGCATCGTGGCAAAGAATACTTTGTGACTGTCTAGGATTATAGGTAAGAAGCTAATTTGCTAACTATCGGTATAATAGATGATTTTATAAATGATAGTGTTAATGCTTTCCCAGCAATATAATAACTGCACAAAGAATAGACAAGTTCATACAGTCTGTAACCTCAAGGTCCTGCCTGCATTCATACCGTTTCATGCTAAACAGCTAATCATATGTCATTGTCTGATGGATTGCTCAAGGTAGAACACGGAGACAGTTCAGAGGTTTCATTCAGGGGTCACATTGATTGCTGTAGGTATTACCGAGTTGAACTGCGTTTTGGGGGTGTTCGTTTCGGCCCGTTTGTATAGAGACAGAATACTTTACTTATTTACACTATGGTACAGATTAAAGCCTATGAAATTGCGTATCATTGAATGATGGAAATTACATTTCGATATCAACATTGTAATGATACAATCATCTTTATGCATGTAAGATGCTGCTCTTTTCGGTATGTCTGTAACTTCATCTGACTAGAGAGCCAGAAACAGATTCTGAGGCTACTTTCACTGATGCTTGAAATTTCATCAGTGATTGATTAGTGAACAGTGATGCAATTGAATTCATTTAGATTAGAGCGAGTTCACATCATAAATGTTTTATACAGATAAGACTCACTTGTATAACTGTGCAAGAAGGCACAGGTCGAGCTTTCGATGAGATTATGACTCATCATCACGTGTACGAACGCATGAGCCTATACTCCCAAAGAGTCCGGGTGATAATGAGCTCGACCTGTGCCTCATCGAAAGCTCGACCTGTGCCTCATCGAAAGCTCAACCTGCGCTTCATCGAAAGCTCAACCTGTGCCTCCGTCTTTGCATAGTTAAACAACTGAGTCAGATGTATATAATTTTTTTTGTGATTGTAATGGCTGTGTGTTTGTTAGTTCCTGCAGTTTTCACGGCCAACATGTTTTATTACGCTGTGAAACAAATTAAACCGAGGGCATAGATTCTTTTCAGCGGAGCTGCGAGAAAATATTACAATTATAATGATTATCTGCTAAACATAAAATAAACACTATAATTTTTATAATTAGGTAGCTAGTTTAGTTAATTAAGGTATGATGTATAATCAGATGTCTAGAGTATATAATCACTCAGTCATCACCATCTTGACACCTGACCTTGACCTCTTCACTTATAATATAATTGATATGTGACTAGTAAACACCGTGATTGTAGTAGTTTTGGAAAAAGGAGCCGTATAATTCCTTATGGAACAGTTGATTTTATTGCTGTTTCTAGGTTTGTTTATGTAGACGAGTAAAATCAAAACTTCTTATTCGATTTAAACCTCAAGATAAAGCGATATGAAGCTTCGGTTGCCAGGATATCAAGATAAATATGTGTTATTATTAGAAAATAAGAGGGATGAATTGCAAAGGTATATTTAGCTCGATTCCCAAACTAGCCACCAGAAAATGCTTAGAAAGATTATTTGTAAGTTTGTAAAAGCTTAAACATTTTATATCCTTACTCCAAAAAAATATCTTTAACGTATCTATAGGTAGTTTCATGAACGAATTAGCTAGAAAATTGAATATGCGTTTAAAATTAATCCTTCTCATAAAATAGGATCTCATTATTTCCTAAAAACGCAAGTTTTTACTTACTCATTTCTTCAGTTAGTTTTAACATGTACCTACATATTAGTACAATTTGTCGACTTTGTCACGTTTTTACCGCCTGTGACCTTTGCGCGGCCAGCGAATTCTCGCTCTTCTTCCTCTCTCCGAAGATTTGTTGTTTAGAAGTCAATGCTCAGAGGTATTGACGATTGTCCACCCTTATGATATATAAGTAGATATCTGTATTGTTCAAGGGGGTCAAGGGTGATAATATTTTTCAAAATATCTCAATTACCTGATATTTTATATTATTTGTACAACTGTACATGCAACAATAATTTGAATACGTTATTACATGTTATTTTATAATTCTAATTGAAAAAAAAACCGGCTAAGTGCGTGTCGGGCCACGCACAATGTAGGGTTCCGTAGTTGCCCAGTACATTTTATAAGTTGGTATACTAATACAGATCGCGCTAAACTTTTACGCCATACATGTAGAAGAACGGCCCATACCTACATTGTCATGTTCAGAGGGGGCCAAAAGTTTGGCGCGACCTGTACTCGTAAACCTGTAAAGACTACTTAGCTGTTATAGTTTTCCTTTTAGCTTCATTATAATACTACTTCTGTGAATATTTTTCACATTTCTATAAGAAACCGTTTAGCCAGCAGGGGGGGGGGGACGCTTGACTCTATGGTCGGTACAACTAAAACAGGTATGGCAGGTACAATTAAAACAATTTTTTTTCGGGATTTTACTTTATTGTCGGCGTGATTGATATCATACCCATGCCAAATTACAGCTTTCTAGTACTAATAGTCTCTGCGCTAAGCCGCGGACATACGGACAGACGGACATGGCGAAACTATAAGGGTTCCTTGTCAGACAACGGAATCCTAAAAACTCCTTGGACGAAGTCAACTATATTTACTTTACAGTGTGTAACAAATTTCGTATATTTTATGACAAAATGGATACCCTGACTACATGATATTATGTAATACACAGAAAAATAATGTCTGTTATGCAATTAGTTCGGAAAATGGTGCCATAAAAATATACATTAAAAGAGAATATAAAAATATAACCGAAGATAATAAAGCGTGGATAAACGTATCACTCAAATCAACACGAAACTTCGGTAGGAGCACTTGCCTTTACAGTAGAGGTGTCAAGTGGTTCGGGACAGTTGTCTCAGATAGTACTTACATCTGTATCGAGAATGCCATCTGAGTATTGCTTCATCCGTGTAACCTTATAGGTATAGTTCAGCTGTTGTTTGTATAGTCTAGTCTTATCTCCGGAGTCAGCAGGTTTGTTTAGATCTTGATATAATCGGATTTAATTAAAAGGTTGACTTACTTAACCTCAAATCTAACTTATGTTGTATTAAGCCATGAAGGTAGTTTTTATTTTTTTATTGCTAGTCATCCATTTACTATGGGCGATGATATATAATTTAACTATCACTAACAGCGATATAATTATATAATTATAATTATATCGCTGATCACTAGCTTTTGCCTGCGGCTTTGCGCGTTAGATCGTCAGTTTTCGGCTTGGCAGTTATTTTATAAACACCCCTATAGCCTATATGTTGATCGGGTCTCTATGATGATAAAAAAAAACCGTATTCAAATTCAAATCCGTTGAGTGGTTCTCGAGTTAAATACAACAGAACACATATACAAAAATTAATGGTTTTCAGTACAATACCAATAACCAACATTACAAATTTCGCTTAAGTAATTAATATACTATATATACATATAGGTGGTAGAGCTGATGCCGGGCTCGACTGTGGAGGTACCACCATCTTACTCGCAAATCCTCCCGAAGTTATTCGGGGGAGAGTAAGAGAACAGCTCTTAGGCAAAACCAGGCGGCCCACCATTGCCTGGGACCGGTGGATGGCGCGGTATATCCATCCCCAATTGCCGAGCCTTATATAAAACAGACTGGTGATGGGCAGCGGCGTCACTGGTGCAAGGGTTTCGGCACCGCGCTCACCAACCTGCCTGCCCAGCGTGTGTGAGTATGGGCATTTCTTCCGGGAGGACCGCCAAGAGTGGCGAAATCCTGGAAAGGCCTATGTCCAGCAGTGGACGAAACGGGCTGATGGATGGATGGTATTAATATACGGACACGACCTTTTTCATATTTTATTATCAGCATATATGATAATCGCACAAGAAGTAAACCTTAGCGCAAGCTTGCACATAAATCTAATCAGCTTACAAAATAATACGGAAGCTTTAGTTTAGAAACCAAAGCACTTTCTTGATTCATATTAATAGTCGGTCAGACAGACTCAGACACTTTTAAACCTAGCTCCAGGCATTAGTCAAACCAGTAATTTAACTATTAAGACCTACCCACCCGTACACATATATTGTAATTACATAATATAATGTACGAGTTACTTTTCAAAAAGGTCGCCTAACCCTGCCGCAGATTACACGCAGTAAAATTGAAATGTAATCCAGTTTTACCGCAACATACGTGTGGACCGGCCACTTGCGAAATTGTCTAAAATTGCAAACAACTTTCGCTATTTACTTATATGTAATACGAGTTTAAAAACAATCGCGACATAATGTATGTAACTAAATATCGATGGTATCTGACGTTTATTAGGTACCTGTTACATTTACAACGTATATCGTCACGACATATATCCGCGAGGGGGTGTCAGCGAGTGTGGACTGTTAATACAACTGTTAAGGGTTATCCCGACTTTGTCTTTTTTAAATTAATTTCATTAATATGTAATATTATCAATATTAATATGAATTAATGATCTTAATTTAATAATTATAGATTGACAGAAAACACAAAAGTTCAAAAAATTGCGGTTTCGGCCCCAGTGCAATACAAATAACTCAAAAATATTCAATGTACAGATCAAGACTTTTTAATACTTTATTATTAGTATATAGATTGATGAAATATAGTGAACAACATATTTAACAACATTTCTTTTTAAAACTTAAATTACATACATAATGACACCTAATTCTCGTGTAGCAAATAATAAATTTAGAGCTGCCATAACCTAAAACTTTTCATTGCGAAATAGGCTTTAACGCAGATGGATAAAAGTTAAATGAGCTTGTATTATTTTAGGTTTTTCAACTCTAAATTTAAGGTTTGCTGCACGAGAATAGGTCACAATGATTATTGAATAAAATTAACCTAATCTACCTACATTTCTTAACAAAATTAAATAAGAAATGGCTAGCGTACTTATTTTTAATGATGATTTGATTTGGTAGGAAAAGCTTCTTAAAATCAATGGGTTGTATTGCAAATATTTAAAGGTAGGCAAAGGCCACACATCTGTGTGTGCTTACTTTCTGGAACTTGAAGTTTCTTTCAATATAGTTGGGAAGACGACTGCTCAAACTGTTTGAGGTAAAGCACCAAACTTTGTGTGTAATAATTAATTAAGTATTTATTAGGGTTCCGTACCCGAAGGGTGCCAAACGGGACCCTATTACTAAGCCTCCGCTGTCTGTCCATCTGTCACAGGGGTCTACAGCTGCAGCCGTTATAAGTAGCTAGTTGAAATTTTCAGAGAATATGTATTATAGTACTCCCAAATTTATAATGCGCATACGAATCTTCGCCACTGCTCGGCAAAGTTCGTATTTCCCTACACTTTCTATACAAGCAGTAAGGTCACGTGGTACGTCCAGTCGCACGGCTATAGATTTCTATGCGCATTATAACTTTGGGAGCACTGTACCTCTATGACTGTACCTCTTGTTATAGCCTCTACCACGACAAATAATACAAAAATTAAAAACAAAGAGGTTCCCATAAAATAAACCTTGAAAAAATGCTATATATTTCAGCTCTATCTTAAAGACGGTAGAACACACAAGTTTCAAATTTGGTCAGATTGTTGTCATACCCTAAAGTAAAACAACAAATAATAAAAAATTGTGTTCCTTACTCAAGGGATACGAATTATTTGACAGGTGCTATCATTTTAAGGCGACGCCACGAAATTTTGGCGACATGGATCTCCATTTTTCTCAGCAATAACAAAACACATGTAACTACCAATTTATATACTAGATTAAGCATTTCATTGACATCATTTTGTCTGAAGATTTAGTTGATTGATTAATTTTCATAGCAGAGAAAAAATATTTAGAAAACCTCTTTTAAAACCGAGATTTCTATTTTACTAACAAACGGGAGCGAATGAAGCCTCGAAGTTTTTTATTTAAATTAGTCTACAAATATACTTCAATATGGCCGACTGGATTTATTAAATTACTTATAATTGTCATTTTAAATGAAAAAATACTGTTTTGCCGCATACGACCTTACGGCATAAGCTAGTTCGTGAGCGCATATTTGTATGGAGTAAGTCCCCCTCACTCCACTCCCCTAAGGCGCCGATTTTAAATTAAAAGTTTATCAACGCCTTTCATGACGCCTTGATGTTGCTATGTCATCTATATTGTTGTTATTTATCGTGTTTTTAGGGTTTCTTTTCCGTTTTGTGTGGTTGGAACCCTTTGTGCGCGAGTCCGGCTCGCACTTGGCCAAATTATTAGAAGATAATTTCGCAAACAACTGTAAGCACCTCGTTAAGCTATAAAGTACGCTCGTATACTTAACATTAAACTTAATGAAACTGTTTAAAGTTTGTTAATTTAAGCTCTAACGAAGCTTTCACAATGTGGGACTCACGAGTTTTTTAAACAACAATATGATCGTCTGCCTCAACTATTACTTAACGTGCACCTATACTCTGACAGATGTAATCTCAGTTATAAATGTGTATTATGTTTTTGGCACGAAGTAAATTGAAAAATCAACACGTATTGCTTCTCCGAGAGTAACTGTCACTGTAAGCGTTTTAAGTACTTTACCCTTTGTGTTGAACTTATGAATATTGCACAAGTCAGACCTCTCTACAAATATAAGGTGACTTTCGTTTATACAGCCAAATTCATACTGGAGACTCGGTAAGTAAATTTACCTTGCGGAAGTCCATCACCAAGTTAGATTCACCTAGACTAGCAGCTAGTGAGCTAGCCTCAGCAGCTAGTGAGCTGTCGGGCGAACAACATCAGTTGCTGCGGAGAAGCCGAGCTAGCAACACCTCCCGAGGATGCCTCGTTCAGAGGCGAAACACGTGTCGATAAATTTCTTGCTTGTTATTAAAGATTGCTTTGCTTGTATTGCTTGCTTGTTGCATGTTTTATGCTGGCGGACGGGCGGTGCACGAGTCTGCATTTTGAATAGCACAAGAATTGTTTAGCGGAATATTGCAAATTATATTCATATATCTATAACTCGGTAAGTGGTCAGGACCAAGATTCAGTTTCTGGCGGCGAAGCTCAGTGTATGTTGCGTGATGGAATGCATGGGCCAGGGGTTTCACGCTCCTAGCCAGTGCATACAACTTTTTGCCGGAAAAGCAATGAGAAGGTCAAGTTTGGCGATAAAAAACACATGTTTTTTTTAAACCAATTTGAAAAAAGTGTTTTTTGTATGAAATCGTGTACTTTAGTGTAGTCAGTGCCTACCCGTGCATCATACAAATAATCATTTTTCAAAGTGACATTTAATTTTTTTCATGTTTTTATTATTTGTCAAACTTGAACTTCTCATTACATTTCCAGCAAGAAGTCCTATGCACGCCACTGCTCCTAGCGTATACGTTTTATTTCACAGTCTCGAAGCCTAAATGTCTCAACCACGTCAAAAAGTTCCAATTTGTAGCTTCAAGTTTTTTAATTGTATGTCATATATGTATCTGTGATATTTTTCCTTTCCTTTAAATAGTGGGTCGGAATAAAAAGCTACACAAAGAAAAATGAAAATTAGATAAGACTTGTAGCTACACAAAGTATGAAGTTCAAAGTGTGACTTCTTCAAAGTAAGTAAGTAGTAAGCAATTACATGTTTCAAAGTTAATCCGGATACTGGTGTGTTGCTTTAATTAATTTGATACCAATGAACGAACGAGATAATATCTTAATTGGAACTGATACCCCTACAACACTTCGACCAATATAAAAGCTACAACACTGGAACCATTGACAAAATGAATTATTTGTAAAGAACAAGTAAGTACCTAAGTTATATATGGTAGCAAAACATTACCATTTCATTTCAGTGGCTTAATTTTTCTAGTAAAAGTGATATGGTAACATTACATTTGAGAATATTCAAGAATATTTAATTGATTTTACAAATTGAATATAAATTGTCTAAGAGTCAGAAATTCGTCTGCATACAAAAGTGTAAAAGACACTTTGATATAGTGCAAGATGTTATTTATGAATAAATGAAACAATGTGGGACCCAAATGAGACCCTTGAGGAACACCAGAACGGATTGGAGTGAATGAAGAAGTAAGGCCAATGAACGCAACCGCTGGTTTAGGGTTATAATTACCGGTGACTTCAATAATTTGTCAATATAAAAATTAGCAAAGGTTTAAAAAGACATAAACATTGCTAGATATCTTTAAGAATTGAAAACTAGATTTTAAGCAACCCTGCCGGAAGCTCGACCTGGGATTGGTCAATCGCGTCGCCGCTGGGCACATCCGCCACACACACGCGCGCGCATTCGCAGGGTTATCAACACGTAAAATTATTACATGTAATTATTAGATAAATCCACTACGGATACTGTCACCGGTTTTACGTAATTATAGTTATAAACAAATTACACGTGTAATGTGCATGCGTGTTACTATGTTTTACGTTATTTACGTATTTACAACATTTTATTAAATATAAGTATAAGGCGCAATGAGCTTGTTAACTTACTTATAGTTAAATTGTATATTTGAATTTTTAAAGGATGGAGATCTGTTGTGGAATTGTGTAAGAATATCGTATTCATTTTGCAGCCCCAAACGGTATACGGTTTCAATCGTCAAACGGGCTAATTTGCTTAGCCGAATCACCGTTTGACAATCGAAATCGTACTTTTTAAGACGTTAAATGAATTCAACCATTGCACCCCTGTAATCCGAGCCCACGCTCGGGAGATAGGTGTTTAACAGAAAAATGCCGCCGTCACTTCAGCGAACGAAAAAAAACATAGCAGACGCGTTTCTAAATAAATTGGTATTCAAAAATGGTACCAGAGACTGAAAAGGGAAAAAGACTCATGAAAGGAAGAAAGAAAATTTATTTGCATAAATTGTGGTACACATATATAAAGGTGGTGGTATTATAATAGGTACAGCACAATTTATCCTATTCAGGCATGCACATTTTTAGAGTATACATTTATATATTATGTAAGTATCATCCATTCATAAAAGTAACTTAAAAGCTTAAATAATATCCTATACTAAACTTTAGGAACTTAAGATTTTAACACGTGGTAAGTATAGACTAAATAATGAAAAGTGGCGAACATTTAAATATTTCTCAAATAAAAAAATCGTTAACATCGTAAAAGCAGTGTTTTGCTAACCAATCAAATAACAATTTCTTAACATGATTGGTTCGTATCGTACCGCGTGTCACGTGACACTGGGCCAGATGTGATTGGCCAGGAACAGTGTACGCCATCGGAGCCGACGACGCCATACTAAACATGTGCCCGACACAGTTTACTAATTTTTCAGCGCTTATCTGACTTCTATGTTTTTAGGGTTCCGTACCTCAAGGGTGCCAAACGGGACCCTATTACTAAGTCTCCGCTGTGTGTCTGTCAGTCCGTCTGTCACTGGGGTCTACAGCTTCAACTGTAATAGGTATAAAGTTGAAATTTTCACAGAATACGTGTTACTATGGCTTCCGTCCCGACAAATAATAAAATATTAACTAACATTTTAACCAGAGTAACGAGGTTTTAATGCCCTGTGATAATTTGTGATAATATTTTTACTCTTGTCATTCTTACGACGAACTCTGTCATCAGTGGATAAACTCGTTGAATGTGATCTGCTATTTGAAGTTTACCAAATTGTAATTACACAGAATGTTTACTGTTTAATGTTGGTCAATAATATTATTAGAATTTTATAACAGTTGTAAGGTGTATGTAATACAGGCCTGTTACCCGGGGCCGCTTTCTGTAATTTGTTTATATGTGTATCAGTAATGAGTATCAGTGGCGAAGGGTGAACATTTTAAAAAGGGAAGCCAAACAAAAAATCGCCTTACTTAGAAAAGCAACCAAGGAAAACATATTTTTTTGGTACTTTGCAACTCCCTGTCAGCCAAGTGTATTTGTTGTATTGAGATTTATGGAAATGTTTGACAAAGCGAAGAGCACGGAATAAATAAATGTAGTATGGATGTCATTTCCGAAACAAGCCGATGGGAATCGTGTTATATGGACCCTTCGCCATTAATGAGTATTTATTTATACATAATCATCTAACTAAATCATTTCCCAAGAAAACCTATTACAAAATAGTCAAAACCGCATTATTTGTTAAGTAGTTCTCAAGTTCGGAGCAAACATATACACACAGACGTTGTATAATAGAAGAAGGTTTTTCAACTTCAAATACCACTGTTTTAGCGAAAATGAGAACTTAACAGATTAAGACTGATTTAGTTCTCAAACGCACAACTTATGATTGTTTTTTTTTATTTCTCAATAATAAAAAACTGGATAAGTGCGAGTTGAACTCGCCCACCGAGGGTTCCGTTAAACACTATATTTTATATGATTTAATTACAAATGAGATTTTTCCCTGTTTTTTTAGTATAGACTTCCCAAATTTCATAGTCCTAAGTCAACGGAAAATGCCCTATGAGAGTGTCGGAATATACAGTTTTTGCGGCATAAATGGCCGTATCTTTTTTAAATAATACGTTTTTATTTAATTATGTACAGAAATCAACAGCGATACATAGAAGATATAAAATAGATAACAAATTACTTAATATTAAGGCCAATAACAGATTTCAATTTTGAATAAATTATACATATATGAGTTCTTAAACAGTAAGATTAACAAAACAAATACACAAAAACTTTACCTAACAAAATAAAGGAGGGGGGACCAAGTTCGCTCAGTTGTCAATCTGGGGGTATTTTGAGAAAAGAGAGAGAAGTTATGTTTAATTACCCTCACATCATACATAGGAAAATTACAAAACAAATAAGACTAGGGTTACATTAGGATTCAGAATAATAACTAAAATAATAGTTAAAATTTAATTTTTTTAATTTAATTTAATAATTTTTTTCACAGATTCAAGGGAATGTAGACCTGAGTATATGGTTTTAATTCCAACTCGATACCTCCGATAAGTGTATTTACCTATATGTACCTATATTGCAGAAATAAAGTTTTCATTTCATTTTCATCATTTCCGTTCCCGGCTTCGTTTTTTCCTCTTGAGGTACGGAACGGAACCCTAAAAATTGTTAAATAAATGTGTTTTATGACAGTCCGCAACAATAGTTGAATGTGAGTTAGGTTTTTTAGCAAAGTTGTGTTATTTTATTCACTAGCTTTTGCCCGCGGCTCCGCCCGCGTTTTATTCAGTTTAACGACATGCTTTTTTCCGGGATAAAAAGTAGCCTTTGTGTTAAGTTAGGGGATAAGCTATATCCATATATATACACACACACACACACACACACACACACAGTTTCGCATTTATAATATTAGTGTGATGTGATAAATAAGAAACAGTTAATTAAGTTAAAGAATAATAAGGTACTTGAAGCATTAGGGCGGGTTCACATACCGGTTGACAAGTCGACTGAGGCGAGGTTACATGTACATGTGATTTCATTAACTGTCCTCATTTCTAAACAAACTCGTTTAGGATATTATGACAAAAAATATTATTGTAATTAAACCTTGAACACATTTAATACTTTAGAATGTCTTAGTGATTGCATCTGGTTTCTGGGTATTTTCTGAGTACTTTAGTTTATCATTTTATTTAGTTTAATGGTAAAAACAGTGTTTCATACAAGTTCATACACACATATACTCACGCCTATCTCCCAGGGGGGTAGGTGTAGATAACTAATCAACGTTTGTATACCCACACTACTAGTTATTTTAAATAAGCAACTTTAACGCGGAGCTTTTTTGTTAAGGCCTTACCCCTGGTGCACAATAATCTTACCGAGCGATTTTGAACTTCAGTATGTTGTCAGAAAGTCTACATTAGAACACTCGCTTCGCGCGCTGACGGCACGCAAAATCATTGAATTTTAGAGGTTTTTCTGGATTTTACGAAAAAGTATTTGATGTGTGAGTTTTTCCACCTGACATCGGAAAATAAACCATGTTTTCTTGTTATAGCAGTAATTTCGGACATAAAACTCAAGCCGTTTAGAGATAAAACGAAATAATAACTTAAAAAGGCATTATTTTCAAAAATAAAATCTATCGAGTGAAATGTGTCCAATTAGGTAACCAACCTGACAACGGAAAGACAAAGGCCTGAAAAAACACGTGTACAAGTTTTACATAGATCATATACGTAGTTGACTCAGCATATTAAAACAAAAACCGTGGATAGACCCAAAAAGAAGAATAAAGAGATCGTTGAGTGTCTTTCGAATCAAATAATGTTTCATAATTATTGTAATTTTCATTAAAACTAGGGGATCACTCAGTAGACAACACCGTTTTCCCATAGTAAGCTACCATTATTTTTCATAAAATACAATGATTTTTTAACATATTTTTATTTCGAAATGTTAAATGATCTAAGTAAGCGAACAAAACTATTTTCGGAAAGTAAATTATGAATTTTGTGGTTGATGTGGCAATGGTCCAAAAAGTAGTGCGGGTCAAAAAGTAGATTGACCATAATATCTGTGGGTATATAAATGTACAAAAGTACGTATGGATATGAATACATAGTAAGTTGGGAATTTGGTCGGCATATGTCCTTCTACGGCGGCCCAGTCGCTTTATGTTGCGGTCGCGTGCGACTAATTAATAAAACTACACTGATCGATAAGGATGTCCTATTTAAAACTCATAAAATAATATAAAATAATTTGGCCAAGTGCGAGTCGGACTCGCGCACAAAGGGTTCCATCCATCCATCCATCCATCAGCCTGTTTCGTCCACTGCTGGACGTAACCCTTTCCAAGATTTCGCCACTCTTAGCGGTCCAAACTCACATGCGCTGGGCAGGCGGGTAGGTGAGCGCGGTGCCGAAACCCTCGCACCAGTAACGCCACTGCCCGTCACTTGTCTGTTCTTTTATAAGGCCGGCATTTTTGGATGGATGTACCGCCATCAAACGGTCCCAGGCAATGGTGGGCCACCTGGTTGCGCCTGTTTGAGAGCTGTCCTCTTACTCTTCCCCGCATAACTTCGGGAGGGTTTGCGAGTAAGATGGTGGTACCTCCACAGTCGAGCCCGGCATCAGCTCTACCACCTCCACTCCTCAATTATTTGAAATTTTCAATTATTTGTTGTGATAAAGGTCATAGAAACACGTATTTTGAGAAAATTTCAACTGGCTACCTATTGCAGTTGAAGATGTGGACCCTTGTGAGCTTGTGACAGAAGACGGACGGACAGACAGATAGACAAACAGCGGAGGGTTGGTAATAAGGTTCCGTTTGGCGTCCTTTGGGTACGGCCCCAGCCCCGAGTCAATTACTATAGGACGTCGGGATTGAATTTTGCGAAATTGGCAAAAAGTATCATCGATCCGTGTTACTGATCACTTACCAAGCCTCCAGCATGAGTCTGGCTGCATAAATTAAAGTCACCTTATATATTATTGAGGTTTAAATATACGTTTAAAGTAGTTTCACCCGCGTTGAATTAGTTTTTGTGTACTCCTTTAAAATCAGTCAATATTATACGGACTGTTACCTACAGTAAACACAGCTAGTGAAATGTGTGTGTTATGCGCCTCTGTTTCCCATTTTGTGTGACTCTTTTATAGTTTTTCCATGGGAACAAAGGGAAAAAGTAGTTTTTGTCATATTCAAAGTCAACATAGAACTACATTTATGCAAAATTTCTGTCAAATCGGTTTCGTAAGCATGGCGCGAAAGGGTGACACATCACTTTTCTATAGAAATTTGAAAGCTCATTTTTATCCCATGGGAACTGATTTATGGGATAAAAAGTAGCCTATGTCCTATTCCAGGTCTAGAACTACATTCATGTAAAATTTCAGCCCAATCGGTTTTGTAGTTACGGCGTGAAAGAGTAACAAACATCCATCCATCCATACATCCAAACTTTCGCATTTATAATATTAGTGGGATTGCATGTAGGTGGTCTGAAGCCCGCTTGCCTCATGTTTATGAAGTACCTAATTAGGACCAGGAAGTGCAGCAAATCCGCAGACTCGATGCCCACGATTCTGCGCGCGCGCATTGCGCGTGCAATCACTACACGTCCACTAAAAAGGTTAATGTGTTGGCACTTGCATAAGTGCAGGACTTTATAATGATGCAAATCGACTTACTACTGGTTAAAATTATTTAAAAAAGCAACATAAAAACATATCATCATATACCTATATATAGAGTCATGATGACGTAATTTATCCCTGAAGGGGTGTCAGAGGTGATTCCCGATGTAGAGTGTCACTAGAACAGATCACCACATGTTACCACATGGAAAACCCAAACAAAAAGTCTAAATTCCATTCGGCTTTTGTCGCAAACGTTATTCGCATTATATTTGAATAAAAGTTGGTTCTAAATAAAAAATCCAAAGGGGATAAATTACTTTCATTAATTACGCTGATTTGTGATACTATCCAGAGAAGATTATAATTTTTGTTGATACTATTGATTGTTGGCACTTGGTGGAACTTGGAAAACTTAACGAACAGAAAATCACTTGTACTATTGACAAATTTGTGGAATAGAACGAGTGATTTTCTGTTCATTATTATAATTTTTGTTTATGTCTAATAAAAATATCCGAAAGAACTACTGTATTTTGTTGAAATATCGGAAAATGACGAAATTTCCAAAACCGCAGCTAACAGGACCGGCCGCATTCCTGTTAGGAGCCTAAAAATCCGGAAATCTAAGGAGAAACACTCACATATAGCAAACCTATTCGTAACTCTCTTTTTATTGATGTTTTTTGCGTCTCAACGTACCTAATAGGGTTAGCCTTATTGCGTACTGGGGGGAACAAATAGACGCTTAGGTTTATTATAAAAAAAACCTCAATAAACCTCATCGGTGCAAGCTTATCCGGTGGTATTTGAACCTGGGTCTCGAGATCGAGGGACCGGCGTTCTACCGACTGAACTACAGGGGCTCTTTAAATTATGTTATTTATTATACGAGTAGATATTAAAGCACCGCGTTTGTGCGCTTGATAGTCCCAAGTTATTATAACACCGCTAAGATTGTTTAAATTGATGTCCCACACTCGTGTCCCAATGGCTCTCATTATGTCATAGATGCGTCATAAAAAAGATCAATCTAAATTAATTCTAATGTAATTAATCCAGTAAAAGAAAAGCTATATGAAAATGGTGAAGAAATAACGGCGCTACCATCAGTATCTCTCCCTGTGTTAATGACTTTCGGTCGAATGTGGCACCCAATAAGTTATAACTACAAAATAAATGGAGTTAGTATAACCCGTACAACAACGATGAAGGATTTGGGAGTCATATTTGATCGAAAGTTGACATTTCATGACCACATACTTGCGCTGGCAAAAGAGTGTTTTAGGCGATTGTCTTTGTCCTCAGAAATTCCCATGACTTCAGGAATCAGCAAGTAATACGGCTAATTATTGGGGCCTTAGTACGATGCAAGCTAGAAAGTGCCATGTGTGTGTGGAACCCGCACGAAAGCACTTAGGTCCTTTTACTTGAGAAGGTACAAAAAGCTTTCCTTAGATATCTATACAAGCGTGTTAACGGATATTATCCCAACATGTACCCCACGAGATTTCTATTGGGTTGTCTTGGGTACAATTCTTTGGAAATTAGGCGGGAAAAGCACCACCTTACGGTAATGTGCAAAATTCTACGGGGAAGTATTGATGCACCGGATCTGCATGGTGAGCTGTGTCGATTTTTCACTCCCAACAGTTTTCATCGCAGCCGTAAGCACAAGTTTTTTGCTGTACCGTCCTGTCGTACAAATGCGCCACATAACTCGCCCATACCGCGTACCCTCCAAACTCTCAACGCCCTCCTGGACGCAAATCCGGACTTTGATTTGTTTGCTGATGGATGGCAGAAAATATTGTCAGAGTGTTTGTGTTTTTGTGAGAGGGATGTATGACTGTTTGTGATTTTATGTATTTTATTAATGATTTTAGTTTATAATGCCGCTTTGTATAATATTATTCACTGTCTTTAATTATTATAATTGGTGTGTCCGTTTTAATTAAAACAAAATAAATAAATAAAAATAAAAATAAATAAATAATAAGGTATGTTGTGGCCGTGATGCTCTGACAGATTCGTGAGGAGCAGAGATGAATGATATCTAACAATAGCTCCGTCGACAGCTGGCGTGATGTGTGAGTGAAAGTGGTGCCATGCCGCCATGCTGGCGTGGTGCAGAGATAAACATGTCAAAGCAATGTTGCAACACAGCACATGTAGGTATCCTTACCGAAGGTACTGAGGAAGAGAAATCCCTTCCTGTTCACGTTTTGATGTAGATGAGATGGAACATGTCGTCTTATGTGTTAAAAATAGAGGAAATACTGAAAACATCTACTAAGTGCTGTAATTTTCTTGTTATCTTATTATAAAACTACACATAGTTCGATAGTGATCTACTTTAGATGGTAGAGTTGAATACTATAAGTATAATGTTCATTATAATATATATCTTCATTTTTTTCTGATTGATTGTTTAGTAGTCGCTAACTATTCATTCACACATTCTTACATAATATAGTCACGGCTCTCTCCCAGAGAGACAAGGTGACAGATTTTCATCTTCTACGATCTTGACACACCCATGTCATACAAGCTCGTCTATGCTGGGTGATTTTGACTTGGCCCCTCTCTAGTATATCGTTTTAGTCGCCGTCCAGCTTCCACTTGCACGCACACCAAAGTGACTTTGGTCGATATAGCCAAATTCATACCGGAGACTCTGTAAGTGGTCAGGACCAAGGCCCAATGATCCTTTCTAGTAAAATTTAGACTTCCTATACTAACCATACACTAATTATAATTTATTATAGACTAATTGAGTCGAAGTTTTTCTTAAACAAGTATGGGGGGCATAAAACATATTTTTCGTATTTCGCAAACAGGGACATTGAACCTTGGTCCTAATCACTTGTCGAGTCTTCAGTATGAATTTGGCTGTATCAACAGAAGTCACTTTGTATTTTCACCGTATACCTTTATTATCTTTCATACCACCCTCGAACCCCTGTGACATCCCCTCATAGATTACTGTCGTGACGATGTATTTTTTATTAAAACATATGTATTTTAAAAGTATCTAGACCAGGAGCCGAGGAACATAAAGTTGTTTCAGTATTTGCAAATATCTGAGAGTGCCAATCACGCCGGGCGCCAGCGCACGTTCCCTCACGAGATGCATGCGATCTTCTAGCGAGTGAGCTCGTGAGTCTCGCGGCTTCAGTTCGTGATATCGCCATCAGGGACATGGCGAAGTTCCTAGAACCTGGGACCCTTGTTCAAATTGGCAGGTCAGGGGTCGGAGTTTGTGGAAATTACTTAATGGTGGAGTTCAAACATTGGGAAGTTCTTAAGCCTTTGTTATTGATTAAGTTTAAGCACTCAGAAAACGTACAGTTTAAATATATAAAACTAAATTGAAAAAAATTAAAAGATGATAGAGCATAGTGACTAAAGTTCTATGGAGTGTGAAAAAAAAGTTTGCGCAAAAAATTTTTTTTTGTGTCTTTTGGGGATACTCTATTACATAGAGAAAATTTCTCGCAAACATTTTTTTTCTTTTTTCCATATAAATTTAGTCAGCTGATTGAACCATTTCGTACATACTAAAAAGTACAATTTTTTTTTTCTTCTTTAAGTTGAAAAGTATACATTTTTTTTCTTCTTGAAGTTGATCAGTTACGAGTAACGATTATGATCTACTCTAAAATTATTTATTATTGTAGGACCTCATATGAGGTGACTTTCGTTTATTACTGTGTAGACGAAACACAAAAAATAATGTTTGTGAAACACAAAAAATATTTTTTTGTGACTCTATACCTTGTTCAAAAACTACCTCGACTCAATTAGTAAAGGAAGTCTAAATTTTATTTTGCGTATTTCACTGAAAGAGTCATTGAACCTTGGTCCTTGACTTACCGAGTGTCCAGTATGAATTTGGCTGTCTAGAGGAAACCTCACTTATATCGAAATACATCGTTTTCGACTATGGACTATAAAATGTCCATAGTTTCATCGATGATCGCCGTACTTCGAGCACAAGCTGTGTCCCTTTGTGATCTGAACCCGAGGCCTCCGGATTAGATCAACCGCCTCTCTAGTCTAGCGGCACATTCATATTCAGATAAATTAGGCTGATAGGGTCCGAGAGAAACGACTTCTAAAATCATATAAATCACAGCGAATAAATTAAATCTTAACTCCAAACAACAACTGGCAGTTTACAATGTAACTACAACTAACTGCAACTTGAGAAATACCAATAATAATAATACATTTCTGAGTGCAAGCAGACCGTAGCATTTACCCGAAGGAAAGGCGTTATCTGTCGTGTACATACAAAAGACATGAACGCGCACGCGCCTTGACCTTTCTCAGTTCGCGCCAACTACAAACTTGGAACACTTCATGATCATCGATCTGGTGCTCTTGCGCATGTACTGTACGGCCAGCATTAACTGTACACTGACGGAGTCTAACTATTAAACAATTCGTATTACAGTATTATGCAACTGCTTTCTGATTACGGTGGTAATGAAGGATCTCGGTACAAAAGACATGAACGCGCACGCGCCTTGACCTTTCTCAGTTCGCGCCAACTACAAACTTGGAACACTTCATGATCATCGATCTGGTGCTCTTGCGCATGTACTGTACGGCCAGCATTAACTGTACACTGACGGAGTCTAACTATTAAACAATTCGTATTACAGTATTATGCAACTGCTTTCTGATTACGGTGGTAATGAAGGATCTCGGTACAAAAGACATGAACGCGCACGCGCCTTGACCTTTCTCAGTTCGCGCCAACTACAAACTTGGAACACTTCATGATCATCGATCTGGTGCTCTTGCGCATGTACTGTACGGTCAGCATTAACTGTACACTGACGGAGTCTAACTATTAAACAATTCGTATTACAGTATTATGTAACTGCTTTCTGATTACGGTGGTAATGAAGGATCTCGGTACAAAATTCACATCATAATATTGTTTTCCTTGCTTTTGAATAAAAAGTATCAAATAAATGTGGTTTATGGCACTACTTTTGGTCTATAGCATTACTTTGTATGTAAATGATCCTGCACAACAACATTAAAGCGTATTTATAGTTGTTGTGCAGGATTTTTTACAATGTAATGCATAAAATAACACAAATTGCAAGAAAAATATAACTGACATTAAACTATTGTCGCGTAGTGTCATAATAGTAGTTACATAAAAACGAGTGTCAGTTTAAAAAACGAGGCGTAGGCGAGTTTTTAATAGTACACGAGTGTTTTAATACCTAGTTATGTATAGTTTCATACACTAGTTTATCTAAACTCATGCCTACTAACCTGTTTTCATAATTTTTGTAAATTTGTCGTTAGCCATTTCTGATTATTCTTGTAAAGCTTGTTCTAAAAGTGTTCGTAATATCCGTCGTTATTTCTAGAATGTCAGGTGGGTCAAATTATCATCACCATCACTGCTGTCAGTAATTTTAGGGCAAAATAATTCTTTTGACCCATAAACCATAGTAAGTAATAAATAACTTTCCTCGAAAATTATGGCGCAACAAACAGTTCATCCATTCCAACGCGCCGTAAGCCATAGACAATACCTGGTCGAAAATAAAGTTGAAATGTAACCTCGTAACTGTTTTGTACGTATTGGAGAACATTATACAAAAACCTCATTGGTATTTGATATTAAACCTCAGACATGGCTGTATGGGCTAAGTTCCATTTGCCTTCCTAGTTAGTATTACATGTACTGTAATCTCAGAGAGAGTTATTTTGTAGCATTATGTTGTTCGGAGACCTATACTATAATTTTTTTTGTGTTTTAGAGACGTTCATGAAAAATATTTTTCATTATGCCAGTAGTTTTGAGTTCGTAATGAGGATTTTACGATATAAAGTTAGATAAAACACAATTATTTAATACTTTTTATTCAAAAATAAAGAAAACAATCATATGTTATGTGTTTAGGAAAACTGATTAACGTCTTGTCTGCTTTGACTCTCCCACTTTCTGGTCGAGCGCGCTTATTCTAGGACTCATCGACGCTTTTGATTAGGCTGGGTTTTGGCAAAACGTAATAAACCCACTGTGTATTTACAAAATATACACAGAAATCAGATAAAAGATAAATTCAAATGTAGCTAAGGGTATATTCTCCGTATTTGTACCTATAATATTTTGTAACCAAATCATAAGATTTAATTATATCGCCCAAGAAACAACATTTAGCTACGGACAATGTTTACAAATAGTTTACTATACATACAAACTTATATGTAATGATATTATAGTAGCTTAAAAAATATGTAGGACTGATTACTATAATTTTTAGTTTTTTAGTACTCGTAACACGACTATAGAAATTGGAAAATGAAAAATACTTTTATTTTGAAGCTAATATAATATCCATAAAAATAAGTTAAAGTGGTAAAAGAGGATCTCAGTGAAAAATGCACATCATAATATTGTTTTCCTTACTTTTGAATAAAAAGTATGCAATAAATGCGTTTTATAGCAATTCGCGCAAACTGCTTGTTAAATAGTAGGTAATCACATGAAAATTATTCAATTTGATGTGTGACATTTTGATTGCATTACATTGCAACTGTAAACACGCCTTAAGGTTGTTAATGTAATGCAAACAAAATGTAATACATTATACTATGTAATTGTTTATGAAGTCTTTGTTATTAGTAAACTACCTATATTTCCGTAAATTGGTTTAAAACGCATTTATTGCATACTTTTTATTCAAAAGTAAGGAAAACAAAATTATGACGTGCATTTTGTACCGAGTAAAAAAGTTAATTAAACTATCTGTACACATTGTTCGTAGCTAAAAGTTGAATTTTGGGCGTTATCATTATTTGTTATGATTTTGTTACAAAATATTACAAATTTGGGGACAAAAGTTAGACAATAGTAGATACCTTCAACTGCTGGCTGTACATGCTTACTGTAAAGCTTGAACTTCAACTTGCGTAATGATTTGTTGCCGGTATTCGAGTAGGATATTCGGAAACATTGTTTATGTACCATCGAGGAAAGTTTCACAGGACCACTCTTCGCCGATGCATGAGTGTGATGAGAGCTCAATGTAAGCTGAACTCTGACCCACGGTAGCTAATAGTACTAAGAGTTTATAGTACTGTAAAAGTTTGAATATTTCAGTATCTCTGATATAACAAGTTTTCAGATGTGTACCTCATTCAGTGCAGCATAGAAAAATAACAAAAATATAATATCACGAAAAAAAAGTAGGTACGCAATAAAAAAAACATATTAACTGAAGTATATAACGCCGTTTATAATTGCTCCCCTTGTGAATCCACTCAGAGCACAGGGCAATCTGTAGGCCTAGGCAATACGCCTAGTTTAACCTTTTTGTTGTAACACACACGCTAAATTTACCTAAAATTACACTTAATTTTTTAATTATCCCCACATCCATTCACCCGCTGGCGCAGGCGGTTTATTCCCATCGGCTCACGTGGTCCGTTGTGAGCTGCATCGGACTACACTAAATGTTCCCATAGGCTCTCGTGGTCAGATGCTAGACACCAGGATATTGCGGCTGCAGGCGAACGTTTTCATCTTGCATTGTAAGGCTGTGAAGATGAAGATAACTTAAACAGCATCAGACATCGGCTCTACCAGAGGACAGTTGCCAATTAGTCCGTCAAAACAACGCACGTCCGTCTCTGCAACCTGGAGACATACAGACGGACAGGCAGCAGAACGAGAGGGCCCCGTTTTGTCATTTGAACGCGGAACCCTAAAACCGTAACTTCTAGAGTATGTTTCTAGTAAGTATATGGTTTAGGAAGAAATAAATCTGCAAAAGTGTTATTATGGTACCATCGGTCATTATAATATAGTTATTTTATTTCACTTTTTAAATCTTATAATTAATCGATAAATAATATTTAGCTATAAATATTTAAAAACGGATTGGACTCACTTTTTTAACTGTGCGTGGAGGCACAGGTCGAGCTTTCGGTGAGATTATGACTCATCATCGACGGAACTCTTCTATAAAAGCGAGTCCTATCCGTTTTTTAAATATTTATGATGTCAACTCACTCTAATTTTAATGAATATTTAGCTATTTAATACCTGCGGTGTAAATGCATTTTTCTCGCAACATTAAAAACACCTAATAAAAAGCAAATGTTTATTTATTTATTTATTTAAGTAACAAATTGCAAACCATTACAGTGTATAACCAATTCAGTCAGCAATTAAAAATTAAAAATAATTACATAGTGAGAAATACATTTTTTAATATCTACTTTAAATAATCAATTGATCTTAATGTGTCTTCAAAGTCAATACATTCAGGACTATTTTTGTGAATTCTGTCATAGAACAATTGATTATGTCGGTCAGAAGTGTCACATCATTTAAAATCCGTATAGCCCTGGCCAGTAACGAGTATTTTACTAAATTTGTACGAGCGGCCGGCTCAGTAATCAGCCGGGGGTTTGGTACTGCCAGAGATAATGAAGCTAGTACATCCGTGTTAGCCACTTTACCCCTTGTGAGTTTGAAGAAATATTTGGCCAGTGCAAGGTTTCTTCGAACTTCCAGTCTATATGTTGAGCAATGCTTACGGATCCCGTTACAAAAATCAGTTTTTTATTACTACGTTTTTTATTACTATGTATAATGCCCGTGTCCCAAGAAAAAAGGGAAATATTCTAAGGAAAAGATGGACAAAAAAATCTTTTTGGTATATATATATAAGTTGATTTTTATTTATACAGCCAAACTCATACTGGAGGCTTGGTAAGTGATCAATAACACGGATCGATACGATACTAATTTCGCAAAAGAAAATCTTGACGTCGCATAGTAATTGACTCGGGGCTGGGCTTGCGTTTGTAAGGAACACGAAAATAATAATTTACGAATTTTACAAGAAGGGTCATCGAACCTTGTTACTGATCACTTGCCGAGTCTTCAGTAAGAATTTGACTGCATGAATTAAAGTCACCTGTTATTTTGTTGTTGTTTCGTCAGGTAAGTATGTGTTTCTTATTCTTATTTTATGAAGCAAACAGTCGGATAAAAAAAATCTGCTGTTTGATGCATTTTGGTGAAGTAAATAATCAATACCTACTTTCAATTTAGACGTAGATCTAAAAGTTTTAACTTCTTACACCATTAGATAATTATCTGACTTAATGTTTAAAATCTGTGTATCTAAGACACAGGTCGCGCTTTATATTGTGAATTTTACTTGCTGGCTGCAGACCGTTTGTCTAACATTTATGATGTAATACGCGATAGAATATCTGGCTATTGCGCCTTTAGGTCACCATGCGTGACCTCTAGATCAAATCAAAGGTTAAATAGATCAAGGTTAGTTGTGGACAGATGGTGACCTCAGAACCCCAATGATTTAGCTTGCGCTTGCACACTGCATTGTACAGGTAATATGTTATGAAAAAATAGCTCAGTACGTGTTAGGAATACTTACACTTACTCGTAGGACTGTCTCCCAAGGAGGTAAGAGCCATCCATACATTACGTCACAGGGGGGAGGGAGTGGTCAACAAAGTATGACGTCACATGTATAAATCTAAGGTATTGAAACTGTATATAACTCTAACAGAATAATATTATAAAATGTTTGATTTATTTTAAATAAATTGCATAAAATTATTCCAAAACGGTGCTTGCAGTTTAAAAACGTTTTGAGAAATCTCTACGTGAAACTTCATGGCGGGTACTGAAACATTCCGACTTGAATCTTCTTGGTCTGTAGTATCACCTTCTCTATGTCTACATTATTATCTCTGGCTCCTCTGACCACAGAGTACGGCTGGATGCGTCACGGCACGACACACAGAGATGCGACTCTCAGATAAATGCAGTAAAGAGGAGCTCACATGGGTAGAGTAGTATGCAGAGTACGGATATACCGGGCGTAAAGCAAAGGCAAGAATCCTATAAATGGGGAAATGCTTTATCAGATAGCTACACTCTAGAGAGTGGGGTCCGACAGGGGGGCCTATCCTCACCGACCTTGTTTAATTTGTACATGAATAGCCTGATTGAGGAGCTGAGCAGCATGCATATCGGTTGCTCAATCGATGGAAGGTGTATTAATAACATCAGCTATGCCGATGATATGGTGCTGCTTAGCCCTTCAATCAGTGCAATGCGCCGCCTACTAACTAAATGTGAGAACTATGCCAGGGATCACGGTCTCAGATATAATACAGTCAAAAGTGAGTTAATGGTATTTAAATCAGGCAGAAAAACTCCTAGTTATGTTCCTCCTATCACTTTAAACGGAAGCAGTCTAAAGAGAGTTAGCCAATTTAAATACCTTGGACATATTATATCTGATGATCTCAAAGATGACCTTGACATTGAGAGAGCACGTAGGGCGTTGGCAGTCAAAGCTAATATGTTGGCCCGCAGATTTGCTAGATGTTCCAACCAGGTAAAACTCACACTTTTTAAGTCGTACTGCCAAACTTTTTACTCATGCAGCCTGTGGATCAGCTATACGCAGAGGACTTATAGCGCCCTGCGTGTTATGTACAATAACGCCTTCAGGATGTTGATGGGGCTGCCGCGGTTCTGTAGTGCATCGACAATGTTTGCGGAGGCGCATACCGATGACTTTTTTGCGATCATGCGCAAACGAATAGCGTCCATTATCCACAGAACCAGTGGCAGTGACAGCGACATCCTGGGGACATTTTCTAGTAAGTTTGACAATCCTATGCTTAAGCATTGGATTGTCAAACTTTGTGTACGCAATAAAAAATGATAATTTGTAAATAATTTTAAATGATCTATTTAACTTGTGTCTTATTTATTTATTTTAATGTATATTATTCGTGTATGTGTTTTTAAATTAATTTTTATGGGTCCTTGCTACCTGAATAAAGAAAATTTTTATTTTTTATTTATTTTTTATAAGGGTGTGTTAGTATGATCAGTAAAGATCTCTAAATAAAGTACCAGTACCTCATAATAAGACGATTTTCTTTACTCAAAATACACTAATCGCGTGGACACCCTCACTGGTCGCTGGCCACTCGGATGAGCGGTGCGGGTAGCGGGGTGCAATTAGGTGTGTGGGGAGGCCGGTGAGCTGCGTAGCCATAGCTTAGAAACATGATGGATTTTTTTGGTGAAAATTCAATTTTTCTCGTAATGACATCAGAATCGTGTATACTTTCATACCCTAAAGGGATTCTTGACTTTACATTTACAACCTGTATATAGCAAATCACATAAACATTATAAATCTGAAGGTTAGTTTGTTAGGTTATAACTCCGCAAACAATCAACAGATCGAAATGAAAATTTAGTAGCGAGGTAGTTTATGGATCGAGCAAACACATAGCTATTTGTTGTTTAGGGATATTGGACCGTTACTTAGCGATAACAAAAAAACAAATATTACAACGTGAAGTTGCGGGAATTTTTTATATTGTTCAGTTGTAGGACAGTACAATAAGTACGAACCGGTATAGTAGAGTAGATTTTATGTGGTAAAGAAGAATCTACTATCCTTTATAATACAGTGAAGTTTCTATGACTATGTCCCTATATACTTATAAATTATTAAATTTATTATTTTTTTAATGACGATGTTTATTGATTAATGGTTTTTGTAAACTCTATATTTATAAATATTTTCATTTGTGTTAGGTATTTGTAAAAACTTAATTGTACTAGCTGTGCGCTGGATTCCGTCTTTAATGCTGTTGATATAATAAATAAATAAAAAACTATTTTCAGCTGAGGTCCACCAAAGTGTACCGAACTTGTGTCGATGGCAAGATATTTCTTTACTAGGGATCGAATAATAATAAAAGGTTATTACTAATTTCTCTTCCCACCGCATCCCCTTGCACCCCCTCCAACTTCCTCACGTAACCATGGAGGATCTCTACTAAGTGTGAGGCCTATCGAATACTAATAATTCTAAGTGTGAACGTAGCTTTACTCGCGTGCGGCGCTCTTGTGTAATCGTCTCATTGTGTGTTTTGACAATCATTCGTATTAACTGCCGAGATTCGGATCGTACGTTTCAGATTACGGGATCGGTCAAGCGTGAGTTATGAGACGTTTCACAATTAGAATGTCAATTATCGCATTTATCTAGATTGACCTGGGTAAATATATGAATGATGGTTTGATGATGACGACAAACCGTTGAAAGACTATAGAAACGCCAAAAATCAATTCATAGTTACAAGACAATACTTTATTTTTTAAGGTTCCGCGCCCAAAGGGCAAGACGGGGCCTTATTAATATCGCTCTACTCTGTCCGTTTGTATGTCACAGAGACTTCCCTTGCTTGCACTTGCAGACGGAACGACTTCCACATCTAAAAATTGATATTATGTTTGTGCAAAACGTTAAACGAAAACTGCGACCCTAACGGCATGCTATCGAGAGTATCCTACGACCAAAATATTTAGTGCCACCTGTCACTTACTGCGTCACCTCTTTTTACCAAGCTATTCAAACGAAAATGGAGGCTGGTCGGTAAAACCGATGAAAGAATACAGTAGATTATACAAACGCCATTCTTTCGAATAATTGGCGATGTGTGTGTCTGTAATTGCCGGTACTTGCCGAGTAAGTACCTCGGGGTACTCGCGACTATGTAATCCATACCCAATTAGGTGCCGCCACCAAAAAAGAAGGTTCAACTATTTGTGCGGCACAATGGCGTTACGAATATCGCACGTTCCGTGGGAACTGGGTCATGGGAATATAGACCCTCGAGCTCGCACCATGAACGCAGTCCCGTAACTTAAGATATTTTTAACATTACTCCCTGACAATAGGTTGGTTGACAGGAGACTTATTTTGTGGTGCGTGCTCTAACTACAAATCTTATTGAAATGCTGAGACAAGATGGACAGGGATGGATGATAAAGTATTGGATTTCGTGATTTATTTTCAATTTAATATTTTTTTGGTATTGTAGAACAAAGATGCTTAGCCTTGTTTGTAGGTTGACTCAAAGGATCCTTGTTATATTTACTAACCATTTAACACGGGACTAGGCAAGCGCACTTATCCCCCTCTGCCAAAGTACATAAACAATTTGTTCATATAAGTTTGCTTATGTGCGCGTTTTGTGTTTGTGTTGCAGCTTTAGATTTAGTGTGTCATATCAATCTTTCACAGGAGTGTGCGTGAATGAGTAAATGTGTGCTGTGCGTGTTTACCTCCCCTCCCGTGGAAATGGCAGAATCATTTCAGTACTAAGAGCCGCGCTTTGCCAGGTCCCGTGTTAAATGGTCTAAGATTTACTACGTCATACATATATGTATGTACAGCAGTGGCGAAGGGTCCATATAACACGATACCTATCGGCTTGTTTAGGAAATGGCACCCATCTATACTACATTTCTTTATTCCGTGCTTTTCGCTTTGTCAAACATTTCCATAAATCTCAATAGATACGACAAATACATACAATAGATACGACAAATACATACACTTAATAAATTGGTGATATAAATTAAATTTTCCATTCGATAATTTTGCCAATTTGTATTGTATAAGTACCGTCTTAGGTAACTATGCTGCTGGTCGAATATAAGTTTACCTGCATGTTGCTGAACCAGGAACAATGTTATTTGGACTGTGTCATTTGAACATACTTAAAAACGTGTCTTTTTTAGTTTAAATATGATCAATTTTTGTTATTATTTTATATTTTCTCTATTGTATCTTTTTTTGTAAATATTTGATTACGTATGTTGTGTACTGTGTAAATAAATAAAACTTTTTATCAAGTTTCTTATATTCCACACACTTTTGACTTCATGAACATCAGTAATGTCATCATTTTCTTGGACATAAGTCTTCACCTATATCATCATGTTAATAGCCAGGCAAAATAAATGGATTCAAGGATATTTTTAAGTATGTGGCGTCCAAAATCTGGAACGATCTCCCGCCACCCCTGCAAGAGAAAATGTTGCCCACTACGTTTAAAAAACATGTAAGAAAACTTTTTTTCAAATTACAGTGTGGCCTAAACATACGCCGAGTTTTGATTTTCATGCTATTTGTGTTTTTTTACTTCTTTTTTTTATTATCTGTCTTTTGCTTGCTTGTGTTTCCCATGTGATGTGTTCTTTATTTTATTTGGGCTTGTTTATGTAGTTTTTATTTTATTAGTATTTTTACTCTACTTGCAATTTTAGTGATTGCGTTTCCCTGTACGAATGCTGCTTTTAGCTCACAACAAATTCTGAGCTTCTTCGTTTTTACCATGAAATAGTTTTTTTATGAGTGATTTGTTTTTTTTTGTTTATAAATATTGGTGTAATGTAATTGTTGTGTAATTATTCTTAAATGTGTTTATATGGTAAAGTTAATATAATTTCTTTCTTTCTATATTTTATAGTACTTGGAAAAGGTTGTGTTGAGAACTGGATAGCTCAGTTGGTAGAGCAACCGCCCGGTAAGCGAGAGGTCCCGGGTTCGAATCCCGGTTCAGAGCTCCTTATGTCCAGATTTACTTTTCTGATTTTCTACACCGCAGTGATATAAATTTAATTTGAAAAGGTCGTTATAATACGAACAGGTTTCTGCCAAAATCATTTGTTTCTTAAGAAGTTGACTTTATGCCGATTCATAATGATTTGTTTAAAAACTCTCAACGATCACGATAGCAACAAAATTCTCTAGGCTGGTGTAATTATTTATATCCTGACTACGTGTCTTCACAAAACAACAGCCATTTGTTTCACTCATCTATCGTAACAAGGCCTGCAACAAGTGGTCGAGGTATACTTGGTCCCTTGTGTTTGGTGGTTGCTAAATTATAACATTTAAGCGTTGCCATGGTTACCGCGGTTTGGGAGGTGTTGCTCAAATTACTGTGATTAGTGTAATGATTTGTGGTCAGAACTCGTGAAGATGCATTTTAGGAATTTATGGTTTTTGTTGTTAAATTCCAAGTGCTTTTAGTTCTTTTTGGTTTTTATTCACAGAGACTAAAGATACAAAATGTTCTTATTATATAATATATGTGAAATAAATTAAATTGTAAATGGACAAGTATCCTTAAATAATTTTCATGACTGATGCCCTGAAAGTATGTCGTATATAACTCGAAATGCGGGGGGTAAATTCGATTTACCAACCAAGGGAGGTAAGCAAATTTGAAAATCAAACGAGTGTCCCTTAAATCACTCGTCTCGCTAAATGACAATGGAAAGTATCTTTTCTGCTTATTTCCTTTTTATTTTGTATTTTATTTATTATATTAATATGGAAAAATCTGACTACCTTTATGGTGAGACTCCGTCATCCGTCCGTCCGTATGGTCACAGCCTCATATCATAACTTTAGCACCGTTAAAGATAAAAACTTGGAATTTTCCACAAAAATAGCATTCAGTTGCACACGTGAAAAAGAACAAAAAAATAATTGAAGAATTTTAAATTATTCAAAATATTTCCAATACAAAAGTGAGAAAATAAAAATAACTAACAATATACCTTAATAGATATGTGCTTGACGTTTCGACGCCTCTGTAGACGAGTAAGACCCCAATACAATGTTAATAATGTGTGAAAATCGCGAAAGTTTAAAGTTTAATAAAAAATAAATGGCTTTCAAATTGTAGATATTAGAGAGCTGATTGTGAAAATATTTACTTGTGCTATATTTACAGGCACTGATTTAGAGAAATCTTTGAGAAACCCCAAAAAATGCATGTCCCCCCCCCTATTTCAGAAACTGGTGGACCGAAAAACATGAAAAAAATGACGAGTATAGGTCATATCATAACTGGCCAATTGTAGGAAAACTATAGCGATAAAAAAAGGTTGATAACAAATGAGGAATATAAAAAAAAGTAAAAAAAAAACAATTTGGTTATCAAAATTGATGATTATAAAAATATATACTTTAATACCTTCTTCCTGACTGTTCCCAAAACTGTCGAATTACGGAACCATAGGTATGCGAGTTTGACTCGCACTTGACTGTTTTTTTTATTTCCTCGCATTAGTGATGAAAAGTAGAGTGTTACACGCGGGTGTAAGTGATCAATTGCACCCTCGAACTATATGCACCCTCATTCGCTTCGCTCGCTCGTGCGCCTAAATATCTCAGGTGCAATTGATCGCTTACCTCCCTTGAATAACGATCAACTATTCATCAAGTAAATCGTATTTAATTCAAAATGCGGGAGGTAAATTCGATTTACAAACCTAGGGAATTAGATAAATTTGAAAATCAAACTAGGCTCCCGCACTGGGTAACTACCTATATAGTAAGTCACTCGTCTGGCTAAATGACAATGGAAAATATCTTTTCTGCTAAATTTCTTTTTTTGTTATTCTGTATTTTATTATATTACCTTATTATTAGGGAAGAATTTCACTTTCATACAATAGGTAAATGTTTCAACGACGTTTCATAGTTTACACAATAACTAAATTAGTTCAATTTGTAAAACAATCACACTGGCCTGCAGTAAGACATGATTCCATAAAAAAGAAAGTCAAAGAAAAATAAAAATGGTGGAAGTCAGATTGGTGTTGAAAAAGTACAAGAATTTGTGTATAATTTATAGTACATTACGATACGAGAGCGATGAAACGTTTTCTGACGAGTGTGAGTTTGCGGCACGAGCCGAAGGTGAGTGCTGCAATCACAGTAGTCGAGAAAAAGTTTCTCGCACGAGTATCGTATAATATTTTATAGCAAAAGTGCGGAAAATGCCGACTTTACGCAAGCGCAGCGTGCGTAAAGTGGTCATTTTACGCACGGTGTGCTATAAACTTATTTTTGCAAGTTTTTTCATTTCCTCGCATTAGTGATGAAAAGTAGAGTGTTCTACCATATAATTTACTGATTACACTGAAGAACTTCCCCAAAGACAAATATAAGTGTGAATTAAAAAAACAAATGATACATGAATATTCGCTTTTCTATTTTATAAATACCTACAGTAAATGTTGTATGGGCAAGTATTAATAAAGTTTAAGTATACAGAGCCTCCCGAGCTGAATCCCACAGATTGCAGGGTCTGTATAATATGGCGAAAAGATGCACTCGTTTAAATTTCCTTCTTATTACCATGCGTGAAGGTTCAAAGTGTTGGAGCGTAGTATTGTCGATAGTACCGAGTTGTAGCTGCGCGAGAGTGGATTCCTTGACATTACACGAAGAAGCTCTCCGCTCACTTCGTGTACTTGAGCTCTGATACAGTCGATACACTTTTATTGTTAATGTCGATTACTGTTGCACTCGACAGTTGGAACAACAACCAATGAGGAAGCAGATAATTTGACTATAAACTTGTAAAAATACAACTGTATTATTATTAATTTCAATTTATTTAAGGCTTTCGTTGGTGCTTTACATTCTAATTCAAATTAAATTATTTTTACTCTCATTTATTCGAATGAGTTTTATTTTTAATGTTATGTATGAGTTTAATCATTTTGTTTTTTTAAATAAATTATTGTCTTTGGGGCCATGTTTTAGCTGTAAAGAGTTTCATTTCATGTACGTACACATTTTAAGTTTACCACAAAACCCCTTCGAGCTCAAATCCGTCGATCAGAACGTAAAATTGCCGAGTTAAATCTTTTATAAACAGACACACTGACAGACTAACACTCCTCCTAGAGGCATGTTGTTTGGTCCTACAGTTCTAACTTTGTTGCAACATCAAAGTTGTAGACGGAATTACCAACCTAATAAATAACATCTTTTGTTGGTAAACTAAAAGGTAAACACAAAAAGCCAGTGAAAGATGATGATGCATTAAGTAGTAAGTTTAAGATGATGATGCATTCAGTGTAGCAAATGAATAAATCGTCATAGTCTAGGTATACGACTGTTAGACTCGCAATCACCCTAATTATCGTGATTGCTGTGATTGTATCAGCGTCTACTTGTCTAGTATTTTTAACGAATAAAGAGCCTTTAGTCGTACCCCTGTAGAGCGCTTTGTGGTTAGAGTTCGAACATCTAGACTTTACTCGTAGAGGATATGTCACCGTTAGTCTATCTATGCGGAAAGACCCGCAGTGCGAGAGGGGCGGGTTCCAAGAAAAATCGCAAAATTACAATTTTCTTCACTAATTTTATCATTTAAAAACTTTGGGTTGTATGAAATATCTGTTCGTTTCACAGCTTTATACAGGTTTTAATAAATTAATAATACTCATATGATTGGATTTTTGCTATAATAATTAATTATAAATCACGAAATGATTTTTTTTAAAGGTTATCCCCGTATGTGAATTTATCAATGGTCACTCTCACTTCAAGCTTTAAAACACGCATTGCCAAAAATTTCATTTTTTAAATGTGAAATAGCCTAAAATAGGTAGCAACATTTCCTTATACTAAAAACTGGATATTGTTAAAACCCATTTAATAAAATATGTTTGATTACTGTACATGATCCCTATCCGTCAAAGGAGGAGCAAAGTAGGTTCTTAAAGACCTCATTTCAGTAATTATTTCTATGAAGTAAAAGTTCGCGTTTCTGTTCAGCAGTATTCTAGAAAATGATTAACAAAAACGTTATACTTATTTATCAAACAAGTAGCTTCTGCTTGAAAGTAGTTACAAGATTCAAAAAGTTCCAATATTTTCGCGATGTTTTTTCTCAATATTGGAATGACTTCAGAGTGTGCATTATATTTTGTGACATTTAGCTTTTTCAACATTTACTTTTGCTAGATTATTCAAACCAGGGAGAATAAATTACTGAACTTATAAACGGTTTTGCGCGGACTATCCCCTTCATCCGCTCGCACGTTAAAATCCCTTAGCAGCTCATTGTGTGCTCAAACTGAAGCACAAATGAAGCATATTTTTTCGTCTTATTCGATTTTATAAATTATAACAAACATACAGTATGACAAGACTCGTCAAGACTAATGATATGATATGAGATAAAAGACAGAATGAGACAAAAAAAAATTGAGAATATTGCTGTTTTCTCGTTTACAGTACATTTTTATTCAAAATCTCTGAATGCAAGAGTGTTATATAACAAATAAATTTATAACGCAAATAAGCTATGTGTACATAGGCCCATTGTGTGGTTCATAGGAAGAAGAAGAAGAGGAAGCATAAGAAGAGGAAGAAGAAGAAGAAGAGGAAAAAGAAGAAGAGGAGGAAGAAAAGCTGAAGCACACAATATGCCAATATAGACCCATAGCTTATTTGCGTATTAATGTATTCGTTATATAAGGTGGGTGTACGAGGATGTAGTGCAACTTGCGCGTCACAGTTCGTACTCGGGAACCCCCCGGGGATTCATGTCGTGACGATACATAATATTGTAGTCCTCACCACGCTGGGAAACCAACAGAATGATTTTGAAAAACATCAATCGCAAACTTACGCAATACAGTTGCCAGAACAATTTGATTGTTCTACAAAAGCGACAATAGCTCCATTCGTCATCAGACCTATCTATCTTTTCTGATGACATCTCAAACCCGGCTTGAAAAGAATGAAAGCAGAGCTGAACGTGATATAACAACTGATAGCTGCTTTGTGATATTGTATCGATAATTTGTAACTGTCAACAATTAGGAAACGCTATTTGAGTTGTACGTGTGACGTCACGAGTCGATCTTCAATCATCGCAGGAGGAGAATGAATCAGCTAATTATACATAGGCCTCAGTTGATTAGTTTCATTTAAATAATTTAAAAGTACTATCTCAAATGAGAAATGTCCGTGATCTGTGGAATTCTGAAAAAAATATAGTTAGACTAAAGAAGGAACGGACGAAATAGTCGGGCGTTAAAGGAAAGGACATAAAAAATAATCAGCCGAGAGAAGAAGACTGCACAAAATAATCAGAAAATTAAAAATCCGCTCAAAAATGGGTCGTAAATATTCCTTATAATGTTGAGTGTAACCTAAAATCTTATACTATCAGAAATTCTACACGCGAAATGAATCGTTTGACAGTGAAACAGTGGCACGCAGCTTCAAGTACGATGGGCACATTACAGTTGGTCCCACGATGGTATCGCACTCTAACTTTGTGAGAAATTATTTGTTGGTTTCATGACAGACAGGTCGTTAGTGAGCTGAACATTGTTGTCAGCTTGATTGATAACATTCAGATTTTCTTACAGAGTTTTATGACATTATTGTTTTATACTATCGCTTGTTTTGTAATAAGGCAGTAAATAAAATAAAAAATGTTTACCAAGTGTATCGCAGTACGGCTTGTGGTAATGTGCCAACAATTTATTTGATAAAATAATAATATGACTCGTCACCAGTCTGTTTTATATAAGGCCCGGAATATTATAATTGGGAATGGATATACCGCCATCCATCGGTACCAGGCAATGGTGGGCCGCCTGGTTTTGCCTGAGAGCTGTTCTCTTACTCTCCCCCGATTAACTTCGGGAGGATTTGCGAGTTACTATTAACGTAATTGAAAATTTTTTAAATGCAAAACAGCACAAAACAAGAGATTCTATGCTATGCAGTACAATATTTTTATATTAATAAAAAAACAGGACAAGAATAAAGCATGGTAGCATAAACTGACTATTTTATGGGACAGACAATAGTATTTTTTCTCTCATAAATTCTCCTGCCTTGTAGTTTTTTATATCTTTACTTAATAACTAAAGTGCTTATAAGTACATAAGTTTGTAACAAAAAAGATTTGGATATTTATTAAAATGAATATGATGCCGGCCCCAAAGTGGGCCGAAATATATTTCGAAAACTTGAATCTTTTATAATTGTTTTATTTTATTTACTTAAAAAATGTATATAAGTGAGTCATTTATTAATATTAAAATAAAATGTAATAATTACAAAAATGATGATCTTGCTATGTTTTTGCCTTTCCTCTTAGCAAGACAGAATGACCGAGTTAAACATATATTTATTTAGTTTATTTATATATCAACTTAGTTTTATTGTTTATGCAAATGTATTATTTTATTAAATTAAACCCTTATTACATTTTATTTTAGTAGCCCAACCTTAATATTTTTTGGATGTGTTTCCTGTGTTTATTTATCAACTTGTTTGTTCGTTGCATCATTTATTTATTATATTTTTATTCCTAGATTTCTCTATTTTATGCAGGTGTATGATTACATTTTAGTAGCCCAACCTAAATATTTTTTGTATGTATTTCCCTTATTAGTATATACATACATACATATTATTAGTTTATATTTTTTCTTCTAAAGATATTTATTGTAAAGTTTAATTTTGACTTGAAGAAAGTATACTTTATGTATTTATTTTACAAAATAAATATTTCTATTTTGATTTATTGTATTTTCCTGTATTATAATGATGTGCGTATATTGCATAAATAATTCCAAAAAAACTTTTCAAGATTTGTTCTTTTTAACGCAATTTCAACGCCATATATTTTTAAATCTATTTAGGGGGTAACTTTTTATTGAAAAGTAAGGAAAACAATCTTATGATACGCATTTTGCACCGAGATCCTCTGTTACCACCTTAAACATAATAAAGTGCGTCGGAAGTCTCGCTGCCAGACAGTGTTTTGTTTAGTTTTTGTGTCAATATTTCACGGTTTAATTCTCTTCCATTCCAATGGCCGTCACGGTGCTCGACTAGAGATTGTTTTGTGCTCTGTACAAAATTTAATAAAGTTGAGATCGCTTATCTGGGTTCATTCATTGATTACAATATTAGGTATGAAAGTATTTTATTTTTAAAGGTTTGGTTCATTTTCTGTTTATAAATGTGAATTTATCTCTATAAGGTGACTTTTGTTTATATGTATATTGGAGACTCGGTAAGTGGTCAGGTCAGGACCAAGGTTCAATGATCCTGTTTACAAAATACGAAAAATACAGTTTTGTGCCTCTTCACAAACAACCTTGATTCAATTAGTATGGGAAGGCAACATTTAATTTTACGTAATTCACAGAGAGGGTCATTGAACCTTGGTCTTGATCTCTTACCGAGTCTCCAGTATAAATGTATATATGTATAAAATTCACCATAAATAATACTAGTTTTTTTGGCATTACCCGCTTGGATTTTTTGTGCTGTCCCTACAAAGGGAACTGAGTATAAATGAGAGCTTCAATTCTCCATAACATGATGAAACAATTACATTAAAAAAACTTTTTCTCATAAACTATATAAGCTGACTTTCGTTTACATTGCCAATGTTATACTAAACACTCGGTAAGTGATCAGGACCAAGTTTCAATGACTCTTTTTGTGAAATACGCAAAATAAATTTTAGACTTCCTGTAATAATCTTGGTCCTGTAGGCTATTCTCAGTCTGTTGAATCAGCCTTCTCGATCGTAAAAACCCGTTTTATCTGTCGAACTCCATACATTTTTAGCTCGAGTTTTAGAAATCTCACTTCGATTGTTTTTCCGGAATTGCCCCCAGGACACTTACCGGGTCTCCAGTATGAATTTGGCTATATAAACGAAAGTCAGCTTATACACAAGGTGGTTTTTTGTCGCTAATTAATTAGGCTAAAAAAAGAGATGCAACTTGTCTAAATTAACAACTTTTGTGGAGCTAAATTGAAATTGTATAAAAAACTGGTTAAGTGCGAGTAGAACCTATACTCTGAGGGTTCCGTACATACAGATTTAAGACACAAACCTATGCTAAGTTATGAGAGACCAACTTTACTTGACACTTAAGATCTATTAAACTCTATGGATTCAAAGGGTCTAAATCGGACTCGTGTTTTTTCTGAATATATAATATTTTTCAGTTTTTGTTCGAGACATGTGCTGTAAAACCTAATTGTGAACGGAATCTCAAGTTTCTACGCCTGATTTCTTAGCAGCATTATGGGGCCAGAGATTTCTGTAAGAGTTATTAGTTTCAACTTGGTATCTCAACAGCGCCCGGGAAAAAGGGTTTTGGCAGATAGACAGACGGACAACAAAATGATCGTAAAAGGTTCTGTTTCTTTTTTCATTTTGGACCCTAAAAAGAACAGCCGTTCAATTTGGTCAATTAGGAAATATTTACCTTTTTTATTGAACAACTGATTCTTCTCGTGATGTCAGGCTAGGCTCCATGGTTAATGAATAGACGAATACTATCTTTTGTTTTCAGCGAGTACAAGAAATGCAGCAAGTTTAAGTTTCACTGTGGCCGAAATAATGCTTAATAGGGTTAGCGATGGCCAATCCTTTTTACTATTATACTCTTTTGTTCAGATCTCTCCATAAGTCACGATGCAGATTGCGGCACGATCTCGTAATGATCTGTCACACCGTGGCCGTGCTGCGGCGCACGCGCATGCCGCTGAACCAAGCCGGAGGGCGCTGGGGATCGCTGACTTCAGAATTATTGATGGAAATATCTACTTTGATGGTGTTGACTTTGGCGGAAATTCTCGATTGTTCTTTACTGATTTTCTCGTAAATAACAAAGTTGATTCCACGTTTTTAGAATAAACCATACATTTTACTTGAGGCTGGGTACTCTCTGTCCCCATCACGAAGGGCAAGTCGTAAAGACTAACAACAAAAATTATCAATAAAAAAACGTACTTTTTGAAGGTATTGAGCCCTTTTGATAAATTAAAATAATTAGTAATAATTAAATTAAATAAATTTTAATAAATTTCATCTGTTTATATATATATGTATTTTTTAAATTATTTATAAGGATATTTTTCTTTTTAAGTTATTTTTTTATGTTTCTGTTTGTAATATAATTACTTAGTTGTTTATTTATAATCATAGAAATAAATTAAATTATTTAATGTATTTTGTCTTTACAAGACTCGACTTTTTTACTACTTTATTGTTAGTATAGATAGGTTCTAGATTTAAACAACAGAGTCGCCATTCATTAGATAAAAATGAAGCTTTTGCAAGTTCGGTCGTAATGAATTCCAAATTTTGCTCTCACCAGGTTCATTCACCCTCAATTTGTGAGTAACTTAATCGTTTCTTGAAAAAAATGCCATCGGAAATGTAACGCAGACGCGTGTGATGATGTAAATAGAGATAAAAAACTAGATCTGTCAAGTAGATCTTAAATAGAAATTACTACCAGTCTTTACAAGAAATATCTGTAGACCGAGCATTAAACCAGCTGTGCTGTAGCGGTTGTGCTGTGGTACATAGAAAATAGGTTATATGTAAATACATAAAAAAAAAAATCTATTATGTGTTCATTTTAGTACTTCACTGTGACTGATGCTGAGCCCCAATAGCCTGAATATGTCTCACAATATATTTTCATGTGTTTTCGGAGATATATTTATATGTTAATTATAAGTTACGTGTAAACGTAATAATATCATTATTTACACCTTTGTCAAGTAAAACACGTTTTATTTCCCTCCCAAATAAACTCAAAGTAGAAAAATTGTATTGCAAGTAAATTAATATTTTTAGAACTTCGAGCGCGCGTTCATGTTTTTTCTTAGAATAAACTTCAACGTCAATTATAAAGTTGTAAAGTATAATAATGCTTTTTGTCAACGTGACATTATTAAATTTGGTGTGACGATTGTCCTGATTAACAATGAGTAATAGTGAGCTGGACCAACGATCTGAAGGATGTTGCGGGTGGCGGCTGGATGAGGAGGACGGAATGGCGCAATTTGGGAAAGGCAGTGGACGAACACAGGCTGATGGATGGACTATAGCACTTCCATTATGATTTAATAGTCTAGTGGAGTTAGTACTCGACTACTAAACCGAAAGTTGCGGATCAAATCTCGTAGGGCACATTTGTGTCCGGTCTGCATGCTTCGGAAGGCACGTCCCACTTGTGCCTCAAGTACGGCGATAGGGCTCACTACCCACCACGCTGGGACAATATAATCAGTGTACAGTATAGACTATCACTTGCATTTGACAGTCCGCTAGGAAACCCCTCTGTTACACCCTCAGGGATTCATGTCGTGACGATGTTAACCGAGGTCTTCTTATCAAAACACGACGAAATGAAACAGTTAAAATAATGCAGTGTTAAAATTAGAGCGATTTGCATTGAGCGACCTTGCGGAACAAAACACAATTATTAGCGTCGAAGCCTTACCGTGAAGCCTTTACTTTACGCAACAACACTGAACGGAGCTATCTCTACTCTGCATGGTTTGTGCCCGCAAACACTTTCCGCCACGCGAAAACGGACCAACTTCATTGAAAAATGGTCTTTAGGACAATGGGAATGGGTCACACACTGGACGTATTAGTTATATTTGAGTGTACTACTATCTGAGATCTTAATGTTTATGGACATTCACAATTTCAAGTCGGAAGTTTGGGTTTTGAGTGAGAGGATCGACTTTTTGAAACTCATAGAGCGAAGCCTCGGAAAAACGTCTTTTGGGCAGCGAGCGACGTAACTGAAATAGTATCGGATTTACGCATTCATTAATTAACCTAAATGCTCGATGTGTGTCGGGTGCGAATATCGACTGAAACTACATTGAAATAAGGTTCATAATATAATCAGCGTGCATTGTAAAGTCTATAACGACGATCGCTGCGTCATCGTCGGATAGCGCAAAATATAGTATTTTATTACTATTCAAAAAATTACTTTGTTCATGGACATGGATGAATTGTTTAGTTGAAAAATCCTATGTAATTTGTCCTTGAATTTAAAATATATTCTTTTGCATATTTATTTTGTCTGGAAGTTTCAGTACTAAAAATGTAAAAATAATCAGTATGTATTACTAAATGTTGTGCAGGATTCGACAATTTTTTGCATATTTTCTTAATATTTATGGGATTAAATTTTTTTTTTTTAGGATATTTTTATTTTACATTTGTGTCTCATCTTATAAATCTGTTATCCATTTGAGTAATTATTTGTATATTACTATTCGAATCTTGAATCTTTGTAAAAATAATGCGAAGAAAGACTGTAATAAATTACATGTTTCGTTTACTTAACATAATTTTACTATCATGATGAAGATCTTCCAATTATATAGAAAACCCAATTGTATAAAAATTGACCAAATTTTACTGCAAAGTTATTGCATCATTAGGCTTATAAAACACATAAAGCTCATTATTTCAAATTTTACAGTATTACCGCAAAATTTCAATGGTCGTAAACTTGCGAAGTTTGCAATGAAATTACCGACTGGCGCTGAGGAGATAATACAAATTTATGATTCTTGCGAGATCCTTAGCCCACGGGCTATACTATTTATATTACAGGTACTTATATTACAAATATAGCCTTAGAAAATTATTTTAAATTGTATTTATTGTAAAATTAAAACTTTTTATAAATAAATATATTTACGTAATGTTACGGACTTTCAATCAAAGACCTGAATTTACAAAAGCAGCCCACCAGCTCAAAGCATTTTAAGCACGCATTCGCGCATTTCAGTTTTCAATCTTAACCCATTGTGATAAAGTTAAAATTGATAGCTAGTTTATAATAACAATACTTGTATATTTTCAGGCACCCATTTTATAATAAATAATAGCCCATAGATATGTACCTTATGATGATCTAACATATATAAAATAATAGTAACAAGGTAACTAATGTTTAAAACTAGCTTTCTATATTTTATAAGCCTTTTGCCAGCCTTCGCCTTCGTTTATTTATTATTCAATCTCTGCCCCGTTTTCGGCTAAAGCGTTATTTTATCAACATCTATATGTTGACCACGGTCACTACGATGATAATAAAGAAAACCGCATCCAAATCCGTTGAGTGGTTCTCGAGTTAAAATGGAACAACGTACAGACAGACTGACAAAAATTCCAAGGATGCAAGTTTTGCAAGACATTTAATTTTTTTTAATGCTCTATGTACAGACACGACTTTTTACTACTTTATTATTAGCATATACGTACTAGATGTGTCACTGTCTTATATCGATGTAGGTTTGTGACCATAGAGATTACATTTGCCTTTTATCTAAAATGTAACTTTAACCTCCGGCATATTTATTTCTTTTTCAGGATGTTTATGTTTAAAATCGCGGGTGTTTTTTTTTAATGTTGATAAAGATAGATAGGTTATAATATTTTCAACAGAAATCTACGCAAAACAGAGACTCATTGCCAAGTACATTTCAAATTCATTTTGAACGCTCCCTGTTGCTTTTAATCTGTTATTTTACGAGTGTGACCATATCAAATTTAAAGAGCATGTTCTTTCCTAACTCCTCATTTCTGAGCACGCAAATTTTGACCATAAACAATAGGACGGTTTACCGCGGAGCGTGTCGCAATAGTCGGTCTGTACCGCGCGTTACGACAGAACTATTGAACCTAAGCAAATTCCTCCACTGAGAACCGCAACTCAGCCATTGTCGGAAAGTGGATAATGGTTTATCTGCCATGTAATTTAATTTGCAGAAAAAATAATATGTATTTTACCAGAGTGTGACTTTTAGTCTGATGGACTGATGGATGTAGAGCGAGAACGTTACAAGTTATGTGACGATGAAATCTCAATTACAGTTTTTTTAGATAATGTTTAGATGAAAGATGATGTCTCCGAATATTATATAATTTACAGCGAAATCCATCGCTTTGGATACTCTAAATATTATTAAGAACATTACAAACTAGAAAAAAGCATTTGAAACATGCATCCGTAAGTAGTACTGAGTAGAAAGGATGATACCATAATTGCCACTTATTTAAGGCACGTGTTCCCGCGTCATCCGAAAATTACTCCCATTGATGAAGTTATTTCTCTTAAATGGCTTACTTAAAAATTATGAAAATATACATGTCATTATTTAAAGTATAAGAAATAATCTAATTGCAGGAAATTATTCTCGCCTAAAAGAAACACCTTGAAAATATTTCCCAAAGTCAAGCTATTTTTGGAATAAAATTGTCTATTTCTTGGAAACCGCTAATGTTATTTGTATGGTTCTTGCACTAAAATACAAAAAAGTATAGCTTATAAAACTTATTGCAGGAAATTTAAAAATGTTGATTAACAGCAGAGTTAATAAATAAAAACTAGATATTTTGAGAGCGCGTGGCGTCAACGTTGCCGTAAACGGCAAGTTTCGGAGCAGTCGATTACAAAATCAAAGGCAAGGTTTTAACGTTAATTTAGATTTTGTTTAGAATATTTCAAGGTTATTGAAGGCTACAAGGGCCTTAAATATCGAGATGTAAATAAATCGGAGAGAGCAAAACTTTTTACAGTGCGAGAACGCTTTTTGGCGTGTGGATTCAGGTTTCTTTTGGTCACGTTTTGCATACTATACAATATAACCTACAAACTGGAAATTTGGAAGTAAGGTTCCGTATGGCAAATAACCGCCCACTAAGGAAGGATTTTAGGTAATTCAAAATATAAAGGTATGATACAGAGTGTTAAAGTATATATCCAACCGACGAAGAGCCTATCGCATTGTACCGTGTATCTGTTTTTACCTGTCAATGTAATGGTTTCTGAATTAGAGTGGTGATCAATTGTAAGATTAAGATTAATATTTCTACAAAAGGGCTCGACTCTATTCACGGTCAAGATCGTCATTAAAACACTTAAACATAAGCATGAATTAGTTTCGCTAAAATTAAAAATCGTGACCATCGAATTATGTTGTACATTTTAATGCACTAAAAATGAAAGGTACAATATCCGTCAAAGTTATTAAGGTCACCTGCTCTAGACTCTAGAGATGTTCTAGTTACAACTATTCGTAAGGTAAATGGTGTAATTAACGACGGGCGGCTCAATAAAGTAACTACTTATTACAACGTACATAATTATTTTAAATTTGAATGTTATTTTGTTTACGTATATACAGTACGCGACACGGCGGGAGTGCGGGCAAGTACATACATGTCGGTATGAAACGGCCCGCACTCCCGTCTGTCGCTAAATATACATACCGTGACGACGTTTAAGGTAACTCTCATTATTAAAACCAAATTCATTCTGAAGACTCCATAAGTGTTCAGGACCAAGGTTCAATAACCCTTTGTGTGCAATACGCAAAGTTTACAGTGATATGTGATGAAAAATACAAATTCTGGTAAATTAAGAGTCAATAAATGTATAATTCTGATATAGTTGATGCTTGTGATTGTTGGCACTTGGTGGAAATTAATACACATTATGTTTATTTATAACTCATGTACTTATCCACAATATACTTATATTAAATATTATATTCAGCATTCTCAAGGGCTTTACTACAATACTTATTTAATTACAAATCTATGAATAAAAATACGTTCAATAAAATAACAATATTATCGAGTTGGGTATAATATTTAATATAAGTATATTGTGGATAAGTACATGAGTTATAAATGAACATGTATAATTCTGATGTTTTTGCAATTTTAGCCAGCAAAATAATTAAATCTGAATGAAAGATTTAACTCTTTGCAGTTGACACTGTGATTGTTCGTAAACGAGGTGTGAAAGATTGACAGCTACAAATAAAATATGTAAATGTAATAACTTAACTGTCAATAGTCTATGTTTAACATTTAACATTTATTTAACACTAGCTTTTGCCCGCGGCTCCGCCCGCGTGTTATTCGGTTTAACGACATGCTTTTTTTCCGGGATAAAAAGTAACCTATGTGTTAAGTTGGGGTATAAGCTATAGCCATTCTAAATTTCATCCAAATCCGTCCAGCCGTTTTATGTCATTAGACATCTGATTTTTCAATGATATTGATCTATCCTACAGGAACCATGCATTTTTCCGGTAATACTAGTAGGATTATAAAAGTCTTTCCTAAGATAGTAAATCAGGCGCTGGAAGTTTTAGATCGCTCGCATGAAAATGTTAACCGCATTACGATCCCGTAATGGGACTGTGTTTACGCCATTAAAGCGCGCTTTTTCGCGAAAAAGCTGTTTCCGCCATCATACGATGACATACATTCTCACATTTGTATCTGGGATACAATAGATAAATAGAGATTAAAATATATTATAATAATTTCTTATTTTGAAGAAAACATAGGTTATTTAAACTTTTTAATACACAAACATTCATATTAATAGAAGTAATAATTATTTATCTTTTTATTACTTTCGTGAGCTTAAGCTAAAATATTTTTTTTTAAATAATTTTAGCAGAAGTTATATTAAAATTAGAAGGTTATGGTTTATGAAAAAAAAAATGGTTTATTACGACTTTATTTTTTTTACAAGAAGTTTGCATAAAATAAAAATTTTATTGATGGATAGAAAGTAAATAGATCACATACTTACTTACTAGATAAATACTATGGAGACTCCGTATGGTGCGATCCTTACATTTTTTTAATTGTTTCCGCATTCAATGAGTTGGATGCTTTAGACTCTTTTTAGTAGGTATATGAAAATTAAGTTCCTTAATGTAACAAAAATTTATAGTTAAACTTTAAAACAAAGTCAGTTCAATTACAAAATCATTAAGTAACTCTCGATGTCAGTCAACAACTCAGTAGAGCAGTGGCTACCAAACTTACTTGAATCGCGACTTACTTAAGTAATAAAAGGTGAGATTCAGGACCCGCTAATAGACATACCCTCGATGTCACAATTGAAAATTTCAAGTTAAGTAGTGTTTAACATTAAAATGCAGCGCTGTGATTGGCTGATTCTTCCTAGCGAAATTTTCTTAATTCAGGAACTGACCCAATGATTTAGTTAAGAAAATGGTGACGGATATTAATTGTTTAATTAACATAAACATTGAGTAAATTTAAAGTTACATGTTTTATTGTTCATTCGTTATTTCAAACTGAAACGAGTAATTTTTGTGTGAAGATTGTGCTTGTTTCTATTTTTCATAACTTTTAAACGACCCACTAAATATCTGCTTGCGTCCACAAGGGTCACGACCCATACTTTGGAAAACGCTGCACTAGAGCCAATTGCTGAAATATTGCATGTAAATATTACCCTGGGAAAATGACGTTAGATGTTGGAAATTTCTAAAGGAAATATATTTTTTTATTATTCATGATCACAAACACAAACAGTAAATTATGTACATAACACTTACAATAAAAACTATTTAAAAATATTATCTCTAATGAAATAATAAGCCGCTGACTACGCAAAATTGTATGTAAGTGTGTAAGTGTGTACGTACATAATGTACACGCTATATGTATGTATATTATTATCTATATCTATTGTTTATGCAAAGATTCATGTATGTAATAGAATGTAGTTATGCTGTTTATGTATATGTAGGGATAAATATATATATATATATATATATATATATATATGTATATATGTATTAAAATTTTAATTTAATAGTGTGATGCGTAGTTTTGTGTACACGTATGTCTACTTATTAATTTATTATGATTTTTTTTATTTATCAGAGGGGTTTGCTGGAAGAAATCTCTACTTAGAGATAAGCTCGCCTGTGTACATCCTATTTCTAACCTCAATTGTAATTATATTTATAAGTACAATAAAGTATAAAGTATAAAGTATAAAATTGAAATTAAAACTTCTCTGAAAAACACAAAAGTACCTATGCACATACCTTAACTTCAAAGTCTCCAAAGGACACAAATAAAAGCAGCACACAATCACCAGAAAGTTAAAGTTTTCATTCAAATACTGTTATCAAATATCGATCGTGTCTTTGTTCCGCTAGATGTCGTTGTGCGTGCGTGCTTCCCGCGCGGTAGTTAGACGCACACTGCCCGGCGCATCCACTCTTGCGCACAAAAGCTGCAGTGTAAATTTTCGGGGTCAAAAGCGTTGGGAAAGGCAATATTTTTATGGAAAAAACTGTATCGCAATGGAAATGGATCAGCATAGTGTTGCATGTTGTATGGAAGACATAGAACCTCGCGTGGCGGCTTGCTGCAACGGGGACCTAGAAAGACATTGCGCTAGTGGTTCTTAGAAAAACGTTGTGTCATTATAAGATATGTATGTGTATTTTTTGTTATCGTTTTGGATACTCTATGTTTTCCTCTTGTTTTTCCTTCTTGTTTGGGCATATAGAGAGGATGAATGAAAGTAGAGTGACGAAAGATAAAGCTCGACCGGGCCGCCCTAGAAGGACGTATGCCGACCAAATAGGCGATATACTGAACAAGGGCAAAGTAAAAAGTACCCGGAATAGAAGAGCCTGTATGACTAGATTGATGGATGTAGAAGAAGCAGAAGAGGTATGTCAGGATCGTAGCAGATGGAAATCTGTAGGCTCTGCCTACCCCTCTGGGAAAAGGCGTGAGTATATGTATATATAAGGTGACTTTAATTTATGCAGCCAAATTCTTACTAAAGACTCAGTAAGTGCTCAATAACAAGGTTCGATGACCCTTTTTGTGAAATTCGTAATTTAGTCTTTTCGTGTTCCTTACAAACGCGAGCCCAGCCCCGAGTCAATTACTATGAGACGACAAGAATTTATTTTGTGAAATCACCAAAAGTGTTATTGATCCGTGTTACTGATCACTTACCAAGCCTCCAGTATGAGTTTGGCTATATAAATTAAAGTCACCTTATATGAATGTATGTGTATTATTTTTCCTTCTCTGTGTTAACTTTCATGGCTGTATGTTTCGAAGAATTCAGTGAAGAGAAGAGCACCGAAGTTCGATGAATGATGGATGTTGGTAATACGTAGTGTCCGCAGGGTGGCTTTTCTAAATGACCAAAAGCTTTATTCTATTTAAAAATAGGTTAAGTCCACTAAAGTGCGCGCCAGATAAGTCTGCGCGTGGCCAACATCATAAACCGCAGGCCGCCATGTTGTTGTTATGTCAGGTGTACCTAGTGAGTGTATAGAATGTCTATCATGTTTATTAGTTTTCAGTGGTCAAGTTTGGTAATCATCATGCCAAAGGTCAAGTCGTAAAACGTTAGTAACGCCACCAGTCGCACGCAGACTTATCTGGCGCGCACTTTAGTCCTGAGATCGTATATATTTTCATGTAATTTATTTGTCAAACATATTTGCCGCCCCCATGCATGCCAATATCTCGAAAATAATTGTGTTTTAAACGCCTTTCCCGTAGAAGAAATAAAAAAACCGGCCAAGTGCGAGTCGGACTCGCACACGAAGGGTTCTGTACCATTATCTATAAAAACGGCAAAAAATCATGTCTGTTGTATGGGAGCCCACCTTCAATAATAATTTTATTTTAATTTAATTATTTATTTTTAAAGTGAATATATAACTAAATATTCTGTGAATATTTCAAGCGTTGCCGAGCAAAAAAATCACTTAGTATTGGAGCCCCCCTTAATATTTATTTTATTCTGTTTTTTAGTATTTGTTGTTATAGCAGTAACAGAAATACATTATCTGTGAAAATTTCAACTGTCTTACTATCACGGTTCATGAGATACAGCCTGGTGACAGACGGACGGACAGCGGAGTCTTAGTAATAGGGTCCCGTTGGTTATCCTTTGGGTACGGAACCCTAAAAAGGCTTCTTTTTTGAAAAAGTTGGTTTTCTCTAGAAATGCTTTTATACTCGTACAACTGAAAAAATTTAATACGCAAAATCTCGCAGACACATTATTTCCATTAACTAACTACCTACCAGGTACCTTCCTTTGTTGCTTATACTTATTCTAAGCGTAAGCATTCAATAATAAATAAGTTGATCAACTTATATAAGGTGACTTTAAGTTATACAGCCAAACTCACACTGGAGGCTTGGTAAGTGATCAGTAACATGAATCGATAAGACTTATTGCTAATATTTCAAAATAAAATGATGACGTCCCATAGTAATTGACTCGGGGCTGGGCTTGCGTTTGTAAGGAACACGATAAGAATAATTTACGAATTTCACAAAAAAGGTCATCAAACCTTGTTACTGAGCACTTACTGAGTCTTCAATAAGAATTTGGCTGCATAAATTAAAGTCAACATATACAACGTGAAATTTAAGTAATTTTGTTGACGAAAACTGGTGATAGTACTCGTCCATATAAATTAACTTTTATTGAAGCCAACCCTGAAATCGTGAAAAAAAAACAGCTCTTTCATAGATTTGGGTCGAGTAGATATTTAACTTTTGTATGGAACAGCTGATATTTTTTCACGATTTCAGGGTTGGCTCCATAGTAAAAGTTGTTCATATGGACGAGTACTATCACCAGTTTTCGTTAACAAAATGACTTAAATTTCACGTTGTATATCTACACGTACATCATGCATGTTAATTTTAATGTATTCACCCAAATTCATATTGGAGACTCGGTAAGTGATAAGAAGCGAAATCTAACATATAGGTTTTTGGGTCGACGTCTGTATTATAGTAGTATAGGATAGGAATACAGAGTTAGCGTAGGTGTTTTGTTGAACACGCCAGCGGAAGTTTAAAGACAATGCAGATGTCAATAGATAACCAGAGAGATGGGATCAGACGCACACTGTATGTGTGTTTGTGTGTGCAAAACACCGTATTAAATAGAACGATGCATTACATAAAACATAGTCTACGAGACAACAATATAAGAAAGTTTCTGTCATCTGCAAAAGAAAAGAATACGATTCAACACAATAGAACGACTTCATTTTTGTGGAACCTGGATGTGATAATAAACACTAAAATAATTTAAAACTTCACAGATTTAATACATGAGTACAGGAGGGGACGTCAGAGTTGATACACCCACGTCTCGCATCCCAGCGTGTTGAGTGATGACTTCTACCGCCGTACTTCAGACAAAATAAAAACCCACAGTTCAACGTGCCTTCCGAAGCACAAAGCTGAAAAGTCAAATCCCTATATTCAATACTCAATTGTAAGCATAATGTTCAGTATATAGATGTTTAACAATAAATTTCAGATCATTATGCACCCTGTTGGGCACTCCATCCATCCACCAGCCTGTTTCGTCCACTGCTGGACATAGGCCTTTCCAGGATTTTGCCACTCTTGGCGGTCCTCGCACACGCTGGGCAGGCGGGTTGGTGAGCAAAAAGTTGGGCACTGCAATTTATTTATTTATATATTCAGGATGACAATTGTGCAATAAAAGGCGGCTTATTTCGATACTGTGTAAATATTACAAGTTATGTTTGGTTATATAATATAGTAATGGTAGATATAAATAAACGAAATTATTATTTTATAAAAGACTATTATCGTTCAAATATTCTTGGATAGTGTAGTAACATTTAGCAATTAATAAATCTCTTAGGTGTTGTACAAACTAGGCAGCTGTTTTGGTATTTTTTAAACTTTTAGGTAATTTGTTGGATATGAATTGACATCACATAAATGTTTGAGGATTGTAATTTGAGACGCATTGGTGGTAGAAGTAGTTTACTATTAGCAAGCAATGAATATTTCGTACATACTCGTATGTCGTGACCAGATCATAGAATTGAACATTTCATGAAATAGTTGACCATTTTATGAAATGAACGCATATCATGAAATAGTCAACTGTCACAGACCAGAGATGCAATTGTGTAAGCCGATGGTATACAAATTGATTGTCATATGGCTATTCGGCTAAGCAAATTAGCCCGTTTGACAATTGGAATCGTACATTTTTGACTGTCAAATGAATACAATCGTCTTGTTTTGTTGTTGACAACCAAAAACGTACGATTTCAATTGTCAAATGGGCTTATTTGCTTTGCCGAATAGCCATATGACAATCGAATTTGAAAACGATTGGCTTACACAATTGCACCTCAGATCATTAAATGTTCAACGTTTAACGATTTGGTCAGCGACGTTTGACTATTTCATGAAATGCGATCATTTATCAATGGTTGACTATTTCATGAAATGTTCGACGTCGCCTCGCCCCGCTCCGCTTCGCTCGGCTCCTGAATTTATATTCTCAAGTAACCTAACACGCTCTTCCTCGCTTCGCTCGTCGTCGCACCTACGTTAGCCTAGGAAAAACTAGTTTGTCCTAAAAATAAAAGTAGCACAAACAATAACAATGTTTTGACCAGATTATGAAATGGTTTTGTGTTGGTTGATTATATCGTCAAACGATCTCTATTCATTGATTTGGTCAATCCATATCATGAAATGGTCAACAAACAATGTAATATTTCATGAAATGTCACGACACATACGTTTTCCCTTTTTTGTAGAATTCCTGGTTGTTTCGAAATAATTTACATATTTCTATGGAATTTGGACCTATATTTGAATTATAAATTATAAATGATTATATATTATTGGAATTATAAAGTCGAGTACTCGGAACACTGGACCGCAGAGGCAGTGAATTAGATAAAAGGTAAAATATTTTCGGTACAACTTTTCGATTGCCATACGAGATACAAACGTCGTCGTAAAAGATGATGTTATTGTTGCTGCATATAAAAGACATCAACGGGCTTGAAGGACTTTCTTTTCTTTTGACCCACGTGGGTATATCAATCATAATCAAAAACGGGGACACAACATAAAAAATCAGGTCTTAAAAAAATTAAAATCTATTTGTTTGATGCATGCACATGAGTGAGAACTTTATTGAACAAAAAAAAGTAACCTAATTTTAAAAACAAAAATACTTATTATGTAAACATAAAACCTATCTAAGAAATTAAATCTTAAATAAATCTAAATTACTAATATCAAATGTTTAATACTAAATTAAAATTATTCTCTAAACCGTTGCCGTCGCGTAGGGTGCCCAAGAGACTTAGCAGCATTACCAGCATTTATTTGATATATCCATACTTATTTAAAGTACATAAATAGCTTTCTAATTAAATCACTTCAACCTTAAACTCATTTATGCTGCATTGTACCTCAATTGTTTTTTTGCAACTTTATGCATCCTTTTCGGAATAAAAAAGTTATTAAAAATTTTGACGTCAGAATTATTTTCCGAAAAAGATAATATAATTCCACTTAGTAGGTTATATTGAGTTGTTACCTGATGATATCAATGAATTATTACTCCTATTGAGATCTAACATTATCTGTTGTTAAACTGTCTGAGTGGATGGTGGACTACGGCGGGTGCGTACGCGACTCCTAGCCGCGAACTTCGGCCGCGCGGTGACGAAACAACGTAACTCGTAAATCAACGAATTGCTCCAGATCGGTGATTAGATCAGTTTTATTGACTCATTCAGACAACTATCGAGAGTAGATTTTGGGCACTTTCACACGGAACGTAATAATTCGTTTATTACTTGCCGTTGTGTGGATGAAGTCTCAAGATGCGATATTTTCACGTATATTACACGGTTTCTTCCCCGTGTAGTTAGTGATGTAATCTGTCCATTTCTTTCTAATAGGATGATACAAACGATATTTACGATTAATAGTTATTACTCGCATGTTATTTTTTAATTAGTATCTATTAGTTTTATAAGTGTTTTAATCCACTAAAAAAGTAAGAGTTCATTTGGTATAGAACTTTTAATCTTTAGACCCGGGTTTGAATCATGTCAACTGAGTTTTTTGAAATTTATCTATATAGTATTTGTTCGTTTTTATGTTTATTAATAAACACACATCACATCACCCTAATATTATAAATGCGAAATTTTGTGTGTGTGTGTGTATGTTTGTTACTCTTTCACGCTGAAACGGCTCGACAGATTTGGATGAAATTTAGAATGGGTATAGCTTAACACATAGGCTACTTTTTATCCCGGAAAAAGCATGTCATTAAACCGAATAACACGCGGGCGGAGCCGCGGGCAAAAGCTAGTAAATAATAAATGGTAAAATACGCTATATTTCGACCCCTCAGTGGGGTCGTCATCAGGCGAATTGGTATTATTGATAGGGTATTTGTATGTTTGCATGTTACTGACACTGAAGAAAAACACTGCATGTCATAAAACTAAATTAAAAGTAACCAAAGGCCCTCTGTTGCTTTATTTTTGACGTTAAAGAACAATAAAATATATATCTGTTAAAATATGTATTCAATGAGCTCTAGACAATATTACTCCACAAGCCAGGGTAAAAAAAAAAGGTTTTTTGGCTCCTTTTCATATATTAAATTGAAATTTTTGTTATGTGTTTCGGTTTTAGTTAAACGATCTACACAAAATTAAAAATTTTTGTCTGTGACGATTTGTGCTCTTTGGTTACGGAATCCTAAAAATTGAGATTAAACATTTGTTACTACGTCAAAGTTTAAGTTTTTTTTTTACTAAAAGGCATACGTGGACCCTACAAATTGTAGTAAGGAGTATCCGGTCATTTCAAGCAGATTGCAACGAACAGTATGTATTGAAATTAACACTTTACAATTAGTCATTATCACTTTACCAATTTCAAATCATGAATGTTAATAATTTGGCTAAGAGCGATTTGGCATTGGATTAGGTTTCATTTTTTTTGCTGCTTTTCACGGCTGAAGCATTAAAATTTATATAGATAGTTGGTATTACGTACTCGCTGTAAATGAACTCGTACCTTCAAATTAATACATAATCTACTGACCATACTAAACAGACTTCCTAAAGAAACGTTACCGCGGAAATTAATACATGTTTTTATTTTCTTACTTTACTTTTGAAATATGACTTTTGGTTTGTAGGTTCAGTCCTTTTTTATTTTCGCGGTTACGTTACTTTGGTAAAGTTGTTCAGTACAATCAGTTAATTATGTGGGTTCATCCAGTACGATCTGTGTTCAGGTGTTTTAGTATCGATATTGATAAAATCCTAAAATTCAGAAGAGATGATTCAGTATCGCTAATAGACCGCTTTCAACAATTCACCCGAAATTTTCTCACTGTTCCATAGAAAAGTGAGCTGATTAAACTACTTTGTACTGGAAAGTAAAAAATATATCTGAGCTAAGAAAATGTGTCATTGTGCTTAACACCTTCAAGCACATTACAGAAAATTGAAACTAATATAAAAAAAAACCGCTATAAACTCCAAACGGCGCAAATATGCCTCATTGGGAAGCTTTTATATGCTTAAAACGTTTGGGGTTGAAACTTTCAACCCGTGGCCCAGCGCCTACAAACTTGTAAAAATTTACCTCATAATTTAGTGGACACATCAGATTCCTCTGCCAACGTATAAGTTTGTCCATTCAAAGAGGAAGTGTGGCCAGCGTTCTGGGCACCATGCCGCAGGGTCAGTTTTGGAACAGATATATTTTACAAGTTATTTTTGATAAGATTAAGAGTATAATTGGTTGATAGGTAATTTTAATTTAGAATAATGTTTTTCTTTTCTAAATGTTATATAGCACAATATTATTTATTAAATACAAAGTTTATTGTAAAAAAATAAAATAGAAAATCTATTTAACGCGGATGAATCCGCGAACAGAAGTCAACATTTGTGTGTAAGTTAACTATAGTCTGTGTAAAAAGTGTTGAAATGAAAATGAAACATTAATGAACTTTATTGGACTTTAAACGTTCAAGTAGTATAATTTAGGTGATATATGTATGAAATAACAACGTGGTCAACTCGATTTAACAGATTTTGTACTTGTTTGTTTGGTGTAACCAGGCGAAAGAAAAATAGGTCCTTCAATTTTAATTTCAACAATTTTTTGACAGACTGCACAAAACCACTAAAAGGATTTTGATGCGCTTTTTACAGATGCCTATTACGTTTTCATGAACAACGTTCAGAGGTTTTTATCATGAGGCTGAGACTCAAGGAAGCTCAGCAGTAACCGTATCTGTGGAACAAGTCAGAGACACAGCTGCTGGTCGAGATGTAATGAAGTGCGGGGGGGAGGGGTGCGGCGAGTTGCCATTACCACTCGGCACTCGAGGGCTCGCTGCTCAGCACCCTTGCGTAACGCTCACACATGTGACGACCTGTTCCTCTGGTACCGTCGGCAGAAGACACTAAATGTTCAGAGGTTTTTATCATCACGCTGAGACTCAAGGAAGCTCAGCAGTAACCGTATCTGTGGAACAAGTCAGAGACACAGCTGCTGGTCGAGATGTAATGAAGTGCGGGGGGGAGGGGTGCGGCGAGTTGCCATTACCACTCGGCACTCGAGGGCTCGCTGCTCAGCACCCTTGTGTAACGCTCACACATGTGACGACCTGTTCCTCTGGTACCGTCGGCAGAAGACACTAAATGTTCAGAGGTTTTTATCATCACGCTGAGACTCAAGGAAGCTCAGCAGTAACCGTATCTGTGGAACAAGTCAGAGACACAGCTGCTGGTCGAGATGTAATGAAGTGCGGGGGGGAGGGGTGCGGCGAGTTGCCATTACCACTCGGCACTCGAGGGCTCGCTGCTCAGCACCCTTGCGTAACGCTCACACATGTGACGACCTGTTCCTCTGGTACCGTCGGCAGAAGACACTAAATGTTCAGAGGTTTTTATCATCACGCTGAGACTCAAGGAAGCTCAGCAGTAACCGTATCTGTGGAACAAGTCAGAGACACAGCTGCTGGTCGAGATGTAATGAAGTGCGGGGGGGAGGGGTGCGGCGAGTTGCCATTACCACTCGGCACTCGAGGGCTCGCTGCTCAGCACCCTTGTGTAACGCTCACACATGTGACGACCTGTTCCTCTGGTACCGTCGGCAGAAGACACTAAATGTTCAGAGGTTTTTATCATCACGCTGAGACTCAAGGAAGCTCAGCAGTAACCGTATCTGTGGAACAAGTCAGAGACACAGCTGCTGGTCGAGATGTAATGAAGTGCGGGGGGGAGGGGTGCGGCGAGTTGCCATTACCACTCGGCACTCGAGGGCTCGCTGCTCAGCACCCTTGCGTAACGCTCACACATGTGACGACCTGTTCCTCTGGTACCGTCGGCAGAAGACACTAAATGTTCAGAGGTTTTTATCATCACGCTGAGACTCAAGGAAGCTCAGCAGTAACCGTATCTGTGGAACAAGTCAGAGACACAGCTGCTGGTCGAGATGTAATGAAGTGCGGGGGGGAGGGGTGCGGCGAGTTGCCATTACCACTCGGCACTCGAGGGCTCGCTGCTCAGCACCCTTGCGTAACGCTCACACATGTGACGACCTGTTCCTCTGGTACCGTCGGCAGAAGACACTAAATGTTCAGAGGTTTTTATCATCACGCTGAGACTCAAGGAAGCTCAGCAGTAACCGTATCTGTGGAACAAGTCAGAGACACAGCTGCTGGTCGAGATGTAATGAAGTGCGGGGGGGAGGGGTGCGGCGAGTTGCCATTACCACTCGGCACTCGAGGGCTCGCTGCTCAGCACCCTTGCGTAACGCTCACACATGTGACGACCTGTTCCTCTGGTACCGTCGGCAGAAGACACTAAATGTTCAGAGGTTTTTATCATGAGGCTGAGACTCAAGGAAGCCCAGCAGTAACCGTATCTGTGGAACAAGTCAGAGACACAGCTGCTGGTCGAGATGTAATGAAGTGCGGGGGGGAGGGGTGCGGCGAGTTGCCATTACCACTCGGCACTCGAGGGCTCGCTGCTCAGCACCCTTGCGTAACGCTCACACATGTGACGACCTGTTCCTCTGGTACCGTCGGCAGAAGACACTAAATGTTCAGAGGTTTTTATCATGAGGCTGAGACTCAAGGAAGCCCAGCAGTAACCGTATCTGTGGAACAAGTCAGAGACACAGCTGCTGGTCGAGATGTAATGAAGTGCGGGGGGGAGGGGTGCGGCGAGTTGCCATTACCACTCGGCACTCGAGGGCTCGCTGCTCAGCACCCTTGCGTAACGCTCACACATGTGACGACCTGTTCCTCTGGTACCGTCGGCAGAAGACACTAAATGTTCAGAGGTTTTTATCATGAGGCTGAGACTCAAGGAAGCCCAGCAGTAACCGTATCTGTGGAACAAGTCAGAGACACAGCTGCTGGTCGAGATGTAATGAAGTGCGGGGGGGAGGGGTGCGGCGAGTTGCCATTACCACTCGGCACTCGAGGGCTCGCTGCTCAGCACCCTTGCGTAACGCTCACACATGTGACGACCTGTTCCTCTGGTACCGTCGGCAGAAGACACTAAATGTTCAGAGGTTTTTATCATGAGGCTGAGACTCAAGGAAGCCCAGCAGTAACCGTATCTGTGGAACAAGTCAGAGACACAGCTGCTGGTCGAGATGTAATGAAGTGCGGGGGGGAGGGGTGCGGCGAGTTGCCATTACCACTCGGCACTCGAGGGCTCGCTGCTCAGCACCCTTGCGTAACGCTCACACATGTGACGACCTGTTCCTCTGGTACCGTCGGCAGAAGACACTAAATGTTCAGAGGTTTTTATCATGAGGCTGAGACTCAAGGAAGCTCAGCAGTAACCGTATCTGTGGAACAAGTCAGAGACACAGCTGCTGGTCGAGATGTAATGAAGTGCGGGGGGGAGGGGTGCGGCGAGTTGCCATTACCACTCGGCACTCGAGGGCTCGCTGCTCAGCACCCTTGCGTAACGCTCACACATGTGACGACCTGTTCCTCTGGTACCGTCGGCAGAAGACACTAAATGTTCAGAGGTTTTTATCATGAGGCTGAGACTCAAGGAAGCTCAGCAGTAACCGTATCTGTGGAACAAGTCAGAGACACAGCTGCTGGTCGAGATGTAATGAAGTGCGGGGGGGAGGGGTGCGGCGAGTTGCCATTACCACTCGGCACTCGAGGGCTCGCTGCTCAGCACCCTTGTGTAACGCTCACACATGTGACGACCTGTTCCTCTGGTACCGTCGGCAGAAGACACTAAACGTTCAGAGGTTTTTATCATCACGCTGAGACTCAAGGAAGCTCAGCAGTAACCGTATCTGTGGAACAAGTCAGAGACACAGCTGCTGGTCGAGATGTAATGAAGTGCGGGGGGGAGGGGTGCGGCGAGTTGCCATTACCACTCGGCACTCGAGGGCTCGCTGCTCAGCACCCTTGCGTAACGCTCACACATGTGACGACCTGTTCCTCTGGTACCGTCGGCAGAAGACACTAAATGTTCAGAGGTTTTTATCATGAGGCTGAGACTCAAGGAAGCTCAGCAGTAACCGTATCTGTGGAACAAGTCAGAGACACAGCTGCTGGTCGAGATGTAATGAAGTGCGGGGGGGAGGGGTGCGGCGAGTTGCCATTACCACTCGGCACTCGAGGGCTCGCTGCTCAGCACCCTTGCGTAACGCTCACACATGTGACGACCTGTTCCTCTGGTACCGTCGGCAGAAGACACTAAATGTTCAGAGGTTTTTATCATGAGGCTGAGACTCAAGGAAGCCCAGCAGTAACCGTATCTGTGGAACAAGTCAGAGACACAGCTGCTGGTCGAGATGTAATGAAGTGCGGGGGGGAGGGGTGCGGCGAGTTGCCATTACCACTCGGCACTCGAGGGCTCGCTGCTCAGCACCCTTGCGTAACGCTCACACATGTGACGACCTGTTCCTCTGGTACCGTCGGCAGAAGACACTAAATGTTCAGAGGTTTTTATCATGAGGCTGAGACTCAAGGAAGCCCAGCAGTAACCGTATCTGTGGAACAAGTCAGAGACACAGCTGCTGGTCGAGATGTAATGAAGTGCGGGGGGGAGGGGTGCGGCGAGTTGCCATTACCACTCGGCACTCGAGGGCTCGCTGCTCAGCACCCTTGCGTAACGCTCACACATGTGACGACCTGTTCCTCTGGTACCGTCGGCAGAAGACACTAAACGTTCAGAGGTTTTTATCATGAGGCTGAGACTCAAGGAAGCTCAGCAGTAACCGTATCTGTGGAACAAGTCAGAGACACAGCTGCTGGTCGAGATGTAATGAAGTGCGGGGGGGAGGGGTGCGGCGAGTTGCCATTACCACTCGGCACTCGAGGGCTCGCTGCTCAGCACCCTTGCGTAACGCTCACACATGTGACGACCTGTTCCTCTGGTACCGTCGGCAGAAGACACTAAACGTTCAGAGGTTTTTATCATGAGGCTGAGACTCAAGGAAGCTCAGCAGTAACCGTATCTGTGGAACAAGTCAGAGACACAGCTGCTGGTCGAGATGTAATGAAGTGCGGGGGGGAGGGGTGCGGCGAGTTGCCATTACCACTCGGCACTCGAGGGCTCGCTGCTCAGCACCCTTGCGTAACGCTCACACATGTGACGACCTGTTCCTCTGGTACCGTCGGCAGAAGACACTAAACGTTCAGAGGTTTTTATCATGAGGCTGAGACTCAAGGAAGCTCAGCAGTAACCGTATCTGTGGAACAAGTCAGAGACACAGCTGCTGGTCGAGATGTAATGAAGTGCGGGGGGGAGGGGTGCGGCGAGTTGCCATTACCACTCGGCACTCGAGGGCTCGCTGCTCAGCACCCTTGCGTAACGCTCACACATGTGACGACCTGTTCCTCTGGTACCGTCGGCAGAAGACACTAAACGTTCAGAGGTTTTTATCATCACGCTGAGACTCAAGGAAGCTCAGCAGTAACCGTATCTGTGGAACAAGTCAGAGACACAGCTGCTGGTCGAGATGTAATGAAGTGCGGGGGGGAGGGGTGCGGCGAGTTGCCATTACCACTCGGCACTCGAGGGCTCGCTGCTCAGCACCCTTGCGTAACGCTCACACATGTGACGACCTGTTCCTCTGGTACCGTCGGCAGAAGACACTAAACGTTCAGAGGTTTTTATCATGAGGCTGAGACTCAAGGAAGCTCAGCAGTAACCGTATCTGTGGAACAAGTCAGAGACACAGCTGCTGGTCGAGATGTAATGAAGTGCGGGGGGGAGGGGTGCGGCGAGTTGCCATTACCACTCGGCACTCGAGGGCTCGCTGCTCAGCACCCTTGCGTAACGCTCACACATGTGACGACCTGTTCCTCTGGTACCGTCGGCAGAAGACACTAAACGTTCAGAGGTTTTTATCATCACGCTGAGACTCAAGGAAGCTCAGCAGTAACCGTATCTGTGGAACAAGTCAGAGACACAGCTGCTGGTCGAGATGTAATGAAGTGCGGGGGGGAGGGGTGCGGCGAGTTGCCATTACCACTCGGCACTCGAGGGCTCGCTGCTCAGCACCCTTGCGTAACGCTCACACATGTGACGACCTGTTCCTCTGGTACCGTCGGCAGAAGACACTAAACGTTCAGAGGTTTTTATCATCACGCTGAGACTCAAGGAAGCTCAGCAGTAACCGTATCTGTGGAACAAGTCAGAGACACAGCTGCTGGTCGAGATGTAATGAAGTGCGGGGGGGAGGGGTGCGGCGAGTTGCCATTACCACTCGGCACTCGAGGGCTCGCTGCTCAGCACCCTTGCGTAACGCTCACACATGTGACGACCTGTTCCTCTGGTACCGTCGGCAGAAGACACTAAACGTTCAGAGGTTTTTATCATGAGGCTGAGACTCAAGGAAGCTCAGCAGTAACCGTATCTGTGGAACAAGTCAGAGACACAGCTGCTGGTCGAGATGTAATGAAGTGCGGGGGGGAGGGGTGCGGCGAGTTGCCATTACCACTCGGCACTCGAGGGCTCGCTGCTCAGCACCCTTGCGTAACGCTCACACATGTGACGACCTGTTCCTCTGGTACCGTCGGCAGAAGACACTAAACGTTCAGAGGTTTTTATCATCACGCTGAGACTCAAGGAAGCTCAGCAGTAACCGTATCTGTGGAACAAGTCAGAGACACAGCTGCTGGTCGAGATGTAATGAAGTGCGGGGGGGAGGGGTGCGGCGAGTTGCCATTACCACTCGGCACTCGAGGGCTCGCTGCTCAGCACCCTTGCGTAACGCTCACACATGTGACGACCTGTTCCTCTGGTACCGTCGGCAGAAGACACTAAACGTTCAGAGGTTTTTATCATGAGGCTGAGACTCAAGGAAGCTCAGCAGTAACCGTATCTGTGGAACAAGTCAGAGACACAGCTGCTGGTCGAGATGTAATGAAGTGCGGGGGGGAGGGGTGCGGCGAGTTGCCATTACCACTCGGCACTCGAGGGCTCGCTGCTCAGCACCCTTGCGTAACGCTCACACATGTGACGACCTGTTCCTCTGGTACCGTCGGCAGAAGACACTAAACGTTCAGAGGTTTTTATCATGAGGCTGAGACTCAAGGAAGCTCAGCAGTAACCGTATCTGTGGAACAAGTCAGAGACACAGCTGCTGGTCGAGATGTAATGAAGTGCGGGGGGGAGGGGTGCGGCGAGTTGCCATTACCACTCGGCACTCGAGGGCTCGCTGCTCAGCACCCTTGCGTAACGCTCACACATGTGACGACCTGTTCCTCTGGTACCGTCGGCAGAAGACACTAAACGTTCAGAGGTTTTTATCATGAGGCTGAGACTCAAGGAAGCTCAGCAGTAACCGTATCTGTGGAACAAGTCAGAGACACAGCTGCTGGTCGAGATGTAATGAAGTGCGGGGGGGAGGGGTGCGGCGAGTTGCCATTACCACTCGGCACTCGAGGGCTCGCTGCTCAGCACCCTTGCGTAACGCTCACACATGTGACGACCTGTTCCTCTGGTACCGTCGGCAGAAGACACTAAACGTTCAGAGGTTTTTATCATCACGCTGAGACTCAAGGAAGCTCAGCAGTAACCGTATCTGTGGAACAAGTCAGAGACACAGCTGCTGGTCGAGATGTAATGAAGTGCGGGGGGGAGGGGTGCGGCGAGTTGCCATTACCACTCGGCACTCGAGGGCTCGCTGCTCAGCACCCTTGCGTAACGCTCACACATGTGACGACCTGTTCCTCTGGTACCGTCGGCAGAAGACACTAAACGTTCAGAGGTTTTTATCATGAGGCTGAGACTCAAGGAAGCTCAGCAGTAACCGTATCTGTGGAACAAGTCAGAGACACAGCTGCTGGTCGAGATGTAATGAAGTGCGGGGGGGAGGGGTGCGGCGAGTTGCCATTACCACTCGGCACTCGAGGGCTCGCTGCTCAGCACCCTTGCGTAACGCTCACACATGTGACGACCTGTTCCTCTGGTACCGTCGGCAGAAGACACTAAACGTTCAGAGGTTTTTATCATGAGGCTGAGACTCAAGGAAGCTCAGCAGTAACCGTATCTGTGGAACAAGTCAGAGACACAGCTGCTGGTCGAGATGTAATGAAGTGCGGGGGGGAGGGGTGCGGCGAGTTGCCATTACCACTCGGCACTCGAGGGCTCGCTGCTCAGCACCCTTGCGTAACGCTCACACATGTGACGACCTGTTCCTCTGGTACCGTCGGCAGAAGACACTAAATGTTCAGAGGTTTTTATCATGAGGCTGAGACTCAAGGAAGCCCAGCAGTAACCGTATCTGTGGAACAAGTCAGAGACACAGCTGCTGGTCGAGATGTAATGAAGTGCGGGGGGGAGGGGTGCGGCGAGTTGCCATTACCACTCGGCACTCGAGGGCTCGCTGCTCAGCACCCTTGCGTAACGCTCACACATGTGACGACCTGTTCCTCTGGTACCGTCGGCAGAAGACACTAAATGTTCAGAGGTTTTTATCATGAGGCTGAGACTCAAGGAAGCCCAGCAGTAACCGTATCTGTGGAACAAGTCAGAGACACAGCTGCTGGTCGAGATGTAATGAAGTGCGGGGGGGAGGGGTGCGGCGAGTTGCCATTACCACTCGGCACTCGAGGGCTCGCTGCTCAGCACCCTTGCGTAACGCTCACACATGTGACGACCTGTTCCTCTGGTACCGTCGGCAGAAGACACTAAATGTTCAGAGGTTTTTATCATGAGGCTGAGACTCAAGGAAGCCCAGCAGTAACCGTATCTGTGGAACAAGTCAGAGACACAGCTGCTGGTCGAGATGTAATGAAGTGCGGGGGGGAGGGGTGCGGCGAGTTGCCATTACCACTCGGCACTCGAGGGCTCGCTGCTCAGCACCCTTGCGTAACGCTCACACATGTGACGACCTGTTCCTCTGGTACCGTCGGCAGAAGACACTAAATGTTCAGAGGTTTTTATCATGAGGCTGAGACTCAAGGAAGCCCAGCAGTAACCGTATCTGTGGAACAAGTCAGAGACACAGCTGCTGGTCGAGATGTAATGAAGTGCGGGGGGGAGGGGTGCGGCGAGTTGCCATTACCACTCGGCACTCGAGGGCTCGCTGCTCAGCACCCTTGCGTAACGCTCACACATGTGACGACCTGTTCCTCTGGTACCGTCGGCAGAAGACACTAAATGTTCAGAGGTTTTTATCATGAGGCTGAGACTCAAGGAAGCTCAGCAGTAACCGTATCTGTGGAACAAGTCAGAGACACAGCTGCTGGTCGAGATGTAATGAAGTGCGGGGGGGAGGGGTGCGGCGAGTTGCCATTACCACTCGGCACTCGAGGGCTCGCTGCTCAGCACCCTTGCGTAACGCTCACACATGTGACGACCTGTTCCTCTGGTACCGTCGGCAGAAGACACTAAACGTTCAGAGGTTTTTATCATCACGCTGAGACTCAAGGAAGCTCAGCAGTAACCGTATCTGTGGAACAAGTCAGAGACACAGCTGCTGGTCGAGATGTAATGAAGTGCGGGGGGGAGGGGTGCGGCGAGTTGCCATTACCACTCGGCACTCGAGGGCTCGCTGCTCAGCACCCTTGCGTAACGCTCACACATGTGACGACCTGTTCCTCTGGTACCGTCGGCAGAAGACACTAAATGTTCAGAGGTTTTTATCATGAGGCTGAGACTCAAGGAAGCTCAGCAGTAACCGTATCTGTGGAACAAGTCAGAGACACAGCTGCTGGTCGAGATGTAATGAAGTGCGGGGGGGAGGGGTGCGGCGAGTTGCCATTACCACTCGGCACTCGAGGGCTCGCTGCTCAGCACCCTTGCGTAACGCTCACACATGTGACGACCTGTTCCTCTGGTACCGTCGGCAGAAGACACTAAACGTTCAGAGGTTTTTATCATCACGCTGAGACTCAAGGAAGCTCAGCAGTAACCGTATCTGTGGAACAAGTCAGAGACACAGCTGCTGGTCGAGATGTAATGAAGTGCGGGGGGGAGGGGTGCGGCGAGTTGCCATTACCACTCGGCACTCGAGGGCTCGCTGCTCAGCACCCTTGCGTAACGCTCACACATGTGACGACCTGTTCCTCTGGTACCGTCGGCAGAAGACACTAAACGTTCAGAGGTTTTTATCATGAGGCTGAGACTCAAGGAAGCTCAGCAGTAACCGTATCTGTGGAACAAGTCAGAGACACAGCTGCTGGTCGAGATGTAATGAAGTGCGGGGGGGAGGGGTGCGGCGAGTTGCCATTACCACTCGGCACTCGAGGGCTCGCTGCTCAGCACCCTTGCGTAACGCTCACACATGTGACGACCTGTTCCTCTGGTACCGTCGGCAGAAGACACTAAATGTTCAGAGGTTTTTATCATGAGGCTGAGACTCAAGGAAGCCCAGCAGTAACCGTATCTGTGGAACAAGTCAGAGACACAGCTGCTGGTCGAGATGTAATGAAGTGCGGGGGGGAGGGGTGCGGCGAGTTGCCATTACCACTCGGCACTCGAGGGCTCGCTGCTCAGCACCCTTGCGTAACGCTCACACATGTGACGACCTGTTCCTCTGGTACCGTCGGCAGAAGACACTAAACGTTCAGAGGTTTTTATCATGAGGCTGAGACTCAAGGAAGCTCAGCAGTAACCGTATCTGTGGAACAAGTCAGAGACACAGCTGCTGGTCGAGATGTAATGAAGTGCGGGGGGGAGGGGTGCGGCGAGTTGCCATTACCACTCGGCACTCGAGGGCTCGCTGCTCAGCACCCTTGCGTAACGCTCACACATGTGACGACCTGTTCCTCTGGTACCGTCGGCAGAAGACACTAAATGTTCAGAGGTTTTTATCATGAGGCTGAGACTCAAGGAAGCCCAGCAGTAACCGTATCTGTGGAACAAGTCAGAGACACAGCTGCTGGTCGAGATGTAATGAAGTGCGGGGGGGAGGGGTGCGGCGAGTTGCCATTACCACTCGGCACTCGAGGGCTCGCTGCTCAGCACCCTTGCGTAACGCTCACACATGTGACGACCTGTTCCTCTGGTACCGTCGGCAGAAGACACTAAACGTTCAGAGGTTTTTATCATGAGGCTGAGACTCAAGGAAGCTCAGCAGTAACCGTATCTGTGGAACAAGTCAGAGACACAGCTGCTGGTCGAGATGTAATGAAGTGCGGGGGGGAGGGGTGCGGCGAGTTGCCATTACCACTCGGCACTCGAGGGCTCGCTGCTCAGCACCCTTGCGTAACGCTCACACATGTGACGACCTGTTCCTCTGGTACCGTCGGCAGAAGACACTAAATGTTCAGAGGTTTTTATCATGAGGCTGAGACTCAAGGAAGCTCAGCAGTAACCGTATCTGTGGAACAAGTCAGAGACACAGCTGCTGGTCGAGATGTAATGAAGTGCGGGGGGGAGGGGTGCGGCGAGTTGCCATTACCACTCGGCACTCGAGGGCTCGCTGCTCAGCACCCTTGCGTAACGCTCACACATGTGACGACCTGTTCCTCTGGTACCGTCGGCAGAAGACACTAAACGTTCAGAGGTTTTTATCATCACGCTGAGACTCAAGGAAGCTCAGCAGTAACCGTATCTGTGGAACAAGTCAGAGACACAGCTGCTGGTCGAGATGTAATGAAGTGCGGGGGGGAGGGGTGCGGCGAGTTGCCATTACCACTCGGCACTCGAGGGCTCGCTGCTCAGCACCCTTGCGTAACGCTCACACATGTGACGACCTGTTCCTCTGGTACCGTCGGCAGAAGACACTAAATGTTCAGAGGTTTTTATCATGAGGCTGAGACTCAAGGAAGCTCAGCAGTAACCGTATCTGTGGAACAAGTCAGAGACACAGCTGCTGGTCGAGATGTAATGAAGTGCGGGGGGGAGGGGTGCGGCGAGTTGCCATTACCACTCGGCACTCGAGGGCTCGCTGCTCAGCACCCTTGCGTAACGCTCACACATGTGACGACCTGTTCCTCTGGTACCGTCGGCAGAAGACACTAAATGTTCAGAGGTTTTTATCATGAGGCTGAGACTCAAGGAAGCTCAGCAGTAACCGTATCTGTGGAACAAGTCAGAGACACAGCTGCTGGTCGAGATGTAATGAAGTGCGGGGGGGAGGGGTGCGGCGAGTTGCCATTACCACTCGGCACTCGAGGGCTCGCTGCTCAGCACCCTTGCGTAACGCTCACACATGTGACGACCTGTTCCTCTGGTACCGTCGGCAGAAGACACTAAATGTTTTATTGATTTATGATCATGATTTTCTTTTGGGTAAAAGGTGGTAGAACTAATGCTGGGCTCGACTGTGACTGTGACCATCTTACTCGCAAATTCACGAAGTTATTCGGGGGAGAGTAAGAGGCCAGCTCTCAGGCAAAAAAACCAGGCGGTCCACCATTGCCTGAGACCGATGGATGGCGGTATATCCATCCCCAATTGCCGGGCCTTATATAAATCAGGCTGGTGACGGGCAGCGGCGTCACTGGTGCAAATGTTTCGGCACCGCGCTCACCAACCCGCCTGCCCAGCGTGTGTGAGTATGGGCATTTCTTCCAGCAGGATCGCCAAGAGTGGCGAAATCCTGGAAAGGCCTATGTCCAGCAGTGGACGAAACAGGCTGATGGATGGATGGATGGATTTTTTTTTTCGTTATTTTCATACAAAATTGCGTGTTGAATCTTAATCTGAACTCAGATTGTTTCTATCAGCTCAACATTTTTGTAAAATCAACTTTAAAATATTGAAATTGTACGTTTTATTTAAATAATTCTGAAAAGATTTTGCAATAAACATAGTAAAGCTACATTTTTAAAACATTTAGTCAAGACATTATTGATTTGTAAGATTAGAGTATTGATTATAATATTGATTATTTACTAATTAATGAGATTGAAATATTATGTTAGTTAGTAGTAAAATTATGTTAGTGCATTATTTATGTATATAGTCCAACTTTACAAGCAGCGAAGATTCATGGTCACTCAAAGAATTCATTCCACTTCGTACAGCGCTTCCCAACGGTCGTGTGCGCCTGCGTGTATCGTTTTGCTTGAACCGGTATCACTCAACTGCATAGACTTACAAATCGGCAGAAAGGACATTGTGTTGTAGTATATATATATATATATATTAAACACTGTTCTCAAGATTAAGATGCCACTTCAACGCTCTCCTCAAAAGCTGGCTGGAAATGATGCAGGCTCCGCGAAGAACACTCCTACCTCAAACTCAAACGTAACCACTCGAAGGAAACTGAATCAAAATTCTGAAACAGAAGACGATCCGGCGTTGGATGAAGATCTGAAAAAAATGATCAATGTCAAGTTTAACAAAATACTTCAGGAGATTAGAGACATTAAGGAACAATACCATGCTATAGAAGCTTCGCTGAACTATCACACTGAAGAAAACAAAGAGCTTAAAAGTAAAGTTATGGAACTTGAAAAACAAAACAGAGATGACAGGATTAAGATTGAATCTCTGGAAAATCAAGTTGAAGAGATACAACGCTGGCAAGGCTCTACATCAATAGAGATTCGAAATATACCAAGAAAACCGAATGAAAGCCTGATTACACTCACCGAGACAATATTCCAAGCTCTAGACATTACACAAAAACCAGAAATTCGCAGCGCCCACCGCCTTCCTGGCAAAGCTACTGACTCTAAGCCTATAGTAGTGGAGCTAAACAGTCGATTCCAAAAGCAAACTGTCTTAGAAGAGTTCAAGAAGCACGTCAAGAAGACTAAGAACAAGCGTCTAACCTGTGATTCTATCGGATTCTCTGGTAACAACAATCCCGTATATATATCAGAGCTTCTGACACAGAAAGCGAAGAAAATATTCTTCCTTGCTCGACAATACTCTAAGGCTTACTCCTATAAACATTGCTGGTCATCTAACGGAAGAATCTACCTACGCAAAAACGATGGAGAACCATACATACTTGTAAAAAGTGAGACCCATCTGAGCGGCCTTGCTGAAAATGAAGTAGTAGCTACGGATGTGCAAAAGTCTCTGTGACTACCTCATGCATGTATTTTTGTGTCATTTATTGTAAGTTTTTTCCTATCAATAGTATTTTCTATGGCTCTATATATATATTTATTTGCATACATTAGTTATTCATATTTTATTTGTAAAACATATTCTTATTATCTATTATTTCTTACATGGATCTTAGGAAAACAATTTCCCTTTTACTTCTCAAAGATAATGTTTAGTTTCATGTTTTTGCCTGACTATTACAATAATTTGCACGTCTGTCTTAACGATGGTAGTATTAACACACTCATAGCGGTACTGTTACTCTCCATTGTCATAGTTCCAAAATATATTGTTGCTCTACTTGTCCGTCCTGATGACTTCTGTTGACCAATTAATTTATGATATTGATCAATTAAACACGCCAATGGCATATAGGAGTGAACCAGAGTCTTGCCATCTTCTTTTTCCAAAATCAAAAGCCCAACCTATTGTTGTCCTCAATCTAAATATAAGAAGTATTGGTGGAAACATAGACCAAATTCCTATACTCCTCCAAAGAATTTCCTGTGACGTTCACGTAATCATATTAACTGAATCCCGAATAGATAATTCTACTTTAATTCCACAGTTACCTACCTACAAATCTTTTAGAACCACTAAGTTCATCAACCAAAACAATGGAGTTGTCGTATACGTAAAAGATAACTTGGATAGCTCAGTTGAAGAGGTAAATATCCGAGATGGTGATTGCCTCACCATAAAATTTGGGCCTGATTTAATTATTGTAGGAGTTTACAGACCTCCTTGTTTTCATAACCCAAAAAATTTCATTAACTCATTAGACGACTTGCTAGCCAAACTTAAATCTTTTCAAACTATTGTCTTATTAGGTGATATGAACATAAACATAGTTCCTAATATTTCTGATGATTCTGCCTGCGAATATCTTAATATGAATGCTACACATGGTGTCTTTCCTACTCACTATTTACCGACTAGGCTCAAAAGCTGTCTTGATCATGTTTTCCTTAAAGGACCTAATACCTACTCTACAATTGTTTTAGATACAGCAATAACCGATCATGAACCAGTTCTACTTTATCTTTGTTTACGGAAAAATATTAAATCCACAACAAATACTAGAACTAGACTTAAAATTAATTATGAAAATCTAAATACTGACCTTGCAAACAACTCATTTGATAATGTCTACTCGGAAAATGATGCAAACAAAGCTGCAACGAACCTGGTCAAAGCAATCAAAACAGCAATTGATAATAATTCTCATCTAGTAAAAGTGTCTCGTTCTAGAAATAAATTAAAAAGTTGGATAACCCCTGGAATTTTAAAATCCATTAGAACTCGTGATCGTCTACATTTAAAACTAAAACGTAATCCTAGTGATGCTATTGCGGTGTTAAAATACAAAAAATATAGGAATATTTGCAATTATTTAATAAAACTCCTTAAAAGACAGTATCAAAAACAATTACTTGATAAAAGTTCTAATAATCCTAAGCAGATGTGGGATACTGTAAAGAAAATATGTGACCTAAACTCTACTTCAGAGATAGCAACACCACTTTTATCGTTAAAAAAAACGCACAAGGAGTCAATAGACTATACTAATCACTTTTTTGCCAATGTGGGTAAAAACCTAGCTAAACAAATATTAGATAAAATTGATGAGACTGAAAATGAGTTAGTCAATAAATGTAATGGTAATACAATTACTCCAGTTAACTCATTTTCCCTTTTGCCTACTGATGAGACCGAAGTTTCTTCATTGATTTCGTCTCTAGCCAATAAGTCGTCCTGTGGTTGGGACGGTATCTCTAGTATTGTTATCAAAAATTCAAAATCAATCCTAATTGCCCCACTTACATATGTTTTTAATCTCTGTATTACAAATGGTATTGTTCCAGACGTTTTTAAAAAGTCTATCATACACCCCATACATAAGGGTGGGGATGTTGACGGTGTCGGAAACTATAGGCCAATTTCATTACTATCCACAATCTCTAAATTATTTGAAAAAGTCATCAATAAACGCTTAACAAGTTACCTCGAACATAATAAATATCTTTCAAATAACCAATTTGGCTTTAGAAAACATAAATCTACCGAAGAAGCAGTCTCTGAACTCACTAACTCAATTATTGACAGACTTGATAAGCGTGATAGATGTGTTACTGTATTCCTGGACCTCGCCAAAGCTTTTGACACTGTGTCCATTCCCATCCTTTTACGTAAATTAAACCTTATGGGTATACGTGGAACACCGTTGGAGCTGTTTAAAAGCTATCTCAGTAACAGGATGCAAGCGGTTAAAATTGGATCTGATTATAGTGAATTTATACCGGTTAGCTTTGGTGTCCCACAGGGCAGTGTGTTGGGTCCTACCCTTTTTCTAGTGTATATAAACGACTTGTGCGAGCTGGAAATAAAAAACTGTCGAATTGTTACCTTCGCGGATGACACAGCCGTTATTTTTCATCACAACACATGGGAAGAGGTAGAAACCGTTGCTACCGCTGGCCTGTGCACCATAGCTGACTGGCTTAACTCTAACTTACTTACACTCAACGTTTCAAAATCTAAATATATAACATTTAGTATTAACAGTTCAACACAACCTTCTTCTGAACATTTTAAATTAAAAATTCACTTGTGCGGACAGTCTAGCCATATCGTATGTAATTGTGAACAAATGGAGAGGGTTTCTAATATACGATACTTAGGTATCATATTAGACATGCATCTATCATGGGCAGATCATATTAACTTAACCATGAAGCGAGTGCGTAAAACTGTCAAAATATTTAAAACTCTGCGATCTATAACTGACTTAAAATCATTAAAAACCATATACTTTGCCTTAACACATTCACTCTTAACATACTGTATTAGGGCGTGGGGTGGTGCCTCGAAAACTGTACTTATAAATCTTGAACGAGCCCAAAGATATGTGCTCAAAATTATGCTTAAAAAGCCTCGCCGATATCCCACTCAGAAACTATACAGTGAAGCCCAAATCCTTACAGTTCGACAGTCTTACATAAAATCTATTATCTTATATCAACATCGTCAACAACGTACAAATATTTCTGCCTCTAAACGTATCAAATACAAAAATTTTCACACTCCTTTAGTTCGTACTTGTTTTGCACAAAGGTGTATTTATTTTACTGGACCTTCTATTTACAATAAAATTAACAAAGAATTAAATATTATTAACCTTAACAAATTTCAATGTGTCCGAGTATTGCATAAATATCTAATTAAACTTGACTACAACAAAACTGAAGGCTTGTTTACAATATTAACATAACCTTTTGTCATCTCTGTGCAACGATAAGTCTATGGCCTATTCTTATCTTTCGTTACAACTAGCTGTCCAGTTTACGTAAGACTTGCCATAAGCGTAAATACCCGTGAAACCAGTGTCAAGCAATACTGGACGTTTAAATGTTCACTGCTTCTTAGCTAACTAACACCCGATAGTTTTTATTCAATTTCTATAACTACCTGCATTATATTTGTGTCTGTTATTTTATTTCATCTACTTTTTGGTCGTCGTTTGTCAATCTAACAAAGTATCCTAAAACTTATTATCTTATCGTGTACCCAATACATATACTATATCCTCACAGAAATATCAATTTAGTAATGTACTTATGTTAAGAAATTATGTCTATTTTATACTAGAATAATAATATACTTATGTAATATTTGTGTGTAGTTTATTTAACTATTTTAAAATTATTATCTATTAGTGTATACATTGAGCCATATTTTGTTTATTTTGTTTATTTTGTCTGTAGATAAAATCAATTTTCTTTGTGTGTAGAATACCTATGTCCGTGTAAAATATTTTAAGTACCCTCGAATTGGAAACACTGTTCCCCAAAGGACAATTATATTAGTTTGGGGTTCAGAGTCTTAGCAATATTTTTTTGTTAACTAATTGTTCAATAAAGAAATTTGATTTGATTTGATTTGATTTAAATGTATAGTACGCCTTTTCCACAAGTTGCTTCTTTATTGCTGAGATGAATTCCGCATCACTGGGAGAGTCCATAATTGATTGGTGCAAATGATTATACACACGCGGCCCTAGTACTTTTATAGATTTTCTCACCTTTGCGAGTCTACACGAGAATATAGCCAATTTTTCTATTTCTGGTGTCGTGTTGGTGACAAGAGCCGAAGGTTGCATAGTCGTCGATGTGGTTTCGAACATACTTGGCTGCCTCAAGTAGTATAATAGAAGGCACGGTGAGGATTCGATGTGCTGGGAATACTGATCTCGCTGACGTATCAGGGGCAACCCGGGCCAGTATCCTAACCGCTCTTTTTTGCATTCGCAGAACAAAACGCCAGAACTGAATGCCATATGTCAGAAGGGAGTGGAAGTATCCAAAATAGGTCTTTATTACATTTTCATCGCTTAGCATTGGAGTTAAGTCTTGATGCCTGAGCCTAACCTTTTACAGAGACCGTCAATGTGTTGGTTCCAAGTCAGACCAGCATCAATAGTAAAGTCCAAATAACTTGTTTCAGAAACCTGGGGTACAGAAACACCATCACAGGAAACCATTGATTTTATATTGATATTTTTTTTGTTATGACAAGCCCTTATCATGGCAATAACAGAATTAAGGCTCGAGCCGTATTTTTCCAAATAAACAATATTTATAATAAGTGAAAATAATTCTAGGGTAGATCATGTATCGTGAACTGATCGATCACATTCCAGATTTTATGGTTCAATGAATTTTTTCACTTCCCAGGACAAAGTGGTACAATGCTGACTAAAATTTCTGTGGAAAGGTGAAAAAAAAACCGCGCAGAAACATTTTTTTGTCTTTAGAATGTGGTCTGTTAGGGATACTCTATCATCTCTTGCATTTTTTTCACTTTGAATTCTAGTACCTTATACAGGGTGTAAGTGCAAAGTCAAGAATCCCTTTAGGGTATGAAAGTATACACGATTCTGATGTCATTACGAGAAAAAAATATATACCTTGAATTTTCACCAAAAATTCCATGATTTTTCTAAGCTATGGCTACGCAGCTCACCGGCCGCCCCACAGAGCTAATTGCACCCCACAACCCGCACCCCTCATCCGAGTGGCCAGCGACAGTGGGGGTGAGGGTATTAGTGTATTTTGAGTAAAGAAAATAATCTTATTATGAGGTATTGGTACTTTATTTAGAGATCCCAGTATTTAAAATAATATCTTTACCGATCATACTAACACACCCTTAAAGGATTCTTTCCTTTGCTTTTACACCAGATATATTATGATACACATGAAAAGTATATGACCCATACAGAAATACATGCCTAACACCGCTAGTTCGATCAGCCTTGTTAAGAAGAAGGGCAAGGGACCACGTGGGTTTGGTATGTCTGTTGTGTGCCTATAGTGCCTGATTTATCCGATTCAGACGTCTATAATAAATAATAGATCTTATAGACATCGGAAATGAATAGCACATTGCTAGATTATGAAAAGACAATTTTTCATTCGAGAAGTCAAGTTTTTACTAAAGAGTCATTGACGATTAACGCGTAAATCGCCACTTTGACCTACTTATTCGTTGCATTGAGTTTTTTTTTTTGTATAAAAAAGGGTTTGGTTTCCTGCTCTTGAAAGTTTTTGTTTGAAAATGATTCATTCTTTGTGTCAAATAGTAAATTTTGTTGCCTATTGCTTTGAGCTTACTAGTACGGGGTATAAATGTGTCCGACATATGTTCCTCAGAAAGCAGGTTAAGGTTAAGGTCCCGACTACTATGTAGCATACCTATGTATTTGTAAAATATATTATTGACTAGAGGACGCCCGCGGCTTTACCAGCATCGATTTTATTTTTGTGAATCCGAAAGAGGAAACTGACTAATTTTAGTGACGGATGTCAAAAGTGACAGATAACAAAAGTTTTCAGATCCCTCGGGAGAAATTTTCTGAGGTAAAAGGTATCCTTTGTTCTTCTCCGCCATTTACTTTAACCCTAATTTCTACAGTTTTTAATTTTTTACACAGAAGCCTTGAATATTTCCGGGATAAAAAGTAGTTTAAATTACTCTCTGAAAAGTTCTCTACCTGGTAATCAAAGTCTCGTGAAAATTGGTTTAGCCGTTTCAGAAATAAGCCTCGATAAACGAACAAACAAACACAGACAAAAATAATAAAATAAAACACGTGAAAATAATCATATGTATGAGCTAAATAAAAAGTTTGCAAATAGATTTTCAGAAATATTCCGTCTCTATTTTGCTGACTGTACCAAAATTCTAATCCAGTTTGACTTTCAGTGATTAAATGCCAACGCATGCACCTTTTATATTAAGAACTATGAAATCTTTATGTACCATGCAATTAGGTTCAAAATGCTTTAAATACTCAGGGCACAAATACCACGTAACATGGTTCAGTGGACTGATGGGTTTATGTGGCTTTTCGCTTGAGGTCTGAGAATGATATAAGGTTGAAACTAGACGAGTAACTACAATCTATATCGGGTGTAAATAGACTGCTACCATTAAATGAAACCACATATTCTACCGACCCTACTGAACCACTTTTCCCAAGAGTCATACCCGCGGACACCCTTAGTTTAGGAAATAATTGAGCTCCAAACAAAAATGCGTGAACCCTAACGCACCGACATACGGGCGAGTTTAGAGAGAGCGTCGTCCGTGAAACCTGCAGCTATTGAGGTCAGCATATCGTAGAATTCTGCTTATCATAATCTGCCTAGGCAAATCGTATTTGTGTTTAAATAAATCGTATTTCTGTTTGTAAAATTCAAAGTAGTAAAAGTAACATTTATGTCTGCGAAGGCTACAAGAAGCTACAAGCACTTTATTTTTATATATTTTCTTACCCATTTGTCACTCTCATTGTTAAGTAGAGAACAAATATATTTTTATGTTCAATAATAAAGAAGTTTTTGCTACGGGGTCTATCTCACGAATTACGATATACATACAAATTCTTTATTTACTTGCAAAAAAAATTACACTAAAAAACATGTAATACAATAAAATCTACAAAACAGAAAAAAAATAGTGGCTGCGTTTTACAGTAGACGCCAAACTAAGACTCAATCACCTCTTGAATTTTTTTCACTTTGAATTGGCCCTTATAGATTTATTTATTGACTTATTTATAAAAGGAACGCCAACAATGACAACACAAGCATACAACTGAGTAATAGAGTAGATAACACTATTTTTTATAACAATCAGTGAAGGGCGTCGGGCGGAATTCGTCTGTAAACAGATTGTAGTGAGGAAATGTCCCGTTCGCCCTGACATTTACGTCTCACTACTGGTCTCTGTTATTTGCAAGCAATAATCAACCGTATCCCTAAAATAAAGTGGAAGGGAGTTTCAGATGGTCCATGGTTTTGTTGGGGTTCACTGGGCAGCATTTGGAAAACTTGCAGATGTATTCCAATCCAAGATACCGCAGTCTCTGAAAAGCCAAGTCTACAATCAGTGTATTCTTCCAGTAATGACTATGCTTGATTCCATGAACGCTTACTGCTGATAATCCGACGCCTTAGTTACCCAAAAGGCAATGGAACGCTCTATGATCGGGATCACTCTCTTGGATAAAATACGGAACGAAGACACTCGCCAACGTACTGATGTCGGGAAACAAGTTGCGCAGCTTAAATGGCAATGGGCGGGACACGTATGCCGTAGAGATGACGATAAATGGAGTCATAAAGTCCTACGCTGGAGCACAGGATAAAGAAGTATGGGCACACCACCAGCCAGATGGTCGGACGATATAAAAAACATGTCAGGGCCGACCTGCACCTCTAACATGAAGGTCCATATCGAGATCGATAGCGCTTGATACAGAACTCTGTTTCACTCTATTGATCTACCTAAAGAGGGACAGACAGTGGTGTATCGAGCTGTCAAAACTCGATATGGTCTACCAGAGGTGCTGGACCAAAATCACCTCAAACAGATCGAATTGAAGAGCAATTCAAGAGGCATACGTCCAACAGCGGACAACAATATATTGAAAAGAAGAAGAAGAAGATAGTGTATGAAAGTAATACTTTACAGTGACTATAGTAACGCAAAGTAAAATTATTTATAGCACACCGTGCGTAAAATGACCACTTTACGCACGCTGCGCTTGCGTAAAGTCGGCATTTTCCGCACTTTTGCTATAAAATATTATACGATACTCGTGCGAGAAACTTGTACAAACGTTTCATCGCTCTCGTATCGTAATGTACTATTATTTTACTTACATTATATTATAACATGTAGCAGCTATGATTCGGCTTCTCTTAACATGGGTGCTCCTTAGATTAGTGACCATTTGCATGCTGGTCTCTTTAAGGTACCAATAATAATGGATTGATATACAGAGAATAAAGGGATTTGTTATTTCGTAAAGTACTGGTTGCAAGGGAAACACAAATCATATCACGCTAGGTTAATAATCTTGGTTTTCTTTCAACTATACTAAGAATAAATAAAGTTAGGGCTCATATCAAGTTGCTAGTTATTTTACCCGTGCATGTTTTCTAATCAGCCAGTATTTTTTTTCAACACAAATGTATGAAACTTTTTGCATTTCTCTGGTAAGCTGCAAATAAAAACGGGAAATAATGGACGTTCATACTTTCTTCTCGTAGGAAATAATGACGTTTTGTATAAGTACGCTATTTAGGTTAATCCTGTTCCTAACGGTTAACAATATTCCTCTGCAAACAAACAGGTTAATAAGGAATATAATAAACAATAAGATAGAAGAAAAGCCAACTCCAGAAGTAAATAAATCATGAACGCAACCTTCACAATGTGGACGGACCTTCTGTTGGAGGAAAAGTACTGAAATAGTACTCCTTAGTTTCATCATAATGAGAAGCTATTTTTGGGTTACGTATATATATATATATACTTTTATAAATTAACATAACTACGCATGGTGTAAAATTAGTGGAATCAGTAGTTTTCATTGAAGTGTGGTCGTCAAGACAGTCGGACGATGTGCTAAACGACTTATAAAAGGACATGCTTAATTAAAACTTTGTGTAAATGACAATCAAAGCTCCAATTCAAAGTATCTTTTTTTTTATTATTTATTACATTGTGAAGCTTTTCATTTGTTTTTCGAGTTTAACAATTTAAATTTGGAACCATTTTCCACGTCAAATTGTTGTTGAATGTGCCAGTTTCTAAAACTTTTTGATCGGTAAAACTATTTTTTTTTAGCTATGGACGATACAAAACAGAATATGCGGGGTGAGCCAATTTAGGTGTCCAGGGGTGTATTATATATATATATATAATTGTATTATATTGATATTTACTAAGTGTAAGTGTTCTAACTGTTATTGGTCGAGGACTATATTTGTAACTGAAGAGAATAACTTGAAGGAAAAAAAAATACCCACAACGAAGTTAAAGGGGGATCGAAAATGGCCTGAACTGCTTCGAGAAAAGGATGGTACGGCGTGCCGCTTTTTAGCTCGACTTGGCGGGGGTACTGCCGTGCCCCCAGATACGAATCACTTTTGTAATGTATAAAGACTGGAATAAACCATACTTTATGATTTTATAACAATTTCAAAACTGTAAAATATCAAGCCAATATTTTACACATGAACTACGTGTTAATTAATAAGCTTAATTAATTTAGATTTTTAGGTTGGGTATTGGTTTTATTTTAGATTTTTATTTTTATTGTTATGTTTATTAGGATTTTTACTAAACAAATTATCTATTGAACAAAAAATTAGCTAATATCTTTGTAATTTTTTAGGGTTTCGTATCTCTAACTAAGAAAATGGAACCCTTATAGGATCACTTTGTTGTTCGTCTGTCAAGACACCGTTAGAGATATCAACTAGAAATTAATACCCCATACATAATATAAGTCTAGGGCCCCATAATACAGTTAAAAATTGCTCTGAATTAATTTCATACAAATTGGCTCAGCATTAAAAACCTATGGTACTTCCAGTTGACTTAAAAATTTGAAACTCCTTTCACAAGTACGTCTTTCTTTCAGCACACATATAGATTAAAATCTGAAAATTACCTGTATTTAATTATTCAAGAAGCAATTCTTGCGCAAATTAATTAATTAGACCCTTTGGATACATATAACAGAATTCAATAGATCGTAAGTGTCCAATTAAGTTTGAGCGTATATAATTTCTCTTACAAAATTCGTGTATTAAAACAGTAAGTACGGAACCTTCAGGGCGCGAGCGCTACTCGCACTGAACAGTTTTTTTTAAATTCTACATGAAATGAAATGAAATGAATAAATTGAAATGAATACTTTATTTTTGCAATGTAGGTACATAATTACACTTATGTACACTTATTGCACGTTAGAATATAGGGAGTGCCTCCGCTGCCGGCGAAAAATAACGCCGTTGAGTTTTTTTTACTATGACTTTAAGGACCCAAAATTACTTCATATCCTATACTTCCTAGCCCTATACTTAATATGCTAACCCCATTTCCCGCTTCTTTTTCTAAAGTCAGTGCCGGCAGCCATTCAGCAACCGGCGCCGGCAGCCAATTTGGGACACGGCGCCGGCAGCTGAGGCACTCCCTAGAAGGGATTAAATAAGTAAAATGGTTAAATTTAAAAGAGGAAAATACAATACCATGTTAAATTACGATTTGGGTAGGTATATATACTTAATAAGTTAAAACACGTACATAAACTACATTAAAGGTATATTTAATGTATACAATAATATATATACCTACCATATGATAATGAGAGCTAACCATATACTAAATACTAATACGTTACATATATAAATGCCACAGCACACCAACCTTCCCTGACCCCACGAGCACTTCTCCCATTAATATAACACGTAAACATAAGTATTCTCAGCACAAAGACGAGCTAATGGCTCATGTAACCGCCATTAGAGACCATTCAAACTAGAGGTCTCTTCCCACCACAGCGCGGCGACGAATAATTACCTAAGATGTACTTATAATATTACTTTATCAAGTGGACTTGGGTGGCCAATCTGAAACTAAAGGAAATAGCGAAAAATGTTCAAAGGCCTTGGGCCGATTTTGATGAAAACCAAACCATCCTTGGCTAGGGAAATTATATATTCAAAAATCTAAATCGGTCCCGAGACTGCATTTTTCAGAGACATTTTTTATTATTGCTATAGTTTTGGATGTGTCCATCCACATGCGCTTGAAAATCTAACCCTGTATAACTTAGAAGTAGTTTTAGGGTGTTTCCACGTGTGTAGCACCATTTACTCATAGTTTTGGTTTAAAATCTTGTCATTTGATTCCAATTAAATTAAATGTTTTAAAGCAGTGTTGTGACAGATAAGAAGTAAGAAACCGGCCAAGTGCGAGTCGGACTCGCGCACGAAGGGTTCCGTACCGTTATCTATAAAAACGGCAAAAAAATCATGTCTGTTGTATGGGAGTGCGCAGGTCAAAATTTTTGAATTTGTGAAAATTTCAACTGTCTCACTATCAAGGTTCATGGGATACAGCCTGGCGACAGACGGACAGACCGACAGACAGACGAACAGCGGAGCCTTAGTAATAGGGTAACCCCTTTGGGTACGGAATCCTAAAAAGAGGTCTTATAAGAAAATATTGTTAAATTAGTTACAAAGGAGTACGAATGGTACAAGCGGTACGTCAGTCAGTAGGAAACAGCTCTCCATCTTCAGACCCGGTGTCGAATCCTGCCGGTAAAGCTTGCACCAATGAGTTCTTACGAATTTGTGTGTCGGTATAGAAATTATCATACTTAGCACTTGCTGAACCGTGAAGGTACCCAGAGGTCAACTAGCGTGCCCGAAGTAAGGCTCACCGCCCACCACGTTGCGTGGGACGTAGAACCGTCGGTGAAAAGACGCTGTTACAAGTCTAGGGATAGAACACATGTCGCGACGATATGTCGATGTATTAAGGAATCACCTAAAGTTACGACACCGATTCGGGGGTGCGTAATGCTTAGGCGCCCCTAAACTGACACATGCATGTGACAGTCGCGATTTTGAGATTTATTGTTGTACTGTGAAAGGTCAAAAAAAATAAGTATCAAAGACAAGTATCAAAAACTTAGGCTACTCTTGGGTTAGGAATCACATAGTAAAAATAGTTTGGTGAAATAGAACTTTATGGTAAGCATGAACCTAAATTAGGAGTTACTTAGTTAGGCGTCGCCTTGTTCGTCGTTAGTGAAAACGCTTTAATTACAATTTTTGTCTGTCTGGCAGAAATAATGATAAAAATAATTGTCTTGCCTGTCAGTTGGCTCACATTTTAAGTTACTATTAAAAGCTGGCGAGGCGTTAATCAGTTTGCAGTTCTGCACAGACTTTTACAAAATCCACCGAAGTCGGTAACAGATGAATTTACCACAACTGCCCCAACCCTCTCCCGTTACGATACGAACACGACGAACGAGTCACTTGGCAGCCTGGTCTCATCATCAGGGTGGTGACAAGCTACAGCAGAATTCTACAACCAGTAGAAGTAAAAGGTTTTGTCAGTAACTTGATTCTTGGTCTACTATCCTGTCACCTGGGTGTTGTGGACGTATCTGCAGTAATCAGTAGATATTGTTTGCGCTACTCAGAGAAGCCAGAAAGGGATTTCATGCTCGCCAAAGTATTCAAAACCTTGTTGTTACTGTAGTATCCATAATTCAAAAGCGTGTTGTAGCTTTAGTGTAACTAAAATTCAAAACCTTGTTGTTACTGTAGTATCCGTAATTCAAAAGCGTGTTGTAGCTTTAGTGTAACTAAAATTCAAAACCTTGTTGTTACTGTAGTATCCATAATTCAAAAGCGTGTTGTAGCTTTAGTGTAACTAAAATTCAAAACCTTGTTGTTACTGTAGTATCCGTAATTCAAAAGCGTGTTGTAGCTTTAGTGTAACTAAAATTCAAAACCTTGTTGTTACTGTAGTATCCGTAATTCAAAAGCGTGTTGTAGCTTTAGTGTAACTAAAATTCAAAACCTTGTTGTTACTGTAGTATCCGTAATTCAAAAGCGTGTTGTAGCTTTAGTGTAACTAAAATTCAAAACCTTGTTGTTACTGTAGTATCCGTAATTCAAAAGCGTGTTGTAGCTTTAGTGTAACTAAAATTCAAAAGCTTGTTGTAACTATAGAATTCATAATTCAAAAGCTTATTGTAACTATAGTATCAATATTTAAAAACTTGTTGTTACTACATATATAGTATTCATAATTCAAAAGCTTATTGTTTTTAACTATAGTATGAATAATTCAAAATCCTGTTGTAACAATGAAATTCATATTTCAAAAGTTTATTGTATTTATAGTATAAATCATTCAAAAGCTTTTTGTAAGTGTAGAATTCATAATTCAAAAGCTTGTTGTATTGTATTTATACAGAATCCATAAATTCAGAAGCTTGTTATAACCATGGTATCAATAATTCAAAAGCTTGTTGTAACTTTACTATAGATCATTCAAAATCTTGTTGTATTATAACTATACAGTATCTATAAATTCAGAAGCTTGTTGTAACTATACCATCAACAATTTGGTGCATGAGTAGTCTTTCAAGTCCTTTTCGTACTCTCTTAAAAACAAATAGGCCAATGGTAAGGATTCCCAATTGTGATGGTCGCTGAGACAGGTATAGGCAGTAGGTCGGTAGGCGCCGGTAAGTGTACCAGCAGCCCGGTTCCCAGGCGAGGTGAGCCATCCACTCTCGCTCTCATGTCGCAGTGCGTTCAACTCGCGGAGACGATGACGTCACGCGCGCCTGCAGACCGGACACAGATGAGAAAGTGAACAGAGTTGTTTATCTGTGATACACCCTGACTGAGTGATCTGTGAACGGCTTTGTCGACCTAACGGCTGGAGCTAGACACATTAAAGACATCCGCATTTACTTATGTATAGTGCGGAGACACATTATAGGAAGCCAGATAAAACGGCTTTGATTGATTGACTTATGTATACCTAAGGTGACTTCGTTTATATAAGGTCCTACCTACAATTATAAGTGAAAATACCTCTAGTAGGGTAGATCATCTAACGTTCACCGATAACAACAAAAAAGAAAAAAAAAAGATCTAATTATTATTTCCCTTCCCAGTAAAGTGGTTCAATCAGCTGACTATATTTTATGGAATATTGGAAAGATGAAAAATAAAAGATAGCGCAATTTTTTCTTTCTTTGAAGAGTCGTTTATTGGGGATATTCCATCACCTCTTGAGTTTTTTTCACTTTGAATTTGTAGGAGTTATATCTGTCTATATCTATATACTAATAATAAAGTAGTAAAAAAGTCATGTCTGTACATCGAAATTTTATATGAAATGGGTTATTAGTATAGTACTGAGGCCAAAACCACAATTTTTTATAATTTTAATTCAAGAACCACTCAACGGATTTTGACCATTGTCAACACATATTGTAGGTTGCAAGGGCTGTCCATAAAATAACGCCCAAGCTGAAAACAGGGCAAGGATTGATTAAACGTGGGCAGAGCCACGAGCAAAGGCTAGTAAAAACTAAAGATGTAGCTTCCGGTGGCGCTGATTGTTATTGTTCTTGTTAGTGTGTCAGATTGATAACAATGTTTGCTGAATATCTTTACAATACAGTTGATTGATTTTATCTAAGTCTAATGATATGATAAGAAAGAAAAAAAAATATCTTAGGGTACGTGCCGCTACTTCGAAATTTCTCATAATAACTTTACTATTATTTATTTAAGTGGGCGTAAAATATAATGTGTTGCGCCTCTATCTCAATTCGTAGTTTTTAGACAATCATAACTATTTATGACGTAACAGATACGTAAATAGTTCAATAATCTCACCATGCAGCTCTAAGTTTCCGTAGTGTAGTGGTTATCACGTGTGCTTCACACGCACAAGGCCCCCGGTTCGATCCCGGGCGGAAACAACGACACCTTTTATTTTTACTCTTTTTAATTATCTTGAAATATATCATATACTGCAGTGAGCTTTTCATTTATATAAATTGTTAAAGTAAATAAAATAAAACATAAAAGAATTAAGTTTTCGAAATATATTTCGGCCCACTTTGGGGCCGGCATCAGTCAAAATATATTTCGTAAAACTTAAATCTTTTTTTTTCATTTTTTATTAACGGGTAACTTTACAAGGTAATGCTTATAAATTAACACAACTTTGCTAGAAAATCCTAATGGACATGAAATTATTGTCACTCATTAATTATGTATGTTTTAGTCAAATATAATAAAACAATCATTTTAGTAAGTTGTGCGTTTGGGAATTGATTATTTGATATAATCAATTCTTATTTGTTCATTATCCTAACTAACGCCTCGGTCCTACTAAACGGCCTTCTTCTGACTGGTGGTGGTTAAAACCCAGAAAATTATTCAAAAACCGGCCAAGTGCGAGTCGGACTCGCGCACGAAGGGTTCCGTACCATTATCTATAAAAACGGCAAAAAAATCATGTCTGTTGTATGGGAGCGCGCAGGTTCGACTCGCACTTGGCCGGTTTTAGTATTTGTTGTTATAGCGGCAACAGAAATACGTCATCTGTGAAAATTTCAACTGTCTAACTATCACGGTTCATGAGATACAGCCTGGTGACAGACGGACAGCGGAGTCTTAGTAATAGGGTCCTGTTGGTTACCCTTTGGGTACGGAACCCTGAAAATGGGCTTGCTACCTAGGGTCAAGTAAACAGTATATCTGGTACATCACGTCTATCTAGGTCGCAGGAAACAAAAAATCTCTATGTCAAAAAAACTGCAAAACGGGTGAGGGTCTTTTTTGAAAAAAAAAAAACTTCTGGGCTTTAGTTTAAATCATAGTGACTCATATTATAAGCCTGTGGTTTTCGCTTCAACTCTACTTTATTTATAGTTCCTTGCTCCAAGTTGTATTATCTGCGCTCCAAGTGAGTTTCATAGAAATGTTGTGCAAAGTCGCAGATCGTTATGTTTAGCTCTTTGTAAACCAGTAGGCGCTATCAATCGAAAATAAGGTGACTTTTGTTTAAATGACCCAATTCATACTGCAGACTCGGTAAAAGGTCAGGACCAAGGGTTCAAAATGGTCGTGTTTCCGAAATAAGAAAAATATTTTTTGTGCCTCTATACTTGTTCAAGGACATCCTCGATTTAATTAGTATAGGAAGTCTAAATTTTATTTTGCATTTTTCATAGAAAGGGTCATTGAACCTCGGTCCTCCCGTGCGAATATGGCAATATAAACGAAAGTCACCTTAAATTAGTATAAGTACCTATACAATACAGGTTAGCGCGCTGAGTAGGGGCAGTTGGGGAATATCTACTCATGACCGTGTGGGGGGGAGAGGTAAAGGAGATCTGGACCCCCTTAGCATACGCGGATAAAGAAATATTCGCGTAATATTTACATTTTGTATCTGTTACAGATTATCCGTGCCATTAAATACAATATTCATACTGAAGACTCGGTTAGTGCTCAGTATCAAAATCTGATGAACCTTGTTGGGAAATCCATAAAAAATGTGTTTTCTACAAACGCAAGCCCAGCCTCGAGTCAATTAGGTATATTAAACTATTTAGTAAAGATAGTTCGAATTGCAAGAAAATACAAAAATAGGACATTGTCTTTGATGATGATAATATAGGTTGTATTTTTTTTGCTTAATGGCAATTTGGGTATGGTAAGTCACATAAAAAAACAGTTTTTATTACCTACAAAATCGGTGACGAAGTCTTTTCAGTTTTTTAAAAATCTCGTACAGTTTAGATTAAACCCATAAGGCCCGTTCTCAACGTGCTATTCTGTATTTGTCAATGCACAATATAATAGAAGGTACAAATAAATAATAGTAGTATAACCTATAAGTAAGTTATTGCTATGCCCTTACCCACGTGTATCATACCTACTACGTTTTCAAGGAATAGTATGAGTAAATAAATGAAACGTAATTAAAGAAACCAAACAAACAATCCTCCTAATGACTTTTAGGCAGGCATTGATTTTCGTTACGCGCAAGTTGCCAACTTGACGAAAATAATAAGCGGCTTTTAATTTGATGCGTTCGTAGTTCATTTCTGTCGAGTCTATCTATGTACACAAAAAAAGACTGGCAGCTTCTTTTTAATAAATAAAACACTAGTGTGGTAAAGTTAACTTTGACAACAGTTTTAAAGTATATAAAATAGGTCTTGACGAGCACTTGCAAGGTCGTAGAGCTGATGCCGGGCTCGACTGTGGACGTACCACCATCTTATTCGCAAACCCCTCAGAAGGTATAGGCGGCCCTCCATTACCATCCATCGATGGCGGTATATCCATCCCCAATTGCCGGGCCTCATACATATATATATATTATAAAACAGACCGGCGGCGAAGACGGGTAGCAGCGGCGTCACTGGTGCGAGGATTTCCGCACCGCGCTCACCAACCCGCCTGTCCAGCGTGTGTGAGTATGGGTATTTCTTCCAGGAGGACCGCCAAGCGTGGTGAAATCCTGGAAAGGCCTATGTCCAGCAGTGGACGAAACAGGCTGATGGATGGTTGGATGGATATAGGTATCTACATAGAATGGCTAGTGATTATATTGTTTATTTTTTATATTCTATTTTATTTTTATGAAGGTTAACAAACGGTTACAGTTACTTACAGCACGAACAATGAATGCTTACAAATAACACAAACATACTTAGAACCATAGTAAACAGATAATAATTATATAAGAAAGCTCATTACATTACAAACAAATATTAGAGGCACAGACAATATATTATAATATGTCTGTGATTAGAGGGTACTGAACAAACATATAAAAAGAAATGAACATTATTTTGAGAACATGATGCCGGTTACAATAAATTATGCATTTGATGCAATTTGCAAAACCTTTTTTAGGGTTCCGTAGTCCAACAAGGAACCCTTATAGTTTCGCCATGTCCGTCTGTTCGTCTGTCAGTCTAGCGCAGAGACTATTAATACTAGAAAGCTGTAATTTGGCATGAATATAAATATTTATCACGACGACAAAATGGTAAAATGAAATCTCGAAACATTTTTTTTTAAAGTGTACTTCTCATACACCTAAACTGGGGATGAATTATTTTTTTCTCGTCTATCCCATAGTGTGGGGTATCGCTGGATAGGCCGTTCAAAAACATTGTGGGTGTGTGAAAACCATTTTTCGATTTAGAGATCCGTTAGCGAAATATTAAGCTTTAAAAAGAAAATTTTAGTTAGAGTGGAGCGTCCCCCCCCCTGCTGGCTAAACGGTTGTCTATAGAAATGTGATAAAATTCATAGAAGTAGTATATATAATGAATTTAAAAGGAAAACTATCACAGCTAAGAAGGCTTTACAGGTTTACTAGTACAGGTCGCGCCAAACTTTTGGTCTCCTATAATGTATGGGACCAGAAGTTTGGCGCTGTCTGTATTAGTAGACCAACTTATATGTACCGGGCAACTACGGAACCCTACATTGCGCGTGGCCCTACACCCACTTGGCCGGTTTTTTATTATAGTTTTTGCACGCGACTTCGTCCGCGTGGGTTTCTTTCGAATATGAATTGGATTCAGATAGTTAACTTCAACATACCGCCCCCGGCAAAACGATTTTTCTTACAAAAGTATATTTACATCACTTTAGGGGTTGATTTTCGAAAAATTCTTTCTTGGTGCACCCCTAATCCTAAAATACACGTTTGATTATTTATTTTCAAAATGTTGGTATTTTTAGTGACTTCGATAGCTTTAAATAATAAAATAAAAGTCTGATCGCTGGTAAAAAGAGAAACAATGTAATATCAATCAAAAGTCAACAGGACGTATCAAAATACATAGATAATTAAAAAATATAATAAAGTAGGAAAAAGGCTGTAGCTTGAGCAACAGGTATTATGCCAAGTTAATATACGAGTACAAAGGGAATACAATTATTTTTACAATTTTTTGCTTCCCGTTCCAGGATGATTTTTGAAAAATGCTGTAATAAGTGTTTTATTATTTATTGTTATTAACATTGTGAAGAGTTCCTTTCTGTAGTCATGCGAAGGAAAACGGGCGGGTTGTATCAATAAAGTTTTCACAGATTACATATTAATAATCAGTACAGTACATAATAATAATGTTTTCCTTGGATTATGTACAAACAGACATAAATTCTACAAAACTGCATTTTTTGATTACTTTTCCTTTTAATGAATAATATACATTTAATTTAACCACGGCACTCACCGCTCACTAAGTATGAACAAGCAGTTACTATATCTGTATGCCTCGTTTGTAACTTGTAACCCTGGCAGGCTGAATACAAGCTGGTTATTATTATCTCAAATCTCGTCGTTTTCCCTAGATCTGTTAAACGCCAAGTTATCGTAATAATTGTCTTGTTACCTGCGGCCGACCCTGGGCCTGGGCTGGCCAGTCAGACAAGGGCTCTGTCAAGACAAAGACGTGTTTTATTATAAATACTAATTTCAAATAATTAAATAAATAAAATATCTTACATAGGGAGTTGCCAGTGGTTAAAAAGTTCGTCGAGTCGCTGGCAAAACTTTCAACGTGAGTTGCTATTTTTGTAAGCATTAAACAATATCGTCACGGCGTGAATCCCCGAGGGGGTGTCTTAAGTGTTCCCAGGTGTAAACTGTGAAACGCAAGTTATACTCCACACTTGGTACACCCAATTTTCACCGACGATTATTACGTCCCAAAGTGATGGGTGGTGTGCTCTATGGCCGGCACAAATTAATCAATACAAATTATTGTTCGCCGCGGAGATTGAACCCACGATCTCTGGGTTAGCAGGCGAGTGCTTTACCACTCGGACACAGAAGTAGTTATATTTCATAATGATTATAATACAAATGTGACAATTCCTACATTCTAAATTATTTTTTTGGAAAGATATTTAATTTGAAACTCCATATAAATTTCAGTGATTGGTCAAGTGTGTTTATTTGGTAATGTTTGTAATGTAAAACGTGAAACTCGAGCTGGTGATAGTACTCGTCCATATAAACAACTTTTACTATGGAGCCAACCCTGAAATTGGGAAAAAAATATCAACTGTTTCATAGAAAAGTTAAATACCTACTCAACCCAAATGTATTAAACAGCTGATTTTTTTACGATTTCAGGGTTGGCTTTGTAGTAAAAGTTGTTTATATGGACGAGTACTATCAACAGGCTTCGTTAACAAAATGACTTAAATTTCACGTTGTATATTTTTGATATTAGTTTTGACATTCTTCTCCTTTTAGGGTTCCGTAGCCTTGGCTATCCAAGGTAATATGTGTTTGTCACACTTGTATTGTAACGGACTAACTATTAATCTGAGTGCATCATTGTTGGGTTCCTTACTTTTGAATTAAAAGTATGCAATCATTCGTGAAAAAGGTGTGTGCATACATAATGCACACGGTATGTATATTATTAAAGATATCATTTATATCATGTATATCCTACAAATCAAAGTGAAAAAAGATTACCAGATGATAGAGTATCCCCAATAGACCACTTACAACAGAAAAAATTTTTTTTTGCTTTTCCACAGAAATTTAGTCAGCTGATTGAACCACTTTGTACTGGGAAGTGCAAAAAATATTTGATCAAATTCTTTTTGTCTGTGATCAGTTAACGATACATGATCTACCCTAGAATTATTTTCACATATAGGGTGAAATTTAATCAACCGACCAAATTCATACTAGAGACTCGGTTGGTGATCAAGAACTAGGTTCTGTAATCCTTTTGGCCAATTTCGAAAAATATTTTTTTTTGCTCCCGTGTTGGTTGGACTAGCTTAAGTACAATTCCTAGTGCAGGTTCTACGGGAAAAAAAAATTTTTTTTTCGAATTTCACCTGGAGGGTCATCAAACCTTGTTCCTGATGACTAATCGAGTCTCCAGTATGAATTTGGTCGGTTGATTTAATTTCACCTAGTATTATTGTAAGACCTTAAATATTAGAGTTAGAATGTAGTCATGCTGTGTAAGATACTTGCTTTTTTTTTAAAATTTAATTTAATTATAGTATGTTATGTAGTTAAGTAAACATAACATGTATGCCTATTTATTTATTATATTTTTTATTTATAAAAGTGGTTTGCTAGCTGTTCTTCAACATAGAGGTAACAGAGGCACAAGCAATATTTTTGTGTTTCTCAAACAGGGTCATCAATTAACCACCTTATTTGTGAAGGTATTATTAATTGGAAGAGCTTTAGTTGTTGTCAATAAATGTTTTCCAAATACGTTTCAGACGTTATTTCGTAGCTGCTTATTCCGTAGTTGATTATTGAGTCAGAGAGTTATATAACATTCTAAGTGTACTATGCGGTAGCTTGTACTTCACTATTGACAGTTTAACCGAGATAATAACTCTCAGTTTACCGCACACGTAATTTATTCTACACGAGGTCCCCACTTGAATATTGTATCTATTATAATAGCGAGTTACTGTCTTGTTGAACTATTTTATCCCACAAAACCGTCATTTGTTCTTCCTGGTTTGGTGAATAATGGTGAATGTACCTAAACCAAATGTAAAAGAAGTACTTCTGCCAGGAATATAAGGCACACTCTTGTCGATATGGATCTTCTAACTAAACTCATTCAAATATTGAGAAGAAAAAAACAATGATGGTTCTAAAAAAAAGTTTTCATGTTTTTATTTATTTGAGCAAAAATCCGTACATATTATTTACATACCTACATATACTCACGCCTGTTTCCCAAAGGGGTAAGCAGAGACTAAATATTTCCATCTGCTACGATCCTGACACACCTCTTTTGCTTCTTCTACATCCATCAATCTAGTCATACAAGCTCTTCTATTCCGGGTACTTTTTACTTTGCCCTTCTTCAGTATGTCGCCTATTTGGCCGGCATACGTCCTTCTAGGATGTATTATTTATTATCTATTATTTATGGATTATAACCTGTATAAACCTTATTAAACTCTGAAGTTTACAGATATGTCATACCTTTAGTTTTTCTTATAATACAATTAGTGCAGAAAATAGTCATTTTGTTATATTTCCGGAATCCGTCCCTCTCGCACTGCGGTACTTACCGCATGGAGTGATTGATGCAAGCGTTACCTCCTCTTAATGTTGTTTGAATAGAAACATTGGTGCTCATGCGCCAGTTTGGCTAAGGTGGTAAAACCAAATCTCGGTACAAAATGCACATCATAATATTGTTTTCCTTACTTTTGAATAAAAAGTATGCATTAAATGTGTTTTAAAGCAATTTGCGGAAATTTAGTAGTAATAATTAAGTTTTCACATTCAAATTATATAATTTTACGATTTACATTTTGATTGCATTCGATTAACAAACTTGAAAGCGTATTTATCGTTGTAATCGAATGTAATCAAAATGTAAGGCATAAAATAACATAATTTTAATGCGAAAAGCCTATTTATTAGTAATAAATTTCCGCTAATTGCTTTAAAACGCAATTTTTGCATACTTTTTCTTAAAAGTGAGGAAAACAATATTATGATGTGCATTTTGCACCGAGATTTGGTTTTACCACCTTATTTTGTCCACCACTTTAGGGTCGATGAGGCCTAGGATGAAGTGCACTCGCCCAGAAGGTATGCACCTTGTTTACTAGTTATAACTATCCGGAAATGCGGACAGTGGTAGTTAGTTCCAAATCACATCTGTAAGGATGATGAACGAAGATGTTAAACGTTCCGTTCGAGCTGTCACAACACTGACAACATATGGGTGACAATTTACTGCGTGTCGAAGATACCGGTGGTAGAAGGGGTATGGGGAAATTCGTGTAATTCCTGCGCACACTCTCCAAACTATAGTCTAAATATCGGGAGGCAAGTAATTTTTTGCTGGTGTTCGAGGCTTTGTTAATCAGCCAGCACCCTTAAGGCTTGGCCCATGTTACTGAGTGATTTTAAACTTCAGTATGTTGTCAGAAAGTATACATTAGAACATATATATCGGCATAGTCAGTGAATTTTCCAGGTTTTTCTGGATTTTATGAAAAAGTATTTGATGTAGGAGTTTTTTCACCTGACATCAGAAAATAAACCATGTTTTCTTGGTATAGCAGTAATTTTAGACATAAAACTCAAGCCGCTTAGACATAAAACGAATTAAATACTTAAAAAGGCATCATTTTCAAAAATAAAATCTATGGAGTGAAATGTATCCAATTACGTAACCGGCCTGACAACGGAAAGATAAAAGTCTGAAAAAACACGTGTCCAAGTTTTACATTGATCAGATAAGTAGTTGACTCAGGCGACAACGCATTGGAAATGTTGGCGACATGGATCTCCATTTTTCTCAGCAATTAAAAAACATATGTAATTGCTAATTTATATACTAGATTAAGCATTTCATTGACATCATTTTGCCTGAAGATTTAGTTCATCGATTAATTTTCATAGCAGAGAAAAAAATTTTTAGAAGTTTTTTTAAGTATATGTGTTAAACAATAAGAGATATTTATGTATTACGATATTATTATTTTAATTTTATGTTTCGTGTAAATAGCACTCTGCAATTTTTGTTTGCATTTACATTCCCCCTCTTTATTATTAATTTTGTTAATATATTTTCTTTTTATTTCCACCCAAAGGTTGCCTGGGAGATATTGCTTTAAGCAATAAGTGCTGCCTTGGTACAAAATATATGTCCTTTATTTTAAAATGTGTTGTAAAATATATATGTGAATGTACAAAAAGAGTAATAAATAAAAAAAACAAAATAAAAAAAAAACCTCTTATAAAACAGAGATTTCTATTTCACTGACAAACGGGAGCGAATGAAGCAGTTTTTTATTTAAATTATTGTAGACTAATTAGTCTACAAATTTGGATTTATGAAATTACTTATAATTGTCATTTTAAATGAAAAATACCGCTTTGCCGCATACGACCTGACGGCATAAGCTAGTTCCTGAGCGCATATTTGTATTGAGTAAGTCCCCTCACTCCACTCCTCTAAGGCGCCGGTTTGAAATTAAAATTATCAATTCCTCGCCTTAAATCAAAAACCGTTGAAAGGCCAAAGGCAAGCCATTAACAGATTCGTCGCTAAAGAGTCTTATTGCGCGGTGCTCAATCGAATATGAAGTATTTTGGTTTTCTGTGCGTTTTTCACGATATCATGAGCCCATTTACGTAATAAGTCGAATTTATGTTGCATGAGTTTGGGCGATAGATAAGTTTCGATGCGCTAGTAAAAGGCATGTGTTGTCGGCAAACTGGTCCACCGAGTCTTTCAGGAAAATGTGGCGCATGTCATTGACGTACAGTAGGTACTCCGTCGGCCCCAGAATAGAACCTTGAGCGATGACCTCTTCGGTTAGATTGTTATCGCTCAACTCACCAGCAATACCGACTGTTGTGTATCAGTTTTTGTGGTAGTCTTCCACCATTTCAGCAGTGGACCTTGTGTACAATTTTGAGGCAATTTGGAGTACGGTTCATTATAATTAAGAGTATCGAAAGCTTTACTGTAGTCGATGAAGAGGGCAAGTACATGGAGCCTATCGTTCACTAGCCTTTGCCCGAGGCCCCGCCCACGTTTATTTTATCTTCAGCCCGTTTACAGCTTAAGAGTTATTTTACGGACACCCCTTACTATGGTTTGAGAAGTAGAAAGTCGTCAAAATGACCAAAGTCTTTCAATCATAGAAAATCCCAATGTAACCTTTTCATCGAGATATTAATCTAATTTATGAATTAAAGGATTAAAAGTTAGTTTCATACTACGTTAGGCGTAAAATATTTAATAGGATATTCTCATAAAATTTTAAACATCACCCTAAATAAACATTGAAAAGTTATCTACATTACATTTTCAATGCGAAATTCGTATATTTTTGATTTCATCTTAAACAATAAAAACACATCAAACTACATTATTTTTGGTTAAAACCGCTAAATTTTCTTTGTTGCGATATTATTCAAATTTACCGTTGTTTTCTTATAAGTTGGCATAGGTCTAGATAATGTCAATGGTGAGTCTGGTATTAGAAACCATTCCATAGACACCTCACAACTTAGTGTTGGCGTTTGTTGTATGGAGGTTTGTGCGTATGGCTTTCTTTGCTCTTTTCTTCAACTCTAAACCGGCCGAGTGCGAGTCGGACTCGCGCACGAATGGTTCCGTACCATTATTTATAAAAACGGCAAAAAAATCACGTCGGTTGCACGGGAATGCGCGGGTCCGACTCGACTATTTGTTGTTATAGCGGCAACAGAAATACATCATTGTGAAAATTTCAACTGTCTAACTATCACGGTTCATGAGATACAACATGGTGACAGACGGACAGCGGAGCCTTAGTAATAGGGTCCCGTTGGTTACCCTTTGGGTACGGAACCCTAAAAAGCAGCCTGGTTAAAATGTGATAATATTATGTACATCTTGAACGACATTCATCGCGGCAATTTAAAAATCCTTGTTAAATTGTTCAGGTAGCCAGTCAGGATTTTGAGATTGTATCATTTCTAAAAGGGCCGAATTTACACCAAAAGTAAATACTTTTAGGGACGAATATATACGCGTTACGAATTTCTGGAGGATGAATAAACCCTGACCCTGGCTATTTCCTTAATGTTGCTCTGCATTGTATTCTAGATTCTGTGACTTGAATACCTATAATCGCTGTTTTTATCTTGAACAATGTAGTTAATAGCATCAATTATATTGAATGAATGTTTACGTTACAATACAATACGATGATTGCAACTGTCTGTAGCGGGCGAACAAACAAGGACGATTATCCCATCCCACTATCCCACCCCATCCCATCCCACTAATATTATAAATGGATGAATGGATGTTTGTTACTCTTTACTGAACCAATTAGGCTGAAATTTTGCATGAATGTAGTTCTAGACCTGAAATAGGACGTAAGCTTCTTTTTATCCCTTATATCAGTTTCCAAGAGATGGCAATGGGTAGTCAAGTTTCTATAGAAAAGTGATGTGTCACTCTTTCACGCCGTACCTATTGAACCGATTGGGCTGAAACTTTGCACAAATAAAGTTCTAGATGTAGAATATGACAAAAACTACTTTTTATCCCATAAATCAGTTACTATAGAAAAGCTGTAAAAGAGACATACTTGCAAAATGGGAAACACAGAGGCGCAGAACACACATAATTCTCCATCTATGTTTATTGTAGGTAACAGTCCGAAAAATATTGACAGATTTTATAGGAGTACACAAAAACTACTTCAACGCGGATGAAACCGCGGGCAAAAGCTAGTTTGTTATACCCTACAGTATACTCACCCCGCCATCCGAATTAATTGTAAGCTATCTTACAGTTCATTCAAATTCATGCCGTCCTTATCGCACTTACTAAAAAAATAGTGTGCTATCTCTGACTCACTCACACTCACAGTTTGAGCCACAGAACTTTAAAGACTTTAAAGTTCTCTGGTTTGAGCGATGTAATTCTATTTCGAACCGTGTGGTCAGATTATCTCACGAAGTCTGTTTGGCTATGGTTGTAGTGGTGACGTGGAGATAAGCACGGTTTGTGTGTGTGGCGCGTTCCGTAGCGCTCTCGAGGTTACGCACACTAGAACAAAGTCCGTAACTACGTATTACTACACGAGCAATCCAAGTATACAAAAAACAACCTACCAAGTGTGAGTCGAGCCGTGCTCTTGGGTTCCCTAACATCATCGCAATAAATATTTATTAAAAATTTATTTGTTTTGACACAGCTTTAAAACTTAATTTTGACTCGGGGTTTTCAGTTTTTGTTATTGAAATACAGTAAATGGTACGGTCGGTCACCTAGTGTGGTGACCATGGTGTAGCCAGGTACAGGTGTGGTTACTTTGCTTAGATTTCGACCCCGTTACAGTAATGGTCTAAAATTGTCAACTTTGACCGCCCCCCATTTCTTTATTGTTATTGCTAACAGAAAAGAATAAAAAATAATTCAATATTCAATCGATAAACAAACATAACACGAGAAATATACAAAAAAATATATTATATATTTAAGTTGGGCTAATAAAGTTGTACATTATATGCATAAAATAAAGACTTATTGGAATAATAATATTATTTTACCTAATGCAATTAATAAATAAGTTAATAAATAAACTAAATAGACCATAGATAAATATAATGCCTGACCAAATATATACTAACATAGGTAAAAAACTAAAATATTGTATATACCTACATAATGCAATGAATAAATAAGTTAATAGATAAATAAACTATAAAAAGATATGATGCCTAAATCCGCCCATTAGATTAATCTTGCCAAGAAGAAGGCCAAGAAACTTAGCAAGATCATGTCTTTTATCAATATTTTTTTGTCATCATATGGCTTAATACTGTTGAAGTCTTTTAATAACTTATATAAAATTACAAGGTGTTTAACTTAAATAACTAAAGGGTAAAAATATATAAGACAAGGAAATTGTGTCATGACATGAGGAAAAAAATACATCTTAGTCTACCTGTCTAATGAGGTAGTAAGTTAAAATACTAAGCAAAACATCTACCTGTCTCATAATATAGTTTTCCCTTTTTTCTTACAGTCAAATTATCAACCAATAAATGCTAAGTTATATGCATTTATGACACATGGAACTTCCATATAACTTAGCACCAAATTTGATCTCACTTCATTTCTCGGCGAAACCGACAATTCTGCACTGACTGACTGACTGAACTCGGCCTTCAAATTGATGTATTTGATGATTTAACATGGGATCTGGCAAAGCGCGACTCTTAGTACTGAAAGTATACTCCCGTTTTCCACGGGAGGGGAGGTAAACACGCGCGGCACACATTTACTCATTCACGCACACTCCTGCGAAATATTGATATGTCACACTAAATCAAAAGCTGGAAACAAACACAAAACGCGCACAGTAGCAATCTTACATGAACAAATTGTTCATGTACTTCAGCAGAGGGGGATAAGTGCGCTTGCCTAGTCCCGTGTTATATGGTCTAAATTTGATGGTATAATAGTAGTTTATGAAACTGGTACATAACAAGGTTATTAAAAACACGAGTTATGTATAGTTTCATACACTGCTTTATCTAAACTCATGCCTACTAACCTGTTTTCATAATTTTTGTAAATTTGGCGTCTGCCATTTTTGATTATTCTTGTAAAAGCTTGTTCTGAAAGTGTTCGTAATTACAGTCGTTATTTCCAGAATGTCAGGTGGAGTCAAATATCATTCATCACCATTTTAGGGCAAAATAATTATTATACCAGTAAGTAATAAATAAATTTCCCCGAAAACTATGGCACAACAAACAGTTCATCCATTGACAGACCGAGTCCAACGTCCAACGCGCCGTAAGCCATAGACAATACCTGGCAGAAAATAAAGTTGACTGTAACCTCGTTATTGTTTTGTATGTATTGGAGAACATTATATAAAAACCTCATTGGTATTGGATATTAAACCTCAGACATGGCTATATGGGCTACGTTCCCTTTGCCTTCCTAGTTAGTATCACATGTACTGTAATCTCAGAAAAAGTTTTTTATAGCATTATGTTGTTCGGAGACCTATACTATAATTTATTTTTTTAATTTTTTAGAGACTTTCATGAAAAATATTTTTCATTATGCCAGTAGTTTTGAGTTCGTAATGCGGATTTTACGATATGAGTTAGATAAAAAATATTCTAACATATTTTCTTACATTTTAATATATTCGGCAAAATCTTTTTTTTTCGCAAGTTTTCACGTATCGTGGAAGTTTACAAATAGCATAATAGTAAAAGAGTTAAAAACCTGTATTGTGTCGATTGTAACATCAACACGTTATATCAAAATGGTCACAACTCGGTATGCCATCGAGCTAATCTCAATACTCTCATTGGGCTGGTTTTTAGTTTGGATCGAATTATAAATTCAGGTTTTATTTGTTACTTGCTAAGCTCAACTTCGTACCTACGGTACCTACCCCTTTCAAGGTAACTTTTAATGATTTCAACACTTATAACAACATTAAAAGAACTGTCATTGAGTCGTTTGATGTGCATAATACTCGTATTATGATACTGCCAAATCGACTTAGACTCTGCTTGTATGTTTATGTTTACATAGACAACATATGTGAACTTTAAAAAACCAACAGCTTTGGTCCAAGAACACTTCCTTGCGGCACGCCTCTATTTTCTCAATATGATAAGAAATAATTTAAAAGTTTTCGAGAATGAAATACAAATGAGAGTTCAGCACATGTATTTTCAAGGACATGTTACACCCCAAAGCTTTGTACTCTTATTAGATTATTGATTCTTCACACACACGTAACAACTGTCTGGGTTATTTCGTGGCATATTTACAACTTAACAAACGCTAGTGGAATAAGATAGTTATCGAGTCGCCGAAATTAAGTTATTACAACAAAATCACGTAAATGAGTTAATATATAGCTGGCACAAAAAACTGGATGCGACTGGAACAACATTTTTTTTTGTAATGAGAGTACACTACGAAGACACACAGAAATCATCAAAAAGTTCATGTGACATAAACTGTGATTTATTGCTACTTCTGTAAAATTATAATATTAAGTCATGTTACTACGTCAATATTTTAAAATGTGCATATAAATAAATTTATATTGAATTAAAATTGATCACAGCTATGTAACTTTAATTTTATTTAGGTAGTTTCCTCTTTATACCATTAACAGGTAATATTATAAACTTAATTTGGTTTTTGCTTTAAAGATTCTCACAATCGCTATTATTGTAAATCCTTGATTGTTTTAATTATTTCACACGCTAACGTGTTTATCATTTACGAGTTTAAATGTGAATGTAAAAAACATTTCAACGAAACGAACAATTTTTACTATCAAACCATGATTTAAATCACAAAAAACATGCTATCAAAGTCTTTCGCGATTTAAAGGTTGGCTCGTAGTAAAACATAGAGCAGACCAAGATGACAAGGATTTCTTTTATAGTTATGTCTTTACTACGGTATTCTAATAACTACTAAATAGTAGCTTTATAAAAAAATATATAAAAATTTAATTTCAACGGAGACTATGTAAGTTTTATACTCAGCATATTTTTGTATTATTTGTGTAACGGAATGAATGTGGTCGAATGTTGAGAACATTTCAACGGAATAATGTTTGCTCTATGGTGGGTTGGCTTTCATCTAAGTAGTTTTTTTCGGTAATTTTGAAAGTTCAGTTTTTATCTATGTTTTTAGTGTTTGATACAGTGTTACATAAGTAATAGATCTGCTGGGCATGATACTAGAAGCCTTCTCTATCTTACAGGGTCACGATGCTGAAAGGGACTGTAACCCCTTTCCCAATAGAGAAGGAGTACGAGAAGAACAAAGACATCTCTCCAGAAGACATCAGCAAGCTGCGGCAATGGCTAAACAACCAGCCCCATCTACCGGCAGAACATATCACAGGTAAAATACAAATCTTCACGACATGAATCCCCGAGGGGGTGGCAGAGGTGTTTCCGGGTGTGGACAGTGAAATGCAGTCACAAGATAACATGTCCTTGGAAAGTTCGCCGAATATAAGGGCGCCGAATATAAATAGATTTATAGACGAACTTGAGAGACTTCATTATGTTTGTATCCGTCTGCATGCCGTTCCAGACTAAGGACCCGTTCTCCCTGACATTGATCACCTCATTTAGCGTCAGGTAGAACTGAACTCTGTGACGTTTCATTATTGTTTAAAATAGCGAGCTCTGAGCCGTGGCTGTTACGACAACCGAAACATCGCGCGCTCTAAAGAATCACGTTTTGATGCCGCCCTCCATAGTAATTTGTATGGGGAAATCGTACGCAAAAGTTGGTTATGTTTGATGGATAAATCCACCAAGTAACAATTTTCGTTTGGCAAAAATAAATCAATCACACCATTCTGTACACTTTTAACTTACGGGAGCCTGAATTTCAGTTTCCAAAATTATCTGTGAAATCGCCAATGAGAAATACGCGAAGAGCAGTTTTACGTGATTTTCAGCAACTCTTCGACATCTTGTGTGATTATTTATTTCTCATTAAACATATATTTTCTGTCATGAATCAGCAATACGGTGGGGCACGTTTAGGTGGCATGGACCCTTAACCTTACAATTATTTAATGAAAATGGAATTGAAACAAGTAATTAAAACAGTGCGAGTCAGACTTGCGCAAAAATGGTTCCGTACCACTACACAAATGGAACCCAAAAACATGGTAATTGATAACAATATAGATGTTGTAGCAACATCAAAGCCACACAAAGCGAGCCGCTAAAATGGTAGCTCATGACAAACAATTCAACTCCCGCTGAGTACGGAACCCAAATTTTCATCATTTGTTCTTTTTAGAGTATGTAAAACAATTTTAACAAATTTGAAACTTGGATGTATACAGATAGATGTCTTTGAGATAGAGCTAATAGAAATAACGTTAAAATAGGTTTATAGGTTTTTGTATCGGCACCAATATTTGATTTTTTATTATATTATTTGCCCTGATAGGGGCCATAGTAACACGTATTCAGTGAAAATTTCAACTCCCTACCTTTTACAACTGAAGTCGTAGACCCCTGTGACAGAAGACAGACAGCGGAGGCTTAGTAATAGGGTCCCGTTCGGCACCCTTCGGGTACGAAACCCTAAAAATAATGAAGACTCTTTTAATATAAATTAAAGTTCTGTTTTATGAGACTTTCGTGACAACCTTGTTATAAGGGAACCTTCAGCCTTTTTTATATTTCCCACAATACATGTCAGTCTAGTTTTTTATATTAACAAATTAACACATTAAGTATATAGAGTTCTATTTATTTCATTATTTAAACGAATACCTATTTGTTATATTCACGAGTAGGTACTGTTCAAAAGAGTGAAAGAATTTTGAAAACTCGACGTTTTTTATCTCAGTGAGGTAACGTTTTCAACGTATTTTTTAATGTTTTTTCAAGTCGATATGATTTCTTTGTTAAAAGGTGAACGACCAGTGCTGAGCTGACAACAAAAATATCTCGATTCCCCGCGTCAGTGTTGTCAATTCCCCGCTTCTTTTTGAAATTATAATAATTCCCCGAAATTATATTTTTGGAATAAAAACACTGTTTGATACAAAAATATTTCAACAGTAGCTGGAGTTTTTAACCACCTTTCCATTATTTTTTTAGAAAATTTCAACCGTACGCACCAATTTAAGAAATCGACAACCATTAACAATGTAGAAATGGATGAATAGAAATGGATGCGTTCAGAAATACAAAATCGTGTTCAAATCAAATGACAGTTGAGCAGGCATTTGAGTGGTGCTGGCATTCAAAATTATGTTAGTAGTGTCGAGCTGTATCTGCCAAGTCCGAACATCATTTTTAGTTGTAAATATTACCCGACATAAAATAGTTTTAGCTTACCGAAAAAATTGGTCTTGATTCCCCGAAATTCCCCGATTTTTGTCATTCCCCGCGATTGGCAGCGCTGTTAACGACGACGTGTTACTTCTATCATATCTGTCATTCGTAAAGTTTGACATCTGTCAATTTAATTAATTTTACATATTTATTTTTCCTTCTATGAGCTTATGCTTGGCCTTTGCCGCACCTGATAGAAAGCGTCGATAAGACCTAGGATGAAGGTTGCTCGCCCAGAAAGTGGAAGAGTGAGATTGGCAACAGGTCAGTTTATCTAGTTCTGCAAAAATCTACATACGAGAGCCGGTAACGAACGCATGACTGTTACGCGACCCAACGATTTTTGACATTTGTTGAGTATCGTGATCGTTTATTGTGGAAAATTGTAGTTTATTCTGGACTCATTAACCGCACTCAATGACTTCATAAGTACATCTGTAATTTTTGACACATCTATCATTCTAAATTTCTGTCATTTTCGACACAATCTTCGATGAGTTGAGAAACGGAAGACAGATAAAAAAAAACACAGTTAAAAAGTAAATTGTGAGGCTTCCTGTCACTTTTGTTTTGACACACATTTTCTCTTCCTATAGGCCAACATCGTAAAAATGGGGGAAATTTTCACACTGTTAAACATAAGCTTTGCAGCTTTAACACATCACATTAATGTTCTTAAGACTTTTCAAGTAAGTCTTCAACAGATTACATAGCACAGCCGGTAAAAAGTGTCAAATGTGGAAAAGTGGTGGAACAGCACCGATTTAAGAAAATATTCCTTTCTCGTGTTCTGTAAGACCCCAGGGTGTGCCCAGGGACATTTATCCAGATTAACCTTTACATTAAAAACTAACATGGATTAATAAAAATACTATTATTGGAGTGCATTATAAACCAGAAAAGATAATTTAGAAACAAATGTGTGGAGTATTCCAAAGCGATGGATTTAGCAATAAAAACATAATCTCAATAAAAATACTCTTTGAAATATCCCTCTTTCACGTATTCCCTACACCCACAGAAACATTCTTTAGCTTTGACCCCTGCATTACCTTCGAAAATGAGAAAGTTAGGGTGGTTTAAAACCCCCCAAAGTGCCCCAAAAAGTATCTGTCGTAAAACTGTATAAAATTCTTATTTTGCCTCGGAAAGGGGTCTAGGGGTTTTTTTAGAGTTTAAATTAGATAATGTAACATGGAACATTTGCCAACTAGTGATGAAACGGAAACACAGGCACACATCTTTTTTCATTAAAAAGTGTTTGATTTCTGTTAGGTATATTATCGTAATTGGGGTATGCCATAAAGCGGGTATGCTAATCAAGAATCTGTAATTATCTTTTTTCCACCACGTCCGATTTTCAAGAAAAGTGTGTATATATGATTTTGTAAATTTTCATATAAACAACCACTGAGAAAATATTGAATTAAACAAAGATACACATCTAAAGATGCATTGCAAAATAGAGGTATTATGTGTGCATTACACAAGCATTGGTTTTTTTAACGAAATCTTTCCATTTTTCCCTGAAAACTACGTTTTGGTGTTTTCTTTTTGTGCATTTTAGTCGGGGAGTACCTTTTCAATGTCCAGCAGTAGTCCGCCATCATTCTGACATCCCATCTTCCTTGATAACGTATCTCCATCTCTTTTATATCTTGGTGAAACCTCTCTCCTTGTTCCTCGCTGACAGCCCCAAGATTTTCAGGAAAGTACAGCGCCACGAGCTTGTCTGACTCTGTCGAATTTTAAGGTTCGAATTTGAGGACATACGAAAATTCCTTCCTTCAAATTTGCTTCTGAAAGAGCAGGAATTTGAAACAGTCACCATAATCAAAGTTTTCACAAACTGTTTCATCAGTCCTAACTTGATATGAAGTGGGGGAGGCAAAAGAATTAACTTGGGATTAACCAATAACGCTGCACATTTTTGTGCCCTCATGTCCTGGCACGAGTCGAGCTCTGGCTGGCCATTCTTTCTTCACAATGTAAATTTCGTGATCGACTGTCCCACTCACACAAGAAACACGGATACTTAATATGAAGTAAATGTAAGAAATTTAACGGAATTAATGAATTCCCAATGAGGTGGTAGATATTGCCTCCTAATACAAAAAATCTCAAGTTTTTTTGTGAAAATGTCAATGTTTGCCTATGAAATGGAAATGCTTAATTCAGACTCGAGATCGTGAATCGTGACCCCGCTAAATATTCATAAATCACAAAATACTGGAATATGGATTTTCTCAACTAGGACCTCAGATTCGTGATCAGCGACCCAAAAAAACCCCTGGAATCCGTTTTTAAGCCGAAATAATAATTTTAGATTTTTCTTACAACAGAGCTACATTTTGGGTTACTTTCGGGTATTTAAAACCTCTCATTTTCAAAGGTAATGCCGGACTCAATGCTGACAAATACTCCTGGGGGTCGAGGGAACACGTGAAAGAAGGAATTTTTCAAATGGTATAAATTATTTTATGACTGCTACTTTTTTTAGGGTCAAACTAGGGGGGTTTTTCATTTTCTCATTTTCGGAGGTAATGCAAAGGGTACAAGTCTCGCAACGATTTATGAACGCTCGGAAAAAGTGGTGGGGGACTAGCGCAATGTGTTCACTCGCGCAAAAAATTACTAAGTGCGATGGAGAAAAAATGCCTAGCGCAGTCATGGTCAGCGCTCATAAACCGTTGCGACGCTTGTAATATGTATGGATGTTCCTGGGGGTCTACAGGTCTACAGAATAAGGGAAAGAAAGAATATTTTAAATCGGTGCTGGTCCAACACTTTTCCAAAATTTTCGGCTTATCTACTGGATTAACACAGATATGAGATCTCCAACAGAGGCGTGGCGACTTCATCGCGTTCACCGCGCGGTACACTTGTACAGGGTGCCAACTATCCACGCAACTTTATTTCTCGATATTCAGTATGGCACATGTTTGATTCTATTAATTCTATTTAAAAACGTGAACTGGGCACTGTATAATGAATTCGCCGGTAAACACGAACTGAGTCGTGCTGTATCTATTGTTATTGCAAAACTTACCATTGGTTTAAATGATAAAACCACTGTAAAGTCCTCAAAAAGAGGTGGGCAAGTGCGGTAGGCGCGGGCGTGAGTTTTGCACGTGCAGTCTGACTAACTTTATTTAGGCGGTGCATTCGATTCTCAGTGTAATAAAATGTATGTATGTAGATAAATTCAGTTTTAGCCGTTTTCAATTATTGCAGTTATTTAAGTTGGTCTTCTGTTGGGTTTTTAAGACAACCATACATTTATTATGTAAGGGGTAATTACTGGATCTTATGTACTGCCCTTAACGACGTACACAATGATCATTGCATTTCAATTGTTTCCTCATCTAGAGTGTAATCTGCAGATGTTTATGAATACACCCAAAAAATAATGGGATTACATTTAAAGTCAGCCTGTATAGAAGATGAGATGTTTTTGCTGCAAAGGTCATTGTTCGCTAGCCGAGTGCAGTGGCAAATAAACCGGTGTTACCAGTTCTAAATTTGTTTGCCTTGAAGAGGACGCCGATGATCTTAATGTTGCCCTCATAACGAGGAAGGGCACATCTTACATTTTCAAAATCCGGTTTTTGCGCTATTCTAAATCAGGAAAAAGGCGCATCAGTTGTGGTTTTATTTTTATTGCATATGTTAGAACAGACACTTGCCAAAAAAGGCATTATTTTTCAAAGAATTTAACAGATTTTAAAACAAGCGTGCATATCCTTTTTTAAAATAAAAAAACCGACCAAGTGCGTATCGCGCGCGCGCAGTGTAGGGTTCCGTAGTTGCCCGGTACATTTTATAAGTTGGTCCACGAATACAGCTCGTGCCAAACTTCTAGCCCCATACATTATAAGAACGGCCCATACATTGTCGTGCTTAGAGGGGATTAAAAGATTAGATTATTTATTTATTCAGCAAAAGACATACAGATTTTTGTTTGCAAAAAATTGAAGCCAAACTGCGTAGCAGTTTATCGGCTATACTCTCGGTACATGTCTGTTTTATACACTATTATATATTTATTTGCGTACAAGTAAGTAAAGTCGTTTGCAATAGAATCCAACAATCATGTAAACAAACCAAATCGTCACGATTACTCCGTAATCACATACATTTGACGATCAATTATGAACATAGTCTGATTTCAACGAACGCACCATTGTTTTCACATTATCTTCAACACGATTTAACTTGTATTTATAAGTTAAATTTGTTAAAACATTTGCAACGTAAAAATTTCGAAGTATTTGACAAGCTGTCATCTTAGTTTTTTACTCATCGAACTCTATAAGTCATTGAAAAGTTAGCGTTGTTCGTAATCTGAAGTTATCTTTTATTTTTAATTTAATAAATTATTTTAATTTAATATTATTTGAATACAATAAAATTTTTTTTTCAAGAGCTTAATATAATTAACCAAAACGGATTGTATCCTAAGCCATAAAAATAATGGTTAGTTTTTAAAAATTGACAGGTGGCCATTTTGTTAGAATTGTCATTCACAGTCATTCACTGTTCTGTGGGTTCGCTGTGCATTAGTGTTTTCTGTTTCCGTTTTCTGTTTCCGATTTCTACGACTTTGCATTCTCATTTTGGACTTTTGTTTTGCTTTACGATTTGGCTGGACATATTTTTCTTGGAACGACGACCTTTGCACGGCATCACGGACTTTGATATAGCATACGATTGGTATTTTTTCTCAAGGAGTAATCAGGAGGTAAGAATGATTTAGATCTATTACCTACAACGGAAATCTATTAGACGCACTTTAATATGAACAATGGTCGAAATGCGTAAGTCACGTCCTAAAGGAAGAGGAAGAAATGAAAAAGCTCGACGGCATTTTAGACACGGCAAGCGATGACACAGTGGTTCCATTTATAATTACGGTCACCGGCGACACTTCTGATAGTGATGATGACGAAGACGAAGATTCAAATTTGTTTTAATAAACACTTTTTTATATATAATCAGTTTTATTTTATAGTCTATGGCTTATATATTTAATCTATTTAGTCAGTTTTATTTTAGTACCTATCCTACTATGGGCCATAGTCTATGACTTAAAATTAAAATAATTAGAAAAATAAATTTAATTAAAATTAAATTAGAACACTATGACATCACTATGGGCATAAACAATACGCTGTCAATGTCAGTCCGCCATATTTGTTTACATGATTGTTGGATTCTATTGCAAACGACTTTAGTATTAAGACATCGTTTTTAAATTGAATACATAAGAATAATAAACTGAGACGAAGTACGGGCGCCTGCTTAATAGGTTACCATTGGCAGTTCTTATATCAGTATCTTAACTACTGGCGTCCGTACATAAAAAGTCAGAAATACAAAAAATATTAAAGAAAGTTTGGCACGACCTGTACTCGTAAACCTGTAAAGCTTACTTCGCTGTGATTGTTTTCCTTTTAATAATACATTACTACTAAGACCAGGAAATAAGCAATCCTGGACGAGTTAAGTTAAAAGTCCGAGCCCGTAGGGCGAGGAGTTTTACATACGACGCCAGGGGGGCAATTCCCGGAGAAGCAACCGAATCGAGATCTCTAAAACTCGATCATAAAATGTTTGGAGTTCGACAGATAAAATGGGTATTTACGGTCGAGAAGGCTAATTTGACAGACTGAGAATAGGTCTGCAGGATTGCTAATTCATGGTCGAAGCATGTGTAGTGCTTTTCTCAAAAAAAATGAGACATTTTCATGTTTTTCATAATAATGAGTTATATCAAATATAATAAAGTGACTAGGAAATATTAAAAGTTACTTACTTGCTCATATTTGGGCGATTAGTCATGTTTATTATTATTGATTTCTTCAGCAAAGCATTAGTGGAATACATCTGAACTCATTTTGTAATTTATTTGCACAAAATACCTTCAACTAAAATTTATAGCAACATAAATTCCCGCTTTTACGCAACTTTTTTTTTATTATTGCCAGCTGGGCAAAGGTATTTACCGCCATGCAGCCTTCTAGCCTTCCTCATGAACAGCGCCATCTAGAGGAACGCTAAGAACTAAGAAAAAAAACAACGAGAAAAACCTCCTTAGTTTCTTATAAATAAAGACACGGAGAGTTTTAAAAAGAAAACATATGAAATATAATCTGTGAACATATGGTATGTAATGGATTTTCATACGAATTTCCTGGACAGTTATTCGGATTTCCTGGACACTTTTATTAGCTCGCCAGGATGAAGTATTTTCTGGTACGTAGTATGTACAATGTATTTTTGAGAAAATTCATTTTATATACTACTTCTGTGATTTTTTTCACATATCCATAAACAACCGTTTAGCCGGCAGGGGAGGGGGGAGACTCCACTCTAACTAAAATTTTCACTTTAAAGCTTAATATTTCGTCAACGAATCCCTAAATCAAAAAATAGTTTTCACGCACTCATAATGTTTTTGAAAGACCTATCCAACAATACCCAACACTATGAGAAAGATGAGAAAAAAATTCATCCCCAATTTAGGTGTATGAGAGGAACCCAAAAAAAAATGTTTTATGGTAATATTTTACCGTTTTGTTGCCGTGATTAATATTTACAGCTTTCTAGTACTATTAGTCTCTGAGCTAAGCCGCGGACAGACGGACGGACGGACAGATGGACATGGCGAAACTATAAGGGTTCCTTGTCGGACTACGGAACCCTAAAAAGCGATGTCTTTCGGTTTTGGGTCAACATTCTACATAACAAATTCAAATTTCAGGTTAGAGACCTACATACTGGGACAGACAGACAGCAAAGCGACATTAATAGGGCTTCGTTTTGTCCTTCGCGTACTGATCCCTAAAAATGACAAAAATAGCACATTGAGGTTTGAAAACCTACTGAATTAGCACTTACTTTCTATACCATATATACGTATATATTTTTGTTAATCTTTATGTTTCTATACTTATAACAAAGTAGTGAAACGGTCGTGTCTGTACATTAAGTATTTTCTCGAAATTTTAATAGAAATGGATTATTATTATTAATTATAACAAAATATTTCGTTTTGGTTCTCCTGTAACGTTGGGTTTTTTTGGGTTAAATCTTCTTTTACCGGAGGCGCACAGAATTATTTCTGTACAAATGCCAAGACCAAGAAGTGAAGTTCACGGAGCTGACCGTGTTCTTGGGTTTCAACATGCTCAGTGGATTTTGTAGTGAACTTTTTCAATTTTACCTATTATCTTCCGTATGTAGGTAGAACAACGCTTTTATTTTTTCACTTTTTATTTTTTTTTGATTGCCTAGGTACATAAAAAGTAGTTTTGTATTTGTAGGTTGTACTTGTATTATTTTTATTTGACAAAGGTGTATTCCGTTTTGGTACTTCAACATACGACGGTTGCGTTTTTGACAGCTGTGTTCCGAAACTACACCATCACCAAACATTTCGCGCACCGCACGTGATGCTTTGGTGTGACCGAGCGGAACATGACCTAAGTGTCTTTTTTTTTCTGTTTTGGTTGTTATTTTATAATAATAATGTACCTACATATTTAAAGTTTCTGTGTATGTTTCCTTTCGGAAATAATGAAAGTTTAGTGTAAATAAATTAGTATATTATAATATATATTTATCTTCAGCCTTTGTATAAATTCTTGTTCATTTTGGTGTCCACTTTGATTCTTTGCTATTCCTATTTCATAGAAAAATATGTAAAAAAAATATTCTTACTGTAATCTGTTTAATTGTACAACTGGCAGGTGAAAATCTAAGAAAGAAACCGGTTTTATATAGTGTACTGTATTTTATAATAAGTTTTTAGTTATATTTAGTTTATTTTATTCATATTATATTATATATATTATTTGTGATGGATATTGATATTGAAGACGAGTTCTTTTCATGTTCGGATAACTCTGATGAATTCTTTAGTGACAGCGACACAAATATTTCGACCCTACATGACATTCTTGAGTCCACATATTCCTCTCTCTCTAAAAATTTCAACATGGTTCATATAAACGCCCAAAGTCTTGATGCGCATTATGCTTATCTTCGGTCTACTTTTGAAAATAATCCAAATATTCATGCTGTCCTAGTTTCTGAAAGTCTCCTCAAGCCCACTCTCCCCTCAACTCTCGTTTCGATTCCTGGTTTTCAGTTAATTCGTAATGATCGTACTGATAAAGGTGGTGGCGGAGTTGCTGTTTACCTGCGTGGTCATATTCCCTATAAAATAGTCAATCAATCTCCGTCAGCATACTCCGAATCAGCTGAGCATTTGTTTCTTGAAGTAAGCCTCAATTATAGAAAAGTTCTTCTCGGTGTCTTCTACAGCCCCAATCTCAGAATAGACTATTTTTCTTCCTTTGAGAATCTTCTTGATGATCTTTGTCCACAATACGATCATACTATTATTTTGGGTGATTTTAATACCTGCCTCCTAAAACAAGACTCTCGTTCGGCCAAGCTGCAATCCCTACTCAGTTCTCTCAATTTAAACATTTTGCCGCTCAAGGCGACTCATTTCTTTCCAAACTGTGTTCCTTCTCTCTTAAATTTAATAATTACCTCATCTACTGACCGTGTGGCAACACACGGTCAGTTAACTGCAGCTGGTTTTTCCCATCATCACCTTATTTATCTCTCGTACAAAATTCGCCCCCCAAAACATATAAAACACTCTCTTCTGCTGCGTAGTTTTGGTGCAATTGACAAGGATGCGTTGCTTGCGGATGCCAATAACATTAATTGGTCTGGTTTTCATGAGACTATTGATGTTAGTCAAAAGGTCGTAGTACTTAGTAAAATTATTACTGAGCTATATGATAAGCACGCTCCTCTCAGACCAGTCACAGTGAAACATCCTCCAGCTCCTTGGCTCACACCAAAAATTAAAAGACTGCAAGCATTACGTGACCATGCCAGTTCAAAATATCAGGCTAATGCTACAGAAGAAAATTTTAAATTGTTTAAGGAGTACAGGAACAGATGCAATAGAGTGTGTAGAGATGCACAAAGACGCCACATTCACTCCTCTATAGACAAATGTAACAGAAATAACATATGGCAATTTCTTAAGACTCTTGGTGTAGGCAAAACCTCTACTTCTTCACCTACAAACGTAGACCTAAATGGTCTCAACAATTTCTTTACAACTCCTCCGATGATTGTTGAACAGTCGATCAAAAGTAATTCCCTAAATTATTTAAACAATTTGCCTACTCTCGAGCATGAACCTTTTAATTTTAATAATGTCACGGTTGAGAATGTTAAGAAGTGTATCCTCTCCATTTCCTCGAAAGCTGTTGGTAGTGACTGCATAGGCTTGGACATGCTCACACCTATCCTAGATGTGTTGCTTCCTCCTCTCACACAACTTTTTAATGACTCTATGGCCAGCAACACATTTCCCTCTTCGTGGAAACAAGCTTTCGTTATACCACTACCTAAGATCAATAATCCTACATCCTATAAAAATTATCGCTCAATTTCCATACTTCCCTTCCTATCCAAAGTCCTTGAGAAAATTGTCCATACTCAATTGAGTGAATACCTGTTCCGAAACAATTTAGTTAACCCGCTACAGTCTGGTTTTCGTCCCGGTCACAGCACTGTAACTGCCCTTGTCAAAGTCACTGATGATATCCGTTTTAATATGGAGAAGCAGCGTCTCACAGTTCTTACGTTGCTTGATTTCAGCAACGCCTTCAACTCAGTTGACTTTGACCTTCTGCTAGGGGCGTTACGCACGCTTAACATTTCTCCAGCCGTCATCTCTTGGTTTGAATCATATCTTCGCGGTCGCCAACAGTGCGTCAAGGCCTGTGATTTTTTGTTTAATAAACCTGTGATTGTTTTTCGGACTGGTGTCCATTAACAACAGGTGTACCGCAGGGTGGTGTCTTGTCTCCATTACTTTTTTCTATATTCATAAACATCCTTGCCAAACAGTTATCTTCTCGCTACCACTTTTATGCTGATGACCTGCAGCTCTATGTTGATGCACCTGTAGATGGCATTAATAAAGCAATTTGTGCTCTGAATAAGGACTTAAGTACAATATCAGTATGGGCTAAGGCCTTCGGCTTGCTGGTCAACCCCAGTAATTCGCAAGCTATAATTATTGGTAGTTCGCGTATGCGGTCTAAGATTGATATCGACGCAATTCCAAGGCTTATATTTAATACTTCGGTAATCTCTTACACAGATACAGTGAAAAACTTGGGTGTGACGTTTGATAGAACGCTGTCTTGGGCTCCACACGTGGAATCTTTAAGCAGAAAGATGTACGGTACCTTTCACGCATTAAAACGCATGCAGAGCTTTCTGCCAATCAAAACCAAAATTATGCTAGCACAGTCTTTTCTTCTCCCCATTCTAGATTACGCGGACTCCTGTTATTTAGATCTCACTGAGGAGCTTCTCAATAAACTCGAACGACTTCAAAATGTATGTATTCGCTTTATCTTTTCTCTTCGTAAATACGATCATGATCATGTTCGCAGTTAAATTGGCTCCCCATTCGTCTTCGCAGAAATGCTCACATCCTTAATCTTCTCCATAGTGTCTTAAACAATAAATCTGCTCCTAGTTACCTCCGTGAACGTTTTACATTTATTACAGAGCGCGGGCGTGCAATGCGCTCGGGCAACAGTGAAAGGTTGGCATTCTAAACTCTGTTAAACACTGCCCTAATATAGTTCTAGCGGGAGACATAAACATTAACATCCTCCCAGACTCCGATAACGATCATAAATCTAACTATTTATGCTGCGTTGCTGAACACGGTCTTATACCAGCGATTACCACACCCACAAGGCTAAAGTCCTGCATAGACCACATTTGCATTAGAACAAAATTTGAAGCTTTAGGCATTGTTTGCAAGACATCTCTTACTGACCACGACCTTCCCATTACAGCTATATGTACAAATTTCCACCATAAAACAACCAGAAGATCATTACCCAAAACAAATTATGCTGCGGTAGCAACTGACCTTCAAACTGAAGACTGGTCTGACATAATATCTTCTTTTGATGTATTAGAAGCAACCACCAAGCTAACCGGAAAACTTAACCTGGTTGTCATGAAACACACACAATTCGTAAAAATCAGTCGCTCACAGTACAATATCAAGCCCTGGATAACTCCTGGCCTGATAAGATGTATGAAACACAGGGACAATCTTCACCTAAAATGTAGAAAAAAACCTAATGATGCTACTGCTCGACTTGTCTATAATAGGTACCGCAACTTTTGCACAAAAGTTCTACATAAAGTTAAATCAGACTTTGAAAATAAAATACTAGTGGACAACAACAAAGACCCGAAAAAACTATGGAAAGCAATCAAAAACATATGTGAATTAATTCCTGCTAAAAGAAATGCTTCTGTTGAGCTACTTGCTAATAAACCAAGCAAATCAGAATCAATCAACGACTGCAATACCTATTTTACGTCAGTAGGTACAAATCTAGCAAAAGAAATACTAACAACAACGAGTCAAACCGAATCGAATCTTGCTTTACTTGCTGCTTCTTCCTCTACCCCTTCAGGATCTTTCTTCTTGCTTCCTACAGACGAAGCTGAAATAATAGACATCGTACGTCAGCTAAAAAATGATAGTGCACCTGGCCTAGATGGGTTTAAAAACCTCCTTGTGAAGTATGCCTTAAATAGTTTAGCTAAACCTTTATCACACATTTGTAACCTAAGTCTGAGTAATGGCATATTTCCTGATTCCTGGAAAGTTGCTACTGTAACTCCTATTCATAAATCTGGTGACAAAAGCATGCCATGTAACTACAGACCCATTTCACTTCTATCAGTATTCTCAAAATTGTTGGAGAAAATTGTAAACCGTCGCCTAGTTAAATATCTAGAATCAAATGAAATTCTATCACCAACCCAGTTTGGCTTCAGACATGGAAAGTCTACTGAAGATGCAGTCACACTTCTCCTTAATTCAATAACTTCACATCTTGACAACGGGCGCTGTTGTGTAGGTGCCTTCTTAGACCTAGCAAAAGCGTTTGACACGGTTTCCATTCCGATTCTTTTGAAAAAATTAGACAACATAGGTATTAGAGGCATTACTCTCGATTGGTTCCGCAGTTATTTGTCGGACAGAGTTCAGATTACTAAAATTAGTGACATTCTCAGTGATCCTTCAAATGTGAAATTCGGTGTACCACAGGGCAGCATTTTAGGCCCAACTCTTTTCATCATCTACATAAATGACATTAACAATGCTTTATCTCCATCTTTAAACGCAGAAATTGTGTGTTACGCCGACGATACTGCGATTATCTTTAACGATACCACCTGGCTTTCTGTTTTTAATCGAACAACTAACGGTCTTTCTGAAATCGCTAACTGGCTTTCTAGAAATCTTCTTACACTAAACACAACCAAAACCAAATACTTATGTTTCCACAAAACTGCAGCTTCAGAACCAATTTGTAACATCCCAATCAAAATACATTCCTGTGATCGATCCACCTGCACATGTTCCTGCGACATTATTCAAAGAACCGATGCTATAAAATATCTAGGTATTTTCCTCGATGAGAAAGTCAACTTCAATAAACATATATCTTTCCTTGCCGGTAGGGCAAGAAAACTCATCCACGTCATGAGACTACTACGTAATAGTGCCTCAAAAGAAACCTTAAGACTCGTATATATTACTCTTTGTCAATCCGTTCTGAATTACTGTATAAGCTGCTGGGGTGGTTCATCTAAAACACATATTATCACAATTGAAAGAGCGCAAAGGTCAATTCTAAAAGTAATGTTTAAAAAACCTATCGATTATCCCACAGAAACTCTCTACAGAGAATGCGGTGTCTTAACTATCAGAAAACTTTTTATCCTTAGAGCAGCACTAATCCAACACAGAAAAATTATTAACTCTCCCGAATACGATAAATTGCTTCGAAGAAGAGTATTTAGGACAACAATAACAGCGACAAAAACTAAATTCGCACAAAGATTTCCTCCCTACCTACATCCTCATATCTACAATATTGTCGCTAAAGAATGCAATTTAAAACTGGCTTCCGTACATGAAGCAAAACGAAAAATTGAAAAATGGCTTCTTAACTTAAATTATGTCGATACTGAAAATATATTAGGTATATTTGGAGAACAGATATCATACACTTGAATATTCTCTTATTTTCTATATATCAATAGTAAATAATGCTCTTATATATGTATATATATATATATTACTCATACATACTCATTACTTATTTCAATACTATCTATTCCATTATATATAAACACTCGCTTAATTTATACATATTCTTTCTATATAGGTAACTATTTATTTTCTTTAGTAGCGTTGAGTCCTTATTAGATATTTAGATTAAGACCCTAAAAATGCTTTTGTTCTTTTTTGTTTTAGGCTTAGGTTAAAATAAGTTTTAAGGTTATAGATCTTAATCACCTTATTCACAAATAACACATTTATCACTTGTCCAAATATAAGACAAAACTTTTGATTAACCAACCTACCAGCACCCACGGAACAGACTACCCATCGTCTAGTCTGGGAGCTACTGAATTTTTTGTAAATGTTACCATGTGTGTGAAATAAATATTTTTGTATTTTTGTATTTGTATTTGTATTCCCGAAAACAGAACCGGATTTTATAGCGATTCTTTTTCTGTACACGCTGCAAGACTTTGGAATCGCTTACCTGTGTCTATTCAGTCACTGAAAAATACGAATTCATTTAAAATAAAACTAAAACAATTTTTCTCAACAGAGTACCCATCATAGTAGAATTCGAATATCCAGTATTATGTATATTTATTTAATGTTTATTTATTTTTTATGGTTATCAGTATATATGTGTATATTTTAATTTAAGTATTAATTTAAGTAGGTTCATGAATTTGTAAGTATATGTAAGTTTATGTCCTAGATAATGTATTTTCTTCTTAGTCTCCTTTTTTATAATTAGCATTTACACCTTCCATGTAATTTCTTTGTCTATCTCTCTGTATGCTTCCAAAGGTTGCCTGGAAGATATTGCTATTAGCAATAAGTGCCACCTTTGTACACAATATTTGTTTGTTTCGTTAATCTGTCTCCCATATAATTTTTGTAAATGTGCAAAAAGTGTTATAAATAAAAAATAAATAAAATAAATGCGTCAAATTGTCCTCATGAAGAGAGCCTTAAAAGCAATAATGATTCACATGATCTGCAGATCTGCAGTAGAAGGATAAGTGTTATTACTTAACCAGTAGCGTGATTTAACTTAATCTTAGCTATTTACCGCTTCGTTAGAAGCGAGTTAGGAGCCTTATTAAACGTAGATTACAGCTCAACTTTGAACTTTATTTCCTCGTAATGTGATTGAAAATTGGTTGCGAGTGGGCTGTCATTGTGTGTGCTCCGACAAATGGAATTGCAAGCTTGACCTTTGTTCTGATTTTGCCGAGTATAGTGCATGTGCAAATTGCGCATTATATTGTGTTTGGGTGAGGACAATACCACATCCGTTGACTATACGAACAAACGGACACGAATTCAACAGTCCTCCTAGAGACATATTCGTGAAACTTAGTCTCCACGTAAGTTTTACATAAATAAAACGTTTTGACCTGGGTGACTGACTGATTGACTGTCAGACACTGTACAGCCCAAACCGCTAAACTTATAGACTTGATATTTGATGCAACTAAGATAAACGCACACAAATAAAGGATTTTGAAAAATACACTCCCCGAGTGGTTCAAAAAGACATGTTTGGATACCGAGAGCGGTAGCCGATAAACTGCTGAGCAGTTTGGCTTAAGAAATGTAAAAGAAAAACATGTATTGTCTTTGGTGAATAAACTAAATCTATCTATCTATCTAAAAGGGGGTCAAAATTTTAACAAAAAGCCTTCATTTTGCCGACACCGTTCATGAGGCAATCACAATTTTTTATCTAGACTCTCGAGATAAAAATAAACATAAAGGTTTTTCTTAAGAAACGAGGAAAATTTAAATATTTAGAAAATAGCTATGAAACGATAGTGGTTGTGCTTTTTCAAGTCGTCTGGGAAACGACAGAGAATACTCTATCAACAGGTCCAGGTCTAGGGTCTGATGATGAAGTGGAAACATAGCTTGCAATAGATAATAGTACGAATATCATGTTTGGATTCTTTCGATTTGTCATTTTGAAACCATTTACAATCAATGGCTGCTAGAGCCTGGTTCTGAGATGTTCAATGGAAGTAAAAGGTATCGATTTGGTGGTTTTTTGCGATACACGGGTCGTTTTAAGTCCTATTTGCGAAATTATAGGTAAATCATGCAAACCAGGGTCAGGTGATGCAGTAATAAGTAAACTGATTAATGGATATCAGTAGAATTATCATGTTTGGACTCATTCGATTCATCTTTCTGAAACGTTTTTTAATCCATGACAACCAGAGTCCGATGAGGAATGATGTGGTAGATAATATATAAAACAGTTCCGTAATTGTCTAAACCGCTGAAGATAGAAACATAAAATTTGGAAAAATACCTTCCTTAGAAAGTGCAGGAATGTACTTAAAAAGATTTATCGAAAATTAACCCCTGGGAGGATGAAATGGGGTGAAAACGTTTGTATCAAACCTAGTATTTAATTTATTTTAAAATTTGCTAAAAATACAGTAAATAACAAATAATAAAATATGTACATATAGAAGCTTTTTTAAAAAATCATCCTCTAAAAGAGTGAAACAGGGTGCAAAAGTTTCAAAGAAAAATCGTATTCACCTGAAAGTGAAACATGGTGTAAAATTCTTGAAAAATAAATCAAATGTATTTTAAGATAAGGGGTGCACCAAGAAAGATTTTTTTGAAAATCAACTCCTAAAAGGTTGTAAATGTACTTTTGTACGAAAAGTCGTTTTGCTTGACGGATTCTATGAGAAAATCAGATTCGATATTTATGTATAAAACCTACGAAGACGAAGTCGCCAGCAAAATCTAGTATCTATAGACAACGCACAACATCGTCAAAGAATACTCTAGATATTTACACAGCACTCTTAGCCTGAGATTCAGAGTGCATTTTGAGTCCGAACTCATTCTTACAAACGACAAAAAGCGACGTGATCCCATACTAAAGTGACGTTTGTAAGGTTGAGTTGCTGTTGAGTTCGGACTCAAAATGCACTGTGAATCTCACCCTTATCCTACAAAGTCAGGAAAAGAATGAATGTTTCTATTTAACTTTTTTACCCAAGCTATTATTGTATCGCTTATCCTTATTAATCTGTTTCCTTATATATACCCAACGTAACAATAAAATTCATTGTTAAGTTTAATTGCTAATATCTAAATGATTTCGAAAAAATATACATGTCGCAGTAAAGTAGTTAAATCAGAGAGTTAGTTGAATCTCTAGACAGTTAATTAAAGATCGACATTCAATCAAGTCGCTAAAGTTCCGTCAGGCAAGTGAGTGAACGAAACGTTTAACGAGTTTCCTAAACGTTCCTAGGCGCATTTCAACTTTGGTAGGGTGACCTTTGCGAGGCGTCCCCGAGTAGGATACTAAATAGTCGCATAATGGATAGGTCGAAATGTATTTAAAAACACTATAGGTTAGGTTAGGTTTGAACATTATGAAACAACTCAGAGCCGAGCGAAGCGAAGCGGAGCGAAGCGTCCCCGAGTAGGATACTAAATAGTCGCATAATGGATAGGTCGAAATGTATTTAAAAACAGTAGGTTAGGTTAGGTTTGAACATTATGAAACAACTCAGAGCCGAGCGAAGCGGAGCGGAGCGAGGCGTCCCCGAGTAGGATACTAAATAGTCGCATAATGGATAGGTCGAAATGTCGAAACAACAATAACAAATGAAATAATCATGGCGGAGTCGACAACATGTTTACAATTTCACCAAAGACCACAATTTGAAACAAAAAACCACTCACACAACAAACCAACGTTGCACAACGTTTGCCAAAAGAAAGACTCTAAATGTAATCAGCTGTTGTCGTGACCGCCATCTTGTTTTACATTATTAATCAATCAACACGCTGGCTTTCGGTCAGACAGATAGTTAAACGTTTTCGACGCTGCTTTATTTAAATCAAAATGCTAGCGACTTGATTGAATGTCGATCTTTAATTAACTGTCTAGAGATTCAATTAACTCTCCGATTTAACTACTTTACTGCGACATACATATGACATTTATTGACTTAGAAGTAAGTCCCGTGATTGTTAAAATTAAAAACATTTAAACTCTAACCGACAATAAATAAATATATCTTTTAAATGATTATGTTTTTGTAGCGAAATCCATCGCTTCCGACTACTCAAAATATTATTAGAGTACGTAGAGCTGATGCCGGGCTCGACTGTGGAGGTACCAGCATCTTACTCGCAAATCCTCCCGAAGTTATTCGGGGGAGAGTAAGAGAACAGCTCTCAGGCAAAACCAGGCGGCCCACTATTGCCTGGGACCGATGGATGGCGGTATATCCATCCCCAATTGCCGGGCCTTATATAAAAACAGACTGGTGACGGGCAGCGGCGTTACTGGTGCAAGGGTTTCGGCACCGCGCTCACCAACCCACCTGCCCAGCGTGTGTGAGTATGGGCATTTCTTCCAGGAGGACCACCGAGAGTGGCGAAATCCTGGAAATACCTATGTCCAGCAGTGGACGAAACAGGCTGATGGATGGATGGATGATGGACTAATACAAACTAAAAAAAAAAAAAAATTGGAATGGCCCCAGGAATTTATTCAAATTCTTGTCTTGTGTTTCTAATTGATCTTTTCTGGTTTGTAATACACTCCAATGACATGCGGAAGCCAGAAAATATAAACAACATTTCAAGACAAAAAATCGAGAAACTGTGAAAAAAAAATCTGTTGTTTCTTACATTTTGGTCGAGTAAGTAGGTATGTAACTTTTCTATGGAACAGCTGATATTTTTTGCTATTTGAGTGTAGATTTCATGATAGAAGTTGTTCGTATGGACGAGTACCATCGCCAGTTTCCGGCTTCCGCAACATCATCTGAACACCCTGCATAGACAACGGCTTATTGTATGACAGGGTTTTTGACAAAGTAAACAACCTGGTGACCGTTCCAGACTTAGACCTGCTGATCGTGTTCCACTGCTGTGACCTCAGTAGCGAGGTCTCGAAGCAGGTGCTTGACCTTCACTTCACATTGAGGACGATCTTCACGACGTTCTTCAAGGACAGGGCCTTGGACAGCAAGGTCATGAACTGCCTGGAGACCATGTAAGTACATGCTCTTCTTCTACTTATACCCATTCGATTGGGGTGAGGTTAAACTGCGCATATTGGTGTTAAGTTATTTACGAGTACTAATTAGTTTAGAATTACATTATACTTTTATTTTATTTATTCAAGATAGCAGGTAATTCGTATTTTTATTGATTTTTTGTGTTTAATACAATATACAGCAATATGGAACCATAAAATTAGAATTTTCTGGCGTCTTATGTAAGGCTGCAGGACACATTCAAAGCCTGAGCTGAGAAAACTAATTAACCAATCGTAAATCGTAAGTTTTATTGTATCCATAAATAAATTTCAAACTACTCCTTAAGGCGAGGTTATCTAGTGAAATCTGTCCTGCTCCAACGCTTCCATTTTATACTTTTCTATCCTGCTCAGTGGGAGCGGCCCGCTCAGAAAACTCGCAATTTCGAAGTGTTTTTATTTATTATTTTGGAATTAAGAGGATATATTTTTATTATGATGGCCGTTTTTTACCACATTTCTTACGACGTTTATTTTAGTATAAGTTTTATTGTCTAAAACATACATATATAACTCCAATGAAATGGTATTTATATCATATTTTGGGTAAAAGAGTGAAATATAAATTTTTTTTTCTAATGTATTTGTTACAATTTTCCGTTTTAAAATGAATTTGCAAAGAGAACATCGGGATAACCCTCCTTAAAAATAAATTTACTTTTGTAACGGAGATCTGATAATTTTGAGCGTCAATTACCGACCATTTATTTTTTTGAAATATTTTAACTATACTAAGCTGGCTGTCCCTCGCCATAATCTTTTTAAATGCGGGGTTGCGTCATAATCGTCTGGATTCTCATTCTTTGATATATCTTTGTGAAAAAGTCTATTTTGGGAACTGAAAACTTTGGACAAAATCCCAGGTATTTCAGGAAACATCGCATTGATAGCTTGATCGTGGTTGTTCAGGTTGTATAATAAAGTTGAAGAATTATTTCTCTTGGGTAAGAAAACTTCGGTGGTTTGCATAAATAAAATTATGAAAGAAGAGCTAAAATTGACTAAATAAAAAAACGAATGCCAACAGAATTGTTCACATGCTGAACAACGGCCTATTTAAAGCACCCTTAAGGGGCTGTTCATTTATTACGTAAGACGATTTGGGGAGGGAGAATAAGATCCATTCAAGTCTTATTTGGAAGTGGGAGGAGGTCTAGGTTGTTCTTACGTAAGATCACAAAAGTAAGAAAAAATTATATTTTCAATTCTGATTCACATTTTGAGTATAATATGTGTTACCGATTCATATTAAAAAGTTAGTTTTTATAACATAACACTACGCGTTTTTATATTTTTGCTATGTTTTTTTGCAATTTTAGTAGATACTTATCTTACGTAAGATTGAAAAGGGGGGAGAGGGTTCATTAAAATCTCATTTTTCATTACGTAGGGGGGGGTCAGAAAGTGGTTAAAATTGTCTTACGTAATAAATGAACAGCCCCTAATAGAGGAACTTGTACGACTTATTTATGAATGAGCACGCTTGTCGTGATTGAAGCAGATCTGTCTCTGTCAACCTTCTGGGGTATAGTTATGTTTTTATACACAATGGGCTCACGCTTTGTCAGATGGAAAGTGTTGATGGAACCTGGGATAAACTGCGCTTGCCCAAAAAGTGGGAGAACCAAAGCAGGCGAGGCATTAATCAGTTTGTGCAGAGACTTCCGGAAAATCTGTAGAAGCTGGTATCGGACGAGTGACATACTACGCAACTGCCTGTAACCAATCTTCCGGTACGGCTTCTCATTATATCATGTCGGAACTGTGGTTTCGTCACGAGGGTGGTGACAATAAGCCACAGCCGAAGTCTAACACCAGTTGAAGTGAAAAAAATTTGTCAATTGAATCTTGGTCTAGTTGCACAGGATTCACGAGGCGTATTTAAAGTAATAGTGGTTGTATCAGAGGCTCAAGGAGGCTCCTCAATGGTGCATCATTTATATTTGCACCACTTGCGCCCAAATTTCCGATCGCTGTTAGTGTTCCATTTTGATCGCGCGGCTACTAGAGGGGGCGTCCCAGGGTATTGATTGCACCCGGGCGCTACACGGGCTAGAAGCGGCGCTGACCTCATGTTGACCTTGACTTATGTTTCAGTCTGTACGCGCCCTGCCCGGTCCCGTCCGTGGCCGGGTACCGCACGGTGTACGTCCGGCTGCTGGACCCCGACCCTCGCCGGTTCATCTTCCAGGACGTGGTGCGCACCTTCATGATGGTGTTCGACCTAGTGCAGCAGGCGGAGGGCACGTGGCCCGGCTTCGCCATCGTCATCGACATGGACACCAGTAAGCTTGGGCACATCATGAGGCTCGAGCCGATGGCTATTCGACAGGTGCTCTACTACTTGCAGGTAATGAGTTCTTCGTCTATCTGTTGACAAGATTGTTTTTCTCGGGCCCCGTTAGTTGAAACTGATACCTTCTTCAGAAGTGTATGGCCCCATAGTGCTGTTAAGGCTTGGTCCATGGTGCACGATATTCTTACTGAGCGATTTTGAACTTCAGAATGTTGTCAGAAAGTCTACATTAGAACTTACAACGCTCGCTTCGCGCGCTGCCGGCATTATGTCAGTGAATTTTCGAGGTTTTTCTGGATTTTACGAAAAAGTATTTGATGTGGGAATTTTTTACCTGACATTTATTTATTTATTTAGGTTTTCCGATTGACATCGGAAAATAAACCATGTTTTCTTGTTATAGCAGTAATTTCAGACATAAAACTCAAGCCGTTTAGACATAAGATGAATTAATAATTTAAAAATGCATCATTTTCAAAAATAAATTCTATCTATTGAAATGTCAAAAATAAATTCTATCTATTGAAATGTCTCTAATTGGGTAACCGACCTGACAACGGAAAGACAAAGGTCTAAAAAAACACGTGTCCAAGTTTTACATTGATCAGTTAAGTAGTTGATTCAGCATATTAAAGCAAAAACCGTTAAAAGACCAAAGGCAAGCCCTTAAGAAATCAAACTTCTGACTAAACGCGCAAAAAAATATTCTGATACCAACTTTGATAGAAATAAATTTCTTCATTTAAGCACTTGGCGATTTATCCATCGCAAGCAGATACAATGAACATTATAACATTGCGGTATAGAAACGTGGAAAAATAGTAAATCTGGATGTGAGGAGCTCTGGACCGGATATACATGTATCACGTAGAGACATTTGTTCGTATCTTTGAGATGTATCGCCAGTTTTTAGCTTGGAGGTTATTTCATTCACACCACTTGTAGTCTATCCCGCGTATAAGTAGAGAAGTATCTTTAAATAATACTACATATTCTACTGATCATACTGAACCACTTTAGAAATTGCAAACTAGTGAAATTGTTCTCCTCTCTGTTAACTCTAAATGTCTATAGTAACTTACTTACTCGCAAATCCTCCCGAAGTTATTCGGAGGAGAGTAAGAGGACAGCTCTCAGGCTAAACCAGGCGGCCCACCATTGCCTGGGACCGATGGATGGCGGTATATCCATCCCCAATTGTCGGGCTTTATATAAAACAGACCGATGACGGGCAGCAGCGTCACTAGTGCAAGGGTTCCGGCACCGCGCTCACCAACCCGCCTGCCCAGCGTGTGTGAGTATGGGCATTTCTTCTAGGAGGACCGCCAACTGGCGAAATCTTGAAAAGGCCTATGTCCAGCAGTGGACGAAACAGGCTGATAGATGGATGGATGGTCTATAGTAAATCTTGTATGGGCAAGTAAATTTATTTTATTAACTTATATCTGGTAAGTTTAATCTCACTAAAAACATAAAAATGAGAAAGGGGCCGAGTTCAGAACAAACCCAGTGCAGGATTTTCGGCTTCCCCAAAAAAATAGTTGAGATCAAATTGTGTGTCGAGGTTTATGAAGGTCACAACTACAATAATGTACAACGTTCTTTGTTTTTAAAGAAATATACCGGGTGTAAATGGACTGCTACCATTAAATGAAACCACATATTCTACCGACCCTATTGAACCACTTTTCCCAAGAGTCATACCCGCGGACACCGTTAGTATGGGAAATAATTGAGCTCCAAACAAAAATGCGTGAACCCTGACGCACCGACTTACGGGGAAACCTGAGTTTCACGGACAACACTCTCTCTAAACTCGCCCGTATGTCGATGCGTTAGGGTTCACGCATTTTTGTTTGGAACTCAATTATTTCCTAAACTAAGGGTGTCGGTATGATTCTTGGGAAAAGTGGTTCAGTAGGGTCGGTAGAATATGTGGTTTCATTTAATGGAAGCAGTCTATTTACACCCGGTGTATTGTAAGGCTACTTGCTCCTGAATATATAGATCTTGGCAAGTTTTTAAAGTTAACACTTTAAACATTTAACAGTTACGTCATACTTGCAATTAATTGACTATGAAAACTTGCCAAGTTCTATATAAGCGGAGTCGCTTCCCTTGTCTTGTCTGTGATCGTTCATACTACTTACATTTGCCTCTCACTCGGCAGATCTCAACCATAGTCAGTTTGTACAGAAGAAAGCCAATTTAACATCACAGTCTAATCCTCTAATTCCAGGAAGCGATGCTGATGCGCCTAAAGGAGGTACACTTCCTGAACGCGCCATACTTCATGGACCGGCTCATGATGATGCTGAAGCCCTTCATGCAGAAGTCGCTGCTCGACATCATCCGCATCCACGAGGTGGGCTCCGAGACCATCTACCAGTACGTGCCGCGGGCGGCCTTCCCCAAGGAGTTAGGTGGGGACAATAAGGACCATGACACTATTAGAGGTGAGGATTATGGTTGGAAACATCGCACAGTGTTTTAAATATCCTTGAAATAGGACATTTCTAACTGAAGTCAATAAAACACTGTGCATCGTGGCTTATATGGACCGCTTTTACTGACTCCTAATTCGGAGGCGTTGGGTTCAAATCCAGTGGGAACACCCCCTCCGGGATTCATGTCGTGATGGCGTATTTATTTTAAAGACTAACCTTTATTCAATCTCTGTCCCGTTTTCGGATTGAACGGTATTTTATCAACACCCCTATAGCCTATAAGTTTCCTACGGTCACTAAAATGATAAAAAGGAAAACCGCATCTAAATCCGTCGAGTGGTTCTCGAGTTAAAACGGAACATATATAAAGACACACTAAAATTTAAAAAAATTTGGCTTCAATACAATACTAATATAATAATAACCCATTTCAATTAACATTTGAAAAACAAAACAATGTACAGACACGACTTTATTAGTACTTTATTAGCACAGATAGATGATTTAATGCTATTTACAAGTGGAATACACAAACAGCAAAAACTGATTGAATTAAATGAGGATAAATTGTGTTTTTTAAATTAAATTATAAGACTAATAAGTGATGGAATATTACTTCTTTAACAAGTTTATATCAAGGAATAGCGTTTGCAGAATTCCCCCGTCACATGAGGTTTCAAAATGTGACGCGTCGAAGATTTACCTTAATTACTTGCCTCAAACTTTAACACCATTTTAAACACCATTTGACAGTAAACTCCATGCCATCAAAAACAAAACTTGTAAAAAAAACAAGTCTCGCAATTTAGTTCTTCTACCGTAAATAGTTGTGAGATCCATGTAAATCCAAGTCGGTTAATTTATTCAGTCCTTACTTAAGGGACCTTAATTCTGTCTTAAGTTATTACGTAATTAGCTAACCTAACAACATCTTATAGTGACCATATCAATATTAAAAATCTTTTATGTTTTAAATAAGATTGACTCGGCCATATTCAGGGTCGAAAATGGCCTGAATTGTTTCGAGAAAAGGATGGTACGGCCGTGCCGCTTTTTAGCTCGACTTGGCGGGGGTACTGCCGTGCCCTCAGATATATTTACTGTCAAATGGTGTTTAAAATGGTGTTAAAGTGGCAACCATGTTAGGCCTGCAGAACCGGTTTAGCAATTTACGAATTATACCTTGAATGGACGGATGATAACGAGACAGTTTCCGTATTTGATCATAATCATAACAAATTATCACTATACACAACACTAGTTTCAGCCCGCGGCTTTGCTCACGTGGATGTATCTTTGAATCATTGAGAGGTATCAACAGTTCTCGCCTTAGTGTGACCAGGGTCTACGATGATGATAAAGAAAACCACATCCAAATCCGTTGAGTGGTTCTCGAGTTAAAACGGAACATACAGACAGACAAAAGTACAATACAAATAAATACTAAAGGCGTATAGGAACGCCATCGTCTTACAATATTTGATATTTCTTTTCTCAAAAGAAATATCAAATCGTACTGATATTCTATCATCTCGTACTGATATTTTAAAAGGTACCATTTTACCAAAATATTGATTTGTTTTTAAAGATATCAAGCTGGACAGATTTACATACAAATTTGTTTTCTTGCCTTAAATTATACTTATGCCAAAATTTCAAAGTTCAGCCAGGTAGTGACTTTGTAAAAGCCTTTTTTAGAGGTATAGAACTTTAAGTTGGCAACACTTTTTTAACTGGCGGCCATTTTGTCAGCTGTCAAGTGATTTATGTTTAGTTTGGTTTGGCATTTCAACATGAATAGACTGACGCCTGAACAACGCTTCCAAATTGTGCAAATTTATTTTGAAAATCATGGTTCTGTTCGAAAGACGTATCGCGCATTACGTCCAATTTACGGTCAACATAATCGTCCATCAGAGCAATTAATTCAATTAACTATGAAACGTTTACTCTAAATGATAATACGCATCCACAGAGATGTCGTACAGTGCGTACAGAAGAAGTCATTGCTGCTGTAGAGCGTAGCGTAGGGGAAGACCCGAATCAGTCTATCCGCCACCGTGCACAGGAATTGGATATGTGTCCATCCACTTTATGGAAGATTTTGCGATTTAACGCCACTTGACTTTTTTCTGTGGGGATATGTGAAGTCGCAAGTCTACGCCGATAAGCCCGAAACGATTGACCACTTGGAGGACAACATTTGGCGAGTTATTGCCGATATACAGCCACAAATGTTGGAAAAAGTCATCGAAAATTGGACCTCCAGATTAGACTACGTCCGAGCCAGCCGTGGCGGACATATGCCAGAAATCATATTTAAATTATAATGCCAGAAGATTGTCTTTCGAATAAAATAAATTTCATATCAATAAAAAAAATCATCTTTGTTTTATTCCATTTCAAAGTTCTATACCTCTAAAAAAAACACACTTTATAAAGCTTTAGTCTATAACGAAAAACAACAGAGAAACGAGTTATCAAATTTTATACTAAAATGGTGTCATGCCTACTAAAAATTTCGTACAAATATTCAATGTACATACAACGACAACTTTTTTACTACTCTATTATAGTATTTTACTACTGTACTATAACATTTTTGTATCTTGCAGTAAGGGTATTGGAAAGTTATGTATATTACAAAATTCATTTCGATTTTCATTTCGCTCAAGTGTGCCTGTACAATTGTTTATATACCTAGGTATAGAGAACTGTTGTCTCTTCCTCGATCTTGACGATAGGCGTAGCTACAAGGCATATTTAATGGCTAGTTTCCTCTGTTCTAGCCGAAACCATCAAGTGGTTCGAAGACAACGCGGATAACTTCAGAAAGGAGAACTTGCGTCGCGTGCGGGAGGCCCTGCGGCCGGGGGGGAAGGGCACCACGGTCGAGGAGCTCTTCAGCATTCAGGGCAGCTTCAAGAAGCTCGATATAGACTAGCGGAATTACTTACAAGCGATCGTCGGCTGGCGTTGTTTCGGCATTGGTCCGCGGTGCTGTCCGTGTAGCACGTGACGTTTTGTCAATATTACAATAAGTTCCTCCCTCGTTTAGTGAAATATTGTTGCTGCCTTTCATTTCTTCTCTTCATAATAGTGAAAAGGTGATGCAAATCTGGATGTGAGGACCTCGAGCTTTGCTACTCACGTCCAAATTAACTATTCTTCTGCGTTTCAATACCTCAATGATAGAAAATTAATTTGTACCTCCTCGTGATGGACAAATCGACAAGGTTTTTAAATATAGAAATTTATTTTCTTTTCATTTCGAAAATGCTCTCTTATATCCCTATTATTGTCTCACTCTTTGTCACGTGACCAGCAAGAATTTAAACCGAAAAATGGATTTGAGTCAGAACCTTGCGTCACGTGGTTTACGGACAGCCAGTGTCTGTCTGTCTGTCCGTTTGTGAGCAGATTGGGTTGTTAGGTATAAGTAGAATAAAAGTTAGTATGAGACCAGAGGTGCAATGCAATTGTATAAGACAATCGTATTGAAATTCTAATCAAATTAGCCCGTTTAACAATTGAAATCGTACGTTTTTGGTTGTCAATAATAAAACAAGACATTCGTGTTCATTTGCACCTCTGATTTAGATACGAATACCGATAAATGAGAAATATTTTGTATGATGTAATGTGCTCAATAGCTTTGTAATTTATACTGACTACTTGATGGAATTTTACTCTAGCAATAATAAAGGTCTTCTTGTGCGTTGTTTAACGTTTTTCATTTCGATTGCTATTTTACAAAGATTCATGGGTAAGTAGTCTGTGGATTAAAGACAAAAAAAATATTTTTGCGTCAATTTTATACACTAGGTTTATTTACAAAATTATTAAAACATAATTATGTTAATGTATAAATAATTAATTGAGTATTTATTTATAATTTATTACCTACATTCTTTCTTCTTATAATATAACCTTCATCGAGAAAAGAAATTATATTTTTAAAGATCCATTTCGGTATCGATATTGAACAATGGAGAAAAAAACGATAAAAACAAGTCGGTCGTATAAAAATTGATAAAAAATTTGTAATTTTAAAAACCCCTAAAATGATAGCGCCTGAAAAACATTTCGGCAACCTTTGAGTATGGAACCCATGGACTAATAAAATATTTGTTGTTGTTATTTAGAGTATATAAAACAATCTGACTGATTTTGGAACTTGTGTGCATTACTGTCTTTAAGATACAGTTAAAATATACGACGTCTTACAATAATAAGTGAAAATTATTCTAGAGTTTACTGTGTATCGTTAACTGAGAGCATTATGGAAGAAAAAAAATTTTTATACTCGGTTCAGTGGAAAAGTTTTGTGACATACTGCACGCACACTTAACTAATATTTATTTTAAATAACAATAGAAACTTAAATAACATAAAAAGATAACCTAACATACTTAAAAATATTTAACTAAAAAAAAAACTAAAATACTTACCAAATAAAAGCTATAAGTAAAAAATGTTTGCCAGATTGCCGCCGTCATGTGGCAGAGTCCCCAGAAGGCTGGCGGCATTCCCTCTTTGGATTGCCAAACTAAGGCGTTGTCCGAGGTATGCCCCAGCCCTTGGGTCCCCGGAAACGTCAACCAGCCGCGAAGAAATCTCTTTAGAAAGACGTTTCGCGTCCGGACCCCATTTAACTTGTATAATATACTTGTATTATATATAAGAGTATCAAGTTAGAGCTAATACTGACTTCTCAATGAGTTTTACTTAACCATCCAGTAACTTACCTCATGAAGACCTGCCAACTCGAATCTGATGTCTGAAGCCATTAGACGTCGTCCCTGATATTGTTTATAACATCCAACTGATTCCGAGACATAAACTACCAATCGGCGCACGCAAGGAGACAGCATATCATGGAAGGTTCGTAAAAGAGGTGGGAGCCCGATTAGGTGTCCGGGGTTATCCCGGCCCACTTAGCGTGGATGACAACACGAACACGCCCCCGCTACAAGACTCCCGCCACCGAGCTACAAGATCCGCTACTGGATCTACGTCGTACTACGACGCCACCACTACGATGATGCCCCTGCGATGTTACGAAGCGGAAGTCATCAAGCCACAGCACACCATCAGTATCATGCATACCAAATCTATATCTATGTATACTAATAATAAAGTAGTAAAAAAGTCGTGTCTATACATTGAATATTTTCGCGAAATTTTAAATGAAAGGGTTATTGGTACTGTACTGAGGCCGAAACAACAATTTTTTGAATTTTTGTCTGTCTGTCTATCTACCTGTCTGTATGTTCCGTTTTAACTCGGGAACCACTTAACGGATTTGGATGCGGTTTTTTTTATTATCATCGTAATGATTCTGGTCAACACATTATTACGCCTTCTTCCACTCACAACTTCTCTAAGGCTTGGCACTGTGGGGAGGTAGTGTGGACATACAAACAATTTTCGTGCTACAGAAAAGATGTGTTCGTATTTTAAATGGAGTTAAATCTAACAGAGTATCTTGTCGCGATTTATTTGTCAAACTGAAAATCCATACAGTTACAGCGCTCTATATAATAGAACTCTGCAAATTAGTACAGCGTTTTCAAGAGAAGTTTCAGATTAACTCGGAGCGGGAGTGCAGTAGACTAAAAGAACCACGTCTTACAGTAGAAGCACTAGTCAAAGGGCAATTTGCATTTATAATAAGTTACCTATTAACATTAAACGTCTCTCGGGTGATCAGTTCCTAAAGTCTTTAAAACAACATTTGTTGCTTATGTGTCCATATTCTCTAAATGAGTTCTATGATCATTGTAAATAGGTTATTGTTATCTTTTAATTATGATTTATTGGGTTTTTTAAATTTTATCGACATCCTTCTGATTATTAATTAAAAAAAAAATCTTTTTAATGTGTTAATGTAGGATTAGAATTATGTAAATTTTAATTAAGTTTATAATAATAATAACAATTATTATAATATTGCTATGCCACTATCGGTAAAATTACACTTGTACTGCCTATTTATAGAAACACCAGTGAAACTGTAATTTATCGCAATAAATAAATTTTATTGAATTGAAAAACATAGGCTATAAGGACTGTTCATAAAATAACGCCCAAGCCGGAAACGGAGCGAATATTGAATAAACGCTTTTATAACTCGAGAACCAATCAACAGATTTAAATGCAGTTTTCTTTATTATCATTGTGGTTGACCTGGTCAACACATAGACTATAAGGACTGTTCATAAAATAACGCCCAAGCCGGAAACGGAGCGAATATTGAATAAACGCTTTTATAACTCGAGAACCAATCAACAGATTTAAATGCAGTTTTCTTTATTATCATTGTGGTTGACCTGGTCAACACATAGACTATAAGGACTGTTCATAAAATAACGCCCAAGCCGGAAACGGAGCGAATATTGAATAAACGCTTTTATAACTCGAGAACCAATCAACAGATTTAAATGCAGTTTTCTTTATTATCATTGTGGTTGACCTGGTCAACACATAGACTATAAGGACTGTTCATAAAATAACGCCCAAGCCGGAAACGGAGCGAATATTGAATAAACGCTTTTATAACTCGAGAACCAATCAACAGATTTAAATGCAGTTTTCTTTATTATCATTGTGGTTGACCTGGTCAACACATAGACTACAAGGGGTGTTAATAAAATAACGCCCAAGCTGAAAACGGGGCAAAGATTGAATAGACGCAAACGGCAAAGGCTATTACATAAATCTATAGGAAGTCTGGTTCGAATTTATATCCGAAGCCCACGCGAACGAAGTCGCGGGCAAAAGCTAGTAAGGTATATAAAAGGCTTATTTAATGTAGGTTAAGCCCGTAGAACTATTTTCCATTATTTATTTATTCTTTCTGATAACTTTGTTTTTAATTTTTATCATAATGACTGTGTAAATTTTACACTAGAAAATGGGAACTTCATAGCTAGTAGTCGCGATACAGTATTTGCTTAAAGTACGAATGTTTATACAGGTACCCAGAATTATAAAGTATGAGTATGTCTAGATTATTGAAATATACAGGTGTTAGCGGTAAATTAGATTAGTCTTACGATGATTAATATAGTTGTAAACCTCGTAATATTTACTATGAAATAATATGTTGCAATTATCAAAAGTTTATTTTGCTACTGAGTATAACAACGATGCGGTTGTTTTTATCAAAGGAGATCCAAAAAGGAATTTGTACACCTTCATCATAGACTAAATAGTAACAGTTACAGTTCGTTAGATAAGCTTAGTGTCCAATGGCCAACACAACTTCAGCTACTACATTATTGTAGGAATAAATAGTTACAGTTACAGTTCGTTAGATAAGCTTAGTGTCCAATGGCCAACACAACTTCAGCTACTACATTATTGTAGGAATAAATTTGTACACCTTCATCATAGACTAAATAGTTACAGTTACAGTTCGTTAGATAAGCTTAGTGTCCAATGGCCAACACAACTTCAGCTACTACATTATTGTAGGAATAAATTTGTACACCTTCATCATAGACTAAATAGTAACAGTTACAGTTCGTTAGATAAGCTTAGTGTCCAATGGCCAACACAACTTCAGCTACTACATTATTGTAGGAATAAATAGTTACAGTTACAGTTCGTTAGATAAGCTTAGTGTCCAATGGCCAACACAACTTCAGCTACTACATTATTGTAGGAATAAATTTGTACACCTTCATCATAGACTAAATAGTAACAGTTACAGTTCGTTAGATAAGCTTAGTGTCCAATGGCCAACACAACTTCAGCTACTACATTATTGTAGGAATAAATTTGTACACCTTCATCATAGACTAAATAGTTACAGTTACAGTTCGTTAGATAAGCTTAGTGTCCAATGGCCAACACAACTTCAGCTACTACATTATTGTAGGAATAAATAGTTACAGTTACAGTTCGTTAGATAAGCTTAGTGTCCAATGGCCAACACAACTTCAGCTACTACATTATTGTAGGAATAAATAGTTACAGTTACAGTTCGTTAGATAAGCTTAGTGTCCAATGGCCAACACAACTTCAGCTACTACATTATTGTAGGAATAAATTTGTACACCTTCATCATAGACTAAATAGTAACAGTTACAGTTCGTTAGATAAGCTTAGTGTCCAATGGCCAACACAACTTCAGCTACTACATTATTGTAGGAATAAATTTGTACACCTTCATCATAGACTAAATAGTAACAGTTACAGTTCGTTAGATAAGCTTAGTGTCCTATGGCCAACACAACTTCAGCTACTACATTATTGTAGGAATAAATTTGTACACCTTCATCATAGACTAAATAGTAACAGTTACAGTTCGTTAGATAAGCTTAGTGTCCAATGGCCAACACAACTTCAGCTACTACATTATTGTAGGAATAAATTTGTACACCTTCATCATAGACTAAATAGTTACAGTTACAGTTCGTTAGATAAGCTTAGTGTCCAATGGCCAACACAACTTCAGCTACTACATTATTGTAGGAATAAATTTGTACACCTTCATCATAGACTAAATAGTAACAGTTACAGTTCGTTAGATAAGCTTAGTGTCCAATGGCCAACACAACTTCAGCTACTACATTATTGTAGGAATAAATTTGTACACCTTCATCATAGACTAAATAGTAACAGTTACAGTTCGTTAGATAAGCTTAGTGTCCAATGGCCAACACAACTTCAGCTACTACATTATTGTAGGAATAAATTTGTACACCTTCATCATAGACTAAATAGTAACAGTTACAGTTCGTTAGATAAGCTTAGTGTCCAATGGCCAACACAACTTCAGCTACTACATTATTGTAGGAATAAATTTGTACACCTTCATCATAGACTAAATAGTAACAGTTACAGTTCGTTAGATAAGCTTAGTGTCCAATGGCCAACACAACTTCAGCTACTACATTATTGTAGGAATAAATTTGTACACCTTCATCATAGACTAAATAGTAACAGTTACAGTTCGTTAGATAAGCTTAGTGTCCAATGGCCAACACAACTTCAGCTACTACATTATTGTAGGAATAAATTTGTACACCTTCATCATAGACTAAATAGTTACAGTTACAGTTCGTTAGATAAGCTTAGTGTCCTATGGCCAACACAACTTCAGCTACTACATTATTGTAGGAATAAATTTGTACACCTTCATCATAGACTAAATAGTAACAGTTACAGTTCGTTAGATAAGCTTAGTGTCCAATGGCCAACACAACTTCAGCTACTACATTATTGTAGGAATAAATTTGTACACCTTCATCATAGACTAAATAGTTACAGTTACAGTTCGTTAGATAAGCTTAGTGTCCAATGGCCAACACAACTTCAGCTACTACATTATTGTAGGAATAAATTTGTACACCTTCATCATAGACTAAATAGTAACAGTTACAGTTCGTTAGATAAGCTTAGTGTCCAATGGCCAACACAACTTCAGCTACTACATTATTGTAGGAATAAATTTGGATTTTCTTCCATTGTTTACTATTTAAAAAGCGCTGGGCGGCTACTCCGGCATTATTGCGCATTCGCAATATCAGTCATTAGATATTTGTTTAAAGTTTGATATATGCCATACGATGCGAGGGAAATTAGACTCACTTAACCACATTAAATAGAAGCTATAGGATATAAGGAATGCTTTCTATAAGTTTTTAATCAATAAAATTAAAACATATTTGTACATAATCCCTTTAATCCCTTAGTAGCCCAACCTTAATATTTTTTGGATGTATTTCCCGTATTTATTTATCAACTTGTTTGTTCGTGGCATCATTTATATATAATATTTTTATTCCTAGATTTCTCAATTTTATGCAGGTGAATAATTATTTAAAATTACATATTTGTAAAATTACATTTTAATAGCCCAACCTAAATATTTTTGTATGTATTTCCCTTATTAGTATACATATTATTTTTATATTGTAAAGTAATATATTGTAAAGATTAACTTTGACTTGTAGAAAGCATACTTTATGTATCTATTTTACAAAATAAATATTTTGATTTGATTTGATTGATTGATTTAAAATCACCCGCAATCTGCCCTTCCAATTTTTGCGCATGTGCCAGAGATAGAAAAAACGCGCGGGATACGTGTTCTGCGGATATCATTAAGGTGGTAAAGCAGAATCTCGGTGCTAAATGCACATCATAATATTGTTTTCCTTACTTTTGAATGCGTTTTAAAGCAATTAGCGGAAATCGATTAGTAAGTTAGGGTCTTACATTCAAATTCTATCATTTTATAAGTGACATTTTGATTGCATTCGATTAACAAACTTAAAAGCGTATTTATCGTTGTAATCGAATGTAATCAAAATATAAGGCATAAAATAATATAATTTTAATGCAAGAACCCTACTATTATTGATCAATTTCTGCTAATTGCTTCAAACGCAATTTTTGCATACTTTTTATTTAAATGTAGGTAAGGAATCCGGCCAAAAGTTGAGTTAAATAATATTAAAAACAAATCGAAATTAATAGATTATCTCTTTATCCTCCTGTTCTATCACTCCTATCATCTCTTACAGTCGGAATAAATTTTATATATCTGTCTATAAAATATAATTTTCAAAACAATATACACATTTTTGTAATGCAACAACCATTAGCCTTCAAATCTATCCACCTAGATTTAGTATTTAGTATATGGGTGGCTATTATTATTATCATACCGTATATACATAATTATATACATTAAATATTCGTTTATTTTAGTTCACGTATGTGTTTTTACTTAATTAAATATAAGCAAACCCAACACCTATTATAATATATTGTATTTCCTCTTTTAAATTTAATTTTTTTTTATTCATTTAATAAATCCTAACGTGCGATACCTAAGTGTATTTATGTACTTATATTGCAGAAATAATGTATTAATTTCATTTCATTTCCCTCGTTATGCTCCTCTAGAATCCTTCGCTCCGTAAAATATTATTTCGCTACCTTGTAATACAATCTACTATTAAACCCGGTATATATCATAAATACGACCTTAGCCTTGGTTTTGCTGGTTTGAACGTGTTTAATGCGTCAACATGCAATTCATTAATTACAATAAAATTTGCAACGCTCCAGTACTCGTGGAAATAGTAAAATTCACACCCAATAGCAGCGTTTACTAGGGCTTTAATATCTAAATTGTATAATCGTTTCCTGTAAAATCGTCATTAGGTCGACTATAAAAGAGAGTGAAACCAGGTGAATCAGATAAGTTTACAGTGACATTACAGTTGACATCATGAAGTTTTTGGCTCTCATCATGGTTGCGCTGGCGATCGTCTTCGCCGTTGTGGTCAGTATATTTTTAATCAATTTATTCATCCATCCGTCCATCACCTGTGTTCGTCCACTGTCTTTCCCAAATTTCACCACTCTTTGTGGTCCTTCGTCCTGCTCATCCAGGAGGATGGATGTTTTTTTTTATTTTATTTAATTTACTAAACATTTTAATATTTATATTTAATATTAGTATTTTAGTATTATTTATGTATTATTTCTACTAAATAACACTTGCGTTTGTTATATAAAGTGACTTTCGTTCATCTAACCAAATTCATACTAGAGATTTGGTAAGAGGATAGGATAGGACATGGATTTAACCTTGGCCAGGTTAAAGGACCCTTTCTGTGAAATACGCAAAATAAAAGTTAGACTTCCTTTACTGAGTCGAGGTCGTTCTTGAACAAGCACGGAGGCACAAAACATATTTTTCCTAATTCGCAAACAGAGTGATTGAACCTTGGTCCTACCACTTACCGAGTCTCCAGTCCAAATTAAATATATAAATGAAAGTAACCTTATCTAATTTCGTACAATCAAGCGTTATTTTCCTGAGTAATTACCTATTATCATTTGACCAACTTCACGTTATAACCCCGAGGGGGTGTCAGAGGTGTTCCGAGTGTAAACTGTCACTAGAACAGTGAACACTTATAAGTATGGAAAGTCGGGATTACCTGTAGTTTGTTCAAGCCCAGTGCGCTTTTTTTTCTTTTTGTTTGCTTATTAGTAATCTTCCTCATCGTCTTTATCATCATTATCTTCAGAGTGACGTCCTAAGGACAGGAGGCACAACTGATTAATCTAAATACGGCTGGCGCACACTAGATGGTCAGACTAAGTCTCAGCTAACTGGCAAATCGTCTCACTGCATCTGGTGATAAGCTTCGGCTGAGGATTTTTACCACCATCCATCCATCCATCAGCCTGTTTCGTCCACTGCTGGACACAGGCCTTTCCCAGATTTCGACACTCATGGCGGCGGTCCTCCGTCCTCCTCATCCAACAGCCACCCACAACGTCTTTCAGGTCGTCATTCCAGCTGTAAGTGGTCTCCATTCTAAAGCCCTTCGGCCCCAACGGCCGTCATATCTTTTTCCCGCACTCATGACAAAAAGCGACGACCCGTCGTGTTGACGTCAGGAGACGCCGTACCTAGAGTGGTTACAGGCAGCATGAGTCGTTCGTCTGTTACGGACTTCCGTAGATTTTGCGCCTGCCTTCACTCTCCTACTTTAGTGTAGTACTCGTTAAACCTTTCCCTGAGGTGTGGTGGTGGTCAAGCCTGTTATATAAAGAGAGTGTGATGAAAATGAGGGTGCGTTTTCAGAGCGGCATGAGCACCGGTGTCGCCCCTGCCGCTATCAACGACGAGTCTCACGGCAAGGCGGGCTGCGGGGGCGGTGGCGGCGGCGGCAGGGGTCCCCCTCCCCCTCCACCCACCAGTGAGTACACTTTCCACACCAGACACCAGAACTAACTAATTTCCTTTTTTTTGGAAGTGAGAATAACACAAAAGCATTTTTTTAACAACAAAAATAAAAATAACAAAAAGGGTGTTCCGAAAATAGTAACCAAAAATATATACTATTTTGAAAGGAGAATGCCAATGATAACATCAATAAATTAATGAATACGTATGTATCACACTTCACACTAATATTATAAATGCGAAAGTTTGTGTGTGTGTGTGTATGTATGTATGTTTGTTACCCTTTCACGCTGAAACGGCTGAACGGATTTAGATGAAATTTAGAATGGCTATAGATTATACCCTAACTTAACACATAGGCTACTTTTTATCCCGGAAAAAGGCATTTCGTTGAACAAAATAACACGCGGGCGAGCAAAGGCTAGTGTTATAAATTGAAGTCTTCGTCACTACTGTCTGTATATTCGCACTAATCTCGGAAACTACTGTGGGGGTTTTCATTTGGTTTTCACCAATAGACAGACTGATTTACGGGGAAAGTTTGGGTATGATAATTAAATAAATTATAAAAATATTATTAGGACTTATGAACGTGTTGACAGATTTGGTTTTTGATGTATCATATACATACGTGCACATACTACCGCCATTAATAGGAATAAATAATGTTACTTCTCACGTATATTAAATAATGTAATAGTAACGCAATTTCAAGGTCTGCACACCATACTTATTGAACAATGACCAGTGCTCGTAGCATGATAACGTGCAACTTCGTTTAGCGCGATATAGACTCCCATCTCGGTTATCAAAACAAAGGATGGTGCGCCGCTGTATCGTATGGGTTTATCGTATTAGTTTAATATGGCAGTATTTATTGGCAAATATGAATAACTAGGTTTTGCCCGCGGCTCCGCCCGCGTGTTATTCGGTTTAACGACATGCTTTTTTCCGGGATAAAAAGTAACCTATGTGTTAAGTTGGGGTATAAGCTATATCCATTCTAAATTTCATCCAAATCCGTCCAGCCGTTTCAGCGTAAAAGAGAATATTATTGTGAAGTGTGATGAGATAACATGGCCTTGTCTTATTTCACCACAAACGATTAAGGCCCGCGCCAATTGGACACCTGATGTAAGAAATCACAAAGCCTTGTCTTATTTCACCACAAATGATTTAGACTGCGCTAATTAGACACCTGATTTTTCAATGATATTGATCTATCCTACAGGAACCATGCATTTTTTCGGGATAAAAGTAGCCTATGTGTTAAGTTAGGGTATAAGCTATATCCATTCAAAATTTAATCCAAATCCGTTCAGCCGTTTCAGCGTAAAAGAGTAACAAACATACACACAAACACACACACACACAAACTTTCGCATTTATAATATTAGTAGGATAGGAAGTAGGATAGTGTGATTAGATTTCTTGGAACGAAGTCTTCTGGCCTTAAATGGGCTAGTGGTTATAATATTAGATAAAAGTAAACTAGGAGCAATATTATGAAAACATAACCGTAGACACTGGGCTTTTTCATGTCATTTCAGTTGCGCTCTCATCTGAATACTGTAAATTATGTTTTAATATCAACGTTTCGATTCCTTGTGGCTGATTGAACGACTTTTTAGTTTACTCACTCTGGCCAGGGAATTTAAATTAATCCATGCATCAGCCTGCGTTCTTCCACTGCCGAGGCCTTTCTAATATATTGCCATTCTTGGCGTTCCTCCGCCTCCTCATCCAGCCGCCACCGCTACGTCATTGGTCCAGCGGGTACAAAACATTTACATTTCTTTCTTTTTTTCAGATTCCACCTCTTAGAAGCTGATTCAAAGCAGCCCCTGGATCAAGTTGACACGCAGTGATATTGATTAATATACGTACTATCAAATATACGTAAAGTTACTTTTGTGTTTTATTCCACCTGTTTTATTTTATCTACATACTTGAAAATATCCCGACCGATTGACTGACCGACTTATTATTGTCTAGACGAAATGTAGGTTTCGTGTATGCCGTAGACATCCTCTAGGAAAGCATCCAACGTGAGCAATGCGTGTAGTCTATTCGTTTTTAATATCATTTTATAATAAGATAATAAATATATTTTCTTTCAAACCAGTCATTGGCTTCTTATTTTTATTATTTATTAAGAAAATTAAAGCAATACTCAGTAAAATACGCTATATTTCGACAGGGGGTCGTCATCAGGCGAATGGAAAATAAAGCATGACATATAATAACGTAAAAAACATTGAACTGACATCTATCGAAAAAATTAATTAGAAACTTTTTTGGAAATAAGTTTTTAGCAGCTGTCGTTGCTGCTCAGAGTGCTCCGATCGTGAAACTAAATAAATCGTATAATATAATAACTGTACATTTCGATTTCATGTAGGCTTATAAAACATGTCATTTGTCGTTAGGTAGTCAGATTAGTCAGGTTAAGTCGTGTCGGTCTGTTAGTGTTGTTTATCCAGTCCATCTCCATAATGAGCCCCAAGTGACCATATGAATGATGTCTCCCATGTCCTTAATTCGATGTCGGCTAATAGAATACATTTTATTTCAGGCTGAAGCCCATAAGTGTTAGTAACAATTTTGCTTAGACTATGTTAGTGACAATATACTTATATAAATATATAATTAAGTGACCTCCCATCTGACGATAATGGAGGTGTAAATAATTTAATGATAAGTCATTAAAGGTCAGGTTATGGAGTCGCGTGTGTGTGTGGATGGGAAGAATGTTGTTTTGTGTGTGGTCTACTGTGTCTCGGTGTTGATTCATCCATTTCAGTTATTCAGTAGTTTTAACACCAAGAAGGCCAAATTATAGAGCTCCGCAATATGAACCAAAAATTCCTTGACAAATCGATTGAAACAAAACATAACATTTAAAGTTTTATTGCGGTCTTCTATAAGTACATCTTGAAACGTATAAAAGTATAAAATCGGTAACTCTTCAAAACATGGAGTAACGCTTAAGCTAACGAATGGCATGATGCGGACTGATTTTGACTAAGATTTTTAAAACAGAGTGTAGCAGTATTTTTGGTATCATAACAACCGCACCATATATGCCTACAATTCTCTAAGATCCTAGAGAACAATTTAAAGGTGTCTAGTAAATTAGTTTCTACAAGACACCAATATCGAGTGTAAATGGAGATGTATTTTCAAACGAAAGCACATCCTCTACTGATCATACTAAACATAATTAACAACAAGGAGGCTATTGCTCACGGGGACAATTTGAAACACCAGCAAAAAGCGAGTGTTTTAAACGTTACGAGTAAGATATTGCCCTTAACCACGTTTATCATACTACGTTTTTCAATGCATAGTGTGAGTAAATAAATGAAACATAATTAAAGAAACAAACAAACAATAAATACTCTAAATGAATGGCCGGCATTCTTTTCTTTTTCTCTGCATGCAAGTTGACGGAAATAAACTGCTTACAGTTTGATGCGTTTGTAAGCTGATTTCAGTCACCTTACATGCCTTGCTACTGTCCCGGTGTCAGTGATAGGCGGATGTCGTCTGACGATCAAACTGAACGCATCAAACTGAAAACAGTTCATTTCCGCCAAGTCTATCCATGGTATACAAAAAAAGACTGCCAACTTTCCCCCAAATATATTTTTTGCACGCAATAGGAAACTGACAGTACGTGATAGAGGGAAATGTGCTTTTAACTCCTATGGTGCATGAGCAATTTCGAATCGTCGCGACCTTTTGAATGTTGCAATGTAAAATAGCTCATGCATCATAGGAGTTAAAACCGCATTTTCCACTAGCGTGAACTGGCAATTTCCCCTTTCGTGAAAAAAATGTATTATAGTGTGGAAAGAATGACATTTCTGACAGTTTGATGCATATAAAATGGGTTTTCACTTGCATTAAAAAAAAATCCACGTTTCTTTACTTTCAAAACGTGCTGTGTGCTGTATGGGCCTTTTTTATCTTTACGTATATGTTTCTTTGGAAAAGTTGTTCCATGTGATCAGCAGCTGATATGGTTTTATTTAAAAATGTGTTCATTTACCCCCGGTATAAATGTAACATTCTCCTATTATAATACATCCTAAGGCCGCTCCAGGTTGACCTTGACGAATCAAGGTGGAACCGACCTCGAGTACAAGAGCCGGTCCAGATCAGAGCTCGAGCTCCTGTAGTGGCCCCCCCTCCTCGTCCTCCTGCTGCTGCTGCAGCTCCTCCCTCTCGGCCGCTATCCTGGCGTGCTGCTCCGCAATGACCTTGAACAGGGACGCGTGCTTCTCAGTGGCGCGAGCCACGGCCTCCGACTGCTTCGGCAGCGACTGCTCCGGCGACGCCACCGGGTAGTCTGGAAGTTGGGGAAGAACCGTGTTACAGGAGTTTGATTCAGATTCAGATTGTTTATTGCATATCACAGTGTAAAATACAGGTGGAAAAGTAATACAGTTTCATGTGACATCCTGTAAGAGCGTAGCAATATTTTAAAATTTTTAATAATTTATTATCTTATTTCATAGTAGATTAATAGTCACAATTTATATACTACCTATTTAACTTAACTACCTAATTAACGAGAAATTTTTCAACTAAATTATTATTAAATGAAAAAAAAGAATGTATTATATAAAATACGACAGATAATAGAGGATAGAGCCACTGATAGAGATACATCCAGATGTTACAGCCATTAGATGTTGCAGAGTAATCATGACATGAGTTTGTGTGTATCCCATAGATTTGTCGTCAATGTATGTATTCTTGTATGATAGTAAACTTTACATTATTACAGCTGTAAAAAACAGGCAAATAAATAAATCAGCGATTGCAGAACACCTGCTAACGGCTGGTTCATACCACTGGATAGAACTTCATGACCCAAAAACCCTTTCTGCTGACCGCCACTACTACCCGAGAATTGTGCGAGAAGCAATTGAAATTAAAAAACACCCAAAAAATTTCAATCGGGATGACGGGTTTAAGCTATCTTCGGCATGGAGTTCAGTCATACAGAAATTTAAACCTCGCGATTTATCTTCGAATATTTGCCTCGATACTGTTAGTGTTGTGTGTTGTGTGTGACGAAAGAAACAATTAATTAACAAAAGACAAAGTGCGGGTAGGAAAAAGAAAAATAATGTGCTACCTACCGCCGGCTCGCCAAGGATATTTTTGCTGCTACTCTCGTCAGTTAGCTTGTGACCACGACAGCCTACAGAGGCGTCGAAACGTCAAGCACATATCTATTGAGGTATGTTGTTAGTTATCGCGAGTAAGACCCCAATACAAAGTTAATAATTCTTGTATGTTGTATTGTAATAACCTTTACTTTTTTTTATTATTTCATCTTTTTTATGGGTATAGTAACTTTTTCTAGGTATATTATTTGTATAATCTGGCAAATTATTATACATTTTTATAGCCATTGAATGCGGTCCTGATGATACTATTTTTAATTTTGTTACCGAGCTTTTCATTTTATTTTGGTTTCGATTGCTGCGTTTGACATTAGAATTATCTACAGGGGAATATTAGGTTTGAGTATTTATTAACAAATTTGCATGATGCCAAGATATATGCATTTTCAAGGCAGTTGATGCATTACCGGCAATTTGTGGAACTTATGATCATGATACTTGCATTATCCACTGTTATAATAACAAACATCGTTAGGAAATTAATCCATGGGGTGGCAGTGATATCGAAAATGGACTTTGAAATAGAAGTCACGGTCCACCCTTGTACACCCATGCTCACTGATGGTTTTTACGTCCCCGCGTAATGGGTGGGGTGAGCCCTGTCACCGTACTTTGGGCACAGATATGGAACCACAGCTTAACGTGCTTTCGGAAGCACTCGGACCGAATACAAATGTGTCCTACATACGCGGACAGGGCTGAGCTGGGTCATATAATCGCAATAAAGATGATTGTGAACAATGGCTGAATGGCATTCTTATTCGATAAGGCGAAACTAGTCGAGAATTACATATGATATAGTCTATATTATAATATAGTATACATATACTTGGTGTTTTTTTCAGCCATGCATGAGGCTGTTTCACCAAGTGCCAACAATCGCAAGTATTAACTTGATTATAAACAAAACTATTTGATGTCAGCCTATTCTCCACTAAAGAAACCGGTCAGATAACAAGTTAATTAGGTGCAGTTACTATAACCATGTAAAGTGATAATGATGTTAACGCACGCAGCTGGACATTAGACGAATATTCAACAAACATTATAGCAAGTATTCTTGCAAGAGCCAAACCTGTATGTACGTACGTATTTACGTAGTGATTCTGTGCTCTACATAAATGCAAGTTGGATAGTTTCACAATATCAACGACCTGCTACACCAGAGCTAAGTAATGTGCGTTGGATCAACAAACAAATTACATTTCACTACCTAATTTCTAAATATTTTTTTTGCCATAGAAATATTTTGTCAGTTTAAGACGGCCTGGCAAACAGAATAAGCTTTCTTAGTGCTGATACTGATAATAAAGTCGGATGTTTTTTTTTCTCAACAATGCTTCTTTTCCTGTTTATTTGTGTTTTATAAACCTAAGTATTAAAAAAAACAGGATTACGTTTTTGTCTATCTGTCAAGACTATTTCTCTCTTACTTTACGTAATCAATTTCGTTTTTATACGCACTGGCTCACCATGAAAACTTAGAGCACTTCCAGTTGACAGAAACTTTAAAGTTCGTTCACAAATAAGTATTTATAGCACACGTCTAAGGAAGAAATGTCAAAAAATTACCTATATTTAAATACTAATTTACGAAATCATGAGGACCAACTTAGTTGTGCTTATACTCATTTATTTATAAAAGTAACATTTGGAGGCCTTTATTACAAATTCAATAAAATAGTAAGGCATACAATTTGATAGTGTGATTTAAGGAATTTACTTAATGTCCCCTAGAGATACATGAGTATCATAGTGTACATTATTAGTATCAAGTTAACTTGGTCAACATAACTACACCTGGAATAAGTTTGGTACGGAACGCTCAGAGCGCAAGTCTTATCCTCACTTTTGACGTCTGTAACTTTTGACGCCTGTCACTTTTGACATCTGTCTCTTTTGACATCTGTCATTTTTGAAATATAGAGTCATTCATAAGCTAGAGGTTTATAGGGATGAGGCTTACTGGCGTGGCTGGCAGCGATGGCGTCGAAGAGCTGCTGATGCCTCTCTTTGGCCTTCGCGACGGCGAACGTGTCCGGCGGGTGGGGCTCGTTGAGGATCGGGTGGAACCCTTGCTTGTCCGCCACGTAGTCCACCTTGCGCAGCTTCTGCCGGGGGTCGAGGTACGAGAACGTGCCTGGAACCGGGGAGAGAGGGATCAACGAATTATATTTCACTTCCAATAAAATTCAAATCAGTACTCAACTGAACGCCGCGCGCGCTTGTACTCCCGAGGAGTCCGGATGATGATATCATCAAAAGCTCGACGTGTGCCTCCCTCCGTGCACAGTTAAACAAGTAAATCTTATTTGTTTTTAAAATATTCAGAATAATGTTTCATTTTTATTAAAAGATATTTTAATATGTATAGGTATAAAAAAATATCACTTCACGCTATATTTAAAAAAACATTCATTTCGACTATTATTGGTGGGTTTCACCTCAATAATAATAGCTTAAAGTGAAGATTCATGTTTTAAAATTTAATGGAGGATTTGAATACCTACTTCATTTCTGCAGCAATTAATTGATGTAGATTATTACTTATAAATGTGACTTTAGAGTTCTTTTACTAATTTATATGCTTACCTGATAACATGAACAAAAAGCAGTTCTGTAATACACAAAAAAATATCATCACTATAGCTTAAAGGTCAAAGGAAAAACAAATTGGTAACATTCGAAAGTTTTGTATCTTACAATTTCCTTACAAATTGTTGTACATCATTAAGTTGTGGGTCTCTCCTTATAATGTTTACAAAAACCTCTACCAGAAGAGCCCTTCATACATATAGCCTTCAAATATTCTAAGGATAATATTTAATACAATTTTTAAAGTACATATGTTCTCAATAACTATTTACTTAAAAATATACTCTTACATAGATGTATTATAGATTTAAAACGGGTGAGAATGAGTGTGTATTAGATTGTGTGCTTTATTTGGTGGATTTGCGTTTCGAATCTAAGGCTGAGTTTCAGAGTGCATTTTGTGCCTGAACTCAATCTTACAAACGTCACTCTAGTATGAGATCACGTCACTTTTTGACGTTTGTAAGTTTGAGTTCGGACTCAAAATGCACTCTGAATCTCAGCCTAAGACGACTGAGGTGCCACCACTTCAAGTTATAATAGATGCTAGGTGTTGGTCTAACAAAGGGAACCCACCTCTGACTACGCCGCTCCCGTCGCCCACCTCGGCGTGGTGCCGGTCGGCGTGGCCCGGGTAGCGGCCGGCGGTGTATGCGAACGCGTACGGCCGGATGGGCAGCGGCTGAACGGTGGTCTTCCTGGGCTCGTCGACGTCGTCCTCCAGGTCCAGGTGGGCCGCGTCAGAGTAGCACACCGCCAGCAGTGGCACCAGGAGTAGCGCGAGGCTCTGCATCCTGGAGTCGAGAGATGGGGTTTATACTTCGTCACGACAACAATCCCCAACAAACCCGTCATTATTGTTTAAGAGTATAGTGAAATGCTAGTAGCGTTCACAGTGGTACCCCCACGTTTCAATGACGGTTATGAAGACAGCCGTACTTCGTGCGCCAATGTGGACCCACTTCGTAACCCTAGACCGAACACAATACATATCAAATTCGGGTCGGGGTACATTCGTCCACTTGAAATTCGTAGCGCGTAAATTTGCCTCTAAAAGTATTTATATTTGGTGTAAACTCATCCCTTTTCAAAAATTTTGTGAAAATTCGTCCTCTTTTTGGGTGTCGATTCATCCCCTTCGTCTTGACAATGTATTTTATACCTACGTTTCAATTTATTTTACATAAGAGTACTATCAGTCACGAAAGTTAAAATAAGTTAGAAAAGGGGACGAATCCTTGAGGACGAATATTTCCCAACCCTCAAATTCCTATACGTATCTCTGGATTTCTGTAAACCACTAGACCAAGCCTTCATGAAGCTTTTTTATAAAAGGTGACTTTTATTACATCGATTTCCACGATCAGGACTAAGGCTTCACTTGCTGTGAAATACGCGAAGTCGAGATTGTTCTTGAACGTATAGAGGCACAAAAAATCGTTATCGTATTTCGCAAACAGGATCATTGAATCTTGGCCCTAAACACTTACCGAGTCTCCACTATGAATTTGGCTACATAAACGAGTCACCGATGATCGCAATTTTTTTCAGTGTTATGGTTTTTACATTTTATAATAAAGTAACCTTTTGCCCGTCGCGGTTTCACCCGCGAATTATAATTAGTTACTCTGTTCCTAGGGAACTACCTGTTCCCAGGGAAAAATTTATAGCCCATATCCAAGTAAAGAGTCTAATCATTAAAACATTGAAAAAAACTTCATAATCGGTTCAGTAGTTCCACAGATTACCCTCTACAAACATACAAACAAAATTATACCTCTTTATTTATTTATTTATTGTTAGTGCAGAAGCGCCAGAAAGCTTATAGTGGCATCCATTTTGAGTAAAGCCCATTACATTACTGAATAATGCGTGTAGTATACGACTTCCTCCGAGATGAAAATGCATTCATTAATTCATAATGTCCTATTGTGTAATATATTTCCTTATTGACACATCTTTGAACGCACTATAAAATAATAAACAATCTTCTTGTTTATTCCTGAATTGTATGATTAACATACTCCTAGTGTTATATTATAGTAATAATATTTTTCTTTCATAATATTTCAACGTACGTTTTAATGATAATTAATTATTTAATAATCATCATAATGTTGACATTATATCATCGCAACTGTATGAAATATTATACATTATTTTATAGATATAGTAGTAATTAATATTTGAGTTGCATAACACAATTTCTTTTTTAAAATATTATATGTTGGCTGCATAATTGTTGTTTGATAATTTAAACAAGAAATTGAATGACAATGACATAACTTATTTTTTTCTTTGTTGATTAAGTTGCCTCATATATGAGTAAGGTATTGCTGTTTCCCCAGTCTCTTAACCGAGAATGAAATTATTGATTAATTTGTTTTATATTTAGTTTTATATTTCTAGTTTTACATCACGAGTTTTATTTTGCATGTTAGTTTAAAGATTTTGTTGTATATAGTCAAGAGCACTTGTGAATTTGGTACACATCGAAGTTTATTTCTAAGTTGCCGAGATCGTTATTATGACTTTAATGCTAATTTTGTAAACTTATAGCTTATAATATTTGATTGATTTAAATTCTGTTGGTGTGACGAGAATGATGTTTCTGCCCTGTAGCCGAATGCTTGAACTTAGTCGCGCACGTGGTCGCTATGCTTGATAATTCATTCTACATTCAACTTCGGATTATAGAGCACTGACTGACTGTTATTGGTTGAACCGAACGTTCATTTCCCGAGCTCGTACGGAACTAACCGAACACGCTGCAAGAGGCAAGCTAAAGCGAGACAAAATTCATGTCTTGAAAAATTTCGAGAATGGTTTTGGGTCTTCCTATGATTTCAGGAGAGATATCCCAAAAATCGAAATGAAACCAAAATATTTTTAAATACTATAAAATATACTATGCCGTGAACCTAAAAATATTTGATTTGTTGTATCGCTTCTGGGACATTACGGTACATAAACATCCATCAAAATATGTGTAAAATCCAGGACTATGACATACATTTGATTTTGATAAATGTTTTAGGTTCAAATCATGGATATTGTATGGGGTATGTTGAAAAAGAAAAAATAATAAGCAAGTACCTATAAATAATGATATTATCAGCGAGGTGCGCTAGTATGGGAGTTGGGGCGAATAGAGTGCGCTTAAATGGAATTTAGTTTTGTAGTCATCATGTATGTTATTCTGTTCGTGGAACAAATAATTAAATGTAAATCTAAAGTCACAACAGCCCTTAGTAAAAAGGCACGCCGTGCGGGTGGCATATGGCGCCCAGTCGACTGTAGGATGAATGTAGATGTAGACTCTGCAACTGTTCAATTAATATAATGAAAGTAAGAGTACGACACACTTTTACAAACTTGTTTTAGAGTCTTGAAGAACAATAAAAAATAAACTCTAGATAAAACAACAATTTGTTGAACTTCATGGTTAGAAATTGTAGTACGAGGTTCTTATTCTGTTGTACTTTATTTGTAATTATTCACTGCTCAGATTTGTAATTATCAAGTCTCATAAAGCATAGACTGAGAATTTGTCAAGATCCTGTGCTTTAGTAATCAATAATCATAGTGTATGCAAGGCTGTTACCAATTGGCAGTATTAAATCATAACCGGGAGAGTGGTTACAGGCGGTTGCGTGGAAACAGTCATTCGTCCATTACCAACTTCCGTAGATTTAAAAAAGTCTCTGGACAGACTGATTAACGTCTCATCTGCTTTCACTCTCCTATTTTCCGGACGGCGCTTCTTTCTCTAGGTCGATGCTTCAGGTGTGGTTGTTGCCAAACGTAAGCCCATTGTTGATTGAAAAAAAAAACAAATATCACCATAACATTGAGAGGACAAACATTGAGAGAGCTTCTGTTTCCCCAAATCTTCATCAAAAGAAACAAGGAAGGCCGAAAAGTTGAAGAATACTTCCACATAGTCAACATACAGACTACATTGTATAATTTTGTTGTGTACAAGCTTGTTACTCGTCTCACGTTGGATGCACGTCTAAAGCTCTAAGAACTGGTTCTGATGACCTTTGTGGGTTGCGTCACCGATGTACTGCGCCTCATCGAGATGGACCCACAAGTTAGACCGTACGGCTCCTAAACGTCCAAGCGGAAGACGCCGCTGAAACCTTGATTTGCGGTTTAATCATTATAAATCTGGTTATGATTGCTGATTAGTTTCTGAACACTGCAAATCTCAATAAGGAATTAGAAACACAGGGCTTCAAAGTAGTGTGTTGTGTTGTTGAATAGGTATCGCAGTCGAAGGAATAGTTTTTGAATTTAATTTTGATGAGTATTGCTAATACAGCCGTTTCTTATTACATTCAGGGTTGATGATTATTTTTATGTTAATTTAAAATTATATTATTTTAATGCAGCCTTGAGGTTAAGAAGCATTTTGAATGTCTGCTACAGAGATAACTTGAAATTAATACGTAACGATGATGAAAAGTACATGAAAGTCTAGAACAATACAGTATAGTAGATAACTAGTACCTACACATATGAGAGTGTGCAACAAAGAACCCACTGGACTGTAACGGCATTCCTCTATATAGTGTTGAAACAATTTAATTGTATTATACTATAAATTTTAATTAGAAAATGAAACTCTAATTGTTACTATCGATAAAAACAGGCTAGCAACGGACAACCATCTTGCGTAAACAAGCACTCGATTTTGCTGACAGTTGTGTAAAAGCCAGGCCTTCGCACCTTTTTAACTGGCGAATAACAATAGGGATATCTACAGCTTCTTTCATTCTATACCTACCATATAATTATGGCTGCAATCATACCAAAACTAGTGGAGGTCGTGACTTATTACAAAGGCAGATGTAATTTGTTTGGCACTGACTTAAAGCACAATCTTTACGTTACTGTGATTGAGTTCGTTTCTATCAATCTCTGGTTGATTGCGATCAAGTTTTAATAAGGTGCCAGGAAGTGCTTGAAAGAAACATCATGTGTCTTCATAAAAACAGGAGAGGAAAGTCACCTAACTTAATTATTTTATTAAGTATCATGCTTATGTATATGTCTAAACATCTTTCTCCTTTTAACTGTCACTGACATTTATGATGTTTCTTACAATTCGTTTCAGCACTTCCTGGGATCAGGTCAAAACTTAATCGCAAGCGAACTAGAGAATCGTTGCGTTCATAAAAACGAACTTTCTAACAGTAATTTAAAGAATATTAAAATGATACATGAAAATAGAAGGGAAAAGAAGAAGATGCAGATCTAGGGTAAAGTTCGTCACTTTGTTAAGGCGAAGGGGTCGAATTACCAAGAACTGAAGGATCCGGCTCTGAACAGAGAAAGATTCAAGATTCTACACTGACAAGAGTTAGGCTTTTAAATAATTTACGATGACCAGGAAAACACTTCAATAAGTTTTCAAATCGTGAAAGCCCTGCGGCCATCATCATCCTCCTCATGTTTCGTGGCCCAAACCGGTAGTATTCTCACGCGAATATTCAAATATTGCAAGACGGATCTAATGAATTAATGATGCTCACGACTTAGAATTAAATTTATGGTCAGAGTATATACGTCATTTGTTAATTTGTTTACCCTTTACGTTTATTGCGATTATGCGATTTACAAGTTGAGTTTTCGTTAAACAATACTTTATGCTCGTAATTATGGTCGTGGTGGTAGATGAAAACAAGTGGTGGCAGGAATATAAAAGAGAGTGACAGAAGAACAAAGTTAAGTAAAAAGAAAAGCACGTCCAGGGTAGATGAAAATAATAGAGAAGGTTTGTCTCTTGAAGAATCGTCTGACCAATGGAAACGCAGAAAAGCTACATCACATGACTATCGCCTCGACAAACGACTCGTCCTACGTTTCCATTGGTCAAACACTTCGTCGATATACAAAACTTCTCTATTCGTTTTATCTATGCTAGCTATACAGAACAACCGAGAAGGACATACGCCGACGTAAGTAATGGTTTAGTCCAAAGCATCTGGAAATCCTACAATCGAAGAGCTTCCGTGAGGAAGAAGCGATACACTGTGTAAAGATCATGATCTACAGTAATTGACCACCCCTTTACAAGACAGATTTAGGTATAAATATGCCCACACTACATCTATTTCTAGTAGGAGTCCAAAAAAATAATAAGAGCTTCCATGTTCAGAAACATTAATCAAAAAAGTTCTAGTTGATTTTGCGGATGAAGTTTAATTTAAATATATTACCTGATACGGTTATAAATTATAAACTGATCATAACTGCGTGTAAACTGCATTTCCGACGTGGTGGGCTCGTGTGTTCATAATTAACGGAGCGTAAAGGAATTTCACTTTCAATGCCTTTGTATTTAGCGTGAGCATTTTGTTTGTTAAAGGGCAGTACACACCGTATGATGATAGAGCTGATGCCAGGCTCAACTGTGGAGGTACCACCATCTTATTCGCGAACTCACCGAAGTTATTCGGGGGAGATAAAAGGATAGTTCTCAAACAGGCACAACAAGGTGGCCCACCATTGCCACGTGTTTAAAACCCTCGTATATAAAACACTGTAATTTAGCATATAAATTATTATTTTTTCCTTATATCGAACGTGTCGTTGTTATTACTCTTTTTTTAACGCATCCATATCTATTAATCGGCGCGGTTAAAATTCCTTTACTGGCGGGGGTTTCCCCGAACATAAAGGTGAGAACGGGTCGGTGAGTACTTGTATTTTTAAGCATTTCTACGTTTCCTGTTTATTGGGAAAGCACTTATTATTTTTCACTCAATACATGATTAGATTATGATAATTAATAACATTTAAAAACCGCTTTTTAATTAATTTTATATATAAGTACATAAGTTTACAATACGATACCCAAAAAATGTTTTAAACATGTTTAAAACAGCCGCAAAAAAACATCAGTAAATATTAGTTTTAAACATGTTTTTTTTTTTAATTTTCTTTTAAACAGGCAGTTTTGATCTTTTAAAAAAACTGTTTTTTTTCCTACCCTGCCTTTAATGGACGCAACCATAAGGCTGATAAATAGGTGGAAAATTGGATAAAAACTTATATTCTAGGATGTACGCTCAATTTTTGGATGTTGGCAATACTGTCTATAAAATAATCGCGAAGCAATTTATTTAAAATGTTCAAGATGTCTTTTGCCCAAAGTTCTTTCAGTTCTAAGCAGATAAACTTTCAACGTTTCTGTGTCTTTACAAAATTGAAAGGTTTTGTTCAGTTTCGGCGGATTTTTCTCTTGAACGTAACATAAACCAATGGGATAACGGCTCTTTAAAAGTGACAGTGTTCGATTTTCGAATGTTGAGAACAGTGTCAAGGTGGCCAGTAGACGCCAGCTGACGCTAATGTTATTGCAGGGTCTTTTATATTTAAAGTAAAGCATTGATTACACTGCACGTTTTGTAGGAATCCTAGTAATTAAGATGACATGTTCAATGGCAGCCCTATCGAAGGAGCAAAAAATAAAGTTTGCCCTAGCACTGATATCACACCAGGTTTTACAACAAAAATATATTTTAACGGCAATGTTGAGTTAAAATTATAATATTGCCCACGATATATGCAAATAAGCAAATATAAATATTAGGGGATATTCAATTATTTATTTGATCTTGTAACACCGATTTTTCTTGTCAGTTGTCACGTGTGGACTTTTCTTGTGACGTGTTCTCATAGAAAATTAATATCCACCTACCTTATGGTCTCTTGACCATGCTAACAATAATGTCCTAAGCCATTTAACCAAAAGGCTGCGTTCAACTTTGCGGCCAATCAAACTTTAGCCGTTTGCTTGAATGCCGCAATTTAATTAACAACCTAGTCGCCCAACAAAACAGGGTGGCGACAGATACATAGAGTTTAATAGATAAAATAAATGTTAAGTTAAGTTTGTCGTTATAACTGCATTAAATCTGAGGGTACGAGTCTTATTCGCACTTGACCGGTTTTTCTACTTTATAAAAGTGGTAATGCACTTTATCGACGCTTATATTATACAGAGGTAAAATTTAATTGTTTGTATAATCTGTGGAAGTACTAATTCTTATAATGGTTAGAGTCTAGGCTTGGACAAAAGCCATAGTTTTTCCTGGGGACGGCAGTTACTTAAGCGCATAGTTTTGTGTAGGAAATTTAATATAGTTTTATAAAAAGAAAACCACATTAGATTCTGACAACTACTTACGGAGATATAGCCAAAAATAAAATTGGCGGGAAAGCGAAAATCGCCATAATTCTACAGGTTAATTAAATTCGCTAATTAATCTCTGGAACTACTAAACGGATTTTGAAAATCCTTTAACTGTTATAATGGTAAATGGCCGTATGTACTACATAGATTGATTGCTTCTGAGGACGGGCAGCTCCCTAGTGACATCACACTAATATTATAAATGGGAAAGTTTGCGTGTGTGTGTGTATGTTTGTTACTCTTTCACGCTGAGTGACCACAGATTATACCCTAACTTAACACATAGGCTACTTTTTATCCCGGAAAAACGCATGTCGTTAAACCGAATAACACGCGGGCGGAGCCGCGGGCAAAAGCTAGTAGCTAGTAATAAAATATGTAGAAGTACTTAAAGACAACTTTACAAAACTCCATAAAAACATAAATGTGAAAAGGGGGCCGAGTTCAACAAAGGCAATGGAGCATAAAAGAGAATTGAGATCCAATTGGGTTCCGAGGTTTTTTGGAGGTTCTTTCGATCATAACTGGAATAACGTCCAGCGTTCTTTACTTGTTTAAAAAAAAGTTTGTAAGGATCCTTGGTACTAAATAATATATGTATAAGACTTCGCAAGTTTCCAATTATTGCTAAACTATCTATGATGTTACTTGAAAACGTTTAAACTTTAGTTGTGAAAACTTGCCAAGTTCTACACTCTCGTTTTCTTGTGTGTGTACCGCATCTTACGAGCCCTGCTCGCACTTATAATTAAAAGTGTGTATGGGTGTTTAAGAATAATAGGATAAACAGCTAGATATACGGAGGTTGTGGGCGAACCCACTATCTCTACATGCTCATCCTATTGTTCCGATTGAATGGTGTTATATATGTGGGTGCAATAATATAAATTTACATCATAATAGTGTTATCTAACACGCTAGCGAGAGAATCGAAGCCGGTATTAACAAGTGAATCAAATCATTTGAGAGATATTTGGAACACGATTAGACATTTCGATGTCATGTCCTAAATCCATCGTTGAAACTACTTGGTTAGATTAAGGATAGAGAAGATTGAGTTTAATCATCAACATTGACAGCTCGTTTCCGGCCAATGCTGGCGTATAAACCTCCTGGTTTTGACGCCATCACTTCCTATACTGGACCAACGTTATCCATATCTACAAGCTGCCCTGTAAATGTCATCGGCCCATCTAGCTGGCGGTTTGCTGACTCCTCGTCGGCTGCAACCTCTTGACCTGCTATCACTTCGCAGGGCCAAGTGTCCTGCCCATCAGCATTTTAGTCCTGTGATTCACCAGCCATGTCAACAACTTTGGTTTCGGGACATGATCTGATGTGATGCCTAGCATGGCTCGCTCTATCGCCTCTTTGCGCAACTTTTATCTTGCACATGGCCTCCTTGGTAGCGTCTAAATTGAGTCTAATAGCGCCTAATAATATTATCAATTTTACTAATGATTGGGGATTAAGCCTCATTTTATAGCAAATTTAAACAACGAAGTCCATCAGCTAAATGTGAAAAGCAGTCTCGAACCCCACATTCTTCGCTGCCCACCTCATTAGTTATTAACTGACCAAAGACATTGACTCTGACCTTAAAAAATACTAGCAAGGACGTTCAACTTTACCCAATCGGATCAGAGCGTGCGATCCCCCAGAATAAACAAGTTTCATTACTTTCGGTGGTATTTTATTGGAATTCTTTTGAGTCTGCACATATGTATATGTGGCTGACATTTGGTTTCGAAATGAGTCTAAAATAAGACTTGAAAGTAAACGATAAGACCTGCGTAACTTGTTTGTCAATTTCGGGTGGTACCTTAGTGCAATTGACATAAGTGGCAATATTTTCGCACTATAACACATTTTTGAGTGACCACGCATGCACTAGCGAGGTCACTCAGGTTTGCCTGTCGTTTCAATATGCAGCCTCCGACGAGACCGATAGAGCGTGAACGTTGCAACATCGACATTACGAATATCTACTTGTGTACAACCGCAGACGCAGGCGCAGCTCCAAGTGTGTCTTTTGAAGGGGAGACGGGGGGGGGGGGTTGCCAGTTTGAACATAAATTTGAGGTTTTTAATAATCGAACATTATTTTTCCTAATTGACCCATTTCTGTTTATTCTATTTTACCATACAAAGTGAATTTCTTCGTTTCCGCCCCCTCCCCTTTTGGGTCCTGACATGTTGACTACGCAATTTACCACCACAGTTACAGTAACATCATAAGATATCCAATATGATACACACTTGTGAAATTGTTAGGTTGTTATTGCGATTGTGTTGATTTCAAGACTGTGACGTCTGAACAGATTCGCGGTTATAGTCTCGAGCAGTGGCGAAGGGTCCATATAACACGATTCCCATCGGCTTGTTTAGGAAATGGCCTCCATACTACATTTCTTTATTCCGTGCTCTTCGCTTTGTCAAACATTTCCATAAATCTCAATACAACAAATACACTTGGCTGACAGGGAGTTGCAAAGTACAAAATTAAATATTTTATGTTTTCCTTGGTTGCTTTTCTGAGTTCGGCTTCCGTTTTTAAAATGTTCACCCTTCGCCACTGGTCTCGACTCAAGCTTAAATAAAAACAAAATAGTAGTACATAGTCATAGGTGTCCATTTGGTGTAAACGACTTAACTTATTTGACAGGACTAAACTTAATTTCAACATTATGTCTTGTTCTTTCTGTATCGTAAAGTATCGGGTTAGTCCTGTCAAACAAGTTAAGTCGTATTACCCTAAATCGACACCATGGTTTGGCATGTATCCCGTCTGTAGCGCTAGTGGACAAGGTCTAAAGAAACATAACATACCAAATATAGGTCAAGTATATCCAGAATCTATGACTATTGCCCGTACATTTGACTGGTCTCGGCATCGCGCACCCATACTCAGTATAACAGAGGCATTTACTATAAACAATAAATTAAGAAATTGCGAAATGTTAGGCCTTGCCAGTATCTAGTATTTATATTAGTAGTGTATCAAATAGTAATGTGAGGTGGGAAGTAAAGTTGCATAATTATTCATATCGCTAATCGCTCTTAATCTATACTATTTTCCGGTCAATATTAGCACATCTCGATCAAAATTCATAACTTATCTTACATATAGTATTGATTTGTGATTATGACTTCATTATGTGTGACTATGTAGGAGGTATACAAGTAATAATTTCGTTACGACTTGTATTTTCGAGAGGGTGTCCGTAGTGTGGCAGGCAACAGTAATAAAATAATACGTATTTAATACTGAGTTTAGGCTATAGTGAACCCCTGATACCCATCCGAAGTCTTACAAGAAGGTCTACTGTCCCCAGAATCCGAATTACGAACATCACACCACAATTTATAAATGTTTACCGTAACAGAAACAAGTGGCCCAACATCGCACCCAAAAGCTATTTGCTTACTTGTGCTGTGTAAGCAGCATTCAGGGATCAAGACAGCTAGCCCAGACAGTACCGTGTATAATCAGACGCCGTCAAACAAATTCATCTAGACCCGCCAAATAAGATGGCAACTTTTGTCTCCAGGTGAAGAGGTAGTAAGAGGCAATCCGCCAGGAACTAGCTGCTCAGAGCGAAGCTTCCCGTCACAAGAGGTGCAGACAAACCAGCCCGTTTCAGACACCTTCCGCCATGGAGAAACCATAGCATGGAGGTACCCTGTACCAAACCATACGTAAATGAACAGTCAAATTAACACAAACTTTACAGCGATTGCATTAAAGTTTTGCAGTTTCTCCAAATACATAATAAGCTTTCGCCGTTTTTCTACAGTGTTCACTATAGGTACTTACTTAAAATCTTTGAGTACAAATACAACATAAACATCATGGAATGCCTCAAGGATTAAGGCTTTCTTCGAATATCTCTTAAGCTTACAAATTACCGACAATTTTAATACATTTGTCAAGGTGTAAAAAAAAGAAACGACGCGTCAATTAATATTGATATATAAGCGTCGTCGTTTTCCTGCCCTAAACAACATTGAGTCCACGAAAAGCCTTTCAAACGTAAAAAAACTGCCTCGGTAACTCACACTTAATTTATTGTTATTGAGTTATATAAACTTACGTGTTAAATGCGAAGCCGTATTCACGCACACGACAATACCCCTTCACTCTCACGCACTGACTGACTGAATTGAATCAAATATACTCGAAGAATGAATGGAGGTAGTCTACTGAACGATTGAATGTAATCAATAATTTAGTTTGTCTATGTTTAGATCTAATTCAGTTTATAGTATTAGCGCCAGAGGTACATAGCCATACCTCGGTGAGTGAGTTAGAAGACAAGGACAAAATCATATCCTAACACAGTATGATAAAAAATTCATGGCAATGGTTTTTCCCCTCAGAAAACATGCTTCAAAATTCTGATAATAAGAGCTCCTAAACAAAAAGTTACTTGAACTTTTATCGAATGTTTTAAAACTTAGGTTGTTATTGTACATTTTAGTATGGACGAACAAGGAAATGGACGTACAAGGAATTCGGACGATGGGCATTCAGGGAAAAGGACGCAACAGACCGAATCCCTATTATTTTGTTTTATTTATTTTAAAGAGTAAGGGATATTGGAAAGAAAAAACATAATTATTTTTTTCCGTGATTGCGTTTTTCTTCTAAAAAGTCCGATTACTTAAATAAAATTAGTTTGTTGTTATATGGGTACCAAATTGTAGGTATTAAAGAGTATTAGAGTACCTAATTGTAAAATTGTTTTGCTATATTCACTTGCACCTAGAGATTTTTGAAAATCGCAAGTATATTTATGTCATATGTCCCTCCTCTTGTCTCTGAAACTACGTATAGAGGACCGAAAATATATTTAAAAAAATCTGAAGGTGGGTAGAAGCCGTCCTACTACCGCTAGTTTTTTTTTGAATTCGATGATTTCCAATGACCTCCAAATTTGATGTTATATTTTATTTTATTTTAAAAATTCATTTTTTGTGCTCACTCCCGCAGTCTATGACGTCGTCCCAGGGGGTGGAAGCCAAAGCAAATATAGGTGAAATTAAATCAACCGACCAAATTCATACTGGAGACTCGGTTAGTGATCAAGAACTAGGTTCAGTAATCCCTTTGGCCAATTTCGAAAAATAATTTTTTTGCTCCCTCACTGGTTAGACTAGTTCAAGTACAATTCCTAGTGCAGGAACTATGGGGCAAAAATATTTTTTTTGCGAATTTCACCTGGATGGTCATTAAACCTTGATCCTGATGACTATACAAGTCTCCAGTATGAATTTGGTCTAGAGCTGACAACTTTGATGGCCCCCATTTGTTTACCTTTAGACATAAAAAAAATTACTCACATTAGTTTTAGAGGGGTAAGGTAAAAAAAATTGTCGTCTCCTTTTTCATGTATGGGAGTCCCCCTGAAAATGAACTTAATTCATTCTTTATTTCAGTATTCGGTTTGTCTTGTTTTTTATTTTAAATAACAATAATAACATAAATAGGTAACCTTAATTACTTAAAAATATCAAACTAATATAACTTAAAATACTTACCAAAATAAAAGCGACAAGTAAAAAATGTTTGCCAGATCGCCGCCGTCATGTGGCAGAGTCCCCAGAAGGCTGGCGGCATTCCCTCTTTGGATTGCCAAACTAAGGCGTTGTCCGAGGTATGCCCAGCCCTTGGGTCCACGAAAACGTCAACCAGCCGCGAGGAAATCTCTTTAGAAAGACGTTTCGCGTCCGGACCCCACGGCCCAAGTGTTTCGACACCAAAAGGCGCAAATGTATTCAGAACCAAGCCCTGCATATTTACGCCTTTTGGTTGCCTCAGCCACTGCCGCAGCTACGCCATTACATCCCTGGCGGGTGTCGCTTGGATGTGGGACGGAGCAAGAGTGTCAACGCATGTTGCGTCCCACACCAACGACTTGTTGCATTTCCAAGGATTGAGTGTCATACCGTCGGGCCTCTTGCCATCGCTGCGTGCGATTCCGTTCGGCTCTAAGATAGCCGGCACACTAACTGTGGCAAAGGCCCTTCGGATGACATCATTTAGGCTGGCATGCCGCGACAATCGGCCAGCACTTCGTTGGCAAGGTAGGCCGTGGTGTCCGAGCTGATTGACGTTAGTGCCACACCGGCCGCGATGTGGCTCGTTAGTCCTGGCACCGAGCCGCAGGCTGACGGCCAGAGTAAAAGTTACTCTGTCCAGCTGGGTGCCGATATTTGCGGATGGTAGTGCGTGTAGCCAATACCCTGACTCCCGCTCGCCGGAAGCAAGGAGATGAGCTCCATCCACAGAGTTGGTGGCAGAATCCAGTAGTTGTTTTTGGATCTGGCTGCAGATCGGCTCGTCCCACAATCTCTTTTTTTGTTTATGACACAATTTCCTTCTGTCTTTTATATTTTTATCCTTTAGTTATTAAAGTTTAGTACATTGTTTAGTATAATTTTATATAAGTTAAAAATACTGTGATAGTATGAAGCCATATTGAGAAAAAAATACTGATAAAAAATACATGATCTTGCTAAGTTTCTTGTCCTTCTTCTTAGCAAGATTAATCGAATGGGCGCATTTAGGCATTATATCTATTTATAGTTTATTTATCCATTTACTTATTTATTCAAATATGTATATACAATATTTAATTTTTTTACTTATGTTAGTGTATATTTGGTTAAGCATTATATATTATTTATTTATGGTCTATTCAGTGTATTTATCAACTTATTTATTAATTGCATTATGTATAATAATATTCTTATTCCAATAAGTCTTTATTTTATGCATGTGTATAACTTTAGTAGCCCAACTTAAATATAGTTATTTTAATATATTTCCCATATCATATTTGTTTCATAATAAAATGTTATTTTTATACAGATTAGATTTGACATGTAAAACGTATACTTTATGTATCTATTTTACAAATAAACATTTTGAATCTTTTTGAATCTGGGAGTTCAAATCGATGGGTAGATCTTTACCAGGACAGGCAAGCGTCCATGCATCCCTGGACTCCAGCAAGCACGAAGCCTCAACATCACCAAGTGATGGGCGTATTAAAGTACCGAAGAGGTTGTTCGTACTGTGAATGGAGGACGAGAAGGCAGAGGGCGCTACACAAGAAATTTTGCGGATCCCTAGGCCACCAAGTCGGACTGGAAGTGTGGCTTGGCTCCAGCACCGATCTGCAAGTGAGCAGTTTAAAATTGTTCCTAGAGTCTTGTGAAGAATATTATAAAATTTGTTTAGAAAGTTTTCGTGTTTCCTAAGAGGGCAGCAGAGGAGGACATAAGTTAATTTAGGTACAAAAAGGCAATAACGAATTATAAAAAGGGCAATATGGGGGTTAATTTTGATAAGGCGGTCGGAAATTCCAATAAATTTTGTTATCTGCTCATTCACATACCCCGGTATCGATTCGCTTAGGACCGGAGCTCCAAGGAGGCGAAGCGAATCATTGTTTACAATTTTAATATTTGGGGCAATACTGTTGAATTTTTTAATAATCTGATATTTTTTTAGTGGTGCTAAATTGTTCGAAATAAATAGTTCACACTTCGAAAAATTTATTTCTGGTCCAATATCTTTCATTTTTAGGGTTCCGTAGTCTGACAAGGAACCCTTATAGTTTCGCCATGTCCGTCTGTCCGCGTGGCCTAGCTCAGAGACTATTAGTACTAGAAAGCTGTAATTTGGCACGAATATAAATATTAATCACGCCGACAAAATGATAAAATAAAATCTTGCAAACACATTTTTTAAAGGGTACCTCTCATACACGTAAACTGAGGATGAATTTTTTTTGTCGTCTATCGTTGGATAGGTCGTTCAAAAACATTGTGGGTGTGTGAAAGCCATTTTTCAATTTAGGCGGATCCTAATGTCTGAAATGGCGAAATATTAAGCTTTAAAGTGAAAATTTTAGTTAGAGTGGAGCGTCCCCCCCCCTGCCGGCTAAACGGTTGTTTATAGAAATGTGAAAAAAATCACAGAAGTAGTATATATAATGAATTTAAAAGGAAAACTATCACAGCTAAGTAGGCTTTACAGGTTTACGAGTACAGGTCGCGCCAAACTTTTGGTCCCCTCTAATGTATGGGACTAGAAGTTTGGCGCGGTCTGTATTAGTAGACCAACTTGTATATACCGGGCAACTACGGAACCCTACATTGCGCGTGGCCCGACACGCGCTTGGCCGGTTTTTTTTATTTCTGTCAGCTGGGCTCCTCTATCCACCGAGTTGAAGACATTCTTAACGTCAACCTTCAACTGGACCCCGCCCGCATCAAGGTCAAGGAAGGTGCGAGCCGCGTGGATAGCGGCCTCACATCCTCCCTTTATTCCGAAACCCAGTTGGATAGGTTGTAATTTTGGTGTTAAATCGTTCATGATATGTCTACAGCAAATTTTGGATACGAGGCGCCGAAAGGTATTGCCTACTGCGATAGGTCTGATACCACCATCCTTCTTTTTTAGAGCACACAGATCCGTGATGTCCTCGCACACCCCACCTGACAGCATCAGATTCACCAGCCGCGTTATATCCTCCAGTAGGAGTCGACCGCTGAGCCCCGTCGAACCGCATAATAGGTCTTTTAAGTGTTGGGGGCTGATACCATCTAAGCCAGCGGCCGACCCGTTCCTGAATGAATATCCGGTTTTAGGTTAACATTTTACAAAACATATCCAAATTTCAGATCTGTCTCTCATTCCGTCTGCAAGCTAGAGACCCGAGATATATCGACAGACAGACAGTACGACAGCAGACCGACATTAATAGGGCTCCCTTGCCCTTTGGGCACGGAACTCGAAAAAGAAAGAAGTATATTTTCTCAGCGGGTGCCTGCATCATATTCAATAGTAGAATACATGGAAGTCACACGACCTCAAACTGCAGACTCGAGTTTTAGTTTCGTAAGGCGCTAATCGACAACATTACAAATTAATAATTGGTACAAAACTAAAAACCATTTCGAGATATTGGCCTTCTGAGCATCATATATTTTTTTCAGAATTATAACCATTATCAAATAAAGAGATTTAAAAAAAAAAAAAAAATTTGGTAAACACAGGATTTTAAGAACAATTACCTTTGCTTTCAAGTTAATACCGTATTTAAAAAAAAACAACTGTCATGTCATTGTGACTGTTGACATTGACAGCGAACATAAACATGCCAAGTTTTTTTTTAAATAATCCCTTGGCAATGAACATCGAGTTTGAAATCCTCAGTTGCGACATACGTTCTATCAGAATGAGTGATTAAAAAAAAATTAAAATAATCATTAAAAAAATACAATAAAACAAAATAAAAAATACGTGAGGTTTATTTTTACGTAGACTTTCACTATAAGTATTGAAAACAAATGGTTACCTGAAATGAAATGATGTCGATTGTACCAAATCTTTTGTACGCTGCAGTACCGGAGAGCTACTCCAAAGTTAAGAAATTCGATCGATTTATCGTTCGGTCGTATATCCGTCACTGTCACACTCTTGGTGTCAGAGAGAGATGCACATGCTCGAACGATTAACGATCGGTCGAATCTTTGTGGGAGTACCAGGCCTCTTATCGTCAAACTTCAATCTCCATCACTATAGCCTTTCGCTATAGCCCTTCGAGTTTGGGCTTATTCGATTGGTCTTTATTAGCACTTTGGTAAAACATGGTGACCGTTGCATATTGTCGTTCAAAAAATCATATTCTTTTGTTTTCCTTATTTCCACGAAAATCTCTTCGACGCGGGCGGAGCCGCGGGCAAAAACTAGTAAAGATATATAATCGTAAATTGACCTGTAGAAAGTAGACTTCATGTATATATTTTACAAAATAAACTATTTGATTTGAGTTATTATTATCTTTATAAAAACAAAACAAGATGATGATGATATGCTCTACCGTAGAACTGCGTCATACACAATGCGCTCATAAAGTCTCGCGCCGCCGCGCCGCCGCCGGACAGGAGGGAAACTTGTCCGGGTAGCGCATAATTATACAGGTTGTGAATAGAGTGGGACCATTAAATAAAACCACATTCTCTACTGATCATACTGAACAACTATTCGAAAAAAAAACCCCGCGCAAATCTTCAGAGAAAAAGATATTCAACTGTAACTCAAAGACTTTATCTCGTAGGAGGAAGGTCTATTTTAGAACGCTGCAACGGAATAGCTGTTTCACGGACGACGCTTTCTCTAAACTCGCCCGTATGTCAGTGCGTCAGGGTTAACGCATTTTGTTTGGAACTCAATTATTTCCCAAACTAAGGCTGTCCGCGGGTATGATTCTTGGGAAAAGTGGTTCAGTAGGGTCGGTAGAATATGTGGTTCTATTTAAGGCGACGTAGGTAGTAAAAACGGAGTTTTTGAACAATTAGTACTCCCAAACTACAATAGATACGGCTCTGAAATAAATACATGTTATAAACAAAGCCTTTTCCAATGCGATGTAACAGCCCAAAACGCGACAGAGAAAAATTGGCTCGATCGTAAAAAAATGCAAAGTTAAGGCAATTTTTTCATTTCAAACAAGCAGTCTGTCGAAACTTACAAAGTAAAGATAACAATGATTACTGTTTAAAACATATAAACCTATTATCTAAACGATAACACAGCGATTTTTTTTAAACGCAACTGAGTGAATTTATATTAAATTTTGTTCCTTGAAAAACAGCATTACCACTCTCTTCTTGATTTGCCGCACTGCTCAGACGCGCGCTTTTTCAGATATGCTTATCTCTTTCGTTGTGCGATCGACCTACTGCGCCTTAATGGTAGAAGTCTATTTACTAGTCTAGCAGTCAATTTACACCCGTTATTCTGTACTAGCCTTTGCCTGCGGCTTCGCTCGCGCTTATATCTTTGGCCCATTTTAGGCTTGGGCGTTATTTTATGATGTAGGTGGTAGAGCTGATGCCGGGCTCGACTGTGGAGGTACCACCATCTTACTCGCAAATCCTCCCGAAGTTATCCACCGTTGCCTGGGACCGATGGATAGCCGTATATCCATCCCAAATTGCCAGGCCTTAAAACAGACTGGTGACGGGCAGCGGCGTCACTGGTGCAAGGGTTTCGGCACCGCGCTCACCAACCTGCCTGCCCAGCGTGTGTGAGTATGGGCATTTCTTCCAGGGAGACCGTCAAGAGTGGTGAAATCCTGGAAAGGCCTATGTTCAGCAGTGGACGAAACAGGCTGATGGATGGTTATTTTATGAACACTCTTCATATCCTATGTGTTGACCAGGGTTACTAAAATGAAAATGAAAAAAAAACGCATCCAAATAAATCGAGTGGTTCTCGAGTTAAAAGTGTTTATTCAATCTGTGTCCCGTTTTCGGGTTCGGCGTTATTTTACGGCGTTATTTTATAATTAGTTGTAGGACAACATACAGTCTATACTATAATATAAAACAAACAGCGGCTCTAGAAGTAAAGCCGTTCGAGGCTCGTTCGTCTCGTCTTCGTCAAACGACGAAAGAGACAAATGTATACAAGTAAGAGAGACAAATAATAGGTGTTCTGCTCACTCGCGTAAGTTTGTTCCTTTTGCCGTTTGTCGAAGACGAGTCGAGTGAGCCCCGAAGGGCTTTACTTCTAGAGCTGCAGGATTGTCAGTATTGGCACACATGACCAAAGAAGTTTTCACAGAATAATAAAACATGAAAAATAACACATCACGACACGAAAACTCAGTACAACAAACGAAGAAAACACTAAATGCAAGAATAACAAAAATAATAGACGTATGCTATTGGATTGGACATAATTCTGAAACGAATTCTAAGTTTCTATGTCAACTTGAATTACTTTATAGGTTTTCAATGTGAGCCAATTTGTATGGGTTGATTACGTTGAGTTTGAAGCCCGATTTTTAACAGCACCCTGGGGCTATAGATTCCTGTAGGAGGTATTAGTTTCAACTTGATATCTTGAACAACGCCCGACAGACCGACAACAAAGTGATTCTACAAGGATTAAGTACTACAAGTTTTCATTTTGTGGTATGGAACCCAAAAATATTTTCACACCACTAATTAGGTTTTATTTTTAGCTTTTATATTGCAGTTTTCGTGTTTCTTAACGTGTGTTCTTGTGCATGAGATAATGACACACTGTTAAATAATATAATTTAATTATTTTTGGAAAACATTCAGCCAACTTAATATTAAATGACAATGATACTAAACTTAATATAAGCATTCTGTCTTTTTCTTTCTGTATCGCAAAGACAAGGACAGGACGCCTAAAATAAGTTTAGTCCTGTCAAATAAGTTGAGTCCTGTTACACCGAATCGACACCTTGTGTGATATGAGTATTCGACGAGCCATTGACAAGTTTTCACGTATATGTTTGAGTATTATCCGCCGAACATAAATAGGCCAAGGGCAAGTACTTTATTGGCTTCGGTTAGATTCGATTATTGGTTGGCTCATGCCTTCAAACATTGTCTCCGGCGGGTAGCATAGTCACTTGTGTGCGTGATCAAAACGCTCAATCAGCCCAACCGTTCGTAAACTATGCTGCCACAGACAAGTTATCTTGTCTATGTATGCCGCAGACAACAGACATACAGGATGACTTTTAACCTAACCCCGATAATTTAGTATTTTTTAGAAGAACACAAACTGGTTTCATTAAAACCATTCAAAATCTTATTTGTATTTATTTTTTAAAGTTAAGGCCCTTTGAAGATTGTCGTAAAATCCAAAGAAATCATGGTCACCCGAAGCGCGAGAAGTTATTATTATTATTGATTCCACTATTTTTGACTATTTTCAGCTTTTTCCATAGCCTCCTTTATCTTACTAGCCGTGCTGTGAAAATCTGGCAACGTCGCTCGTGAACCGGTTCACAAAGTTTCATTTTTAACTGACGCAATTATGGTACCTAATACGATGAAATAAGCGAACTTTAATGAAATTAGACTCCGAATGGTAACTATTTATTCTGGTCACATAATACTACGCGACTAACTATCATTGGCGATGATATTTACCGCATTTTGTACATGTTTCTAGTAGTGATAAGTTAGTTGGATAATAGTTCTATTGTATTTGAGCGCGGAGTTTGTTTATGTAATTGTTGTAGCTGGTATTTTGAGTAAAAAATCGAAGAACGAAGGTTTTTCTTTACAAAATGACGCCAGTGGTTGTATCAACTGTTTATGCTATAAAACAAGGTACGTATTTAACAGTGCTATCAAAGTTTTGATGACGATTTTAGTTACAATTGATTTACAAAAACAAAGCCTAATTCATAATTTTTTTTACATGCCTCGGCGGTGTTGTGTGCCCAGCTGTAAATCAAATTACCTACAACTCTGTTTCGGCGTTTTGTTTTCCCGGGATAACGATTTACTTTGACGCTGGGAAAAGGCCATACCGAGAGCTAACCAGGAGCCCTCGAAGGGTTCATTCGTCTGCAGTGAACATTAAACGTACGTAAAAGTGATGGATCCCATGTAGTTGTTCCTCTGAAATCCCGAGTTAGTAGCTGATGCAGTGCCCCATATCTTCCCTAACCTACCTCAGTACCCAAGTGCAAAGTAAACAATTAGGATGGATCCCTCTAAAAGGAGACAGATGTGTGAACAGCGTCGTAAAGAACTATGTCACCACACTCGAGAAAAAGACATGATCAAAGATTTCTCTGATTTCAATTTAAGTTGCTGGAATAAATCATGAAATCTCATTAAAAACGTTTTATTTTAGTGAATTAGTGCATTACGTCTTCACAACAGACCCAGTGGGTCTGACCCACCAGTGGGTCTGCTAAGACAAACATGTCTTCTCAGTCCCACTAGCGGGTTCCCGAACATTAATAGTGCAAGGACAACTGTGAAAGTTTCATACATTTAAAAAATGACGAGTTCCCCATTCCATTTAACTTTCAATTAAATTCTGCTGGTGGTCAATATTTAACAAACGTAAATTAACAACTTATACAATATGACTTTTCTTGATATAGCCAAATTCATACTGGAGGCTTGGATAGTGATTAGTATCACGGATCGATAAAACTTTTTGGCATTATTTCAAAACAAAATGTTGACCTCCCATATTAATTGACTCTGGCTGGGCTTGTGTTTGTAGGGAAAACATGTATAATGTTTAATGAATTTCACAAAAATAGCCTTGATAATGACCACTTGCCGAGTCTCCAGTAAGAATTTGGTTATATCAACAAAAATATTTTGACCACCACCAGACCAGTAGAAATGCAATCGGTTCACGAAAATCCTAAATGCGACGTTGCCAAACTTCATAGCACGGCTTGTAAGATAAAGGAGGCTATGCTTTTCCGTATGGGAATGGTTAGGATAACCATACATTTTATTCCCAAGTAACATTTTTGAATAATATTTTGACTTTTATAAGGTGACTTTTATTAATACAGCTAAACTCATACTGGAGGCCTGGTAAGTGATCAGTAGCACGGTTCGATAACACTTTTTGGTAATGTCGCAAAAGAAAAGCTTGATGTCCCATACTCGACGCTGGGCTTGCGTTGGTAAGGAACACGAAAAGAATAATTTACGAATTTCACAAAAAGGGTAATTGAACCTTGTTACTGAGCACCTACCGAGTCTTCAGTGAGAATTTGGCTGCATAAATTTAAGTCACTTTATATAGGGACAGACATACAATGAAGATTCGCGCTAAAAGTGGTTCTGCCTTATAAACGAAACCCTAAAAACAGGATACCATGCTTCAATCATGTTTTAAAATTTATACAAAGATCTATTTTAAGAAGACAGAATCGACCTCTGATGAGATGCCGACGACAACTTTGATCAAAAACAATATATTAATTACTAAGCCAGGTAAAAAAAAGACACCCTACTAGACCAATTCTCTACCTACTTGATCGTGGCAACTGCAGAACTTACTGGTTTATTTTTATGAATTCCACTTACGTAGGGCATTGATGAGAAACAACAAAAATTTTATAAATTATCAATAAGATACAATACAAGTGTTACACCATTTTGGAATCGGCATGGCATAGGGAAGTTTTAAAGGTATTTGTTCATTATGTTTCAAGTAATTTTTTTTTCACGGTTAAAATTGAGATTGACTATCAACTGTCGTTATTTCACATTACTTATCGACTAAGTATTGTTTGTTTCATAATTAGTAACTATGCAGTGCTTAAAGGTTCAACAGTGTTCAACCTTCGTGACGTGTGCGTCCTTCCTGTGATGACGTATGGCGCTGAGACGTGGTCTCTTACAAAGGGCCTGATCCACCGATTTAAGGTCGCTCAGCGAGCTATGGAGCGGGCTATGCTTGGGGTATCTCTGATGGATAGAATCCGAAACGAGGAGATCCGTCGGAGATCGAAAGTAACCGACATAGCCTGCGGAATCAGTAAGTTGAAGTGGCAGTGGGCAGGCCATATTTGTCGCCGAGATGATAATAATAATAATAAACACTTTATTGCACAAAAAAAACACGGATAAATACAATTCACAATGTTGAAAGTACATGGCAAAGGCGGACTTATTTCTAAAAGAAATTTCTTCCAGTCAACCAAAACACAAATGGAGAAAATATGTACAAATTGGCGCTGAAAATTAATTCCAGTACAATGTGTTTATAAATAAGATAAATCTACATACACTTATAAACCTAAAAGTATGCCTAACCTAACACCCTAAACACTAAAATACCGTACTAAATTAGTACATATATATTTATATACCTATATATATTTGACTATGATAAATACTTACAATATATACATATTTAGTAGCTAAGACTGCTGAGAGGACAAAAAGTGCTTCTTCAAGTTGAATTTGAAAGAAGCAATTGAGGGAAGACTTTTAAGAGAGAGTGGAAGATCGTTCCAAAGTCGAACAGCGTCAACTGTGAAAGACCTAGAGTAACGTTCAGTGTAATGAGTTGGGAAAGATAACATAAGATCTACAGAACTTCACCATCAAAGATAACACTTGCAATATTATTAGTCTCCAGTCTCGAAATATAATATTGGCTACCAATAATGATGACTTGAGACTTTCTCGGATTGACATTGAGCCCATAGCGTTTTGTCCAATTCCTAATAGCCGCAACATCTGCATTAGTTGTGGCTATGGCATTGTCAATGTCATCCATCGGAGCAGCGGAGTACAACTGAAGATCGTCAGCATATAGATGAAAGGAGGAGGAGAGGGCAGAAGTGATAGAGTTAATGAAAACCGAGAACAGAATAGGAGAGAGGCAACCACCCTGAGGAACACCAGATGTAAGATCACACCAGTTGGAATGGCAACTGTCAACTTTGACTAGTTGTTTTCTGCCATGAAGATAGGATTCAAACCATGAGATAGCCAATGGAGAGACATTAAGATACCTCAGTACTCCCACAAGAATGTCAAAATCGACAGTGTTGAAGGCATTACTGAAATCTAGCAGTGTTAGGAACGTAAGATTCTTCTGCTCTATATTGAGACGCAAGTCATCCGTCACTTTGACGAGGGCTGTGACCGTGCTGTGGCCCGGTCGAAAGCCGGACTGGTGAGGGCTAAGGAGATGGTTTGTTGATAAGAAATCGGCAAACTGGTCTTGCACGACATGTTCTAAAACTTTTGAAAGGATATGAAGCAAGGAAATAGGGCGGAACTCTGAAAAGGAGGAAGGATTAGATTTTTTGGGAAGCGGGATGACGTGTGCTTTTTTCCAAGCACTGGGAAAGGAACCTGTTTTCAAAGAGCAGTTGATAATCTCCACTATTATGGGAGATATAAAATCAGAAATAGGAGCTAGCATATCCCTGCTAAGACCATCGTCACCGACTGCCTTAGTAGTTATAGATCGAAGAATCTTCTGAACATCTGCAGAGGTTATCTCATGGAAATCAAAGGGAGGATAGTCAGATGCGATACAGTTTTGAAGAGAAGCAAAAGTGTCAACCTTATCAGCGCTAGAGAGAGAGGAGGGAGGTGAGCTAAAGTGCTGGTTAAGCGCATTTAGATCAATATTTGAGATTGGTAAGATTTAGAGTTTTTAAGAATTTCCAGAGGTTATTAGGAGGACAGTTGTCGATAGACTCATATATATGCTGACGCCTTGCATTTCTACAAACTTTATTGCAACGGTTACGTAGAATTTTGTATCGCTGGATATAATGCTCAGAGGAGTCTCTTCTACAGCGAATGCGAGCTCTGTCTCTTTAGGCCATGAGTGACTTTATATCGTTAGTGAGCCATGGTGCTGGAAGATGCTTTACTCTCGTCTTTCTAAGTGGAGCGTGTTTGTCAAACAGAGATAACATGAGTTCGTTAAAGCGTTCAACTTTTCCATCTACAGAAGAAATTTGAGTAATAGATGACCAATCCATTCCACTCACATCCCCACGAAGTGCCTCGAAGTCAATACCACTGAAGTTACGAAGAAAAAGGAATTTATGTTTCAACTTAGGAGGACGGAGATTGTAGGACAAGAAAATAAGATCGTGATGAGAAAAACATGAGGCATTAAATTGTCCATGGTTAACAACATGATCAAGAGAAGAAGTGATTATTAGATCTAGAAGAGACGGAGTACAACCAGGTGCGAAATGTGTAGGACCCGACGGTAAAATATTAAGGTTAAGAGAATCCGTCATGGACTTGAGGGCTCTTGTTCTGTGGTCATTTTTTATAATACAAGTATTAAAATCGCCCACCAAGATAATATTTTTCTATGGGCATGTTAGGCTTGTTCAATGCGTCTTGGGTTTATTTACCTCCGGTGTCAGTGTGACGTGCTAATTTTGGGACACCCTGTATGTATTTTCTTTCCATTTCAAGCCATATAGTTTAGTTCATATACGTACAAAATAATTTGGCTAAGTGTGGGTTGGACTCGCGCACAAATGGTTCCGTGCCAACACACAATCCGAGTGTGGAACCCTAAAAAAAAGGTAAATAATAACAAATATAGATGTCGTAGTAACGTCAGCGTCAAGGTGACATGAAACAAGCCGCTAAAAATAGTAGCGCCCACAAAACATTTAAAAATTGGGTTTCGTAATCAGCAGGAAAGCTCATTTTTTATTTTTAGTTGTTTAATTTTAGTCTATGTACAACAATCTGATTAAATATAAAACTCGTATGTATTACTGTCTTTAACATAGAGCTAAAACGAAGAACATAAAAAATGCTACTTTTTGAGTATTTTGTACGGGGATCGCCGTTAGAGTTTTTTTTTTATTTAAATTAGTTGCCGTGATAGAACACATATTCTGAGAAAATTACAACTGTCTACCTATTTTGGCTGAAGCTGTAGACCCCTGACAGACAGACAGACAGCGAAAGAACTCAAAGATTTCAAATGTTTATTCATTGCCTGAACGCTCGCCGTGTACGGACCTGTTCCTCGTTGCGCATTCGCGAAATATTATTTTTTAATATTTTCCGCCAATCGCGCCCGCGCCTCAGCTGCGCGGAGGGGATCATCATTCACCTCTAGAGCGCCTGAGTTGTGGTGCCGCTCTCTGCGCTTCCTGCCTCGGCCTTCCACCAGCGGAAATCACCGAGGAAAGGGGCATGGGGACTGGCATTAGCCACGACTCATAGGTCGCACGCGTTTCACCCCCCCGCAGCCGCCGCTCACTCATAATGAGCGGAAACAACAGCCCTTCTCAGGGCTCGGACGCCTCAAGCCGACGCTCCACCCCCAACGAAGCCTCCAGCTCAAGCCGTGAAGACCTGAACGCTGGATCTGAAGCCGACGTGTTCGTCATGTCCACCAGCACGGAGTACGCCTACCCATTTGTCTTTGAGCATCCCGTCTCTCCGAGATGTGGGCTCGAATGGGACGAGATGATTACATCTCGCCTCCGTCGTAGCAAATACCTCTCGGAGGGATTGCTACAGGCAATGGAAGAGTATCTCCGTGACCACCGTCCCAACCTGACTGCCGAAGAGGACCCAGCTGCGCTTGAGACCTCGCAACTTGTTGCTGAGACTCGCCAGCTCGCTGCCTCGATACCGCTCCACTTGCCGCCCCTTCCTCAGAGGGAACGCAAGCGCGCCCGGACTGAAAGCAGTGAGGAGACCGAGGGGAAGCGCGCCTGCGGCGCACCTTCTCCCGCCTTCTCAAGCCCGACGTCAAGACTGCCACGCCCAGTAGCATCGTACGCCCAAGCAGCCGCACGCCAGCCGCCTGCACCACAACACCGCGCCAACCCGCCTACCCCGACGCTGCGCACCGTCCGACCGCGTCCACCCGCGAAACGGACTGCCGCTCAGCCCATTTCCGCGCCACCCGCCGCCGCGGTGCCTCCGCCCGCGACGCTCTCCGTCGCGGGGCCTTCCGCCGCGAGGCCTCCCGCCGCGAGGCCTTCCGCCGCGACGCCCTCTGTTGCGAGGCCCTCCGCCGCGAAGACCGCCGCCGCGACGCCCTCTGTCGCGACGCCCGTCGCCGCGACGCCTTCCGTCGCGACGCCCTCCGCCGCGACGCCCTCCGCCGCGACGCCCGCCATCGCGACGCCCTCCGTCGCGACTGCTCCCAAGAAGCTGCCATATCCTCCCATAGTCGTGGACACGCTGCCCAACTGGCGGCTGCACATCAGGGAGATGACGCAACAGATAGGACGAGCCCCGAACGCGCGCGCCTTTCAAAGGGGCGTGCGTTTCACCCCATCGGATGCCGACGAGTTCCAAATTGTGCAGTCGTACTTAACACGACTCACAACAGAGGAAGGAGTCAAGTGGTTCACTTACTCGCCACCAGCGGAGAGGACCCTCAAGACGGCCATCCGAGGTCTCCCGGCGAACACCGAGCCGGAAGAGTTGATGGAAGCCCTGTCTGAACTAGGACTCGATGTCGAATACTGCAAGCCGATCAGGGCGAGAGCGGGGTGCCCCGGCTGCATATTCTTCGTCCAGTTCAGGAAGACGCCCAACGTTATTGTATTTTGTTATCTGTGTATTTACCAGAAATAAATAAAAAAAAAAAAAAAAAAAAAAAAAAAAAAAAAAACTTGACGCCGGCTGTGTATGAGATCACCGAACTCATGCACATGCCAGGCATCAAAGTTGAAGCCTGGAGGGGGAAGCGGGGGCCTGCGCAGTGCCATAGGTGCCAGCAGTTCCGCCACTCCTCCCACAACTGCCATCGCACTAGGGCCTGCGTGCGCTGCGGTGAAGAGCACCTGGCCCGAGAATGCCAACGCCCGAGAGAAGAGCCTGCGACCTGCGCCAACTGTGCGGGTCCCCACGCAGCAAACAACACCTCCTGCCCAGTGTTCCGGAGGGAGGCCCGGAACAAAAAGGCGGGAACCGTCGCCCTAACGGCGACCGACTCCAAACCCAAGGAGCTGCCCATCTCCCATCCGAAACCCCGAGAGACGACGGCGCCGGCTTCGCTCGTGGCCGAGGCGAACCCGCCTACGGCCAGGAACAATGCGCTGAAGTCTCGCAGGAAGAGGACCAGGAGAAAACCGAAGAAGGCTACGGCGGCAGACCAACCCGCCTCCATGATGGACGCCGCAACACCGGCGGAGCCCCCACAGACGTACCAGGAGGAGGAGGAGGAACGGGATGAGATGACGAGGCTTCTCGACTTCATCCTGACCAACCCCACCTTCCTACGTCAACTGGAAGAGAGAAGAGCAGCCGGTCACCTCGTAACTCCTCACTTCTGAGTCGAGTAACAGGCAACCGGACACTCCACCAGACGCCCTCGGGCGTCACCATCACAGACCTGCCCATAGCCATGGGCAGCGGTAGCTACCTCAGTCAGGGGGCTCAGCCCCGATACTGACTCCCCACGCCCTAGAAAGGGTTTGTGAGATGACCACCACGTCAAATGTTTATTTGTAAAATAGATACAAATCTAAATCTAATATGTATAAAAATAATATTTTATAATGAAACAAATATGATACTTATGGGAAATATATATATAAAGAACTATATTTAAGTTGGGCTACTAAAGTTATACACATATATTACATAAAATAAAGACTTATTGGAATAAGAATATCATTATACTTGCTTGCACTTGCTATGGATCATACACTTATAAAGTAAAATGTGTGCGTGCCTGGCTCGTGCGTACACGCGAGTAGACTTACTATGGGTGCTTCAGTTGATAGTAGTCGGTTAGTGAAACTCCGTCTAAGTTAAACTCTACCTAACTTCAATGACTTAAATTTTCTGCGACCCCTCACCTGGTATATAGAGTCTTCAATACAGCCCCAGTTGGGACGATCTTGCGCAGCTGCCTCGAGGTCGTCCCACTCCAGTCTCAGGGTCTCCGCTTCCCTTGCCACTGAACGCCCCAGCTTGATCTCGAGGCGTCCTAAACTGGATAACAAGAGAGAGCCTACTTTATCGGGTTGTCTTAATACGTGTGATCAGACCAAACCCATATTTTCAAGCATCAGTCTGCAGAGTATTTCGTTGCCTATGGAACCAAAGCAGTACTCTGTCTGGAGACTGTCGAAGCAGAGGCCCATTGACGAATAAATTCGTCCTAGGCAGCTGCTGTCGACAAACACTTGAAGCATGGGTTAGGTCGTTTCTGACGAAATTCAATCACTGGACGGCTATTCCGGCATTATTTCTCACTCGCAATATCAATCGTTAGATATTTGTTTAATGTTAGATAATTGCCATGCGATGAAAATTAGAGTGACTAAACGACATCAAATAAAAACTATAGGATGTAAGAAATGCTCATCAAAAGTTTTCAATCAAAAAAATCAATACATATCCTAACAAAATCCATTTTAAGGTGACCCGCAATCTGCCTTCGCAATTTTTGCGCACGTGCCAGAATTGAGGGCCAGGACGGCGATTCTCGCACATGCGACAATTTGCGAAGGCCGAAAGCGGGTTATTAACTTTGTATTGGGGTCTTACTAGCGATAGCTAACAACACACCTTAATAGATATGTGCTTGACGTTAGCGTGTGTGTGTTTACAAGCTCTTTAAGAACAAACGTATCAAACTTTTAAAATATAAACCTGTTGTACATATTCATAACATGCTTTACGTGTCTTTTAAAGAGTTATAGCATTATCATCACACGGCATTTATGACGCGATAAACAGAGGCGTATGAAAAGCAAAGCGTGTGAAAAATTTTGCGAGAATCGCCGTCCTGGGCGGGTATTTTGGCACGTGCGTAAAAATTGCGAAGGCAGATTGCGGGTGACTTTAAAAGGGATTTTGTACAGATATTGTTGTTTTTTTTTATTGAAATCTTATAATAAGCATTCCATATATCCTATAGCTTCTATTTGATTGCTTCTATTTGGTTTAGTCACTCTAATTTTCATATATATATGGCATTTATGAAACTTTATACAAATATCGAATGAGTGACATTACGCATGCGAAATGATGCCGGAATAGCCGCCCGGCAACATAAAAACCAGTTAACGCAACTGCGTTTTTTTCTGTTATCGAAGACATATTGAAGAAGGATTTAAGGACGTAAACTCAGGAAGCCGTGAGGCTCATGGTAGAGAGTATTATTACTGTAGCTGATTGAAGGCGATTAAAAAAAATATTCTCTTAAGTTTAATGCTGCCAAAACAAAAATTCATCGACTTTAGTTTTGACAGCACTGAAACTAAAACAAAAGCCTTCAAATTAAGCTAAATTTCTCTTCCTGAGAAATAAACAGAACCGAGAGAAAATCACAGAAACTGGTAGCGGAGTTTTTCTTTCAGCGCGTGCTGTTTCCTGTACAGTAAAATAAATGCATTGTCACTTGACCAATCCCCGAGGGGGTTCAGAGGTGTGTCCGTGTATGAACTGTGAAGTGTAAGTCACACACTCGTACACCCGCGTTTCACCGACCGAAGCACGTAGAGCGATCACAAATGTGCCTCTACGCGATTTGAACCGCTACTTTCGGATAAGTGTGAGTACCATTTAGCATTATGCCTATGTGTTTACGAAGCAGCCTCATGCAGCCTTCGTCATACACAATTGTTTATTCGCTCGTACGGAGCAGTAGTGCGTGTCTGACGGGAGGTGACATTAAAAAACGATACTTATTGAAAGTGATCTTCTTGTGTTGTACTTGCAGATTATATTTGTGGTTTTTGGGACGAAATTGTTGTTGAAGGTAAGATTTTTTTGAAGGTTTGGTCTAAAGAGAAACCGGTATAGGCAGGAAGCCGGCGGAACAAGTTTGTCGCGTGCAAATATTCGAGTATGTTACACATCAAATTAGGGCGAAAAGTATTTAAAGATCGAGGCATTTCATTTCATATCATATATTTTGATGGTGAAAAGCCATTTGTCTAACCAGCATTTTCGCAACTTTACAGAGCCTTTTAAAGTTTTATTATTATGTAAAAAAAAACATAAATTTTGTTTTTCTAAACCTAAATTTTTTCTTAATTCTTAACATTTTTAATCAATGTCCAGGAATAGAAACAGAAATTTAATTGATATTTATTTTTACATTTATTTATTTATTTTCATTATATTTCTTATAGTAGTATATGTAGTATAAGGTCCTACAATAATGAGGGAAAATAATTCTAGGGTAGATCAAATACGTAAACTGATCAGTCTCGATCAAATAATTTTTTCACTTCCCAATACAAAGTGGTTCAAACAGGTGACATTTCTATGGAAAGGTGAAAAAAGTAAGCGCGAAACAAATGGTTTCCTTAGGAAGCTGTTCTATTGAGGATGCTCTAAAATCTCTTATTTTTTTCACTTTGAATTGTAGGACCTTCTAAAATGTTATATTTTTTATTGTTTTGCAAATGCTGTTCTGTTGTTTTGTCTATTATTTGTTATGAATGGTATAACTAGAACTGCCAACCCAAGTTTAAAACCTGGGCATTCGCTGAAAATCAGCGTCGTGGCTATGGCTGCGACATTTTGCTAAGCGGAGACTTTTTGGTATCATGTAGTATTTAAGTAGTTGAAATGTTTTATAATTTATAGTAAATTGTTATAGTAAAAGCAAATAAATTTTCAGTACAATGTGCTATATTTCGACCCCTCAGTGGGGTCGTCATCAGGCGAATGAAAAATAAAATTTGACATGTATATATATATATATATATATATACATACATACGCAAAGTCAAGAATCCTTTTAGGGCGTGAAAGTATACACGATTCTAATGTCATTAACCCATATATGCCCAGAACTTTTTTGGTCACTGATTTTGGTAATTTTTAGATATGTTAGTCAATTTTGACCACTTTTATCAAGTATGGTGACAGTTTTCAGTTTTCAGGTCTGGAAGTATTTTTTTTTCAGTGGGTCGCTAACGACCCCTGGGGCATATACACTGACCCATTAAATTGATTTTGTAAGAAAACAATTATGAACTAAAACACGGCTTAGAGAGAGAAAAAAATATTTTATTACTAATTTGTATCGAAATATGTATTTGTATGCGAAACATTTATCATGGAGGTTTACTTTACATTTGCGGCACATTTTGTTCGTTTTGTTCTTACAAACAGCACATCTTTTCCTCTCTTGACCTGTGAGAATCATATGATCAGCTTTATGTTTCCGGACCGATTGAGGTACTGAAATTGAAAAATGTCTCGCAGGTGATGGCCCAGGCGGACTCTTCATATCTCCATACTTCTGCAAAAGCGATCTGGCTAGAGCTCTGCGGTGTTCCAGTGTATCCATAGTCGATCCAAGGGATCTAGCGAGCAAAAAACAGTTGTTTACTGCAACGTCAATAAGCCACATCAAGATTGATGAGTACCACTTCTTCCCTCTGATGGCTATTCTGTAGACACCAACATTAGCGTCCAGTCTATCTACGCCACCCATGTACTTATTATATTGGGAAATTAAATTTGGCTGATCAATTTCAATTTTGTTCTTAGCAGCTGCTGAGTATCGCATGGCTTTTTGAATGGGATTCACGCCGTATTCATTTGACAGTAAAGTAACCACGCTATTATCATGCCAACGAACAGCTAAAATGTTGTCCCTGGTATTCAATTTGTAATGGTTTCGCCTTCATTTCTTGCTCGTCGAAGCCTCTTTGGTGCGGAAGTTGAAGGTCGGGCACGTTCATTATCGGCGACTAATGAACTTGGGGTAGGATTATCATCTGCTACGTTTTCGTCATCTTGGTGGCGATGAACTACAAGCTCGGCTGGTGCTAGCAACTGATGTCGGTTCATCCGGTCGACGTCGTTTCCATCCTCTTCATCCGAGTCACCATCAGATAAAATGCCACTGCAAGGCGGATCAATGTACACGTCCAAGCCTTGAACATCCTCAACATCAAAAGACTCGAGGCAGTCAAGAATCTCATGTGCAGTAAGCTGACGGCGAGACCTGATAAAAAAACAGTACAAAAACATGAGTCATGGTATTTGCCCACGGGGTCGATAACGACCCAATGAAATATTCGCGTCAATTTCAACCAATAAAACAATTTTTATCATAAAAAATGTTTTCACATAACCTGACACACTTACTCATCTTCCAATAACACCTGATAAAACAAACAAATATCAATAAGTAAAAACAGTACTTACATTTATTTCCGCTCTGGTAGCAACTTTTCGCCAAATAAAACTGAAGTAATTTTTCACGGACAATAATTGTATGAAAACACACGTATTAGCACAAGCGCACACGACTTACTTCTAGATACGTTCCTTGGCAATGAAAAAATGTGGGTAGTACGAAAAACATGCATACAGTTTGATATCACGGTGCATTACCATAAGTGGCTAGGTGATGGGTCGTTATTTACCCACTGGGCATATATGGGTTAAAGAAAAAAAAAGTACTTTGAATTTTCACCAAAAATTCCATCATTTTTCTAAGCTATGGCTACTCAGTTCACCAGCCTCCCCACACACCTAATAGCACCCCGCAACCCGCACCCCTCATCCGAGTGGCCAGCGACCAGTGAGGGTGTCCACGCGATTAGTGTATTTTGAGTAAAGAAAATCGTCTTATTATGAGTACTTCAATTAGACATCCTAGTATTTAAAAAAATATCTTTACCGATCATACTAACACACCCATAAAGGATTTTTGCCTTTGCTTTTACACCCGGTATATATATATATACACTGGCATCTATTGACATAATTCTGATTCTGAATATGTTATTTATATTTGCCATTCGCCTGATGACGACCCCACTGAGTTATCAAAATATAGCGCATTTTACTGAAAATTCATTTGCTTTAACTATTAACAATTAAATATAAATTAAAAGACAATATCTGCTTTAAGAAAATATTTTATATGATATTCTGTTAATTAAATAAGACGTACATAATATATATTAGATTTTACCACATCTTCATAATTAACCAACAGTCCAGCACTATTTAAAATAATCATGAGCAAAGAAATCGTTCATGGTGTAATATCCTTTTTAGGGTTCCGTACCCGAAGGGTGCCAAACAGGATCCTATGACTAAGCCTCCGCGGTCTGTCTGTCTGTCCGTCTGTCACAGAGGTCTACAGCTTCAATCGTGATAATTAGAAAATAAAAAAAAATCTACTCGAAAAAGGGTATTGTCACTCCACTTCTACTTGTGCATGTCGTAAAACGCGACTTAGGTGTTATAATCTATGGCTCTGTAGAATTGAGGGTTAATTAGGTCATCGGATCTTGGCCCCGTCTGCTGAGACGACGTAGGCACCTATTTACTGGTGGCGGCTTCAGCCGTGGTTTGTCACCACCCTTATGACGTCACCATGCCGCCAAGCGACTCGTCGTGTTCCGGCGTGACGTCATCAGTAGCCGTACCGGGGAAAGGTCACAGACAGTTGCCTAGTAACAGTCTTCCGTCCATTATCGACTTTCATAGATTTTTGCGGAAGTCCCTGGATAGACTGATTGATGCCTCATCTGCTGTCATTCTCCCGATTCCTGGGTGGATGCACTTCATCCATTCATTGGCCAAACGTAACTCTTTTGTATGTATAAACACGCAAAAATCGTCGGAAAATTTTCATTTTCTATACAAGGTACTCTTCTATTTTTAACAATAATATTTTTCTTTTCATTGTCAGAATGTCGGTCGTGAAGCAGTTTCCTCTAGAAGAGGAATACAAGAAAAAGACTGGCATCACGCGTCAGGACATCCTCAAGTTGAGAGACTGGGTGCAGACGCAGCCACACTTGCCTGCTGACTATATTACAGGTACATGGCTAGTCAACCTTTTTAGATAAGATAAGACCACCTCAGATAAGATAAGATAAGATAAGATAACTTCTTTATTTAATTATCGCAGCGTTACACCACAGCAAAATAATGCGTTTGAAAACACAACATTAATAATTAGAAAAACTTATCTAGTGACCATAATATATTAATTTATCCAAAAAAAGATTTCTAATTCTTACATAAGTTAGCCATATAGGCTTCCAACTCACCGTGAAATATTTATTGTCCTTTACGTATTTAATTTCATACAAATTGGCTCTCCATGAAAACCTATGTCAAGTTGACTTTAAAACTTGGTATTCCGTACGCAAGTAGGTCTTACAGCTTACGTATCAAAAAATATTTATTTACACCAAAAAAACATGAAACACAATATGTTTTACAGTGGCCCCAATATAGGCAAAGCCTGACCCGTGGGTGCCGGTTTACAGTTTTCAGATGTTTTATGTATATTTTAGTTGTTCATCTGCAAGTTGCAGCGGTGACAGTAGTGTATACCTTATAACTATAAGTTGTTTATGACAATAAAAATATGAAAATCCAAACAAAATTAAAATTGGTATTTTCTTCTTTATACCACTAATACTAGCAACTTAAAATAATCTTACTAACAAGAAATAGGCTCACACATAAGCGTAAATAATAAAAATAAAACAAAAATAATATATCATATATATTTATAATGTGGATTGTGGATGAATATATATATATCATCAATATTTTATTTATGAATAGTTAGAATGTCTTCGGTCTCGTTATAATCTAAATCATAAAGCCACTTTTTAATTTTTTATTTTGCCTCTTTGACTGTGGCATGTTTACTATCTTATTGTAGATATGCGGGTTGAGGAAGGAGGCAAACCTTTGAGCAAAGGCTGTCTTAGGTATAGGTACTTTAGTGATAAAGAGTCTTCGTCTAAGCATGTCTCCGTAGTCAGGAGAATTTATGGTTATCAGATGTTGGGTGAGTGCTGCTCGGAGAATGAACAGTTGGCGAATTGTCAATATATTGCAATCTGCGTAAAGGTCAGTTGTAGGGTATCTAATAGGTTTTATGTGCAAAACCTTTAGAACTGAACGTTGTGCTCTTTCAACAGTAATTATATGAGACTTCGATGATCCTCCCCAGCAGCCTATGCAGTAGCTAAGAACAGATTGTCCAAGAGATATATAAACAAGCCGCAGAACTTCTTTAGAAGCACTATTTCTGCAGATAAAATAGAGATATGTTTGAGAAAAGTCCGTTTTTCGTCAACAATAATTCCAAGGTATTTTATGGTATCTATTCTTTCAATTATATCACACGAGCAGGTGTTTAAAGGCGGTCACAGGTATGTATTTTAATTGGAATATTAAACTTAGGTTCCGAGGCAGATGTTTTGTGAAAACAAAGGTATTTGGTTTTTGCTGTATTTAGGGTAAAGAGGTTTTTAGAGAGCCAGTTTGCAACAGCAGACAGGCCGGTCATTGTTTGAGCAAATACTGATTCCCAAGAAGTGTTTTGGAAACTATATTGTGTACTTAATTATTCAAGAAATAATTAATGATCAACTCAATCAGGCCCCTGGGATGCATAACACAGCGTTTAATTGTGTAATTGAAAAAATTACTTTGTCAACAGTTTTTAAGCATATAAAATGGGTTTTTACGAGCACTTGCATTGGAAATTAATTCTGTTTACACTCATATCGTAAAATCATGTTTATGAACTTTCAACGCATCTGCTCGTAAATACCAATTTTATATGCATTAAAACTGTTGCCAAAGTCAACTTTACCACACAAGTGTTTTATTTTTTTTATTTTATATATTGAAAAATAAATTGAACCGCCATCATAGACGAAATAGTACAAGTCTATGCCGCCATGAAACCTCCTTGATCAGGCCGCAATATATTGTGTACGTATTAGTCACTATTATGGTTGACTGGAAGAAATTTCTTTTAGAAATAAGTCCGCCTTTGCCCTCTATTTTCTGAATTTAAATTGTATTTATCTGTGTTTATTTTGTGCAATAAAGTGTTTATTATTATTATTATTATTTTAAAAACCTCATTAGTATTAGATATCAAAACCAAAAACATGACTGTATGAACAGAGTATTCTTTGCCTTCCTATATACTTAGTATGATTACTGTAATATTCAGAAAATAGTTAATTATGAAATTGGTACTTATAGAGGTTTCTTAATAGTATCACATGAGTGTTTTAATACCTAGTATAAGTAGGGAGGCAAAGAATTATTATTCCAGTCCTGTTTTTGATTTTTGATAGCTAATACTAATGAGGTTTTTAAATATTTGTGGTTAGTGCGAATAACAACAACAATACATTCAAGCCCGACCAATAAGGTTTCATGGCGGTGCGAGACCTCATTGCTTTGAAAGCTCCTCGCAAAAATGTCTGACAACAATATGGTTGAGCAATGAAAATGACGGAAAATGTTATAACAGTAAAACCAAGAAAAACTTACGGCAAATATAAAGTTTTTATTGATTGAAAAATAAGTAAATAACTTGTAAATAACTACATATATAAAGTGACATTTATTTATACAGCCAAACTCAAATTGAAGACTCGGCAAGTAGTTAGTATCAAGGTTTGGTGACCCTTTTAAGGAAATAAAAAATTTATTTTCTTTCTGATCTTTGTAAACGCAAGCTTAGCTCCAAGTCAGCACTACCGGAAACCAACGTTTTCTTTTTCTTACGCAAATAAAATAATTCATCCGTGGTACTGATAACTTACAAAGCCTTCAGTATGAATTTGGCTGCATAAATAAACTTCACTTGTATGTTGTATGAGTTTAGATAAAGTGTGTGTGAAACTTTACATAACAAGGTATTAAAACACGATTGTTAAACTAATACAGCAATAATTAAAAAAACTCGTTTTTTAATATCCTCTTGATCTACCAGTTTCATAAAATAATTTCATTGTTTAATTTTTCCCAGATGATGCTTCGATATTTTTATGCAGGCTTAATTTCCTTAATAAATTGCGAATTATTCTTTAATTCATCGACAAACAGTTCTGTGAACGCGATAAAGTAGATACAGACTGTATCAGCATCTCTATCTCGTTTCTTCCCAAGTACAATGTTAGCTAAGTGGAAACAATCATAGTTTACGATAGAGGTTTAGAAAAAGATGACAGTCGATACAATATTAACTGTGCTAGGTATGCTGGTCCGTAATGGGCACCAAGCGACCAGATGTAAGGCGACTCCCACGTCCTGAGCTGAATATCATGATTGCAAATTATGGTTTATTCAATAAAAAAATCGTGATAATCCGGCGACATCAATCGGGAAAATTGATGGCAGTCTTTATTCTAACAGTTAATAATGAAAATTCTGATACAACATGCATGTGTCAACAAAATATGTCTGACTGATGTTACACGATTTTTTTCATCAATGTTATTAAACTTGAATGAACGAGTTAGCTCTGTGAAGCTGACAATATGATTATTGCCGTAGACGAGGTGTGGGAGATTGATCACTGTTATTAGTAAAGTACTTAGTATTTGTAAATGCGATACACTAACTGTCAAAACGAAAGATTGGACTATGTTTAACATGTATTCAACAGTATAAAACTTTTTCCTGTGATGGAAAATTAGAAGCTGGAAATTTTAAATTACTCGCATGAAAATGTAAACTGTTTCTGAACCAATTCTGTAGTTATGTAGATTGCTATTTTGCTGATCACCTCACGCAGTTTGCATAAAAATATAAACAGACTAATTGTTTATTTTTGACAACGATTCCGGAATTTTTTCTGTGAATATTTATGCTTTCATATCTCAATGGTTAAATAAAAATTATTTGAACATATTTGGCTCTTTTGGTATCGTATATATGCTTTTGTATAAAAATCAGACCATTCAGTAACCTGTTCATTTAAAAAAAACAAACCAGTCAAGTGCAATTAGGACTCTTGCCCGGAGGGTTCTACAGATACCGTTTAAAACACAAACTTGTTCCACGTGCAGATATAATATGAACAATCTACTTGGCAGTTACATTTCCTCGTACCGTTTAAAACACTCGCTTATCTTTCGTATTTCAAATTGTCCTCGTAAGCTATTGCCTCCTTACCGCACCTAACTATAATAGCATAAATGACTATCATAGCATTAACTTGTTAACTGAACTATACCATAATTTTTTAAAAATATAATAGACGTTCGTAATTTTTTTTTCATTATGCATTATTTCGATTTTCCGATATGGAGTAGATAATAGTAGTTTATGAAACTGGTACATAAAAACTACTATATCTAAACTCATGCATAACAACTTGTTTTAATAATCTTGATAAAATTTGTCGTTAGCCATTTTTGATTTTTCTTGTAAAAGGTCGTTCTAAAAGTGTTCGTAATTTCCGTTTTCAGAATGTCAGGTGGAGTCAAATTATCACCACCACCATCACTGCTGTTAGTAACTTTAGGGCAAAATAATACTCTTGATTTGACTCATAAAACCACAGTAAATAGTAATTACCACGTACGGCGCCAAAATCCAACAGTCCACCACGCATGTCGCGTTGCGCGCGCCGGCAGCCATAGACAATGCAGGCCGAAAATTAAATTAAATTGTGACCTTCTATAAGTAAAGATAAAGATAAAGTAGTGTATGAAACTATACATAACTAGGTATTAAAACACTCGTGTTATTAATAACCTTTTTATGTACCAGTTTCATAAACTACTATTACTTAACACAACCGTTTCATTAATTTATACTATTATCCACCCATAATTACATCGTCATCTATGTAATTCTTTAGCGAAGTGGGATATTAATTATCATGATTGTGTTAAATCTGCAGAGTAGTTGTTAGTAAAGAAACACGTGTCCTCCTAACACCAAGGTTAAGTTTGACTTCGTTAGTGTCGCGTGCTCGTGTTATTAGTAACTTGCAAGTGGATGCGTGTAGTAATACGACTGTTAGATATCAAGCGAGACGAAATGGCTAGTGCTTGCTCGGATTCCAAGCCTAGACGTGTATTCCAGATGACTCCGAACAAAGGGACAGTTCAGTATTTTATACATTTTAAATTCTTAAAGTCAGATGACGTCCCCATAACAAATCCTAACGCCTTTGATGCCTTGCATACGATGTTGTTGATATATTTATCGAATAAGAATTTGGAGTCATGAATTAAATGTTAATCCAAATGTCGGATACCATAAACTTTATTTGTACTGGTGCCCTTCGGCGAATAGTCGACGAATTGCTTAGAACAAGAAAGCTTCCTGGAGAACGAAATATAAAAACATTTGGAAACATTTAAATCTAGAATCTTATTAAATCAGATTGAAGTTTATACTGGGTGTTAAGATGATGTTGCAGCAGTGGCGGACTAAGCCCGTCAGGGGCCTGGGGCGGCAAAACTAAATGGGGCCCCCGGTCTACTTAGAAATTCATGTGTTTGTGGTATACACTTCAAACATTAATAATAAAGATGTAATTAAAAATGATCAAATTATGTTGAATATATTGCCGATAATAAAGCTAATTTTTCAGTGTTTATCAACTGAAAAATTGACACGTATTTTTTTCCTACAAATTTTATAATATAACTTCATAAAGGTAGCATTTTTAATGTTTTTGTTTTAGCTCTATCTTAAAAACGGTGATACGTACAAAATTTAGATCAAACTGTTGTACCGAGAGCCAAATTGGTTGTCGGCTTTAGCGGCTTGTTCTGTGTCGCCTCCGTGTTCCTACGATATTTTTATTAACAGTGTCTTTAGAGTGGTACGGAACCCTTTGTCCGCGAATTCAACAAAATAAATTCATAATTTTTATTTTTCTAGTATAAATACGATAAGGTTATTTTACATTATGTTCCCTTAAATATTTTATACCGTGTATTCCGTAGTTACAACCCTTATATGATCACTTTTGCGTCCTTCCGTTCATCTGTGAAGACCCCTTTTCTTGGGCCCCATTAAAGTTATCATGTTGAAACTTCTAGGTACCTCCCACACAAGTCTACGGTCCCATAAAGCTGTTAAAAATATAACTTAACCGAGGAAAAGCTATTGCCCTTTACGTAATCAATTTCATACAAATTAGCTCACCAAGAAAACCTGTACGGTACTTCCTGTTAACTTAGAAACCTTAATTAATGTTCAAAATTAGGTCCGATATTTCATAATTTATGAAAAAATTTAAAAGTTTATAAGACCCTTTAGACACGATGAGTTAAATAGATCGTAAGTGTTAAGTTTTTTTGGCATTTATATTTGCTCGTGGAATACGTTTATGTTTTAAACATTTTATACGGAACCCTCAGGGTACGATTCCTACTCGCACTTGACCAGGTTATTTTGATTATATCTCTTTTATGAACATGAAAAGGGGTAACTCACCCGGGCATGACAGTCTTCGCATCGAACACCTACTGTGCGCTAGAATCCACTTGCCCCGTGCACTAGCGATGTTCATTACATAGTACACTTGCCCCGTGCACTAGCGATGTTCATTACATAGTACACTCATATTTACCCGACGACATGTTGGAAAGTATTGTTGTACCAACAGTTAAAAATAAAACGGGAGACATATCTGATATCGAGAACTATATGCCGATAAGTTTAGCTACAATAGCAGCGAAAATTTTAGATGTTCTTATGGAAAAAACCATAAAGTTGAATGATGCAGAGTTCGGTTTTTGCTCGGGTCTTTCTACCGAAAGTGCAACACTTGAAAATATTGTGAAATATTACAATACGCGTTCGACACATGTACCTATACTAGGTGAAATTAAATCAACCGACCAAATTCATAATGGAGACTCGGTTAGTCATCAGGAACAAGGTTTAATGACCCTCCAGGTGAAATTCGAAAAAAAAAATTTTTTACCCGTAGAACCTGCACTAGGAATTGTACTTAAACTAGTCCAACCAGTACGAGAGCAAAAAAAAATATTTTTCGAAATTGGCCACTTTGATTACTGACCCTAGTTCTTGATCACTAACCGAGTCTCTAGTATGAATTTGGTCGGTTGATTAAATTTCACCCTATATGTATATGCCTGCTTCCTAGATTTATCAAAGGCATTTGATATAGTCTCGTATAAGTAATATCTTGTGGAAGAAGTTGGTGGAAGCTGGCGTGCCACCCGAGTTAATTACTATGTTTCAATATTGGTACGATAATCAAACAAATAATGTTAAATGGGCGGAGGCATTGACTCATATGGATTAGAATGTGGAGAACGTTAGGGTAGATTGACGTCACCGAGACTCTTTAATCTGTACATTGGTGCTTTAATCAGTGAGCTTATATAGTAGTCAGCGCTTAGATTGTTTTGTTGACAATGTATGTGTCAACAATATCAGTTATGCTGATGACATGGCATTATCGTTTCCCTCTGTGGGTGCTCTTAGTAAACTATACAATGTTAAGAAAAGTGTATTTTTAATTTTTAAATCTAAAATAAACTGCCTGAATCTGTTCCACCTGTGCGTTTGAACGGATCTACACTAAATAGAGTTAAATAAATTAGATATTTGGGGCATTTTATACGTGAGAAACTGGGAAATGAGAAAGCTGATGAACTGAGAAATAGTTCCCGAGTTAAAACGGAACATAATACATACAGACATAAAATATTAAAACAGTTTCAGCGAGAAAAAATTATAAAGTTAATACTTGCGATTGTCGGCACTTGGTGAAATATCATCATTGTTAAAAAAACACTTGTAATGTTTCAAAAAATTTTGTGAAACAGCACAAATGTTTTCTTCAACCATCAAAAATTATTTTATTCGTTTTAGTCCATAACAGTTAGTAGTCAAACATTTGATTTGACAACGATGTCAAGTACTATATGCAACGACCTATATAGCTCGTTGACTACATGCGAGTTTCAGATCTCGACCTGATCCTGAGCTACCACAGCAGTGGCCGCAGCGCGGAGGTCACCAAGCAGCTCCTCGACCTGCACTTCACGCTGCGGACTCTTTTCACCAGCACCTTCAAGGACAGGAGAGTCGACGACAGAATCCTCACCGGTATATCTACTATGTAAGTTCCCTTTTATCTGAGATATGTTGGTCGAACTAGCGTACTATGTTGCACTAGCTGTCTTTTTCACACCTAGCTCAAGATCCGCGCCACTCGCTGTAGTTTTACTTTCGATTGGCTGTGCCCACAGAATAATATCACAAACGTGTGTGGATATAGGCTGGTACTCGTGTAGTAGTAGGTGATTAAGTCTGTCCGTTCGTATTGAGTGCCGAGGATCTGATTCTTCTTTTGCAACCCTAGCACACGCCATAGGATTTAAAAATATGCTGAACCCGCAGCATTATTATCTACAGCTTAACTTGACGTACTTTGCCAGTTTGGGCTAGTGAAAAAAGGCTTGCGTGAAGTCAGTCACCAAAAGCATCGCAGTTCACGTAGTTTCGACGAGGAAGGGGGGTTCTCGGGGGATACTGCGAGTGGTATCCCTAGAAAATTTATAGTAAACTGTCTTCCAGATGCTTGTTACCACTGAAGATGCGATCCCATGGCGGTTCCGCAGTGCTCTATACGCATCTCATCGACCTGGATGTTAAGAAGTTTGTCTGCGCCGACGTAGTTAGGTGAGGGCCCAGGACTGTTTTAAAGTCTGAGGACAAGGAAATTAAAACCTGGTATGTTTATATACTCTGGAGCATCATCCGCCTAAAAATTAACCCACTGCTGCGACAAAGTCCTCCCCTCATACTGAGGATGTTAAGCCAGAGTCCATCACGCTCGCCCAATGCGAATTGGTGGATCAGGTAAGTGGGTAATCAGAATCCCCTTTACATCCTCTTAGTAGCCTTGTACGACACCAGAGTCAGATACGTGGCAATGGTATTCTACTCCAGTGGAAACACAAGACATGGATAGATGCCCCGGATGTTTTAATAAAATAGGTGGTATCACGGTTGTACCGACTGACATATCTTATTATTATTGTTCTCAAGAACTGTGATTCACCATATTACTTTCCTTTATTCTTGCCCTCATAAGACGAAACTTACAACCAGAATAGAACGCCAGGGTGCGTACAGAAGTAGTCTAACGTAATGGCGCCTCTCTAAATTTGTCCTGTATTTCTCTCTATTTGTCTCGCCGGAGCTCACTTAACTCAGATGCCTTTAAGTTTGATGCAAACTTTACATACTGGATCAATTTCAAAATTGAGAGCCAACACAAGCTTACAGGTTAGGTTTTATAGCTTTTTTATCCTCCTGGATGAGGAGGACGAAGGACCGCCAAGAAGGCAAAATATTGGAAAAGGTAGCAGTGGACGATGCGATGACAGACTGATGGATGGATATGGATGGACGACCAGTTTACATATACGACTTAAGTGCATTACACTGTTATTAACCCTGGATGGTTTATCAATAGACCGCTAGAGGCACACGCGAAAATGCCACGTGACAAAAGTATTTTTTATTTCCTCAGAGCTTGTGTCATGGTGCTCGACCTATGGCAATACGAAGAGGGCACGTGGCCTGGACTGATAATCTGTGTCGACATGGAGTGGATCACGCTGGCACATGTCGCCAGGCTTGACCTGCACTCACTACAGGAGTTCTTCTATTATCTACAGGTAGATTGCACTGATGGTGTTTAGGTCTGGGTCAGTACGAGGAGCGACCGGGCTTGGATTGATCATTTTTGACATGAGTTAGCTACACCGGCACACATTACCAAGTTAGACCTGCACTAACTGCAGGTGCATAAGTTTTTCTTTTATCAGGCAAATAAGATACTGGTGGTCTTAGATTTGGTTCATTGTGATGAGCGACGTGGTTCGGACTGATAAATCTGTGTCGACATGGAGTAAGTCACACTGGTTCACATAGTCAAGCTCAACCTGCATTCGCTGTAGGAGTACCTCTGTGATCTATAGGTAGATAGATACTGGTTGTATTAGATCTAAGTCAGTGCAAGGAGCTACCGTGCATCTGAAATATTTCAGGTCAGCATTTAATCAAACACTTTAGAAGAAGAATCCGTGCCTTATCAAACTATATTTTAATTTTTCTTCACTGTATCTCTTTCTTCGTCAGGAAGCCATGTTCGTGAACCTCAAAGGGCTCCACTTCCTGAACGCGCCGAGCTTCATGGACAAGGTTCTGATGCTGATCCGTCCGTTCCTGCAGCGTCACCTTCTAGACATGTTGCACGTGCACCAAGTCGGATCCAACACGCTGGAGAAGACGCTACCGCTCGACGCGCTTCCACGGGGAGACGCCTTGCGGGAGGCTCGAGGTAAAAATGAGAGACTAAGGAGGAGCCTTGTGAAGGGCTCCCGAGTATGGCCGATCATTTCAATGATCAATACCTTCTTTTCACCGACGATACTGAGGTTTCAACAAATGCCTATACATAGGTAACACTAAAAGTTTCCGGAACTGGCCACTTACATAAACAATATTTAAAAATTTATTGCAACATTTGAAAATAGAACTCTTTGGCTGTAGAATGCAGTTTGTTTCATCTGACTGTCTTTTGTTTTTACCTTGTGGCGCCATTTAAAAAATTGTGTGTCTGCATCAACATGGATTTAACTCGGGAAAATTTTCGTAGTATGATTTTCTACGATTTTAAGTGTAATTTGACAGCTCAACAGAGCATCGCTCGGCTTGAAACAGCTTTTGGCAATGAAGCACCATGCAAGACGACTGTTTATAGCTGGTTTGCAGAATTCAAGCGTGGTCGTATCACTCTCAGTGACGAATCTCGCGATGGTCGGCCGTCTACCGCTGTGACCAACAAAAACATCGATGCTGTGCGCCGTATGATTGAAACAGACAGGCATGTGACCTACCATGAAATTCGCGCATCCTTAGAAATAGGCATGAGTCAAATACAATCAATCCTACACAAACATTTGGGTGTGAGAAAGCTGTGCTCGCGGTGGATCCCACACAACTTGACCGAGGCTCAAAAAACGGACCGCGTCACTTGGTGCAGTGCCATGCTTACCAGATTCAATGAAGGTGCGTCAAATTTGGTGTGGGACATAGTAACAGGTGACGAAACATGGATTTATTGCTACGATCCTAAAACAAAGCAGCAATCGAGCGTATGGGTCTTTCAAGATGAGCCGAAACCAACCAAAGTGGCGCGCGTGAAAAGTGCATCTAAGCGGATGATTGCTTCTTTTTTTAATAAAACTGGACACGTGGCTACTGTTGCTTTAGAGAATCGTCGTACCGAGAATAGTGACTGGTACACGACCATTTGTTTGCCGGAAGTTATTGACGAACTCCGTAAAAATAACCGTAAACGCCGTATCATCCTGCACCACGACAATGCTGGTTCTCACACGGCCAGACAGACAAACGACTTTTTGAAGACGAAAAATGTAGAACTCATGAGTCATCCTGCATACAGTCCCGACCTGGCACCTTGTGACTTTTTTCTGTTCCCAAAAATTAAGAACCAATTACGCGGTCAACGATTTTCATCACCAGAAGAGGCTGTCGAAGAGTATGAAAAACACGTTTCAGAGGTCACCACAGGGGAGTGGCACAAAAGTTTTCAAAACTGGTTTGATCGAATGAAAAAGTGCATAGACGCCAAGGGAGATTATTTTGAAAAACAATAAATTAATTTTGTACCTTTAATAGTATTTTTTCATATTCATTCCGGAAACTTATAGTGCGTCCCACGTATCTAAGTATTAAGTGAGTTTAGCAGTTCAACATAATGCTGCAAAATGTTATAACTTGTGTGGGAGTAGCCTGTGCGATTGTATGCACGCACAAAAAAAAACTAAAATTGAAGGGCGAGAAGTTGCGTGAGCATCCTTAACGACTGCAAGAAGGTATACCGTCCCTAGCATACGCCGTATAAATTATAAATTATTCCACCATTATCATCAATCTACACAATAAGTATAAGACATTGCTGATCTTCTTAATTCCAGATGAAATAATAAACAAGATGAAGGCCAATAGCGAGTACTTCGTGCAGGAGAGCCACAAGCGCGTGGTGGAGGCGCGGCGTCCCGGCAAACCCAAGACCATCACTGACATCTTCGGTGGGGTCGAGGGATCTTTTAAGAAACTTGAAATTGATTAAGTTATTTGGTGCTGTTTTTTGTTGTTGTTATAATAAAACCTTTGTAAATTCCAAATCTCCTTCAGTTGGACTTACATGTAATAGTCAGTGAAAGCACATAAAGCACTGATTATACTGAACAACGATATCCAAGGGAAATACAAACATCATATGTACGAAAGGACACTTTCTGGCAAAACCTCACTTTACTTCATAAGATGAAACATTTGAAAATAATTAATTCCGGTTCGGCAAAATATAAATGAAGTAAAAGTTTGCTAGGCTATCAGATTGGGTCATTTATTTTCAGGGCCATAGATAAGTATCTTAAAAAGTAACATATATTATACAGAATAAATTTAATTATAAAATTGTGTTTGACCGAGATGGCAGTGCGTGCCCTTAACTTAAAACCACCGTAGTAGCTTGAGAACTGCGTCGCTATGACGTGTTTGTGGATAGCTGTGGCTCAACGAAACACATCTTGCAGACGAAGGTGAGCTGGTAGAAGACGGTGGTGGCTACACTTTCTTCTGAAAAGGCATCCGCCGCTTCCTCCGTAGGGTGTGCCATCAAAAACCATCTCGTCAAGTGACTTGTGGAGTATAAGTCAACGCAGGTAAAAAGAGCTCCGAGCGACGTACCAGCGCAGTGAGCGAATTACTGACCAAATTGGTGGTATGAGGTGCGGCGCTGCAGTGAGATTGTATCTTATACTTTAAATAATGACATATATTTTTTTTATTATTTTTAAGTACGCCGTTTAAGAAAAATGACTTCATCAATGGGAGGAATTTTCGGATGACGCGGGAACAGCTTGGTCGCGGCTATAAGGTTTGGCCTAGAGTCCTGGCCAGACACGGAGTCGGCAACATGAACACAAATGGTCTTTGTGCTCAATACGAGCTTGCGATAACGAGCACATGTCCAGACTTCTCGCTAAGGCCACGTGGATGCACCCGCGGTCCAAGCACTGGCATCTGTGTGATTATGCTGTCGTACGACCTAAGCCAAGTCCAAATCTCACTATCTATCGGCAGTTATTATATTTTTATATCATTAGGACGGTTATACATACAATTTTCAAATTTGGTCATATTGTTTTACATAAAGCAAAACAACGTACTCAGCGAGAACTGAATTCTTTATCAGGCCCTCAATTCTGGCACGTGCGCAAAAATTGTGAAGGCAGTTAGCGGGTGATTTTAAAAGGGATTTTGTACTGATATAGATTGATTTTTCTGTCGATTGATTGATTTGATGTGCTTTAGTCACTCTAATTGCCATCGCATGGCATTAGTCTAACTTTAAACAAATATCTAATGACTGATATTGCGCGTGCGCAATAATGCCGGAATAGCCGCCCAGCGCTACTATTTTAGCGGCTTGTTTTGTATCTCCTTGATTTGCTATACGACATACCCATATTTCATGGTGGTACAGAACCCTTTGTGCGCGAGTCCCACTTGCACTTGGCCAAAGTTTTCTTTTATAACTTAGTTTATGTCAAAGTAAGATCAAATGGATGTATTACATACAATACACACTTTAAAAAGCTATAAAGATTATGGCATGACCTGGACATGACGTCATAAATGAGGCTGTCAAAAGCAGAGCATCCGATTCTCTTACAGACACAATTCATTTCAATTGTATCTAAACCAGAAAAGATAGGCCACTCTGGTTCTGACGGCCTCAAATATAAAATGAATTAGACCAAAACTGTTGAAGTACATATTGTGACCTATTCTCATGTAGCAAATCTTATATTTAGAGTTGAAAAACCTAAAATAATACATTTAACTTTTATTCATCTGCGTTAAAGCCTATTTCGCAATGAAAAGTTTTAGGTTATGGCAGCTCTAAATCTAATATTTGCTACATGAGAATAGGTGTCATTGTTACCTTTGTTTTATCATCGTACTCGTCTAGTCTCTATGAAACTTTACTACGAGGTAATGGGACGATAAAAAATAAAAACCAGCCAAGTGCGTGTCGGGCCTCGCGCTGTGTAGGGTTCCGTAGTTGCCCGGTACATTACATAAGTTGGTCTACTAATACAGATCGCGCCAAACTTCTAGTCCCAAACATTTAGGAGACACATTGTCAGACTACGGAACCCTAAAAACGTTTTAAAAACTATAATTTCATTATATTCGTAGCTTTTATAGTCCAGCTTTTCTACCATTTACGTGTGTCCTTTTGCATGACATTACACATTATGAAACGTAGATATGTGTGAGTAAGATCCGTCCAACACAACTAGACCAATGGCAAAGACTTTATTAGCTTTCGATAGAGGCGATTATTGGTTGGCTAATAGGCCTAATTGTATTGGACGGGTAGCATGCGCCACGTCTCGTCTGTATTGGCTCAGCTGTTCGTAAGCTAGGCCACAGCTATCGACAATACAGCCGAGTCTATGGCCGCAGCAGACAGAGAAATAAAAGGACAGACAAAGTAGATGCGCGCTGAAGGGGTTCCGCGTTTTAACGAATCCCTAAAATGAGGACGTTATTTTATCTACATCTACACTATTATATAAAGAGGAAATATTTATTGGTTTGTATGTTTGAGGTAAACTTTGGAACTACTGAACCGATTCTAAAAATTCTTTCTTTCATAAAAAGCTATACTATTGTTGAGTAACATAGGCTATATTTTATTTTAATAAAAGTAAGTTTTCAGTTTGAAAATTCAATATTTGTGAACCATGTCGGGAGAAAAAACGCTGCTTAGCTGCTTTATCGGCGTTCCTTGACTAAATGTTTAGTTATACGTGATGAAACCGGTTGTTTTTCCATACGAGGAAACTGTATCAGTTTAATCTGACTAAAGATTTCCATCTTCAACGATCCTGACACACTTCTTGCTAATATTAAGCTTGAAAAAGTAACTACAGCGGTTTAAGCATAGATACATTAAATACTATGGTTTAAGTAATGATTTGTTCCCACACGGGAACTGATATAGTTTAATTTGACTAGAGAATTACATCTACAACGATCCGGACACACCTCTTGCTAATATTTAGCTTGAAAAAGTGATTACAGCTAGGTTTATGTATTGATTTTTTCCTATACGACAAAACTGTATGGGTTTAATCTGACTACAGATTTCCATCTACAATGATCCTGACACACTTCTTGGTACTTTGGTAAAAACATGGTGACCAGGGTCTGGTGATGGGACTGGAAGATGGGTACAGGATCTCCTCAACGGACAACAGCAGACCCTTCGAGTTTATGCTTATTTGATTGGTCTTTATTAGCACTTTGGTAAAAACATGGAGACCAGGGTCTGATGATGGGACTGGAAGATAGGTACAGGATCTCCTCAACGGACAACAGCAGACCCTTCGAGTTTATGCTTATTTGATTGATCTTATTAGCGCTTTGCTTAAAATGGTGTCCGTTGCATATAGTCATTCAAAAAATCATATTATTTTGTTTTCCTTATTTCCACGAAAATCTCTTCGATGCGGGCGGATTGGGCAAAAGCTATTTGTTAAATAAATACAACAACCTATATGCAAAAATCAAGTTTTGTAATTTATTCAAAGATCTATTTTTAGAAGACAGAAGCGACGTCTGATGTGATGCCAGCTAAATAAGGGCATCTCAGGTTAATGCAATATAAATGTAAATACTTTGGTACAAAGACAAAGCAAGATTGTAGGATTTGTCAAAAAAAAGATGTTTTTAGATCAATCATATCATAACTGCAAGAATGTACAACGTCCTTCACTTGTTTCAAAAGAAAGTTTTCACGGCGACTGTTTTAACGGTTACATGCAAATAATTGACACATAGATATTTACGTTTGATAAATGCTCCAAAGGAATTTTCTTACAAAATAATTTCTTAGCTTCTTAGCTTTCTTTCCTTATACGTCGTGTAAAGTCTCTACTTGCAAAATTTGGTGTTTGTATGCTCTATAGTTTCAGTGATTTTGCGATTAGTAAATGTGTGGTATTAAATTAGGTAGTTTTAGGTAATTTATTAATTTTTTTTGCTTGAGGAAAAATCATTTCTTTATATAAAAAATTTGGCCAAAGTTTGTACAGAAACTATACTAGCAATTCTTGATGTAAAATTAGTAAATTTTTATATGTATATACTTCGTCGCAGATGGAGAAAACAGCTTTGTTTTGCAAAAAACGCGCTTATTTGAAAAAAAAACGATTATATCATAAACGCAGTCCCATTACGCACACATAATGAAATTATTTTTTGTGATGGGGAAGTGGGCGTTGGGAAAGGAAACTTTATAGACGTTTTCCAAAAACCAGATCTAAATTCAAAACTGAAAAAAAATACATATTGTTTTTGAAGATACGAGAAATCTTTTGACTACCTTAAAATCATTATTTGAATCTTTCACATGACAGAAAAAAAATCCATAAGAGACCTCTAAAAATTGTAATTATCACATTTTATGCCTGTAATGTGGATCGTATAAACTTGATACGATTATTTTGTGTATACTTGTCCATCTTTTGTTGACAAGATTTCTTAAAATAAATCCTTAGATTTTCTTTATTATCAATATTCAGTCAGCTTATCGCTTACGTTAAATTTGTTTACTATTTCTAACTCGCTCACTCACGCTCGACTGTAGATTAGTTCGTCCTGCACCCTCACAGCATATTTTTCCAACGCCCACTCCACGGGTGCCTTGCTTCGCTCGGCTGCCCAAATTCGCTTCGCTCGTCGTCGCACCTATAGTTATTAGGTAATATCATTTTTCTGAAAGAATTTCCTAGGTAATTGTTATAATCACGCTTTTTTGTGTAATATCTGCTTATTCGCGAAAAGGCGGAATAAATTCGTACGATCGCGTACCTATGTAATGGTTCGTCCTTTACGACATAATTCTATTTTTCACGATATACCTAGCTGTTTACGCCATTGAATTTTGACGGTGACATTGTAAGCATTTTATCGACAAAGATACGTTAACCTTACAACTGAAGTAACGTAGGCATTTACATACTAATTGTCAAGAATATGCATTATTACTTGATAATCTTTTTCTTAGATAATTTTAATTATAACTTTAAGTAAGTCTTTAGATCAATATAATATGCGTTTTTTTTTCAGTTTATCAGGGAACTGTTTTGTTTTAGGAGAAAGATTGCCTTGAACATAACCCGCCCCGGTCAGATCCGAAAATAAAACCAGTAGGTACACTAAAGAACACGTCAAGTTATACACTTGTTGCACTATGACATTAGCACAGTATAGGTAACAACAGTAGTTTAAAATAATGGAAGTTGACTTATTTGATCTGGGAGTGCATGAATTTTATATGATTAAGAAAGAATTGCCCACTATCAATAAATTGCTTGCTGTACTAAGACAAAAAATACATTTCCAAGGTCACAGAGAAACACTTCGTAAATTGTTATGAAAAATTGGCTTTCGTTTCCGAAAAACACAAAGCAATCGCAAGGTTTTAACCGAGCGTAATGATATTTCTGCGAGGAGAGCAAAATATTTGCAAGAATTGAATCAAAACTTAATATCAGCTAACTCTCGACCGGTTATATACTTAGAAGAGACTTACATACATTATTCACATACCACTAATAAGTGTTGGCAAAATCAAGAAACAGATGGAGTTCTAGAACCTGTATCAAAAGAGCATCGTTTTATTATTGTTCATGCAGGAGGAGAAACGGGATTTGTCTAAAACGCAGATCTTGTATTTAAACCAAATACGAAAAGTGGAGACTACCACGACGAAATGAATAACACAAACTTCAAAAAGTGATTAACCGAAAAATTACTACCCAATCTTGAAGAACCATCTTTGGTAGTAATGGACATTGCTATTTATCATAGCATTCGGATTAATAAGGCTCCAACTACAAACACAAACAAACCCGACATTCAAAAGTGGTTGACTGAGAATCGTCACGATTTCTCATCAGAAATGACTAAACCACAGTTGCTGGAGGTTGTCAAACGAAACAAACCTGATCCTATGTATGAAGTTGATAATTTATTTGCACAACATGGTCACAAATGCTTAAGGCTGCCAGCATATCACTGTGACCTTAATCCTATCGAGATGGTATGGAGTTCCATGAAAAGGAAAGTAGCAGAAGTAAACATACAGCACAAAAATGAAAATATGCCGAATCTAATAACCGAAGCGTTCAATTCTATTGACGCCTTAGAATGGCAAAAATATAGTACACACGTGCATAAAATTGAAGAGGAATATCGACGAAAAGACGGATATTTAGATCAGCCCTTTATAGTCAATTTAGATAGTGGCTCTGACACCTATAGTGACAGTGACTCAGATTTCGAAGACCTTAGTGGAATTTATCCACTTGACCATACAAGTGGCATTAATGAACATTTTCGGCTTCCTTAGATCATAATTACTGTGTGAATAGTTTTCAATAAAACGAAAATTAATTTTATTAAAAGATATTTAGATTTAAAATGTCATTTAGTTATTAATAAATGTTAGGAATGTATCTTTTTTTACTTGGCTAACAAATCGGCTATATCTATGGATGAATCTTATAAGAATGAAAATGAATTATTTATTTTGGTATGCAGGTACATAAAATACACTTATCGTCATGTATAATAACTATAATTAAATAATCATACAGTTAATTAAAATTGTGTTTCGACTTAAATAAAATATTAATATAAGTATATTAAGAAATAGCTAAAAAGGATTAATATTACCCTTACAATTTTGTCAGGTTTGTGTTACATCCATCTTTGTTCCAATTGCAGCAATTACTGTAATAGGTGGCAACCCTTTTTGATGGTGGCGCCATCGCTAAATTCTACAGATAAGTTGGTACCAAGGGTCGCGATTTGCAATGCGGCCAAAACCACGGCTAGAATCGTCAGTTACGAATACAGCGCGTTTCAAAATGGACGTTGAGGAAATAGCATTGCTTATGTATCTTTCAAGTAAGAAGCGAAAAAACAAAAGGAAAAAGTATTGGGTTCATCCATTGCTACGTGAAAGGCGTACAAAGGGATTATTTCATACTTACTTCACCGACCTTCAGCAATACGATTACAAGTTCTTTAATTATTTGCGGATGAGCAAGTCTTCGTTTGAAGAACTGTTAAGAAAACTAAGTCGATCAATCAAAAATACTTCTATGATCTCTTCCCGCATCATTCTTTTTACATCTCGGTTGGCGTAGTCTTCACACGATATGTCCTACAACGCCTTTCTCGTCTCAATCTCCGATTAAATCTTTCTGTGTCGAACGACATCGCGATGAGCACAACACGCTGTAGTTCCGGCCGCCGCGGCTAGTGCGCGCACATTGGTATTTTACCTACAATGCAAGTGATCCCAGTGGCCGCAGCTGAATGCGACCGCGACTGAACGCTGCGCTGGTCGCAAATATGTCGCTTCGATCTCGTTGGCCGCCGCGGCTCGGTGGGGCCGCTGGCCACGCGCGGCGAGGTGCGCGTGCTCCATGGCGTTTTCATACTAATGTATGTATCTCGCTGGCCGCTGCGACCTGGCCGCTGCGACCAAGCCGCTAGTGCGCTATTACTCTAACTGCGGTGCGACCACGACTGTCGTAAACCGAGTTGAACCATGTTTGGGCGGTGGTTCATTTCGGCCCCGCTTGTATGGAGATGGAATACTATTTGTTACTTATACCATTGTCTATGCTTATACTATGACATTAGTCCCTTGCTATTAGTGAAGTATGAGTGAAGGATGTAAGGTACAAAATCCTTGATGTGTTTTTCATTGTAACATCAAAACGTTTTTTACAACGTTCTTTGAGAATAAACGTTGCACATCTATTTATGTCTCCATTAATCAGATATACTCGTAGACATCAAGGCTGTTTAATTTCGTGCAATTCTATATTTAGCTAGAATGCTATAATTTTGTTTATTTCAAGCTAGGGCTGAAAATTTGCACTTTCAACCCGTTCATTACACAAACCATGTGAGATGAAAAAGACGAGTATATGAGGTGACTTTGGTAGATATAGCCAAATTCATACTGGAGACTCGGTGAGTGGTCAAAACCAAGTTTCAATTACCTTGTTTGCGTTTCTAAGGAGTTCTAAATTTCATTTAGCATATTTCACAGAAAGGGTTATTGAACCTTGGTCCTGTCCTGACCACTTACTGAGTCTCCAGTATGAATTTGGCTTTACACAAAAGTCACTATACTTTTCCCCATTTCCGTGACTAAGTACCTATTATGCGTTTCGTATGCCTAATTTAGATTTAATTAGTTTAAAAGTATTCATACATTACAAAAATAAAGTTTTAATTTAATTTAGTTTCAAAGGCCAAGAGCTGTCTGTCCGTCCGGGAATGTCACGGGTCTCTAGCTCGCAGACGGAATGAGTTACAGATCTGAAATTTGGACATATTGTGCAGAATGTTGACCCAAAACCGAATATTTAATTTAAAATTAAAATGAAATATTTTCAGAGGGGGGGAGAGGGTATGTATGGAAACACATGAAAAAAGAGCTGAAATTTTTTTTTCTTATCCCACCATGTGGGATGTCATTGTCTAGAACTCATTGATAGAGAACAAGCAATCCTGGACGAGTAAGTTTATATACGAAGCCAGGATTGCTATTTAATGGTTGAAGCAAGTATAGTGCTTTTCTCAAAAATAAAATGAGACAATTTCATGTTAATGAGTTATATCAAATATAATAAACTGACTAGGAAATATTAAAAGTTACTTACTTGCTCATATTTGGGCGATTAGTCATGTTTATTGTTATTGATTTCTTCAGCAAAGTATGAAATATGTCGTTAATCAATTATGAAATTATGTTTGCAGCAACGTTTTCAACAAGATAATTTTACTGCCGCCCATTGATTCTGCCGCCATTTTATTTTCATGTGACTTTTTCTTTTTTTTTTTGTGAAATCGCGTCTTACTGGCCAGTGAGATTGTTTTAAAAATAAAACTAATTTAGTGGCATAAACGTCTTTTTAAGATTTTATTTAGCATATATTTACATATATACGCAAGTCACATTTTTCTATAATAATATATAAATAAAATACAGAATAATAAACCAAAAAGGAAATAAGCAGAACAGATATTTTCAGCCATTAGTCCCATCAACGAGCATATTTGTTGTATGGAGACTTCAAACAAAATCCCCCGCCAGTGAAATTTGGCATGTGATGAAGTTAGGTACTAAACATTACAGATGTTCAATAATCCAACAAGTTGTGTTACCAGAAGTTAGGTATTTTTACCTAAACATCAAAATCACTTATAACTCTCTGTGCATATTTCCTCCGGCTGAAATACCTTCTGTAAAGGTACGTATGTACTAGTTAGAGTAAGTATGTAAAGTTATCCAACATTTTTTCCATTTCAGAGATACCCCAAATTTAAATTTTAATATTTTGCACTGTAACTTCTACAGAAAAATTGCTCTGCTAATTTTTATTTTTTAATATAATTTTATATCCATAAATACATAGCTTTGTTTAGTTATCTAACATATTTTCCTTTTTAAACACATTTTTTTGGTTTTTGCTTAACTACGTAATATGAAAAATAACTCCGTCCATTTTTATACTTTTTTTAGCCATTTGATTTTATATTTACACAGAATTATCAATAATCCAACAAATTTTCGAACGTTCAATATATTTTTAGGATATGTTCGCTGATTTATGCTAGAGCGCAAGGGTTAATAACATCCACTTACCGCTCGGAGCTGCTTTGCCACGCACTTTTAGAGTAGTGTAGGCGAGTTTGGTAGCCACCGTTGTTATATTGCAAATAATTGTTTACTTTAATATGCAAAGCGTACAACGGCGTTTAGAAGTTAGCTTTATATTTAAAAAGGAATATTTATTATATGCATTTAAAATAAACGTTTGACACTTCCATAAGGACTCTGTACAGAATGCGAAAAAAATGACAATAAGTACCGAATAATAATATGTAGAAAGACACATCCTAGGAAGATATCTAGTTAAGAAAAATAAAAGTTTCGTTCAAAAGTGTCCGAACAGATATCTACCAATGTTCTTGTACAGTTTTTTTACCATTGGCATCCACCGATAAAATTTTATTATGTTAAACATAAAACACCTCGTGGTAAAATTTCTTAAACGTAATATATCATTAAAAAGTTTTGCAGCGCATATATCTCGCGCGTGTCTCGCGCCAAATGACGCGCGCACTCTTTGATGAACTCTATCACGCACGAGCACGACAGAAATAAAGTTGAAATTTGCTTGCACGCCGCCAATGCTATCATAATGCTTTATTGCTATCTGAAAAGTGCGCGCGTCATTTGACGCCAGATGTGTGCTAAAGTTGACCGTTTTTAGGGTTCCGTATCCGAAGGGACCCTATTACTAAGTCTCCGCTGTCTGTCTGTCCGTCCGTCCGTCACGGGGGTCTACAGCTTCAACCGTATTAGGCAGAAAGTTTAGATTTTCAAAGAATACGTGTTGCTGTGGCCTCTAACACGATAAATAATAAAAATTAAAAAAATGGTTATTCTTTTAATACAGCAACACTTTCACTTAGCAATGTATACTACCCGCCACTTGATTCGCCACTGTACTTGTCGAAGCGTAAATCATCCTTAAGGCGAGGTTATCCAGTGAAATCTGTCCTGCTCCAACGCTTTCATTTTACACGTGTTTATCCCGCTCAGCAGAAGCGCACTGCTCAGAAAACTCGCGGTTTCGAGGTGTTTTTATTTATTATTTTGGAATTAGAGGAATGGGTTTTTAATATGACTGCCGTTTTATTTTACATTTTTAAGACGTTTATTTTAGTATAAGTTTTATTGTCCAAAACTTAACATAGGGGCCGTCCATATATTACGTCATCGATTTTTTCAGATTTTAGACCCCCCCCCCCTATAATCATCCTATCGTCATTTCTTAATGACCCCCCCCCTTCTCCCAAAATTGACGTCATTACTAGTTTGACAAAATAAAACATTGCAGATTTGAGAAAAATAGGGAAAAATATTATATTATGAGAAAAATATTATATGATTGAAACACTTGGTTATAGAATCACCTTTTATTATTTTTACTTTGGCAATAATCATTGATATAATATAACTACTTATTTTTTACTTTTCTTTGGATAACTCCCACGGAGTTTTCACCCATTCTTTGGGAACTACTAGGTTACTACACTACATAGCTCAAATGAAATGACATTTAAATCATAGTTCAGACCTATTTTTGCGATTTAATTGGATCGAGGGAAATGTAAGTAATCATGATTCTAATAGTCGAAATATCAAGATTAAAGAGTGAAATATAACATCTATTTTTTACAAATTATTTATTTTTCATCGCTATTTATTGGTTTAAAATTAATTTGAAAAGAGACAAAATCGGGATAACGCCCCCCCCCCCCCTCCTGGTAGGTATTTCTGAATAAAACAAAAGGTTACTTAGGTTATGTAACTTACACACTTTAATCAAAATCAGACAATATTTGGTCAAATTACTAACACAGACAGGGTGTAGTAACCTAACATAAATAATCGACCAAGTATAATCACATTATTTTTATTTATTTGAGATATATATTGGAGAAATAAAATATATTATAAACAATAAATATATCTTGAGAATTATTTATTGTTCATAATATATTTTATTTCTCCAATATATATCTCAAATAACAAAAAACTTATAAGCTTTCACAGCACCTATATATTTTCAATTATTTTTGTTTAGTATACATGTTTTCATTAAAACAATACGTGTCTACAATTAATTTAGGTTACATAAACAGTTAGAAAGCCTGCAGCAGGTAACTAACATAGGTAATCGACTAGGTATAATCACATAATTCTTTTTATTTGGTTCAGTTTTAGAGTTGTAATAGAAGCTGTAGTACCTAAACACTGATAAATCAACTAGTACTATACCACAGACATACAGACTAAACATAAGGATTAAATAGTGTTGGCAAGTTTCCATACAAAAACCAAGTGATAATTAAGCTACATGGTAAGAAAAGATTAGTTCAGTGGAAATATTACGTCTTTCGACATGTTTCATCCTTGGGTGAAATCATATTCCACTGTGCCTTGTGAAAATAATAAAGACTATAATCAGAATGTGTTCAACAAGCATCTAAGTCGTGATGCACAAATAATTCACTGTTAGAAAATGGAACAAGGATTTTTAAAAACACCATGCACTAACTTTATAATAAACGTTGGAAGCGACTCATCGGACAATGAAACCCTGGAAAATAATTCGGAATCAGAAGACATCAGTGAGTCGTCATAATTTAAAAACCACATGTTTTGATTTATTACTTTAAAATAAATAAATGATTAAATTTGTTATTCTATTTTATTTAACATACGTAATCTTTTTAAGATTATTTTATGAATATTCAAAAGTATCAACACTGGTTGCTTTGCAACAAAACAGATAAGACCGAAACAGCTCCTTTAAAAATGAATGGGCTCTATGAGTGTTTGGTTTACTACCACTATTGTTTATGTTGAAGTGGAAAGACGCCAGCTTATTCTGAATGTACTATAATAACCACAGATATAGATCTAGGTAGATGCCGCAAGTGTATGTACTTCGCGTGCCCAATCGCGCGCCAAAAGGAAGTGCAATGCTCTTCCTTTACGGATAATGACTCCTCCAACTTTGAGTCTTATGTATTATATCTTAAGTATTACAATTCCTTGTAAGATTCAAATAGGTATCAACCGTTTTCATTGTAAAATGTGACACGCTTGGTTTTCATAGAGTTTGATGCACTTGCGTCATCTACCTAGATCTATATCTGTGATAATAACAGTAGTTTAACAAGGCGGTGTCCTTGAAATCAATACCTACGGCCGCTCGGCGCCTAAACACGCCCTAGGGCTGCCAACTGACTGTATACGTATTTGATAATGCTACATTATTATTATAAATGTTTTATTTAAGCAACCCTAGAATGCACAACATAAACTGTAAATTAGTGCCATAATTTACGAAAATGTGCGGGAGCGTCACAGTGACAGCGTGCGTACGTTACCGTGGTGCGACCGCGACTATTGTGACCCGAGTTGTATCGAGTTTTGGGGGGGGGTTCGTTTCGGCCCGTTTGTATGGAGATAGAATACTATTTGTTATTTATACTATGTCAATGCGCGAGCGCCCCACACCCTCGACCGGTCGTTACTAAGCCACGGCAATGCTTGTATTTAGCAAATGTTGAGATTGTAAAAACTTTTGTATTAGGCCGAATTTCCATTGGATTATTGAAAAATCTATTAAAATATTGCGACTTATAACTAATAAACGTATTAAATTAACCTGAGCAATTATTCACATGACGTTATTACGTAAAAATAAAAAATAACTGTTTCAAAAGGAAAATGTGTTGGATAACTTAACAAAGCTCTGTATTTAAGGATAGAAAAACATATTGAAAAGTAACAATGAGCAGAGTAATTTTTTAGTAGAAGTTATAGTACAAAATGTTGAAAGTTTAATTTGGAGTATCTCTGAAATGGAAAAAATGTTGGATTCCTTTATATACTTAATCTTACTAGTACATGCGTACGTATCCAGAAAGTATTTCAGTCGGAGGAAATATTCACAGAGAGTTATAAGCGATTTTCATGTTTAGGTAAAAATACCTAACTTCTGGAAACAAAATTTGTTGGATTATTGTACACCTGTAATAAGTATTACCTTACTTCATCACATGCCAAATTTCACAGACGGGGGATTTTTTTGGGTGACATATGCCCCGTTGATCGGGCTACATTGTCATTTGGCGGGACGAGTGATTGTAATAGTTAGTGACGTAGGCCTGGTTCCCACGAGAGCTTTGCGGACGTTAAAATGCGTTCAAATGGAATAAATGCATTCCCAAGTATACACGTCTGCGCTTTTAAAACGCAACGCTTTTTTATCCAGCAGTGTTGTATTTTCCGCACTAGGCGTTGGGCGTTTTCAGGAATAGACCTTATGAAACTTCTTAATATTATTCACACGGGCGCTAAAAATGCGCTGGCTTCAATTTAGATTCACCAGGGTACCTAGCATAGTAAACCATATCGATCTTTGACAGCTAGATATACACTGTATGTCCCTCTTTAGGTAGATCAACAGAGTGAGAGAGACAGAGCACTTTATCAAGCGCTATCAAGCTCGAAATGGTTTGCTATGCTAGACTAGCAGAAGAATTTTACTTGTCTCCAGATGATTCATAAAATAAATAAGTTTCAATAAATAAAAATTGCTCTGTAATTTTGTTATTATTCTTTAACTTAACTCAGTGTAACAATCCGTCGTTAGTATCAGGTAGTATGCCGGTAGTATCGCCGAACGCATGTTGGTGTCTTCAAATGTTATTCGAGGACCCAGTATTTTTAACAATTCGTCAAATTTTTATTATGTTACTGGCTACATAACTGGGATATATCTAAATTTATACCTTTCTACAACGACCCTATAAGGTCGTTGCCTTTCTATAATAATTACAAGATTTAGAAGCTATTTTTTAGCTGTCACTAGACTAACATTCGAAAGTGTTAAGCGTAGTTTTATTTCCTCATTTTAAGATAACTCAAAAATATTAGAATAAGTTTTTCTAACCTGTAATGGTCTTTATTAAACAATACAAAACTTGTGATTCTAAGACTTTGATTATCATTATCATCTTCTTTTCTTTTGTATAGATTGCTAAAATTTTGTACAAACTAAATGTTATAGTTATTTATGTTTCTGATCATATAACTGGAATATGTTTAAATTTGTACCGTTCTATAATAATGTCGAGATTAGAAGGTAAAATTCCTTTTTATTTTTGTTTTAAGACTTAACTTTCGAAACTGTTAAGCATAGTTTTATTTCCTCATTTTTAGATAAGTTGAAAATGTTAAAATTAGTTTTTGTAACGTGTATAAGCAATACAAAACTGTTGTGACTCTGATTAGGCAGTAGCCGCAACACAGATTTGTCTAATGCGGGTACCTACTGCGGATCTATATGTGTACAATGTTTTGTGTTTCTTAAATAAACCTTTCTTTCTTTCTTTAAAATCTTGTTCATTCGGAAATAATTAAAAAAGGAAAGATCTGGGGTATTGCCTCAACTCTTCGAACAGTGTCACAAACTGCCCTTAAAAGTATCTCAGTTCTTTCAGAGGATGTACCCAGATTGCCTTTTGTTTTCTTTTTCGTCTTCTAACAGCACAAATGTCTTACTGAAGCGAGAGACGAGACAAGAGTGATTTTAATGCGCTAGTATGGACACTCACTGATATAACGTTTTAAAAGCGCTAACGCCGGGTTTTAAGGCAACGCTTTTTTAACTTCGTTTGATTTTCAAATTTACTTACACCCCTTGGTAGATGAATCGAATTTACCTCCCATATTTCGAGTTATGACTTACTTTCAGAGCATTACTGATGAAAAAATTACAACAAAACACCTTTCACATCAAGAAACCGACCCATCATTACCGAACCATTGTCTGTTTAGAAAAAGCAAAGCACAGAAATAGCCCAGGAGGTACCGTTGCAAATACAAAAGTCATAGTAAGCCGGCTGATAATGACATCGATCGTAGATCTCACATGACTGATATGTGAATCGACCGTCAGCTGCTCAAGTAGCGGTGGGTGTGGATGTGAGAGGTTGTGAAAGTGGTAAAAAAATATATAAAAAAGGTAAAACTTTTCTCACAGATAGTTGACATCATACTGCTCACCGTTTTTTTTTTACCGCTTTAGCAGCCTCTCACATCCATAGCCACACCCACTGCGGGTGCTTCAGCTGACGCTTGGTTCTGTTACTAGCCATTTCAGATCTATTGAAAAAGATGGAAATCAATCGGCGTAAAATCACTACCTAAAATGCAACGCTACCGCCCCGGGCTAAAACAGTAATGCTGCAAAAACAGTCCATGCTACAATGTCACAACCTGAGACCACAAATTTTACAGAATACCTTACTGAACTTGACATACAAGCAAGTACCTCTAGGTTTTACAGTATTATCATATCCTGAAGACTGTGAAAACTAACTTAGGAGTACCTAATTCTCTTATAAGTAGTACACCAGAATATTGGACGCATAAGTGAGAGTTTTGAAAACTTTGAATTTATTCTACACAAATTCCAAACAGACTTCACTATAATAATACGGAATACTGGATTGATTCTTGTTATATTCCGCCTTTGCCGGGATATACATCCTACCAGACAAAATTGCAATGCTGCAGACGAGGTGGTTATGGTTTACAAATATATTATAGCAACAATCGAGGAACCTTATCTGGAGGAGTTTGGGAGGAGTGTAGTGGTCTTATAGCAACAATAGATAAAACATAGGGATTTATAGAATTAGTTGAAGAGTAGGTATAAGAAGGTAGGTATAATGTAGCATTCAGTGAATGCCCATGTGTTTACGAAGCAGCCTCATGCAGCCTTCGTCATACACAATTGTTTATTCGCTCGCACGGAGCAGTAGTGCGTGGCTGACGGGAGGTGACATTAAAAAACGAGACTTACTGAAAGTGAACTTCTTGTGTTGTGCTTGCAGATTAAATTTGTGGTTTTTGGGACGAAATTGTTGTTGAAGGTAAGATTTTTTCAAAGGTTTGGTCAAAAGAGAAACCGGTATACCGGAGTTACGTTCTGAGGGTTCCAGTTCGTTGGTTCCGTACCATCCAAGTCGCCAATTGTGCCCTCCGAAGCACGGAGACCGAACACAAATAAATGTACCCGACGAGATTTGAACCCGTGATCGCTGAGGTTCAGTGAACTTGTTTTGGAAGTGCGGGTAATATTTTTTTGTGCCTGTATACTTGTTTGAGAACAACCTCGACTTACTCAAAGAGGTCTGATTTAATTTTGCGTATGTCGCGGACGGAAGGGGTCGTTGAGCTTGGTCCTGCCTGCCCCTTGCCAGGTCTCCGGTATGGGTTTGGCTGTGTAGACGATAGTCAACGTATTTTTTTTAAATATTCCATTTCTTTTTAGGGTTCCGTACCCAAAGGTTCCGTTCCCCCCTTAAATATTAATTTTATTTTAATTTTTAGGGGGGTCTCTTGCATGAAAAAGGAGGTTAAAAAAAAGTTTTTTTCTGTGTGTGTGTGTCATTGTCTAGAACTTATTAAGTAGAGTACAAATAGATATATAATCTATGTTTTTTTATTTACAAATGTAAAGAAATGGAGGTGGCAATCAAAGTTGTCAATTTTATACCAAATTTTTTGCTACACGGTCTATCTCAAAAACTACACTAGTTAGGAATTTGTAATTTTCTATTTTCTGTGTTATATTAAACAACAAGTAAAACCGCCGATTTCTAATATAGGCTTCACGTGCCCGAATACTCTAACAACTTAATTTTGTAGTTTTGTTTCATACAGTTTCTAGGTAATGATAAGTTTGTAATTTTTATTCAAATCATTTGTCTAATGGAAGGGTTGTTCCACTGCGCTCCAAAACCCATTGTTCTCAAAATTTTTATGTTCATACATTGATTCCACCTTATCCACCACGCTCCAAGAATTTTTAGCAATCATATAACAATAAAATATTTCAATTTTTTGTTCCACCGCGCTTCAAGAAATTTTTAGTAGAGTAAGCAACAAAATATTTTAGTATGTATTCAAATTCAAATTGTTTATTTGTAAAATAGATACATAAAGTATACGTTTTACATGTCAAATCTAATCTGTATAAAAATAATATTTTATGATTAACAAATATGATACGGGAAATATATAAAAAAACTATATTTAAGTTGGGTTACAAAAGTTAAATGCATAAAATAAAGTCTTATTGGAATACGAATATTATTATAACTACACAATGCAATTAATATATAAGTTGATAAATAAACTGAATAGACCCTAAATAAATATAATGCCTAGCCAAATATATACTAACATAAGCAAGAAATTAAAATATTGTTTGAAACATTATTATTAAATATCATAAAAAATAATTTCTGTGGGATACGCGCCTTAGAATCCGCGGTCAAAGAAAAACTAGCTATATTTATTTGTGTTGTGTATTACCAGAAACTTCAAAAATAATTTCTGCTTTGCCTTATAAGATGACTCTACTTATTTTATTTTGGAACGCTGTGGAACCATTTTGGTACTTATAATTTTTAAAATAATATAGGTACCTAATAAAAACTTGGTGCGCAGTGGAGTGCATTCCTGGAGCGCAGTGGAATAACCCAAATGGAACCCTCAGGGCACGAGTCCCACTCGCACTTGACCGATTTTTGTATATTTTTGTCTCTCTGTCTGTATATACCATTTAACTCGGAACCACTCAACGGATTTGGATGCGGTTTTCTTTATTATCATCGTAGTGACCCCGTTCACGTATCTTTAAATTATTTATCTAAAGACAGTTTAAGTGGGGTTATCCGAATTTTGTCTCTTTTCAAATTCATTTTATACCAATAAATAGCAGTGATTAAATTTTGTAAAAAGTATATGTCATATTTCACTCTTTGATCTTAGGTTGGGGAAAAACTCTTTTCGCAAATAGTATGTATGAACTTATAATAAAATTTTTTAGGCTATACCATTTGTATCTGGCTGGTTTTGGTATTATTAAAAAGTTTAAATTTTAAAAAAGATAATTCCAAATTCAAATTAGGTAAAATGTGTGATTTTCATTTGTTTTTCTTACTGTTAAGATGAGTGAATCTAATGAAGAAATTCTATACATTTTAAAATTTTACTACAAAACAGGTAAAAATGCAACGCAAGCCACGAAAAACATTTGTGATGTTTATGGACCTAGTGCAGTGTCTGTGAGAGTAGCACAAATTTGGTTTAAGCGTTTTCAATCCGGAAATTTTGATTTCAAAGATGCACCTCGCTCTGGGCGCCCTGTTACGGATATAATGGATGCCATTTTTGAAAAAGTGGAGCAAGATCGGCATATCAGTAGTTACGATGTAGCTGAAGAACTGGGGATTGACCACAAAACAGTTTTGGCGCATTTGAAAAAAGCTGGGTACACAAACAAGCTCGATATTTGGGTGCCTCATGAGCTCACTGAAAGAAACTTAATGAACCGTGTACTCATTTGTGATTCTTTATTACGACGTAATGAAACCGAACCATTTTTGAAAAACCTGATAACTGGTGATGAAAAGTGGATCACGTACGACAAGAACGTGCGAAAAAGGTCGTGGTCAAAGGCTGGTCAGGCTTCACAGACTCTGGCGAAACCCGGGTTATCTCGCAACAAGGTAATGCTGTGTGTATGGTGGGACTGGAATGGGCATTATTCATTATGAGCTGTTACCGCCAGGCAAGACCATCGATTCTGAACTCTACTGCGAACAACTGAAGAGATTAAAGCAAGAAGTTGAGAGAAAGCGGCCGGAATTAGTCAACAGAAGGGGTGTGGTTTTTCATCATGATAACGCTAGACCTCACACATCTTTAGCCACTCGGAAAAAATTAAAAGAGTTTGGCTGGGACGTATTAATGCATCCGCCGTATAGTCCTGACCTTGCACCTTCAGATTTCCACTTTAGAATTCTTTAGGCAGTGTCAGGTTAACATCACGAGAGGACTGCCAAAACCACTTGTCGCGGTTTTTTGATCAGAAACCCCAGAATTTCTATAGCAATGGGATCATATCCCTACCTACAAGATGGCAGAAAGTTGTCGAACAAAATGGCACCTACATACTTTAGTTAAATGTAAATAAACTCTATTAAAAAATGTTTTGAATTTTCATATAAAATGCGAAGAAACTTTTTCCCTAACCTAATATTTCGGCCGTTCGATACACGATTCCCTATAATTAAATTTATATCACTGCGGTATAGAAAATATATGGTGGTAGAGCTGATGCCGGGCTCGACTGTGGAGGTACCACCATCTTACTCGAAAATCCTCCCGAAGTTATTCGGGGGAGAGTAAGAGAACAGCTCTCAGGCAAAACCAGGCGGCCCACCATTGCCTGGGACCGATGGATGGTGGTATATCCATCCCCAATTGCCGGGCCTTATATAAAACAGACTAGTGGCGGGCAGCGGCGTCACTATTGCAAAGGTTTCGGCACCGCGCTCACCAACCCGCCTGCCCAGCGTGTGTGAGTATGGGCATTTCTTCCAGGAGGACCGCCAAGAGTGGCGAAATCCTGGAAAGGCCTATGTCCAGCAGTGGACGGAACAGGCTGATGGATGGATGGATGGTATAGAAAATCAGAAAAGTAAATCTGGACGTTTCTGATTTTCTATACCGCAGTGATATAAATTTAATTCGTTATCTCCTTGCGATTGATAAATCGCCAAGTGTTTAAAAATATAGAAATTAATTTCTATCATAGTTACGATTCCCTCGATCCGATTAAATCGCAAAGATAGGTGTAAACTATGATCTAAATATAATTTCATTTGAGCTACATTAAGTTTTGGACAATAAAACTTATACTAAAATAAACGTCGTAAGAAATGTGATATAAAACGGCCGCCATATTAAAAACCCAGTCTTCTAATTCCAAAATAATAAATAAAACACCTCGAAACCCTGAGTTTTCTGAGCGGCCCGCTTCCGCTGAGCAGGATAAATATGTGTGTGTAAAATGAAAGCGTTGGAGCAGATTTTTTTAGACAGATTTCTCTGGATTAGACCTTGGGTCGGGTGTCTGTCTTTATCAGTCGTGCGTGAGTCGTGACTATTTATGATTTTTTTGTAAGACAGGAATTTACCGATAGCGGATAGATGTAGGTATGTATATTTGTCTAGCCATCATTAAAGTTTGCTCGAGGCATATTCAAGGATTTTAAAAAGTTAGTCACGCCGTATTCTTTGTTGGGATGCAAAAATTTAATACATACAACGAGATATGAAACAAGGAAGTAGTAAAATTGGTTACGTACTTTAGTAAAATTACTTACCTACCGAAATAAAATTTGTTACCTAATGAAGTAAAATTTGTTACCTAATGAAGTAAAATTTCAAACTAAAATTGGCCGGCTGCCTACCCGTGTGATGAGTGGTTTGTCTTACTGATTCCAAGACTGCGGGCTCAAACCCTGCTAGTATACCGAGTGTTTAATATAATAGCCCTGTAGCCGAATGCTTGAAGTCAGTCGCGCACGTGGTCGCTATGCTTGCTATTTCATTCTACATTCAAGTTTGGATTATAGAGCTCTGACTGATTGGTTGGCCCGAACGTTCATTTCCCGAGCTCGTACGGAACTAACCGAACACGCTGCGAGAGGCAAGCTAACGCTAGACAAAATTCATGTCTTGAAAAAACTCGAGAATGGTTTTGGGTCTTCCTAAGATTTCAGGAGAAATATCCCAAAAATCGAAATGAAACAAATAATATTTTTGAGAAGTATAAAATATACTATGCTTGTGAACCTAAAATTATTTGATTTGTTGTATCGTTTCTATGACATTATGGTACATAAACATTCATCAAAACATGTGTAAAATCCAAGACTTTTATACGCTTGTAACTTTTGTATGTATTTGATTTTAATAAATGTTTTAGGTTCAAGTCATGGATATTGTATGGGATATGTTGAAGAAGAAAAAAATAATAAGCAAGTACCTATAAATAAGAATATTATCAGCGAACTGCGCTAGTATGGGAGTTCGGGCGAATAGAGTTTAAAACGGTTTTTCAGAAAATTAGATGTAAATACAGAACTGAAAAAAATACATATTGTTTTATAAGATAACAAAAATTTTTTAAAATCATGATTTGAATCTTTAATATTATAGAAAAAAAATCCTTAAGAGACCTCTGAAAATTGTATTTATCACGTTTTATGCCTGTAATGTGCATCGTATTATTACAAAACTTGATACGAATATTTTGTGTATACTTATCCATCTTTGGACTAAAAAATACATTCATACATATACTCACGGCTGTCTCCCAGAGGTGTAGGCAGAGACAACAGATTTCCATTTGCCACTACAAGATATTTGTAAAGATTTTCTATTTTATTGAAATTCAATCAGATTATCGCTAACGTTAAATTTGTATATACGAGTAGGTACTGTTAGGCCGGGATTAATAAATTATATATTTAATTCACTTTTGTACCACTTATTGAGATATCCTGGAGATTTTTACATTGTTTTCCAATACGTTTTGGGAGACGCTCAGAGTCAATCTCCACTATAACCCTTCTTGTTTCTTTTTTTTCCTAGACATTCTTTTTTTTAGAATATTTCGATAAATCTATCAATGCGACATACAAATGTTCATAAAGATAATTGATTCCCAACTAAAAACGAGCCCAAAGAGTCCTATAATCTAATTATATGACATAAGATTGCCTCCTACATTACAGTACTGTGTCTCACTTGCTCACTCGCGCTCCACTGTAGATAAGTTTGTCCTGCACTCTCACAGTATGTTTTCCAATGCCCACTTCACCTTAACGTCTCGACAAGAATGAGAAGCCAAACAAAATGCGGAAATCTGTAGGCTTTGTCCGCTGGATACATGTACTAAATGAAGGTAGACGGTAGATAGACCACAGAAGTCGATTTGCTGTACCTACTTTATTGGAGTCTTTCACCCGACAAGAATATAAACGATAAAAATTTGACAGGGTCTGATGATGGGACTGGAAGGTGGATACGGAATCAACTTAGCGGACAGCAGCAGACCCTTCAAATTTATCTTTAACTAACTGCAAATATAAGAGCATCTTCATTTGTAGGCAGGTGGAAGTCAATGCGCAAACAACTTGCTCAAGTTGGAAAACGGCACATTTCCAACTCATTATGGTTTAATCTGTCTTCTATTTGGGTTCTCTTCCGTTTTTAACAATTTTTTTTTTCAGTGCCGGAATGTCGGTCGTGAAGCAGTTTCCTTTAGAAGAGGAATACAAGAAAAAGACTGGCATCACGCGTCAGGACATCCTCAAGTTGAGAGACTGGGTGCAGACGCAGCCACACTTGCCTGCTGACTGTATTACAGGTACCTGGCTGGTTAACTGTTTAAGACTCACGCGTTAGGACATCCTCAAGTTGAGAGACTGGGTGCAGACGCAGCCACACTTGCCTGCTGACTGTATTACAGGTACCTGGCTGGTTAACTGTTTAAGACTCACGCGTTAGGACATCCTCAAGTTGAGAGACTGGGTGCAGACGCAGCCACACTTGCCTGCTGACTGTATTACAGGTACCTGGCTGGTTAACTGTTTAAGACTCACGCGTTAGGACATCCTCAAGTTGAGAGACTGGGTGCAGACGCAGCCACACTTGCCTGCTGACTGTATTACAGGTACCTGGCTGGTTAACTGTTTAAGACTCACGCGTTAGGACATCCTCAAGTTGAGAGACTGGGTGCAGACGCAGCCACACTTGCCTGCTGACTGTATTACAGGTACCTGGCTGGTTAACTGTTTAAGACTCACGCGTTAGGACATCCTCAAGTTGAGAGACTGGGTGCAGACGCAGCCACACTTGCCTGCTGACTGTATTACAGGTACCTGGCTGGTTAACTGTTTAAGACTCACGCGTTAGGACATCCTCAAGTTGAGAGACTGGGTGCAGACGCAGCCACACTTGCCTGCTGACTGTATTACAGGTACCTGGCTGGTTAACTGTTTAAGACTCACGCGTTAGGACATCCTCAAGTTGAGAGACTGGGTGCAGACGCAGCCACACTTGCCTGCTGACTGTATTACAGGTACCTGGCTGGTTAACTGTTTAAGACTCACGCGTTAGGACATCCTCAAGTTGAGAGACTGGGTGCAGACGCAGCCACACTTGCCTGCTGACTGTATTACAGGTACCTGGCTGGTTAACTGTTTAAGACTCACGCGTTAGGACATCCTCAAGTTGAGAGACTGGGTGCAGACGCAGCCACACTTGCCTGCTGACTGTATTACAGGTACCTGGCTGGTTAACTGTTTAAGATAAGAGAAGCTAAGGTAACTTTGTTTCGTTCTACAAGCATTACGTTACACCAGCAAAAATAACGGGTTTAAAAACATAAATAAATGTCATAATTATACTACCTTGTCTTGCTATTAATAAAGTAGGAAAAATGTCGTGTCTGTTTGAATTTTTGTCTATATCTGCATGTATGTTCCGCTTTAACTCGAGAACCACTCAACGGATTTGGATGTGGTTTTCTTTATTATCATCTTAGTGATCTTGATAAACATATGGGCTATAAGAGGTGTTCATAAAATGATCGCCAAGCCGAAAACGGGGCAGAGATTGAAAAAAATGCGGGCGAAGCCACGGGCAAAGGCTAGTTGTTAATAAACACCTAGATAAATAATGGTGATCGAACATCCCCTAAAATCTTTATTCTGGGAGATCAGATTGTTTCTACAAAGAAAAAATATTTTTTTTCGTATTTCGCAACCCGTGTTATTGAACCTTGGTCCTGACCACTTACCGAGTCACCAGTATGAATTTGGCAACGTTATCCCGTCGAGGGCTGATAGGCTCATGTCTGTCCACATACTTGGACTATATTTGTCAAAAATAAACAATTTACGTGTTCAACTTACCTTGTTTCAACTTACTTTGGGCGTTTATCAAAATATCAATCTACCTAACTATAGGAATACTGATTTAGGAACAAATAAGGTGTTTAAAGCTGTTGTAGTACCGTCACTTTAGAAAATATGATTATTTCTTAGTCATCAGAATAATTTAAAGTACAATCAAAGAAATTGCAATGTACTGTTATAGCATAGTTTTCATGAAAAAGCAATATCGACGTAAAATTTTAACTCTTTCTATTATCGCCTGTTTCTACGAGTATTTTAAGCAACATTTTTGTTTTAAATAAACGAAGTTTGAGAAAGCTTTGATAATAAAAAATAATTCATTGCTATTTCTAGATATTAAATTGAACAAATTTTCAATACCTAATCAATCTGGTAAGTAAGAAATCTTTTTTTTTCTAAAGTGTAAAAAATAAATTATAATTTGCTCAGCAATGCCGAGTTTAGCCAAAATTTCACAAACCTTTGATCGGACACTAAGACTCTAGTAAGACTCTCTAAGACTCTTTTAATTGTGATGGTGATAAGACTCTAGTATTTGTTGTAACTTATACCTATAGATTATGTTCTAATAGGTAGACCATTATCTAGTTAAAGTGAAGATTCATCACTTTAATCTCAACTGATGAGTATTTATGATAATAGGTTGTATTAACAGGTAAATTTCTGCTGGGCTAAGAAAAAAAATCGTTTGTTATTGCAATTGTAATAGGACAAAATTTGGATCTACGCAAAGAAAAACCGAAACCACCTGGGAAAAAAATTGTATTGTTTGCATACCATTTATCAATCCCTAATTATATCGTCATTTATGTAATTCCTTAACTACTTACAAAGTGGGACGTTAATCACCATGATTGTGTAAATATCTGCAGAATAGTTGTTAGTAAAGAAACACGTGTCCTCCTAACACCAAGGTTAAGTTTGACTTCGTTAGTGTCGCGTGCAGGGCCGGATTTGCGCACAGGTCTAGGGGCCCAGCCGTCGAGGGTTCCACGGCCAGAGCGAAAACGGAATTTAAATTTGAAAACTCAAACTGCAATATTAGACCTGTCTTTGGCTGCAACTTAAGGCTGCATATAAGGTCAGATTGAGCACCTCATTTTGCATCAATCAGAGCTGAACTCTACGACGTTTTCTTTTAGTTTAAAATAGCGCACTCTCAGCCGTGGTGTTAAGTCCAAAATGAGCGACTGAGATATTTCAGGAGCTGCCCAGCTCCTCTTCTCCAGCGACGCCGTCGCTCCAGATACATCGGACACGTTGGTTTCACTAACACTAACACTAATATAAAGGCGAAACACCCGCCTGCAGCGGCATATTTCCGTAGTGGACTAGGCTGACTTATTAAATTATAGAGGCAAAGTATTTAATGAGCTAGTTACATTATATCGTCTAGTTGTTCTGTAGTTTGAGAGCTAATGGTCGTTCAAACCACTGGTTTGGCACAATACACGTGTGACCTAGAAATGTACAATGATGACTACAGACTCCACATGAAAACCACGACAGTTATTATTTCGTCAACTTCGCTCTGGTTATCTCTTTCATACTTACGAAGACAAACTATTACGTTTGTCTATGGTAATAACTCAACGATGTTCCGTTGATGTATCGTTGGTACCTATAAGATAATACACACGTCATGAAAAAACGTGTAACGAAATAGTAAAAAAAGTTTTTATTTGAGAATAAGAATACAATGTAGGTAAGTTTAAATAAAACCGGTCAAGTGCGAGTAGAACTCGAGCCCTGAGGATTCCGTACCGTTCTAATAAATAATTTTAACCAAAATTAATAACATTACAGTGCCTTTATATTTTTATTTCATAATTTTTATACTGTTTGTACATATTTTATAACATATATTGTGTAGTATTTGATATAACATTTTGCTATAATATAGGCACCACTCGTATGACGACGCCCCAGCGGCAGTCCGTCGCTGTTCCATCCACCAGTGCGGTTCAGCACAGCCAAGCCGCGTCTGCTGGAGACCTTGTGCAATGCCCTCAATGCCCCCAACCCACTCTATTAAAAGGACAGAGAGGTCTCAAAATTCATACAGGAAAAGTACATAAACAAAATAAAAACCAACAACAAATTGAGTGCCCTGATGTAAGTACAACAGATATTCTGAATACAACCCCGTTCTGGCAAGAAATAAGTCATTTCAAAAATAACCTACCTTTGGTCAAAAGGATTCCCCGAGGCGCACGAAACACCGTGGCGGCCTCTCTGTCCAGCTGCATCAAAAATGCAGTCGATAAGAATGACTATGATAGCTGGAGGCACCTCTTGACTTTCCCTTTTAGGTCTCTGCACGTCCCGAAGAGTAACAACGACGGCTCCCTAACCCAAAAAATAAAGAAAAATTGTTTGTCTGCTTTAAATCCCAACACAGACTCAACAAAGAAAAAACATCACACATACAACTTAAGCCGTATAATTGAAAATAAATTTGGAGTCGGTGACATTAGGGGAGCTGCCCAGTTACTCTTCTCCAGCGACGCGGTCGCCACTGACACTCCGGAGACTCTTCTGGCCCTAAAATTAAAACATCCACCTCCAGCAGCAACCCTCCGACTGCCCGATCCACCGCATTTCTCAGATCCTACGCCACAAGCGACAGCAGAGGATGTGCAAGCCGCGATCATGTCCTTCAAGAGCGGCTCGGCAGGTGGCCTCGATGGACTCACACCCCAGCATCTCAAAGATCTCATATGCAATGCGACAGGTGACACAAGCCGTGCCCTCTTGGAGGACTTGAGCGGGCTTATAAACCTGATGCTGTCTGGAAAAGTGTGTTGCCAAATAACAGACATTTTATACGGCGCCAACCTTTGTGCATTAATAAAGAAAGATGGGGGAGTTAGACCCATTGCAGTCGGTAACACCATTCGCCGCGTTGCTTCCAAGATCTGCTGCCACTACTTGTTACCTCAACTAAGTTCCAAATTTCAACCAGTGCAGCTAGGTTTTGGAAGCAAGGGAGGTTGTGAGGCCGCCGTCCATGCGGCCCGCACATACCTCAAACGCGGTGGTGGTGAGGTGCTCCTGAAGGTGGACCTAAAAAACGCCTTTAACTCGGTCGACAGGAGCACCCTGCTGTCACAAATAAAAGAAAACACGCCTCAAATCTACAACTATATGCACCAATGCTATGGTTCACCATCCAAGCTGATTTATAAAAATCACCTTATCGAATCAGCTGTAGGCTGCCAACAGGGTGACCCTCTCGGCCCGGCAATTTTCAGTTTGGCTATTCATCCCATTATCACAAGCTTAAATTCAAAATTTAATGTCTGGTACCTGGACGACGGCACCATTGGAGGCGACGCGACCACCGTGTTAGAAGATCTGAAGAAAATGATAGAGGAATTCGAACTTATAGGCCTAACACTTAATAGTTCAAAATGCGAACTATACATCTCAGATTCCATAGACGAAAATCTCAAAAATGATATTATTTCCAAATTTAACAATGTTGCACCAGATATAAAAGTTTTAACAAAAGCATCGCTTCGCCTCCTTGGCGCACCAATTTTAGACGACGCTATCCCAGATTACGTGAGAGACCAAATTTCAAAATTTAGGGAGTCGTCTAGTCGCCTTACAGAAATCTCACCCCACATGGCTTTATTTATCATAAGGTACTGCATGTTCGTCCCTAAATTTACGTATGCCCTACGCTGTACCCCCCTTTGGCAACATGACAGTCTCTTAAACACCTTAGACGATATTGTCAAAAACACCATGACGAATATTATAAATTGCCCATTAGACGAACGCAGTTGGACTCAAGCCACCCTTCCAGTTTCGATATCTTCATGGTACTCATGACCGCATTTTACGGTCCTCTGAGAATCTGCTTCTTACCACGCCGATGCATTCATCGTCTTTCTTTAATAATTCGTTCTCAGTCCAAGCTGTTCGATTGTGGAATGATCTTCCTTTACTTATTAGAAGAGCCTCTTCCCTGCCTGTCTTCAAGAGACTAGTCAAACATCATTACCTTTCACTCTGATTACATAAATATTATTTCTCTCTAAGTATATATATTATTATTAGCATGTAAATTACCATTCATAACAATATATATTTACCAATATGTATGTATATATCTATTAATATACATTTATATATCTTTCAATATATTTATATATATATTACCTATACACAAATTTAGTACACCACCATATGAGTTATCCTCTTGACCAGTTTCTTCCACCCAAAGGTTGTCTGGAAGAGATCGTTTTAAGCGATAAGGCTGCCTGTTTGTATTTACCCAATATGTTACATTAAGTGTTACATTATTTTTTGTTTCCTTTTTTTTTGGTGTACAAATAAAGCTGTATTGTTGTTGTTGTTGTTGTTCCAGTCCGGATGGGTGGCTTGGGTATTAGAAAAATTTCTAGTGTCGCACTACCGGCCTTCCTGTCCTCAGCCTACAGCTCACGTGACCTCTTCGAAAAATTAATAAATTCATCACTTGGTGATGTCGAGGTCACGGGCTTGACCGAGGCCAGGAATGCCTGGTCACACGCCTGCCCCAATCAAAATTCCCCGTTTACGTTACATTCACAAAAGCTATGGGACGAGCCCCTCTGCCGCCAAGTCCAGGAACATCTCTTAAACACTGCGACAAACGCTGCAGACCGGGCTCGCCTCCTAGCCACTAGTGAACCAGAGTCGGGGTATTGGCTAAACGCTTTACCATCGCCTAATATCGGCACCTTGCTGGACCGCACCACTTTCTCACTAGCCATCGGACTGCGACTGGGCGTCAATTTGAATGAGCCACATCGCTGCCGTTGCGGAGAGAGAGTCGACCGCCTCGGTCACCATGGCCTGTCGTGTCAGCGCAGCGCTGGCCGCCTGCCTCGTCACGCCAGTATCAACGATATCATCCGTCGGGCTCTTGCGAGCGTAAACGTACCTGCCATTCTGGAACCGAATGGCCTGTCACGTGACGATGGTAAGAGACCCGACGGGATGTCGTTGATACCCTGGAAGAACGGGAGGTCCCTGGTGTGGGACGCAACTTGTGTTGACACAGTTGCTCCGTCCCACTTACAGGTGACCTCGTCACAGGCCGGGACGGCGGCAGCGTCTGCGGAGGAGGCGAAACGGCGCAAATATGTATCCCTTGGCGTAGGATACATATTTGTGCCTTTTGGCGTTGAAACCCTCGGGCCGTGGGGGCCGGGAGCGCGGCAGCTCTACAAAGAACTGTCGTCGAGATTGGTCGACGTTTCCGGAGATCCCAGGGCTGGCGCATACCTCGGCCAAAGAATTGGCCTAGCAATTCAACGAGGTAATGCTGCCAGTATCCTGGGTACTCTTCCACGTGACGACAGCGATTTTGGCTCAATTTTTTATCTACTTTAATTAAATATTTTTGCTAGGTAGTTTTAGTTTAGTTTAGTTTATTTCGTAGAATAATTTAGTTTTTTAAATTAGTTTATTTAAGTTTTGTTAATTAAATATAAAGATCAAATAGATTATATACAAGTGCTTAAAAACATTAAACTAGAAAAACAACAAAAAAAAAAATTTATAACTTATCATCACCTTCAAAATTCATTAATTTCTCAACGTGATAGGTGGTGGGTGAGTCCTATCACCTACTACACATAAATCCCGAAAAACTCATTGGTATAGACAAACTTATAAATAGACGTTTTTTGCGTCATTTTTTGATAAACGGTTTATTTACGTTAACTTAGAAGTTTGATTTTTTCACAGCTTCAAGGGACTGTAGACTTAAGAACCCGCTCCGTATTTTTCGTCTAATTGATGCGAAGCATTATTATAATTATTTTTCTTGTCATTGCCTCGATGTTTTTGTAAAAATTAGGGACATACACCAGTCCATATGGACCAGTCCAATATTGGCCATCTAAATGAAGACCTAAAATTTATATGATTCAATTGTTTCTCCTTTGCGTGTTATTTTGGTACTTAGATATTATGAATACAGATTCGGAGCGGGCTCATAAGTACTAAAATACCTCACAGAAGAGAAACAATTAAATCAAATAAATTCTAGGTCTTTATTTAGACGGCCAATATGAAGTGGTGTATGTCTCTAGTTTTTCCAAAAACATCGCGATAAAGGACAGAAAAATATTAAAAAAATTGTTTTTCATCAAATTTGTCGTCATCGCGGACCGGGCTCTTAAGTATATGTACATGGTTTTAATTTCAACTCGATAACGTTCCCGAGATAAAGAGTCTTGACAGACAGACGGACGGACGGAGGGACGGACAACAAAGTGATCCTATAAAGGTTCCGTTTTTTCCTTTTGAGGTACGGAACCCTAAAAACAAGATATTAATCATCCAAAAATCATCAAGACAAAGAAACAACCAACCATTCAGAACACAGTCACATCACCTGGCACAGCACTATGCCGACGACCGTCACGCTGTAAATAATGAGCCATTAACACAAACATCAACACTCACCACACATCAAATACCTGATATACAATCCACACCATGCTCATGTAAAATATCAAACTACATCTACATTTTAGAATGCAGGCTCTGTCCTGCATCCGAAATCGGGGAAATAAAAAACAATCTCAAAATCAATCAAAAACGACATCTCCATACTTACATCATGCACTAATAACATAGAACTTAATAAAAAACTTCAAACTATATTCACCGACACCATAAATTGGCTACACGACCATAACCTAGAGATTAACTTCAAAAAAACAAAATTAATACCGTTTCACCCCTTTCAAAAAACCCCATTTGACAATACCAAACTCGAAGTAGTAAATGATTTCTCGCTGCTTGGATTGCATATAGATACAAATATCAACTGGAAAGTGCACACCCAAAATATATGTTCAAAATTATCTAAATTCGCTTATGCACTCCGCGAAGTAATAAAGTCCACCGATCTAAAAACGGCTATCGTCACCTACGATGCTTATGCATATGCATGGCTTGGTTATGGCATTATCCTGAAGGGAAACAGCACTAATGCTTCAACCGTTTTTACTCTCCAAAAAAGGCTTATTAGAATATTAGTAAATATAAAAACAACCGACAGCTGTAGACCTCACTTTATACAACACGAAATTCTCACACTGCCTTGTATCTATATACTTGAAACCTGTAAGTTCGCCCGAAAGTACCCCGAGTTTTATAAAAAACACGAAGATCTAACAAGTCGTACCCTGAGACCTAGACACGGATTAGCACTACCACCCTCTCGGCTAAAAATGCACTCCTCAGGACCATTATCCATGTCTATAAAAAATTATAATAAATTACCAATGTATTTAATAAAAGAAGCAAATGATATTCAATTTTTTAAATTACTAATACAGCTATTGACCACAAAATGTTATTACATTATCAACGAATATTTAAATGATAAATGATAAATTATAAAATGCAAATATATGAAAAGAAAACTGACAAATAAAACTGGGAATTAAAATATTTTAATAACTTAATAATCAATCTTTAATAATAACAAATTACAAATGAGTACCTTAAAAAAGTCGCAAGTTATATTGCCAAACCGTTGGCATACATATTTAATCTTAGTGTAGAAACAGGAACTGTCCCTAAGGCATTTAAAAAAGGTCTTATTTGTCCAATATACAAAAGTGGTGATAAAAAAGATATTAAAAACTACCGGCCTATTACTCTACTCCCTGCATTATCCAAAATACTAGAGAGGATAATGAAAAATAGATTATCACTTTTTCTCAGCAAACACAATCTTCTCTCAGAAAATCAGTACGGATTTCAAGCAAATAAATCCACAAATGATGCCACTGATAATGTCATAAATAATAATATAATACTGGTTTGGATAGAGGGGAACAATGCGTAGGAATTTTCTTGGATCTGGCAAAGGCCTTTGACACCGTGTCAATACCTCTTCTACTCATAAAATTGGAACAGTTTGGTGTCAGAGGTCTTGCTCAAAATTGGTTCAGATGGTATTAGGTAACCTAGAAGAACGTACCCAACAAGTCAAAATAAACTTCGATAAAAGTAATGAAGTATTAACTGAATACGGCGTTCCGCAAGGCAGTGTGTGCTGTTCTTAATTTATATAGACTCTTTGGCCCAACTCAAGTTTGATGGTAAAATTGCATGTTTTGCTGACGACACTGTGCTTACTTTTAAAGATACCACGTGGGAGCTCGCTATGTCAAAAGCTAATGCTGGTATGAAGAAAGTGAAAATTTGGCTAGATAACAACTTGCTAACGTTAAACTGTGACAAGACAAAATTTATGTGTTTCATTAAAACAAATCACAGCATCCCCCCAGAAAATTTGAAGCTAAGAGTCTGTAGCTGTGACGAACTTCAATATACACATTGTATGTGTCCAGAACTTGAAAAAGTTTCTCAAGCTAAATATCTAGGAATAATAGTGGATGAAAAACTTTCCTGGGACTTACACATTAAGGTTCTTAGTGGTAGAGTCCGTAAACTTAGGATTATAAATAAATTTAGTAGTGATAGTTTAAAACGAAACATATACTTTGCCATGTGTCAAAGTATCTTGTCCTATGGCATAACTTATTGGGGTGGGGCTGCCAAAACGATATTACTTCCATTGGAAAGAGCCCAGTGAATGGTGCTGAAGGTAATGTTAAAAAAGCGTCTTAGGTTCAGTACAGAACTTCTTTACAGGGAAGCAAAGGTTTTGACTGTAAGACAGCTTTATGTTTCTTCATCGATACTGTCACTCTTAAAATCAGATCCTTCAGTAATAACTGATAACTTTTCTACCAGACATCCACCTACAGTTTCAGTACCCCTGTGTCACACTGAATTTGGCAAACGTTTCGGATTCTTCCAAAAACCACGCTTATTAAATATTGCTAACAAATCCATCAAGTTACACAGTTACCCCAAATCAAAACACAGATTCACCTTAAACGACTTTCTTCAAAAACATACATTGAAACCGAAAACTTGATCGAAACCATAAAATAAGTCCACATCACTCCACCAACCGATCCATTCCTTGCAATCTAGTCTATAATAAATATCATATAAGTTTTTTCATTATTTAGATTAATTTTAAAACTATGAAGCAAGATGTTCTTATTTGGATTTCGAATTATTTATATTTATTTTTGATTTTTCCATGTATATAAGTAGTATAATTTGCTTAAAAATGTAATAAATAGTAAGTTACTAAGATTAATTATAGGATAGAGAAACTATCGCTTAACAATAAGGTTTAAGATCGATTATGTATAACTTGGACCGTACCCTGAAAATCAGAATAGTCTAGTCCAGGGTACATTTGTAATACACTAAATTATGTTACTCTCTTTTCTAATTCAATAAACGTATTTGTATTTGTATAAAAATGATAATGAAAATAATAATAAATAATTAATAATACATAATAATAATAATGATACAAATAAATTTCTTTATTGCGCAAAACTTACATACTAAGATACCTTGCTCTTCCATATAACAGGTAGGTAGCTATTAATTTGCAACAATTTTAAATATTTTTATGTAGCATAATAAGTTGCTTAAAGTAGGATCTTCACAAATAATAAATCTATAATAATAAAATGCCGTCCTCTCTTATATTGCTGTGCCTGGACAAAGTCCATAATGATCTAATAATATTAATGTTTTTCACCTGTGTATATAGGTATACATTACGGAATGCAATAAAATATATGAATATGAATATGAATCTTCACATCAGATCCAGTGGTGTAGCTAGGTGGACAAGGGCCACGGTGCATAGAGAAAGAATCGAGCCCTCACCCCCTGATGCTAATAAGCAACTCAAACGCGTTCTGCTACCAACAAATGTATGATATACCCTGTTACCTGTCTAGTTTGCACAGAGATTTTCTCGGCCGGGCCCACAACGAGATTAAACAATACCAGCGGACAGTAACAAGGTATTTCAGTTGAGAGATTTAATAATAAAATTACACTCACTCGAGTCCAGTAAAATATTGACGGCGTCAAAATACCTCCAGAAGTCCAAAATCTGGGGTCCTCGCTATCTGTTGCTTGGCCGTCTTGTTGCTCCAGTGCTGGCCGGTATTATGAAGGGGAAAGACTTAGGCAAGGAACAGCAGGAAGGCAAGGAACGGCCGCGGGCATTCAATACGTGTCACCGAAAATTCTGACGCAATCATCCAAGTATTTTTCTGGAATTAGCCCGGCTTCTACGAGCACAATTCCTCAACACGGTTTCACTAGAAGACCTTCACTTTTATATACAACTGGCCCCAACGCAGGAATCTATTAAAACCCGTTAGGCACCCAATTTTCACAATCAACCCGGGAGATTAAAATTAACAAGTCATCTTCATCCAAATCATAGACAAGAAGAGCAAAAAATTAAAAACAAACAAAATGCTAGCGGTCTCTAAAAATAGATTAGAACACTGCGAACAAAGCGCGTTCAATTTGAGTGTTGCGCGAACACCCCCTCTTTCCACGTAGCTTGAACTTATATTGGCCTTCAAAATTAGTGCACCAGGGCCCCCTGAGCTCCGGGGCCCTAGTGCACTGCACCATCCGGCCCTACGGTAGCTACGCCGCTGATCAGATCAGACTTAACAGACACACATCTGACTCGATCCCAAACAACGCTCTACCCGTCACAACGCACACACGACTTCACAACCTGACATTCAACAATAATTATTACAATTATTGCTTCACCACACGGACACCACTCACAGACTCACAGACATCCAAGTCGGGACATGGGAAGGGTCCTATAGTTTGTCGCTTGGTGCCCATTACGAGCCAGCTCTAAACAAGCAGAGATAAAATTAAACAGAACGCAAGCAAGAACATTTATATACCTTTTTAATTTTTCTCTCTGTCGATCATCCCTACCCTTCTTGTACCACTTTATGTCACGTTACTTATTTTATTTGATTATTTATTATTCTTATTATTCCACTGATGCCGACAAAACAATTTGTCGGAATATAATGTGGATGATTATTTGTTTAATAGTACATGGTAGCTACGAGTAGTGACCCTGGTCAACACATAGGCTATAAGGGGTGTTCGTAAAATAACGCCCAAGCCGGAAACGAGGCAAAGATTTAATAAACGCAAACGGCAAAGGTTATATAAATCTATGGGAAATCTCAACGGGAAATCTGATTCGAATTTATATCCGAAGCCCACGCGAACAAAGTCGCGGGCAAAAGCTAGTATGGACATATGAACCAAATTCTTCTAAGTACCTATCGTAAATTAAAGGAAAACCATGCAATTTTACATTTTAATAACAAAACTAAGATATCCTAAAATTTAATATTGTTAGAAGTACGAAAAAGATGCGGAAATATGTTGTATTAAAAACACGACATGTTGCTGTTTTTATTAATTTGTTTATTCATTATCTGAATAATAGGTATAAATTCACACAGTGGTTTCATGAATAAAAGAACACCTAAATAAACCGTATTTTCTTTAAAATAAATATATTTTTAAATAGCCTTTTCCTATAGTTTGCCTTTTGACATTACCTCCCAAAATTTAATCCCTTAGGCTACACTGTAGGATAGAGCAGATTCTCAGATAGGAAATAATCGAATGATGCAGTGTAGGTTTTCATCAAAATCGGTCACGAAACTCGCGTTTTTCGCCAGTCTCTATACACTCAAAGAAATTTCCTGACTTTTCTTCTGAGTTTGTCCTCCTGACTGTGTTTCCTACCGAAAAATAACTTTTTCCCTCCAACGTTTACCCACCAATTCGGAAAACTGCAGATTTCCTGCCAAAATATAGGAAGATTTCTTGGATTTTCAACTAAAATAGACGAAAATTACCGGAAGTAATTTATTAGAAGGATTGTGCGAAGATGCAATAATCTTCTACATTAATACCTATTCCCTCCCTCCAATAATTACCCATTAATTCAGAAAACTGCAATTTTCCTGACGGAATTCCGAAGGATTTCGTGGATTTTCAACTAAAACAGACAAAAATTAGCGAAGGAAATGTTGCATGATGATGGGATAATCTTCTACATTAATATTCCCTCCAACAATTTACCCACCAACATCCATCTTTAGGTGGTAGAGCTGATGCCGGGCTCGACTGTGGAGGTACCACTATCTTACTCGCGAATCCTCCCGAAGTTATTCAGGGGAGAGTAAGAGAACAGCTCTTAGGCAAAACCAGGCGGCCCACCATTGCCTGGGACCGATGGATGGCGGTATATCCATCCCCAATTGCCGGGCCTTATATAAAACAGACTAGTGGCGGGCAGCGGCGTCACTATTGCAAAGGTTTCGGCACCGCGCTCACCAACCCGCCTGCCCAGCGTGTGTGAGTATGGGCATTTCTTCCAGAAGGACCGCCAAGAGTGGCGAAATCTTGGAAAGGCCTATGTCCAGCAGTGGACGGAACAGGCTGATGGATGGATGGATCCATCTTATTAGGATGGAATTTTTCCTTCTGAGTCAAAAGGGATGGATTGGTCTTCTATTTTTGGAAGATTGTTTTTTCCAGTGTAGTTTCGGATTTGCCCATCCACGCCCACTTCAAAACTAATCGTGTTTAAGTCAAAGCCACATACTACGTTACTACTGTTTGATAATAACCAAGTCAAGTACGGGTTTCAGATCTCGACCTGATCCTGAGCTACCACAGCAGCGGCCGCAGCGCGGAGGTCACCAAGCAGCTCCTTGACCTGCACTTCACTCTGCGGACTCTCTTCACCAGCACCTTCAGGGACAGGAGAGTCGACGACAGGATCATCACCGCCTTGTCTACTGTGTGAGTTAGGGTGGTCAACTGTAGTTCACAAGTGTCCTGTTTTTTAGCTATAATTTTGTCCTGTTTTAAATAAGAATACAGGACTATTTATGGTCGAAGCAGAAGTCTTGAGTTTTATGTTTATTCTGATATGTGAAAATTATTTTGTTTACTAGTAGTAATATATATAAATATTGATACATTTTAAACATAAAATTGAGGTACCTGACCAGTGCAGGCCAGTACAAAAGGCTAGCCTAAAGTTAGTCACAAAAGGCGTCGCACTTGTGCATTCTACGAGAAGCTTCGACGAGGAATCAGGAGGACAATGCGCAGTGATCTTATAGAAGAGCATTGTTACTAGTCAAAATAACAGTATGTTAAATACATACTGCAAAAACGATTCCTGAAATGAAGCATTTTATGAACGAAAAATACAGTAAATGCTATTTGCTATATTTATTACTAGTGTGTTTATTAATCAAGATTTAAATACTTGAACCAAAATAGCAGTAAGTAGGTTTACGGTATTCTTTCGTCGTAAATAGAGTTTTTACGTATTTGGAACCAAGAGTACCGTAACTATGTGACATACTGTAATCTTTACTAGCAAAACTGAAATACTAATAAAGAATGCAGTAACTATCTTTGTTTTTTTGTGATTAACTGTATTTTTTCTTAGTTTTGAACAGGTTTAGTCCGTCAAAAAAGTGTTGAAATGAAAATGAAACTTTAATTAACTTTATTGGACTTTAAACATTCAAGTAGTATTAATAATTTAGGTGATGTATTTATGAAATAACAACGAGGTATTATCCATTTAACTGATTTTGTACTTATTTGTTTGGTGTAACCAGGCGAAAGAAAAATAGTTTCTTCAATATTCATATCAACACTTTTTTTATAGACTGTAATTTATCGACTTACTGTACATACTCTTGCTTAATCGTAAATAAGAAAGGAAAAACGATACAGAAACCAGTGTTAGATAGGATTACGCGCCTTTTTACGCTGATTCACAATATATATCTAACTCAATTTCGTCAAAACCTCGACTTACTGCACTCTTTCTTATGACGGCAGTATATTGGCCCGAACAACGGGTGATACTCCCCCCAGAATATGTATAGTAAACCGTCTTCCAGATGCTTGTTACCGTTGAAGAAGCGATCCCATGGCGGGTCCGCAGTACTCTATACGCATCTCATCGACTTGGACGTCAAGAAGTTTGTCTACACTGACGTAGTCAGGTGAGATCTAAAGTCTGAGTCAAGGATATTAAAACGCGATGTTGTTCTACCCTGGATCATCATCTGCCTGAAAAATTAACCCACTGCTGAGACACAGGCCTCCCCTCATACTGGGGACGTTTGGCCAGTAGGTAGTCCATCACGCTTGCCAAATGCGAATTGGTGGATGGAGTAACTGGATAATCAGTATCCCCTTTAAATCCTCTTATTCACCTTTTACGACACCACAAGCAGATACGAGGTAATGGTATTTATTCAACTCTACTGTAGAATACGTCTACTCGATCACAAGACATTATAACCAGAAAAGAACACGGGGTGCGTGCAGAGGTACCTATTCAAAATCTATGAATCCTGCGCCTCTGAAAGATCATCTGTTTATCTCTCTCTTTCATCTAGCTCTCTATCCGTCTCGCACCGGAGCTAACTTCATTCAGACGCCCTTAATTTTGGCGCGGACCGTAATACCCGATCAATTTCGGAATTGAATGCCAGCAGTAACTTTCAAATTCGAAAAATTACATTATTGCTATCACTAACCCTGCACGGTTTATCAGTGGGCCGCTTAAAGTACACGCGATAACTCCACGTGACTAAGTATTTTTTTATTTCCTCAGAGCTTGTGTCATGGTGCTCGACCTCTGGCAATACGAAGAGGGCACGTGGCCTGGACTGATACTCTGTGTCGACATGGAGTAGTTCACACTGGCACACATCGCCAAGGTTGACCTGCACTCGCTGCAGGAGTTCTTCTATTATCTACAGGTACTGGGGGGTTAGATCTGGCTCGGTATGAGGAGCCACGTGGCTCGAACTGGTAAACATCATCCCCAGGCTTGACCAAAGGCATTTTTCAAGAAATAATCACCTGGGGTGGCACTGGAGATTCATAAGTTATCAAGTCTACAGTATGAACTCGGGTACTTTAGAAGGCCTACCGGCCATGACTTTACCCGAAGAAGCACTTAACTCGGACACCAAATTTTGCTTTTAAAGTACAACCTAAATAGAAAACGGATTATAGAATAATTAGTGGAAGGCAAAAAAAAATACTGAAAATAGAAGCTAGGCCGCCCGCCAGTTTCACCAGCATGCCTCCCTATCCGTTGGGCCACCACAGCTGTGATTGATTGAATTGTTGAAGGGAGAAATAATACGACTTCGTTTTTTTGCTCGGCTAAGTTCGTTTTATCCTGTTTTCCATTGTCAATATTTGCGCAAATATTAGAAAATTGGGGGGGCAAAACTCGCGAGTGGGGAGGCAGTTGCCCATCCATTTATACCTTAAAAAATGCCTTTGCTTGACATGAACTCTGCAGAAATTATTTTATTATCTACCGGTAGGTAGTCTAGTCTAGTGTGTTAGATCTGCTGGGTCAGTGCGAAGAGCTACGTGGCTCGGACTGATCATCTGTGTTGACATGGAGTGGATCACACATCGCTAGGCTTGACCTGCACTCGCTGCAGCAGTTCTTCTGTTATCTACAGGTTAGACCTGCATTAGCGTGAGGAGCCACCTCACATCTGAAATATTTCTGATTAGCATCTAATCAAACATTTTAACAGAAGAATCCCTTCTTTATCTATATTTTTTGTGTTTTAAATATTCTTCAATGTATTCCTTTCTCCGCCAGGAAGCAATGTTCGTGAACCTTAAAGGACTCCACTTTCTGAACGCGCCGAGCTTCATGGACAAGGTTCTGATGCTGATCCGTCCGTTCCTACAGCGTCACCTTCTAGACATGTTGCACGTGCACCAAGTCGGATCCAACACGCTGGAGGAGACGCTACCGCTCGACGCGCTTCCCCGGGGAGACGCCTTGCGGGAGGCTCGAGGTAAGAACGGAAGGCGAGCCAATCAATGAAGCTTGCAAGTGTGGCCGGTTATTCGAATAGTCCTAACACCCTTTGACCGACGATTCTAACGTCCCGACGTGATAGGCGCTTTTTATGGCATGCAGCTTTACCTTCACCGTTTAGCTAGTGGCAAGTTAACAAATACTAAGCACCTATATTCCGAAAACTCATTGGTGAAAGCTCGACCAGGGTTCTAATCTAGGTCTCAATGACTGCATCTGGGTCTGAATGATTTGTCAAACAAAAGCACCATATTTATTCACGTACTTATAAAAGCCGTAGCTTTGAATTTTTAATAGGAACCAGTAGGCCTACCATGAGTTTTGCTTACTATACACGTTAAAGTCTGCGTAAAATATTTTACGCAGACGGTAACGTGTATAGTAAGCTAAACTCATGGTATGCCTACAGAGCGGCTATCTCAAAATATACCTTTGCAATATTACATGGAACATTTCATGCATACTACTCAAGTTTCCGATGCATGACATACCTACTTATCCCGTTTAAAGCCTGTTTTCTATTGGGTAAAAGTGTGAGAATTTCGAGTAGGGCAATGCCACTTGGTACGAGTATCGCGCGCTATAGAAACCGTCTACGTTTGTCTTACCTACGCACAGCACATTTGTTATCTAAGTAAAGAAAGACGTTGTTGCAATCTTCTCATTAATTCCAGATGAAATAATAAACAAGATGAAGGCCAATAGCGAGTACTTCGTGCAGGAGAGCCACAAGCGCGTGGTGGAGGCGCGGCGGCCCGGCAAACCCAAGACCATCACTGACATCTTCGGTGGGGTCGAGGGATCTTTTAAGAAACTTGAAATTGATTAAGTTATTTGATGCTGTTTTTTGTTGTTATAATAAAACCTTCGTTAATTCCAACTCTTAGTTGGACTTGTATGATAAATGGGCATGTATTACTAAACACCTCTCCCAAAGAAACGATTGATCAAAGGAAAAAAAAAGACTTTCCCATACGAAATCAAAGTTTTCAACATCAACATTTGTCCAAGTTCAGTCTATGTTCCATGGTTTCATGAAGGTATCTAGTATCTAAAATAACCCATTCTACTCGGTTAAAGAATTTATGTCTTAACGTTTTTCAGAATGTTCATTTTCAATTTAGGTTATTTATACATTACCTAATACCTTTTTTTTTACATTATTGTATTAAATTATGACTAATGCTTATCATACGATATGTTTATGTTTTAGATTATTATAAATAAGTTTAAGTGACAAGTGATGAATGAAGTGACCATTCACAATCGAATGCACATTTAATTTTTTTAATTTACGGAAATTCAATTTGTCAAAGAATGTTTATATGACCTACCTTGTGCAACGTAAACTGTTATAATGTGGCCAATAAATGATGTCTATGTCTACCTTCACGTTGTGACTTACGGACCAGTAAGAATTTCATACAAGTAAAACGAGCAAGACATAACTTGATAGCCGAGCAGCTGATAAAAGACAAGGTTTTGTTTTATAAGAAAAATGCTCTTTGATGTGCTAAGAAATGCGCCGATTCGTCTTAGACGAAAACTTCAAATGAAACGAAAATATTTACGTTACAAATATATTTCATAGAAACATACTTGCTATGTTACGCTTACAACAATATTGGAAAATAACCGCGTCTGCTGCAATCATCTGAAACAGAGAAAAACACACTTCAGTATTGTTTTATCAATATCAGAGTATTAATAGTCAGCTAACAGAACCACACATACTATTGATTACAGGGTAGATATCGCACCCGTTACATTTTTTCAATATTATGGAATACATTGTTTAAGTTATCAGTGCATACTAGGTACCGAATTATCAATACTTTGCATCATAAAAAATAATAACTGGAGTAACGGGTGCGACGAAACTTGTCAGTTTTCATGGAATTACCCTACACTGAACAATAATATCCAAGGAAAATCCAAACATATACAGGGTGTAAAAGCAAAGCAAGAATCCTTTAAGGGTGTGTTAATATGATCGGTAAAGATACTGGGATCTCTAAATAAAGTACCAGTACCTCACAATAAGACGATTTTCTTTACTCAAAATACACTGACCGCGTGGACACCCTCGCTGGTCGCTGGCGGTGGTTGATTTTCAAGTTGAGGGATCGATCGCGGCGCAATAAAGATGAAACAGAACGACGTGCACTCACCGGTAATCAAATTAGCAACTAATATTTTTTTTGACTACCGCATACCCCCCCCCCCCGGTGGCAGCGGTCACGGATGAGGGTTGTGGGGTGCAACTAGATGTGTGGGGAGGCCGGTAAGGTCGGATAGCCGCTACGGGATTATTAAATTTCGTTGATAAGAATGCGTAGCCATAGCTTAGAAAACTAATGGAAATTTCGGTGAAAATTGAAGGTAATTTTTTTTTTCTCGTAATGACGTCGGAGTAGTATATACTTTCATGCCATAAAGGGATTCTCGAGTTTGCATTTACACTCTGTATACGAGAGATTTGCTTACTGACTAGTAAAACCACACTTAATAAGATGAAACATATGAAAAGTATTGTTTTGAAAAAAATAATAATAAAGCAATATGCTAAGTAAACTGGCTAAATTAATTATATTCAGGCATCTATGCGCCATTGATAAGTAATTTAAAAACTAACAGTATGTATATAATATACAGATCAGTATATAATTAACAAAATCGTGTTAGTAAATAAATCTTAATGCTAGGTTTCATTCTAGACCCATAACAAACAAACCACAGCCTAAATAATTCAATGAAAGCAATAGACATGTATCAACATCCCTAAATCCTATTATAGAGTGTCCCTAAAACGGCCAACACCCATACACCTTCCTTTCACCAATGATCCTCATGTCTCAATGTGACATTGGGCGAGCCATATCACCAGATTTGGGATAAAAGTTTTGTTTTATTTCCAATGATTTCCTTCACAATTTAGTAATATTACAAGTACATGCTCTAAAATCTACCAATATGTACTTACTGTGTGGAATTTAGTCAAAGAGACCAAAGCCCATGTCCTCGTCTTCAGATTCAGACTCTTCCTTCTTGGCCTCCTTCTTCTCCTCTGTAAGGTAAATGAAAAGAGGTGCATTAGTATAGTTCTCAAACATAGAGGTTTTGTGTAGCCGTTGTGGTAACATCAGTATGGTATGTAACAGCACTGTCACTCAGTCGAAAGATGGTTATTTTGGTTCATCATAAGTTGAGATGGCTTTAAAGAGATTCATGTATTCAAACTAGTTTTATTTATCAGTCTTTTCATGTGCCATGAACTATTCAGGGTACAAACATACACTGTTGGACAAATTTAATTTATAAATGAACTTAAGCCACCACTATTTAGGTGAGTAATAGTATCATCCCAGGACAAAATATTGATCAAATATTTGATTTAAAAACTAAAATGATAGAAATGAATTAAGATCCTAGCAACTTGATAAGAATTAAATAAAACACAACAAAATTTGTTGAAAGTTTGGACAAACTCAGCAGTTGCCAGAAACTTGAGTAAATGCCTCTAATGAACAGACATTCTCAAGGAGATATTTGATTTCTCAATCTGACATGTTATCCAAAATAAGACTGCAGGAACAACTTACCCTTCTTCTCCTCAGCAGCTGCTGCAGCAGGCGCAGCACCAGTGGCGACTGGAGCACCACCTCCCACCGGCATTGAGGAGAGCTTCTCACGACCTGTCACAGGATTATGCATTAGATGGGCGAGATACAGGGGCATGTAGCATTGAGGGTGAAAGAGTCAGGCATTGAGTGGAACAGCAATGTTGTTCAGACGAAAGATGGTTATTTTGGGTTCATCATACAAAATTTAACTACAAGGATTATTTGTGAAGCTTGTGTAACTGATATCTTTTCTGTTAGTTTATGTTCAATGTGATCATTATATTATGAGGTTAAATTAAAAAATTACAGTACAATTACAACCAGTAAATTCAAATTACTTATGTGTAGCACTTAAATAATGCTAGTGTAACATTATAATTATAATATTTATGACCGAAATATCCAAATATTGTAGTGCTATCACAGAACACAGCAGATTATGCTCTAAGCATGCTTGCTTACCCTGAGCGATGAGCTCCTCAACACTCTTGCCGCTGAGCTCGGAGATGACTTTCTTGAGCTTCTCTCCGTCAGCCTCGATACCGACCGAGCTGAGGATCTTCTCTACATCAGCAGCCGCCGGTGCTGCCTTGCCACCCAGCACGGCGAGTAAATACGCGGCCACGTAACGCATTCTGGAATATATGCCAGTGTCAGTTATAAATTTATAATCAGGTTTTAGGTATAATCAATTCCCTGTAGCAATCCACTTCTAAGTAAACTAAGGCCTGTCAGAAAAGTACCCAACTCTTATAGATACTGTGCTGAATTTGCCCTAAAAACAGTTGGCAGGTTTAAGGTTTTTAATTTATTAATGAGATAGCAACGTATAGGGCTTGGAAGTCAGTTAGTTTGACATCCCACGCGGGTTGTGAAATGAAACATGGTTATTTGAACAAAATAGGGAGTAACTTCGAGGTTATGTTTTTAGAGTAAATGTCATGAAATTTATCTTGGAAGTAACGATAATCAGCTTATATGAGATTTACTTTAAACAAGATATTCTACAGGACCGTGAAACAAGATACAAAGCCAAAAAAGCAATGGTATTTTTGAGGTTAGATTTTCTGGAAATTTGTGAAAACTCATTATCTCGTGCCAGTAGTTCATGATGGATTAATACAGAAGAGGATTAAACAGCCTTGAACTTCAAATACATCGAGAAAAACCCATGGTTTCATCAATGATGCATTATGATTTAGGACCGCCAAGGTGCACTTTTCATATCCACAATAATCTATCACTTTAAGACACCATTTTCACAAAATATAATATTTCAATACAGTAATGATTGTTAGGCATTGTTTCCACGTTAGTATTTTTAATAAATCACTTACTTTTAAGTCGCTAAGACACGAAACGTGAAATGCCGTAAACAGAACGTTCGACTCGAACAAAATTCAAGAGGAAAGAGAGAAAGAGATAGATAATTGGACGAAACGTCAAAATCCGGCAAATTTACATTCCGTTGTACGTTAAAAAGTTTCTGAATTTTAGATTGCCGAAAATATTAGGTACTGATATTTTTAAAAGTTTTTGTACTTAGAACTCTACTTTAATGATTCAATCTTGAAAACTGATCTACTGCACGGCTAACACGGGCTACTGTGACATGACTTGAGTCACACATTTTATCACAATCTGGGCGATAAAAACGCTTTGTCTTAAATGCTAACACGGTGGCGTGAGATAATTTCTTGACTTGGGACATAGACTTCTTGACGTTTAGTCAAGAAGTTTATGTCTTATTTGCTAATATGGATGCATAAATTTTGTCACAAATGTCACATCTTGACATTTATCACGTTTGCTCCAAGGTGGTGACAAATTGAAAAATTGAAAGACATATTATTTTGTCGTTATTTACTGCACTTAACTCGTGTTTGTTGCTTTGGCATCTATCTATATGGTTGTTATTTATATTTATTTTGTGCGCATGTCCAAATTGCGCTTGGCCAAATTATTTTTTTACCTGCCACAAAATATTTTCTTTTAAGATACGAGTACATTATTGTCACGGCATGAATCCCAAAAGAGGTGTCAGAGGTGTTCAAAAGTATGAACGGTGAAATGGAAGTCACAATCCACACACACTTAGAACACCCGCTTTTCACTGACGAATATTAAGAATAATATAATTATTTACAAAGCCTCCAGTACGAATTTGGCTGCGTAAATAAATTTTACCTTGTAATTTATATTAAAATATAAATAAATTTATATTAAAATATAACCTTATGGTGACTTTTATTTATGCAGCCAAATTCATACTGAAGACTCGGTAAGTGCTCAATGATAAGATTCGATTACCATTTTTGTGAAATTCGTAAATTATTCTTTCGGGTTCTTTACAATATTTCATTTTGCGAAATTAGCAAAAAGTGCTATGGATCCATGTCATTGATCACTTACCAAGCTTCCAGTATAAGTTTGGCCACATAAATAAAGGTCACCTGATATACAAAAATTTCTCACAAAATAGGATTTAATTCCATTACAATATATTTGCAAACCTAATTAGTCTTTATTGCATTCACGATAAGGATCAAATTACATTGAAACGGATCCTAGTATACATTGTAAATAGCTCGACCGCAAACGATCAAACAAACCCGAGATCCAAATCGAACTGCATTCTTAGAAACGTATTTTTTCATTTAATTTTGGTCGCATATCTCACACTATGTAGTCAGCAACAAGAAAGGCATGTCGCCCAGCAAGAATGAGTCACATGGTTGACCCGTATTAGCATTTAAGACAAATTGTAAGAAATTATATAATTTATCAGGTCTTGTCACAAACGTCTTGGGCACCCCCTTGCTAGCCCTGCTGATTGTGCTAATCTTTCTTAATTTTCCGACAAATAATAGAGTTAGTCAAAAATTGCGTAGCAAGAAACGTTACATATATCAATGTTGCCATCGTAAGAAATTCAATTTTGCCTCTTGTTGACATTTTGTTTGTTTCTAAGTGGGAACTGTACGCAACACGGGTGAGAACATCGCATCGTTTTGCCCGCGAGCGCCAGTAGTCGTATAAGATCACTAGTAGTGCGAGCGTCCGTTGCAGATTCTCCGAGGTGACTTTGTTATTTAACTTTAAAAAATGGTAAAACTTGCCGTGAAAGCGTGTAAAAATGATACTCGAAAACACACTAAACAGAATTCCAAGATCACAAGTTAATTTAAAGAAAATTTATAATACTTTAAAGTAAAAATGAAATGACGGCTCGCGGGGATAAAAGGGACGTGGGATGCGATGGTAATTGTACCGGCTGCACTGCCCCGCAACCCCGCATCGATTTACGGTTATTTACACTATCAGTGATGTGACGCGTTCAATAGAGGAATCGATATGATTATTTATCAGTAGTACGGCAGAGAGCAAGTCGACGCATGAAAGGCAGAAGGGAATAAGCGACAGAAGGTAAACTTCACAGGAGAGCCATTTAAAGATTTTGAAAAATGTAACTGCTTTGTTTACTATCCAATTTCAGAAAAATAATTATTATAAAATGAGAATGGGGCGGCCTATCTTTGAAATTATGGATTTAATACAAAAAGTTGTTAGTTAGTTAAAGTCACTTATACCCTGGGTTCATTAAAATATCGGCAGCCAAAAACGGCTAAGCACACAAATTAAAAATAGTACTGAAATGCAAATGGCAGAAGTGATGTAATTAGCATTAAGACTAACAGGTAAAAATCGCTTAAGCGACATACTACAACCGATTTTTTATGTGTAGAAATGTTAGGTACTTATGACATGCGTGGTGGTTATTCTAGTCCCGCGGGACTGAGCTGCGGCGTTAAGCAGGGCGGGAGCATGTCTCCAGTCCTGTTTAACGTATACATGGATGACCTCAATAAGGAGCTCACGCGCACAAATGTCGGCTGTTCGATGCATGGCCAGATAGTAAATAATATATGCTACGCTGACGATATGGTCCTCCTTGCACCCTCCGTGGCTGCAATGAGGAGATTACTATCGGTGTGCGAGAGATATGCAGAGGACCATAACATGCAATATAATGTGGATAAAACTGAGCTCCTGGTTTTCCAGTCCGCGAATACGCCTGCATCAAAGCTCCCAATCCAGTTAAATGGTAATATGTTGCGGCAGGTAGAGGAAGTGAAGTACCTCGGCCACATAATCAACAGTCGACTGTCAGACGACGCCGATATAGAACGCCAGCGACGAGCTATAACGGTTCGAGCCAACATGCTCGCGCGACGCTTCTGTCGCTGCAGCAGGGAAGTGAAGAGGCAGCTGCTCATTACGTAGGTACTGTACGAGCGTGTACACGGTGGAGCTGTCATTAGATATTTGTTTAAAGTTTGATATATGCCTTGCGATGGAAATTAGAGAGACTAAACCACATCAAATAGAAGCTATAGGATAGATAGGATGAGGAATGCAGACTATAAGTTTTCAATCGAAACATGCTGAACTGTTATTATATTTAACATCTTTTGTAAACCATGTTTGGAACAAATAAATATTTCTATTTCTATTTCTAAAAACCAATACATATCCGTACAAAATTGCTTTTAAAATTACCCGCAATCTGCCTTCACAATTTTTGCGCACGTGCCAGAATTGAGGGCCTTTTTTCTTAAAAGTATAATTTTGCTTAGCGGTGAAATGTGATCTTGGAATTCTGCTTGGTGTATTAGAGTATTGTTTTTATACGGTTTTACGGCATATTTAACCATTTTTCAAGTTAAATAATAAATTCAACTCGAACGGACGTTCGTACCGTTTTAGTAATCTCAAATACGACTACTAATGCTCACGGATGAATTGATGTGATGTTCTTACCCGTGCCTACTGTTCCCTCTTAGATTAGATACACGCGCTCTATAACTAATACATTACTCTGAGCCTGCTATTCATCGGATATTTATACTTCAGGCTCTATATAAGAGGAAGTTTTGAACTCTACTGTTCGCATATTCGTTATCGTTAGCTACCACATATTAAAAAATAGAACTACCTAATTTTATTATGGTGGTAAATTTGAAGGTCTAAGACCATCCTTTATTTGTTGCACTTTAGAAGGCATGTAAAAATGAGTTTTGGAAATGGCAGGACAGCATCAATAATCCGGTGTAATTTTTGTTAGAAGTGACTAAATAGCCGTTAGCGGCTCACTTAGTTTTAATTATATTCGACCGCTAGGGATAGGTTGAACGCGTGCGACGACGAGCGAAGCGAGGAGGAGCGGTTAGGTTGACATGTAAGTATATATTAGTAGTTTTAACAGAACTCACGACATGCAGAAAACATAATTTTCCGAGCATTTTCCCATGACTTACGGTTCAATAATTCATTAAATTAAAGGACCGCTTCCCTTTCCGAACTCTACATTGCATATTGAACTGTATTTGTTCGTCCTAAGGAAGATATGCCAACAGCTAAATGATGACTCACGGTCTAATAATTTAAAAGGGCCGCTAGCGGACCTTTAGTCACTTCCATTCTTGTTTACTTTTCAATTTTCATGCATTATAACCTGTCAAAAAAGTAAATATGAAATGAAAGATATTTAATCGTAGGTACCATTAAATATCTTTGGTGAAAGCCATTTTAATATTCTTATTATTTGACTATTTCTCAAGTGTAAAGTTGAATTTTTCGAATAGGTATATAATATCGAAAACTTAGATTCTAAGGCTGAGATTCAGAGTGCATTTTGAGTCCGAACTCAATCTTACAAACGTCAAACAGAGACGTGATCTCATACTAGAGTGACGTTTGTAAGATTGAGTTCCTCTTGAGTTCGGACTCAAAATGCACTCTGAATCTCAGCCTAAGATCGAATAAATAGCGAGTCGGGTCGGTTTTAGAAAAAGAAATAGTGTAAGACTTATTCTAATAAATACCTGATCATGTTTGGCTGTAGTTACGTACGTACATAATAGTTTCGCATCGAACTTGCTGCATAGCAGCGCGGGCCTCTATCCCCCCGCGCTTCTGTACCGCCCCCCAACTGCCATCAACCGTCGCCCGCGCCGCCCGCTCAGTCGAGCCGAGGCAAATTGTCGAACGTACACGCATCACGCATCGAAGCTCGATAGCGCGACCTTTGACCTTTTTTGTTTCGAACCCGTAAATAAAACCCCTGAGTTCCACTAACACTGAGTTTCCCTTATAGTGGCGCCCAACTCGAGGCGATTCAAAAAGTGAAAAACTTTGTGCACGCATGTGTGTATAAACGATTGATTGTACTCGTATCATTTCGCGTAAAGTGATACCTACTCGGCTGACCGAACCACGGCGAGCGAACTGTTCCCGAATCGACCTGTTGTTACTCGTTTAAGTAGGGCGAAGGTACCGAAATACCGTACTCATTACCGTCACCGGAGTGTTGCTGCTATTTCACAATGGCTCCGAAGAAAGGACGTGCGAGGCGTAAGAATAACGACGACAACACTGAGGAGGACAGCCGCACTGGTGAAGAGACCTCGGCAACGGCACCTGCTAACGTGACGGCAGGGCAGCTCTCCGTACTGTTGGACACCATCGCCAAGGCTGCTGAGACGAACCGCGTCCTTATGGAAAGGATGACGAGCGGATACCAACCCGTGTCGCCCCCAGGCATGGAGGCGCCCGGTGCGACCAGTACCCCTGCGCGAGCGACGCCATCAGAGTTCGTGATGCAACCGCCAGGGACCCTCGCCAAGTGCACGGCGAGATACGACGGAGCGACCGCTAGCGACGACCAGCTCGAAGCCTTCATCGACGCAGTGCAGGTCTACAAGGAGTGCTCAAACGTTTCCGACGAACACGCGCTGCGCGGGCTGTCAATGCTCCTAATTGGCGACGCCGCCGTGTGGTGGCAGGGAGTCAAGGCAACCGTGACGACATGGAGTGCGGCGCTCGAGCGTTTACGAAGTATGTACGGGACCCCACTGCCCGCATACAAGATCCTCCGTCAGGTATTCAGTTGTGAACAAAACGAGGTACGTTCCGATGTTTTTATCTCGCGAGTGCGTACGTTACTTTCTAAGTTACCTTACGACGTGAGTGAAGTAATGAAACTAGACATTGTGTATGGACTTTTAAGTAGAAAGATAAGAAAACGTATACCGCGCGATTGTACATCGAGCATCGATGAGTTAATTTCAAAATGTAGGGCTGTTGAGGAGGCGTTACGTGAGGTGAGCGATTTTTCTAAAGTTAACCCCTCGAAAGACACTCGTAAAAGCGTTAACCCCTCAACTGCGACCCAGAGTGTTAACCAGCCGCCGGCAACGGCTGTGCAAAAACATAATCCCGTTTCTGGCGGAAATTTTGTTAACCCCTCTACTAGCAAAAATAAATTTAACCCTTTGACGGACAGAACGACACCGACGACGGACCGGCTTTTACCAAACGCGCAAAGTATGAATGTTTCGTCCGCTGACTCCCCCTCTAACCCGAAAGGCGCTAGAGTAAGGCCGCGATGCTCACATTGTAGGAGATTTGGTCACAACGTTGACGAATGTCGTAGCAAAGAACGCGAAACGTCCGAGTCGTCTCCCGGAAACCCTCTCTTACGTTGTTACGGATGCGGACAGCAAGGAGTAGTCCGATCGAGGTGTGACGTATGTAGGCAGACTCAAGCTCGTTCCAATGGTCATGCCGATTTGCGTAGCGTAGATAGTCAAAGAGCTCAAGTTTCAAATCATAGTCTAGGAGCTGACGATTATAGTACGAGAGCTGACTGCGAATTTCATTCTGCGAAAATGTCCGGAATTAATCATAGTCTAGGAGCTGACGATTATAGACCGAGAGCTGACGCCGAATTTCACACTGCGGAAATGTCCGGTACTTCCGACTCGCGCCCGTTGGTGAAAATAAATATATCTGGTGTCCAGGGCGTAGCTATTCTGGACACGGGTGCTACACATAGCATAGCTAGTGGCATGTTGTATGATATTATGCGTAAAAATGGGGTAAAATTTGAAGAAACTTTTCATACTGTGGGCCTTGCTGATGGCTCAAGACAGACGAAAAAGACATTAGTGGGCACTACTAAAGTGACTATCGAAGGCAGGTCTTTCACTGTTTCGTTTATTGTGTTTCCCAAATCAGATACCCGGACACTGCTGGGGCGGGACACGATCATTGACGCCGGCCTCGTGCTGAATTTAGCACAAGGAACCTGGACCTTCGCCGATACACCTGGACAGGTGCACCACTTCACCAAATCTTACCAGCTCACTACCACCGCCAATCCAGAGCTACTAAGTACGGATGCGGCCGGCATAACACTACGTGTCGACGAGGGCACCAACCTGACGGCCGAGCAGAGGTTCCAGCTGAATACGTTGCTGATCGAGAAGACAGACAGGTTTGCGACAGAGGGCCCACCGACTGATTTTGCGGTGCATCATATAAAAGTAAGTAACAGGCAGGAACCCATAGCTTCGCCGCCATACCGATTGTCCACCAACAGGAAGGAGGCCTTAGAACAGGAGTTGCAGAAGCTTCTAGCAGCTGATGTCATTGAAGAGTGCGAGTCGCCTTGGGCAGCAAATGTAGTCCTGGTGCCAAAGAAAGACGGTGCATTGCGGCTATGTGTAGACTACCGCAAGCTCAATGCTGTAACAGAACCGGACCGGTATCCGCTGCCTAGGATGGAAGACGTCCTTCACGCTGCTAAGACAACAAACTTCATGAGCACCTGCGATTTGAGGTCAGGCTACTTCCAGGTGGGTTTAACGAGCGAAGATCGAGACAAAACAGCCTTTGTGACACCACTAGGAACGTACAGATTTAAAAGAATGCCAATGGGCCTACGTAATTCTAGTGCTACTTTCCAGAGACTAATTGATCGATTCAAATCAAATCTCCCAGGAGTGACAATTCTGGCATATTTAGATGACCTGGCGGTGCTATCAGGGTCTTTTCAGAGCCACCCGCAAGACCTGGAAGCCGTGTTTGACAGGTTAGCTATGTTTAACTTGCGCATCAACCGAGAAAAGAGTGCCTTTGCCAGGGACTCTATTAAGTTTCTCGGCCACATTATAGTTCCAGGTGGTATCAAGGTCGACCCGCATAAGACTGACGCCATCTCGAAAATGCCAGCACCCAAAAATCTCAAACACTTGAAGACGTTCCTGCAAACATCCAGCTGGTTTAGGCGCTTTATCCCAAACTATGCTGACGTTGCCAAGCCACTTACCAACCTGTTGAAGAAAGACAGCCGATGGGTGTGGACTTCAGCTCAGCAGGAGGCATTCGATGATATAAAGGGTAAACTCACCTCAGCCCCTATTCTTCGTCAAGCTGACGAAAGCTTACCTTTCACCCTTAGAACGGACAGTAGTGGGTTTTTTCTTGGAGCAGTCTTAATGCAGGGGGAGAAACACGATGAGCGACCAGTGGAGTACGCCAGCCGGCTGCTGAACCCTGCTGAGAGAAACTACACGACCACGGAGAGGGAGGCCCTTGCAGTCGTCTGGGCGGTTAATAAATTCCGGGGATACATCGAAGGATCTGAAGTTGTGGTTAAGTCTGACCATGAACCGCTTCGATGGCTAATGAATTTAAAGTCTCCGAGCGGCCGTCTGGCCAGGTGGGCCCTCACTTTGCAAGAATTTAACATGCGTGTCGAGTACACACCAGGGCGATGCAATGTGATCGCTGACACCCTGTCCCGCCCGCCCTGTGATGAAGAAACGAATTGTGACCTTTGCTACGCCCAAGTAGATTTGCCAGCCCGAAATCAAACAGAAGTTCGGGAAAACCAGATGAAGGACCCCGATGTGAAGAAAATCATCGATGATCTCGAGGACGACGATCTCTTTAGGGGGAGGACCTGGGCCGACAAAGGATACACAATTTCAGATGGCATCTTGTACAGGTACAATCCTGAATCCGACGAAGAAACAGCGTGCTTAGTTGTGCCAGCACATGAACGCGCCAACGTGATGGCAGAATTTCATGATGCACCAACCGCTGGTCACTTCGGCGTCGAGCGAACTTTGCAGCGTATACATAACAAATACTTTTGGCCAGGTATGCGCAAATATGTATCTGACTACGTGCGAGGATGTGTCGCTTGTCAGCGTTACAAGGTAGACACAAGGAAACCACCCGGACTGTTGCAGACACCCGCAACAGCTCGACGTTTTGAAGTAGTTGCTGTGGATCTCTTTGGCCCCTTGCCTGAAACTCCCGACGGTAACAAGTGGATCTTGATTATAGAGGATGTGTGTAGCAGATGGACAGAGCTGTTCCCATTAAAGGTAGCCACCAGTGTAGACTGTGCGAAAACGCTTATCGCTGAAGTATACCTACGGTATGGAGTTCCACGGCGCATCATCAGTGATAACGGGGTCCAGTTTATCTCTGAGATAATGCAGCAGGCCTGTCATGTGTTCGGCATCAGCCAGTCACTCACTCCGCTATATCATCCAGAGGCCAATCCGGTGGAGCGCAAAAATCGCGACCTCAAACCACAGCTTGCCATCCTAGTGGGTAAAGATCATAACACATGGGACGTGCACTTACCTGCTATCCGCTTCGCGATGAATTCTGCGGTGACGTACAGCACGGGATACTCACCTGCCTTCTTGACCTTTGGCCGCGAGCTCCGCGCGCCAGCTGATGTGGTAGACGACATGAAGTCCATCGCCCAAAGCGATAACATCGTCACTTCGCTAAGTACTTACCTGAAAAATATGTCCGCTGCTCTCACAGATGCACGCGATGAACATGAGAGAAAGCAAGTCTATCAGAAAAGATACGCAGACCAGCACAGAAGGCCTGCGCCAGATTATGTGGTGGGTGACTTGGTGCTGCTAAATACGCATGGCATCAACGATGCCAGTAAGAACCAAACCCCCAAGTTCATACCTCGCCGTGACGGTCCATATCGTGTGGCGTCAGTGGCTAGCCCAACCACCTATGTGCTTTGCCACGTAGAGAATAACGAGACCTTAGGAAAATACCACGTTTCGCAGCTTACTCCCTTCGTTGGTGTTGTGCAACCACCGCTCCAGCCGAAGCGCAAGAGAGGGAGACCCAAAAAGGTTACTACTCCGAACGCGAGGGCGCTTAGTTCGGACTAGAGGGGGAGGATGTAAGACTTATTCTAATAAATACCTGATCATGTTTGGCTGTAGTTACGTACGTACATAATAGTTTCGCATCGAACTTGCTGCATAGCAGCGCGGGCCTCTATCCCCCCGCGCTTCTGTACCGCCCCCCAACTGCCATCAACCGTCGCCCGCGCCGCCCGCTCAGTCGAGCCGAGGCAAATTGTCGAACGTACACGCATCACGCATCGACGCTCGATAGCGCGACCTTTGACCTTTTTTGTTTCGAACCCGTAAATAAAACCCCTGAGTTCCACTAACACTGAGTTTCCCTTATAATAGGTAATTACACGAAATTATTTTATAGATCCAGAAAGAGAATCACGGAGGCCCAACAAAGAATTTTGGTAGATTTACATATAGCTTAAAATAAAAATGAGTTGCTTTAGTCGCACAACATTATAAGGCCTAGCCATTTTGTGGTTTTTAGTCTGTTATTCGATCAAAACTCCACAAACGTATGATATAATCCACACATTTTCCACAACAAAACAATACTCACGCTCTATCGAACTCTATCACCACCTCCTTGAGTCAGTGATACAGCTCTCCTCCAAAAACGTCAAAAAGTAGAAAGAAAGGTGTAACAATGTTAGCTAAGAAATAAAAATAAAAAATTTAAAAAAAGATTTCTTTTGATCTGTCAAAATAGAAAGACTTGCTTATTTCTTGGTACAATGTTAGCTAAATAGAAAGGACGATAAGATTGGCTGCCATCTAGGAATAACTGTCAAAATCGAAGAGATACAGGCTCTATCGAGCTCGTATCCACTGCTATGCTAGCTATGCTGGGCGCAGACTGTGGGGGTAGATACTATGACGTCATGACGATGGCAGTACAAAGAAAAAAAATGATTTAAATATAATCATGGGGTATCGAATGAAAGGTATTTGTGAGTAGATTAAAAGTATATACGAGTACCATACAATAACATTTTTACTACTTGGTCAAGCAAAATATGAGAAAACGTCCAAAAATGCCACAATTTAGAGTTGACGTTATTATTAGAGTGCATTACAAACCAGAAAAGATAAATTAGAAACAAATGTAATAATACTCTAAATATTATTACAAACCAGAAAAGATAAATTAGAAACAAATTTTTCGCCAGGATTCGAACCTGCGACCTCTTGTTATCAATACAAGCGCGCCACCGACTGCGCCACCGAGGTACTTACCTAGACCGTTTTCTGGTTTGTAATGCACTCTAATAATAATATTTAGAGTATTCAAAAGCGATGGAAATATGTTCTTTAGAGCATAGAAAAATTATTTACAAGAAAAATTTTAAAATAAGAAATTTAGATCAATGTGAATTACAGTATAATAACCTGATTTCACAATAATTACCCTGCGCCAAAATATACCCTACACCGGGTTACTATTCTCATTTTTAGGGTTCCGTACCTCAAAATGAAAAACGGAACCCTTATAGGAGCACTTTGTTGTCCGTACGTCCCTCCGTAGTCTGTCTGTCAAGACCTTTTTCTCGGGCCCCGTAAGAGATATCAAGTTGAAACTAATACCTCTTACAAAAGTCTATGGCCCCATGGTACTGTAAAAAAATCAAGCTTCTAGCTCGACGCATAAAAAAATAATTGCACTTTATTTCATCAATTTCATATAAATTTTTGGCGCTCGCAAGGACATTTATTTTTTATTTTTCCAAGCCCTAAAAACATGTTATAAGCCATTTGATATATATTTTGTAAAAATCTATCCAGTGGTTTTCAATCTACACCAGGTCAAAGTCAACTCTAAATGTGTCATTTGGACGTTGGACGTTTTCTAATATTTTGTTTGACCAAGTAGTAAAAATGTTATAGTATGCTATATACATGTAATCTAATCAAAAATACCTTTCATTTGATACCACATATGATATGTACAGATATATACTTTGTACTGCCATCGTCATGACGTCATAGTACCTACCCCCACAGTCTGCGCCATAGTCATCTCATATATGGGTGTTCAGGAGGTCACATTGAACGCAATGACACCAGGTGACACCATATTAGAGATCACGTGAACGTAAAATTCTGAAACCTTATTTTTCCGACCTACTAGTAACAAAGATGAGACGTTCCACCGAAAAAGATAATAATTCTTATATTTTTAATGCACCAAGCGAGGCTCTGTTGAAACCAAGTTGGGGGTAGGAGCTAGCAATGTTACAGGTTTTTGCTAACGCTCCTGGAGTCCTGATAGTGTCGGAGATAAGGGAACGATAGCCATAAATTTTTGCGGTCTTTCGAAAGTTTTCTAAAACTAAGAAAGAGATACACCTAAACATTTTTTAAACCATCATTTATATATTTATCGTATTATAGCAAGAGAAAAAGCGGGCAGACTTGTCTGCGTGCTTTTAGAGTATCACACGTATATGTAACCCTTATTTTGCGGTTCATCTGATATTCATATAGGTGGCTCATGTCATGAGCTAATGTATTTCAAGAACTTCTAATTGGTTGGTGTAAATATATAATTTTTGTATGGCGTTACCCGCGTGGGTGTTGGTTTTTTTCAGTCCCTGACAAAACTAGTCAATTCCTCGGGATAAAAGATAGCTTATGTTTGTGTTGGCGCAGGGTAGGCTGACCTCGTGCTCGCTGGACCGACGATCTAGAGAGCGTTGCGGGTGGCGGGCGGCAGGTGGGTGAGGCGGACGGGGGACCGCCAACAGTTGCGAAATATTGGAAAGGCCTAATATCCAGCAGGCTGATGGATGGATGGATATGTGTTAGCCCGGTCACCGTCAATATCATCGCAAAAATTTTACTGCCATTCTGAGTCAGATATATCTCTATACATATAAAATACGTATGTTTGTCTGTCTGTCCGTCTGTCTGTTCGTTCGCTTATAACTTGAGAACCTATAAATGGATTTTGATGCAGTTTTCACTGAAAGATAAAGCATTTCTTCGGGAAGGTTTAGGGCTATGTATCATTACGCTACGACAAAAGGGAGCAGCGCAATCAGAATTTTAGTGAGACATATGGGAGGTTCGCCGCCGTAGCATTGTCGATCGTCGCGGGTTCAAACCCCGACTGGTAAAATTTGTTTTCGCTTTTTATTTTTTATTAATTTATTTTATTTTCAGAAAAAATATTTCCTTTTGTAAAAAAAATATTAAAGCTGAAATTATATTTCTTGACTGCGCAAAGACAAATAAATAAAATATTTTTATTTTCAAGTGCTTACAAAACGCCATCTCTGGGAAGCTATCCTGGATAACGGCTCGGTGAGCTGGCGTCGAAATAGTTTGTAAGCTGGCGTTGAAATTGTTTTTATTTTAATACACTAGATGGCGCTGCATGTTTCAAAATATCGAATTTGACGCAGTCTGGTTCAAATCAACTCACGTTAAAGTTTGTCTACACTATTATATAAAGAAGAAAGATTAGTTTGTTTGTTTGTTTGCATATAATGGGTAACATCTAAAACTACTGAACTGACTTTAAAAATTCTTTTAGCACTCAATAAGATTTTTAGTTAATCGTGTGGTATGTACGCCTTGCGTAGTCGTACGTATCTAGCCTCATCGTCGGGGTTTCAATCATCCACTGGTAAATGTTTTTTTTAGGAGACCTCTCAAGTTTAAGTTTATTTGATCGGTATTGATGAGAATTTTCGTAGGACATGGTGACCAGGATCTAATGACGGGACTGTGGAGGTGGGTACGGGATCTTCTCAACGGATAACAGCAGACCCATCGAGTTAAGTCTTATTTTATTGGTCTTTATTAGCACTTTGGTAAAACATGGTGACCAGGGTCTGATGATGGGACTGGAAGGTAGGTACTGGATCTCCTCAACGGACAACAGCAGACCCTTCGAGTTTGGGCTTATTCGATTGGTCTTCATTAGCACTTTGGTAAAACGTGGTGACCATGATCTGATGATGGGACTGAAAGGTGGGTACGGGATCTCCTCAACGGACAACAGCAGACCCTTCGAGTTTAGGCTTATTTTGTTGGTATTTATTAACACTTTGGTAAAACATGGTGACCAGGGTCTGCTGATGGGACTGGAAGGTGATTATGGGATCTCTTCAACGGACAACAGCAGACCCTTCAAGTTTAGGCTTATTTTATTGGTATTTATTAAAACTTTGGTAAAACATGGTGACCAGGGTTTGCTGATGGGACTAGAAGGTGGTTATGGGATCTCCTCAACGGATAACAGCAGACCCTTAGAGTTTGGGCTTATTCGATTGGTCTTTGTTAGCACTTTGGTAAAACATGGTGACCGTTGCATATTGTCGTTAAAAAAATCATATTCTATTGTTTTCCTTATTTCCACGAAAATCTCTTCGACGCGGGCGGAGCCGTGGGCAAAAGCTAGTTAGGAATAAGAATAAGGTTTGCTTGATTCCTGCGTTGCTAGCTCCTATAGTGTCTATCTGAGTGAAGCGAGCTGTATAAAGTTTTGTTGTAAAGCGTTTTGCTTTTCTTCAAGTGCCATGTTTTGTGCAGTGGTATCACTTTAGTAAAGTAACTGGAACTCAGTTATATTTCATTTCATTTTTAAATAAAATTTAAAGTCGTTTCTGCGTTATAATACTTAACGTAGTAGGATAAACATAAACCGCAAGTAAATTGACTGCCATTTTCAGTAGGTACTAATAATAGAGTAGTTGAAAAGTCGTGAATTTGAAAAGTCATTGAATATTTTTGCGAAGTGTTAAGTAGATTAGATATTGAGGCCAAAACAATTTTTTTACAATTTTGTTTGTCTGTCTGTATGTTCCGTTTTATCTCGAGAACCACTCAACGGATTTGGATCCGGTTTTCTTCATTATCATCGTAGTGACCCTGGTCACTGGGATACTATCTAAAGATTAAAAGATACATACACGCGCGCGAAGCACTCTACAGATAATACTGCACAAACATACAAACATATCATCACGACATGAATCCCCGAGGGGGTATCAGAGGTGTTCCAGAGTACTTAAAAAAAAATCTCTTCATACAATAGCCGTATTTTTATACCTGTAATACTAAATTAGAACTTTCATTTGTGGTTATAAATTGTATATTTTAAAATACTTTCAATGAATTTGTCTTACAGATCTACTAGTTTTTAGTATTCCGTATCTGAAGGGTAAAAACGGGACCCTATTACTGAGCCTCCGCTGTCTGTCCATCTGTCACAGGGTCTACAAGTTCAACCCCAAAAGGCAGAAAATTGAAATTTTTACAGAATACTGTTACTTTGGCTTCTTTCACGACAAATAATTAAAAAAATAATTTAACGGGATACCCATAATAGTTTTTGATCAAGGCTCTGGTAGATTTTTAATGTGGCCAGAGTAGATTTACCATTTTATATGTGGTCACCCTGGTTTGTCCTGTTCTGCATATACTTATGTACAGTTAATCTTTTGGAGCCGCCGAGAATCAAATTATGATAATAATAAATACTAAATTGAATTTCTGGAGCCGTGGGAAGAAATTTTTGGAGCTCTGGGAATAACCCAAACAAACTTCTAAAAATTTGCATTCTTTGTTAAAGACGGTGAGACATACAAGTTTCAAATGTGGTAAGTAACATTGTTGTACAGTGGAGACCGCATCAAGTTAGTCACCTCTTATGTTCTTCTCCGTAGGGGCTAATGTCGTACTGCAAGTGTATAGCTCGATGTCGTCTCCACTGTACATACTCTAAAGTAAAACAATAAGTTATAACAATGAGGGTTCCTTATTCAAGGAGAGCCGAATGGGTTGTCACTTGTCAGTCGCTATCACTTTAGCGCCTTGTTTTTTGTCACCTTAATGGTCCTATAGCATCTATGTTGTGATCCTATAGGGGTTCCGTTTATTCATTTTGAGGCACAGAACCCTAAAAATACAAAACAATAAATCTATTTTCCTAGAAGCTCCCTATACCCGATGAAGTTTAGGAGAAAGCTACATTTGGCAAGTTTCGTCCATAAGGTCGTATTTAATCAGAGACCTGAATACCTCTACAAAAAATTTAGGTGGTCAAAAGATACACAGAGCCGATTTACCAGGTCTGTAACACTAAATAAAATGAAAATACCATTACACAAGACTGCTGGCTATAAAGGAGAATTCAAGTACGTTGCTTCAAAAATTTGGAATGATTTACCCCCGCCGCTACGTTTAAAAATGTCCCAGGTAACGTTTAAGAGACATCTTTTTAGAGAACTTTTCAACAAACAGTTATATGAAGAAAGCACTAATGTTAAAACTGCTTAAAGCTGCTTTTAACTACAATTCTAATATACATTTTTGCAAGTAGGTAACAACGATTTTTTTAAAAGTTAAATGTATATAGGGTGAAATTAAATCAACCGACCAATTTTTTATGCAAGGTGTAGTCAACCACAGAGAACCTTATTGAAAAGCCTGAAGCACGTTTGCTGAAATATAAGATAGGGAGAGATGAATTAAAATAATCACTATATTGCATGAAGCGCTCCTAGAATCTTAGCTAAAAACGCACACATGTACGCGCAGAAAAAACATGGCCAAGACGCGTGTTTATGTGTGCGAGCGTAAAGAAGATACCCACACACATACAACAGTAGCTGCTTGATTGAATCTTCACTCACACAATGATAGATTACGTGGTTATTTCGTGGTTCGCAACGAGCTATCGTCGTCGTAGGTGGTTCGTTAAAATTACAGGATAGTGCTCTCGCCACCAAAGAAGACCCACGGCGAAGTCTTACCTTTTTCGTACTCTACTCAAGTTATGTTCTTTCTACAGGGCTGCTTATCTATCTCACTCATCTTAGCGTTTGTGTAACCGGTAACTACCTACCACTTGTTGCTGTAGCTGATTTGATAAAACATTCATTTTCGAAAACAACTGCAAGTGTGCGTGAACTTAATAAGCTTAACTTACTTAAGTTTGGACAGTTCACAAACTTACAGTATGACTCTACGGCGGTGGTAGCGAATTCACCCAAGTAGATATTATAAACAAACCGGTTTAGTAAACTTACCAAAACAAAGGTAATTACTTACCTATTGATTCTCTTTCTCCATCAGTCCATCACCCCATTTAACAAATTTGCACAAACTCAAGACTACAACCACAACATAAGTTACACTACACAAATCAGCGATTTTAAAGATTTAAATCGAAGGCACAAACGCTAAGATACAACACAAACTCTTACTTAAAACCATTCCATTGAACAAATTAAAAAAAATACGGATTGCGAGTTGCGACCGAGCGGCGATTTGTTGACAAACAAACGTCACAACTGACTAACGGAAACTGATAAATTAAATGAAACAACAAAAGCAAACACTGGCGGACACCTTTGTTACCCCTCGCCCCCTACCTCTGGCGAAAAATGGTTGCATTGCATTCCGTCTTACACACTTTTTGCATACGTCTGTATCGCTAGCACGCGGCAGAGATACGGCATCTACTATCTATGCTACTTGCCCTCTCACGCATACCGCATTTGTCAATGTGGGAGAGAGAAAGTAAGATGGAAAGATCTATCGACGGAGCGTGCTAGACCCTCCGGTGCATTAGTCAGTGCTTTGAGTATTATTATGAATGGTGAATTTCAACGACCTTTGGTGAATTTATAAAAAACTAACTAAATTAAACTTTTGTTTTTCGCCTCTGTTTTGTAGCAGTTAAAAGTCTGGATACTAATTGGAGTTCACGGTTCATATCCTACAGGGGCACATTTGTGTCCGGTCTGCGTGTTTTGGGTTCCCTCATTACTGCCCAAAGTATGGCGAATATGGCAATAGAGAACTCGTGATCCATCACGCTAGCCCATTAAAAATAAAAAAATAAATGTTATCGAGAGTTTCTTACAATAAGTTACACTAATAAGGCTAAAACTACGTACCTGGGAGTTAAATGGAGTTTCTGATTGATTTATTGAAATTATTTTGATTCTCAGACTTTACTTTCTACCGTTTCCATTCAACGGTTAAATCCAGAGCCCTGACATACGGCTAGACTTAGTAGGTATTATTATTAAAAAAAACAATAATGTCGATAATTTTTTATAATAAGTCACTCAGATAACGCCAACATTACGTACATAGAAGTAAATGTGGTTTCTAATTACTATTCTGAAGTAATTTTTTCACTCAGATGCTTCCTTCTACCGTTTCCATGCAAACTTCAACTGTAAAGTCAACAGCCCTGGCTAACGGCTAGACTTAAGTAGGTACTTTCTCAACAGAAATTATCTAAAACCTTGGTATGGTTCATAAGAATGAATTTTAAACGCAATTTATTCATTATTAATAAAAAATACTATGCTGCCGAGAATTTTTTATAATAAGTCACTCCGATAAGGCTAAAATTACGTACATAGAAGTAAATGTGGTTTCTAATTACTATTCTGAAGTTTTTTTTTACTCAGATGTTTCCTTCTACCGTTTCTATGCAAACTTCAACTGTAAAGTCAACAGCCCTGGCTAACGGCTAGACTTAAGTAGGTACTTTCTCAACAGAAATTATCTAAAACCTTGGGAAGGTTCAGAAGAATGAATTTTAAACGCAATTTATTCATTATTAATAAAAAAAACTATGCTGCCGAGAATTTTTTATAATAAGTCACTCCGATAAGGCTAAAATTACGTACATAGAAGTAAATGTGGTTTCTAATTACTATTCTGAAGTAATTTTTTCACTCAGATGTTTCCTTCTACCGTTTCCATGCAAACTTCAACTGTAAAGTCAACAGCCCTGGCTAACGGCTAGACTTAAGTAGGTACTTTCTCAACAGAAATTATCTAAAACCTTGGTATGGTTCATAAGAATGAATTTTAAACGCAATTTATTCATTATTAATAAAAAAACTATGCTGCCGAGAATTTTTTATAATAAGTCACTCCGATAAGGCTAAAATTACGTACATAGAAGTAAATGTGGTTTCTAATTACTATTCTGAAGTTTTTTTTTACTCAGATGTTTCCTTCTACCGTTTCTATGCAAACTTCAACTGTAAAGTCAACAGCCCTGGCTAACGGCTAAACTTAAGGAGGTACTTTCTTAACAGAAATTATCTCAAACCTTGGGATGGTTCATAAGAATGAATTTAAACGCAATTTATTTATTATTAATAAAAAAACTACGCTGCCTAGAATTTTTTATAATAAGTCACTCAGATAAGGCTAAAATTTCGTACATAGAAGTTAATGTGGTTTCCTATTAGTATTCTGAAGCTATTTTTTTACTTAGATCTTTCCTTATATCGTTTCCATGCAAACTTCAACTGTAAAGTCAACAGCCTTGGCTAACGGCTACACTTAGTACGTAATTTCTAAACATAAATTGCCTGAAACCTTCGGACGGTTCATAGGAATGAATTTTAAATGCAATTTATTAATTATTTATAAAAAAAACTACTGCTGATAATTTTTTTATAATAAGTCATTCAGATTAGGCTAAAATTACGTTCAATGTGTTTTCTAATTACTATTGTGAAGTGTTTTTTTTACTCATATGTTTCCTTCCACCGTTTCCATGCAAACTTCAACTTCAAAGTCAACAGCCTTGCTAACAGCTAGACTTGGTAGGTACGTACTTTCTAAACATACAATTGTCTTAAACCTTGGGACGGTTCATAGGACTGAATTGTAAAGACAATTTTATTTTAAAAAAATGTATGGCACCGATCATTTTCCGTTAACTACTCGTATTTTAGCGTCTCCTGCTCAACTGTAAAATTAGCTATTTCTAAATATGTAAGGCTTTGCGGGAACAATTTAACTCGCAATAACTATTAATTAAATACAGTAACAATGTTCAAGGTTCAATCCGTACTCGAGCACATTAACCATAGTAAGATGTCATTTTATTTTGTCCCTTCACAATAAAAAGTTGCCTAAATTATTGTTACTGTTTTATTTACAACTTTTTGTATCGTTAACATTAATAAGTATCGTTACAAAAACGGAACGCAAGGAAGTCAAAAAGGGGAGCAGGGGTGTGGGAGAGCGGGGGAGGACACGTGGCGCGGCGGGCCGCTCATAATTTTATCGACAGTAAATCGTGTGTACGTGATCGTGATTTTGATAAATTTGCGAAAATTTGTTTAAAAAAAAAGTGACTATGCCGTACCAGTACACAGACTGGGAATATTTGGATATGGAGGTGTGTTATCGTTTTGGCGGTAACAGCCTTCGCCAGGCGCAAGTGCTAATACGCGGAGCTACACCCGGACGTGCCTCCAACACACCGCACCACTATCCTCGGGGCTGTGCAGCGCTTTAGGGGATTTTTCATCCACCGGACCTGGGGGCAGGCAGGCCTCGCCTTGCACTCCTCCAACCACATCAGCGGCATCGCGAGTGTTGGCCTCAGGGTTAGCGTTAATGAAGTCGGTTTGTGTAGAAGTGTGGGACGTGGAGGACTGCACTTCCAGCAACTCTTGTAAATAGCTCATTAGTGTTTGTGAAAATAAAATAACTTATTAATGTGTGTAAATAACTTCGTAAAGTGTGTTTTTTATGTAATCGTGGTATAAACAGTGAAACTACCACTAAAATCAGTAACCTCACTGACGGTGACGGACGATCGTTGTACATACACATTCGTTCGTTGTAAGTACATATGAAGTACATACTTATTATTATACATGCCCAGGTGATTAACCTTTGAAACAAGCCAGTTTATCGGACAATCCTCCTAGTTATACCAACTTAAAACGATAGATTGCCAGTCCAAAGCCTGGAAAAAGTGTGATGGAAAAGTGTTAATGAGATTGCAGTATTATCAAGTGATAGTGATATTGTGGTACAAATTCATGATTTCGCCGTATTCAGTGCAGTAAGTACCGAGCAATTTATTATTTCAGTATTATTGTGAAGTTGTCACTGTGTTGCTGCGTAAAACCCGAAGTACTCTGTGATGTAGTAGTAATTGAGAAGTAACTAGGTAGTTAATAACTTAAACATCAATGAATACGCTGTTTCCCGCGGCCGCGGGGTGGCGCGGCGCTCGCCTGAGCACCGTCTCGCCGCACGCGCGCGGCACGTGCGGGTCACGCACACAAACAGACACTGTTCGGCGCGTATAGCGTAGCGACGAGGCGTAGCAACAGACACACACCACTACGCAATTCTTTACGCCAAAGTTAACCACGCTGTTTTCGTGTGCTTTTATTTATTGCACAATCATAGTGTCGTAACCACCTGTAAATTTACAGTTGTGTTTGCTTACGGATACTGAACATCCTGAAAAATAGTTGGGCGCAGATGCACAAACCTTCATGATCCACCTGAAAGCACTCGTATATGGCCAATATCACCTAATGAACCTCCCACAAAAAAGTGGTCGGTTGATTAAATTTCACCTTGTATATATATTTTTTAATGTGTTTATTGTTTTACATTAATATTTTTCTTGCGTAGATCAATTATTTATGTATGCTGATCAGTGTCCTCGTGTTAAATTTAATTTATGTTATTAAAAATAAGTATAGGAGTTTTCTGAAAACCAGCGCTAATCTGTTTTTCAGATGAGCATATGCTGAGCATGACTCCCTTTTCCACTCAGTGTTGTCTGAGTTATTGTAAACAATTTTGTGTTTCTTTTTTTATGTGGAAATAAATCTTCATTCTATTCTATTCTATTCTATTCTATACATATAGAACTCGAAGATAAGTTTTAAGGGTGTCCGCTTTTGCAGGGACCCTAATAGGTAATATCACAAGGTCTTTTGTCAAGAAAAACAAAATATAGCTATAATATATGTATGTGTCCGGCATCTACTTCCTGCAAGTTATGGCGAATGGCGGAAGGAAGCACGACATCGTTTCCTATTTATTTCCTTTTTGTGACGTAAAAAAAGAAAAACAAACGAGAATCGCCATGAATGATAAATGCGCAGCCGATAGAGATCTCGCGCAATACGCTGTTTATTTGTTTCAAGTGTTAGTCCGGGAGCTGCCGCGAGAAACTCTTGTGTTTACGCCCTATGCCTACGCTTGGCCGCTACTGCGCCTAGACTTGATGAAAAGCGGCGGTATAACCAAAGATAAAGAGCGTTCGCTCAGAGAGCGCGGGATTGATGGCAGGCAAGTTGTATGGTAATCAGTCTATCCAGAAACTTCCGCCAAATTTACGAAGATGGAAACGAGAGAATGACTGATACTACCCAACTGCCTCCAACCACTCTCCCGGTACGGCTTCTCGTCACTTCATGTTGTCAATGAGTCGTTTGGAAGCATGGCTTCGTCATGAAGGTGGTGATAAAGCCACCAGTTGAAGTAAAAAATTGTCATAAGTGTGTCATTTAGTTGAAGCTGGCTTGAACTATCCCTTTTCTACCAGGAGGTTCAGCACGCGCCGTCAATACAGCGTCTTTCCATCATACTTGCTCTATCGCATATTGACAATTACGGTAACTGTTAGGACGCAATATGTCCATCTTTAAAAACATGGATTTTCATCCGTAAGGTACTAAATAAAACTACACATTTGTCTTTCAGCAAAAAACTACATAAATACGCTAAAGTCGTTTGCAATAGAATCCAACAATCATGTAAACAAATATGGCGGACTGACATTGACAGCGTATTGTTTATGCCCATAGTGATGTCATAGTGTTCTAATTTAATTTTAATTAAATTTATTTTTCTAATTATTTTAATTTTAAGTCATAGACTATGGCCCATAGTAGGATAGGTACTAAAATAAAACTGACTAAATAGATTAAATATATAAGCCATAGACTATAAAATAAAACTGATTATATATAAAAAAAGTGTTTATTAAAACAAATTTAAATCTTCGTCTTCGTCATCATCACTATCAGAAGTGTCGCCGGTGACCGTAATTATAAATGGAACCACTGTGTCATCGCTTGCCGTGTCTAAAATGCCGTCGAGCTTTTTCATTTCTTCCTCTTCCTTTAGGACGTGACTTACGCATTTCGACCATTGTTCGGCTCCGATTCTCGCCAACCCTTCGTTCAATAAAGTTTTTATTTCTTGATTTTATGTGTAATGTTTCATTACGTCACGAACAATATATTCTGAGACGTCCATTATTTTTGAGGTGGTTTTATATAATTCCATTTTTGATGGGTATGTAGGAGAGGTTTTCTCCAAGTGATTATAAATATTCACCAAAATTTTTTTCTCCCTTTGCGATAACTGTTTTTTAACAGCCAATTTTGGTTTTTTGACCGGCGGCGGCGGAGCAGTCCCCGACGAACCTGGCTGCGGCTCGCTCATTATAACCTTAAAAACAAATATAATTTTACACACATACATTTCAGTAATTGTGATCTATTCAAATAATTAGTTACGAGGGCAATACTTACAATATTAAAGTGCGTCTAATAGATTTCCGTTGTAGGTGATAGATCTAAATCATTCTTACCTCCTGATTACTCCTTGAGAAAAAATACCAATCGTATGCTATATCAAAGTCCGTGATGCCGTGCAAAGGTCGTCGTTCCAAGAAAAATATGTCCAGCCAAATCGTAAAGCAAAACAAAAGTCCAAAATGAGAATGCAAAGTCGTAGAAATCGGAAACAGAAAACGGAAACAGAAAACACTAATGCACAGCGAACCCACAGAACAGTGAATGACTGTGAATGACAATTCTAACAAAATGGCCACTTGTCAATTTTTAAAAACTAACCATTATTTTTATGGCTTAGGATACAATCCGTTTTGGTTTATTATATTAAGCTCTTGAAAAAAAATCTTTATTGTATTCAAATAATATTAAATTAAAATAATTTATTAAATTAAAAATAAAAAATAAAAGATAACTTCAGATTACGAACAACACTAACTTTTCAATGACTTATAGAGTTCGATGAGTAAAAAACTAAGATGACAGCTTGTCAAATACTTCGAAATTTTTACGTTGCAAATGTTTTAACAAATTTAACTTATAAATACAAGTTAAATCGTGTTGAAGATAATGTGAAAACAATGGTGCGTTCGTTGAAATCAGACTATGTTCATAATTGATCGTCAAATGTATGTGATTACGGAGTAATCGTGACAATTTGGTTTGTTTACATGATTGTTGGATTCTATTGCAAACGACTTTTAATGTCTCCCACCGAACTTTGTATGGCAAAAAAAGTATAGCTTACGAGGGAGCACAGCTATACAACAAATTACGAAAAGACATTAAAAATGTGAAATCAATGTTTACATTTAAAAAACTCCTTAAAGCTTACATTTAAAAAAATGTCACCACTATTACATAATGTGTAATGTGTATTAACCAATGTGCTAGCTACATTTATTTTGTTATTAATATTATATTTAAGTACTAACAAACATCAAAATTAAACATTGTATTTTGGAACAACTTGCATGCAATTCTATGTAAATATATTTTAAGGACTAACAATTAATACGTAAGAAAATTCATTTCTCATTTTAAGTGAACAAATGTATATTATGTTCTTATGAGAATAAACATTGAAACCAAACCATCGCACAACGACTGAAACAACTGAAACAGTGCACGACCGAGTAGTGCGGTAATTTAAGAAAAGGTTGGATATTGCTGTTTTTAGTTAATAATATTATATATAAACTGACACGAAAGCGTTTTAAAAAACTCGTTTTTATGTTTTAGATAATATATTTATATGTTCACAACAGTTATTATTGTTATTTTTACTTTATTAGTTTGGACGGACTACCTATTTTGAACTGAAAAAAATTGCTTTCACTTTGGAATTTTTTCGATGCCGGATATTGTTTTCTATCATGTTTTGGGCTCTGTTGTCGTCTTAGAAAAGGTCTCATATATAAAAAAAAAATTTCAGAGTCTTATTTGCTGTAGTATGTGGAAGGGTAGGAGCTAATCACACTCACACAACAAAAAAATAATCTCACGGGCTTAACTTACCTTTTCTTCTTATGTTCTTTTTTTATTGAGTTTAATGTTGTTTATTTACTTAAATTTTATAATATGTGATTTTTATCCTAAATAGTATATTTTTCTTAAAGACTTAACTTGTAGCAAAAAAAAAAAAGAAATTTTTATCAAAAACATGTATAATATCTAAATGTAATTAGCTGTGGAACTAATAAACTTATGAAATAAATAAATAATATCGGACTAGCGCACCCTTACAGAAAGTACTTGTAATCCACACGCGACGACCGATACCAGGAGTCCAGATGCTTTGGCAGGATAGTAGTGGAAAAAATTGATATTTTTATATTAATAGTATTGTTTAATATGATATAAATACTACACTGTTAAAAGAGGATATGAAATGTTGTTATTAATAAATTGTTATGTTAATGTTCGAGAGCGGCACGAAACCAACTAACTTTAGTACATTATTTTAGAACTTGCTAAATTATGCACTCACTAGTAGTATTTTTTGGACTTCGTCTTCCGCATAGCACTAGAAATTGGCCTCAATACCAGCGGATGCCATGTAAGCAACCTTGACTTAAGTAAACTAGGTTACGAGGAAATATCAATGGTGTGAAGGTAATAAATGTGTGGACAAAGTCCGTATGTGTGAGTTCTACGGTTTTAAAAGCAAATTTTTTTGATGTCGTCGGAGTGATCATTGCTTGTATCTAAGTTAACGACACTCGGAGAGGCTCCATTCATGCACCCAAAAACCATGTCATATATTTACCTACTACAATACATTGTCTTACAAAATACAATTAAAAGATTCTCGCTATCAGAGGCATACATTTTACCTCTTTGGTAGAATTCCGTCTAATACGTAATTGTCCCTTTGTGTTCTGTGGTTGGGGCGCAATGCAAAGTGATAGTGGATCGATTGCCAAATAAACACTGCACAAGTACTGTACACACAGCACAGTTTGCCGATGTGATTTCATTGCTAGCACCACCTCGCTAACATAATTTTGCGGTCTCTATTCTGATTGGATACAAGACGAGGGATGTAACATAAATGTATACAAAGGTGTTGGATATGATGAATTTTTATATGGAGCGGGGTCAGGAAGCAAGAACAATATCCTTATTTATTTAGTAACATATTTACTTTAATAAACACTGTCTTCATCTTAATGGTGGACAGGAGCAAGAGAGAGAGAAGAACATACATTTATTTTATATCCGCTTGGCGGCAGCACCGCTCGCGTGTTCATCTCACATGTTGTACAAGGTCGTGTTCATGTGTCTAGCTGTTTATAACTTAACACTCCCTCTCAATTACAAAGATCATGTTTGTTCTATTTAATCATATAAAATTAACAACTTAAATTCAAAACATTATCTTGTAATTGCTACTTAATATTTTACTTGAAATATTTATAACAGTTTACACTTAAAAAAAAATCTTTACTAAATACATATATATTTTTTTAATAATTTTGAATTCAATAAGGTTGTCTCTCTTGTCTCCTCCTCAACATTAATTTACAAATCAAATAAATTCAATGTTGCACATTAAAGAAAAATAATTAAGTTTTTTTTTTAACATCATGCTTTGCTTATGTTTAAATTACAAAATTAATGAACTGAAAAATTATTTATATATTTATGTAGTTATGTTAAAATATCTTAAGTGTATGTAGTTATACAAATATTTAGTTATACAAATGCAGTTCTAGTGTAAGTGTACAGTTAACCAATATTAAGTTTCTTACAAAAATATGTATGCTTGTTCAGACATAGTGATTTAGTTAAGATATCAGCAATATTATTATTAGTTGGTACATATGACAATTTAATCAAGTTATTTTTCACAGAATCCTTAATATAATGGTATTTTATGTCTATATGTTTGGTTCGCTTACTATTTTCATTGTTTTGTATCATGTTTATTGCACTCTGGTTGTCTATGAGAAGATATGATTCTATGTTAACATTGCAAAATTCCCTTGTTAAACCTTTTATGTAAATTAATTCTGTTACAGATAGAGCTCCTGCAACGTATTCTGCTTCTGCAGTTGATAATGCTACGGTTGACTGTTTTTTAGTGAACCATGAAACCAAGTTATTACAGTAAAAGATTGCGCAACCGCTTGTGCTCTTCCTGTCAGTGGTATCACCTGCCCAATCTGCATCTGAATATGCTGTGATGTTCTTTGCTGTATTAGACTTTGTGTATACTAAACCTTTATTAATAGTGCTCTTGAGATAACGCAAGATCCTCTTACCTGCCTTCCATAATTGACTGGTTGGCTTGTCCAAATATCTGCTCAGGAATGTTACTGCAAATGTGATGTCCGGTCTGCTGATAAGAGAAATGTACAAGAGTGACCCTATAAGTTCTCTGAAAGGAACGTTAATTATTTCTTGTTCTGTATAGCTTGTATTAAAGTTTGCCTCCATAGGTGTAGAAATTGGTCTACAATCTTGCATGTTGAATTTTATTAAAACTTTTTTTATCATCTCAGTTTGTTTGATTTCAATAGAATGTGCTTTCCTTGTAATTTGCATTCCCAGATATTCCCTGACTTCTCCAAGATAGTTTGTATTAAATTCCTTCTTCAATAATGATATGATTCCTTGATCTTTTCCCGTTGTCAAAATATCATCCACAAATAAAAGTAGCCATGTTTTATCTTTTGTGTATAGGCAACAATCATATTTAGACTGTGTGAATCCTTTCTTCATAATAAATTCGTGAAAACGCTGATTCCAACACTTTGGAGCTTCTCGTAGTCCATATAAAGCTTTTCTCAGTCTAAGTACTTTTCCTTTAGGTATTTCTACTCCTTGTGGACATATAGACTTCTGTATCCAAGTTTCCATTTAAGAATGCTGTTGGCACATCTAATTGGCTAACATGTAAATCTTCTTGTACTGCATGGCTTAACAGTAACCTTACTGTTGATAGTCTAGACACTGGTGAATAGCAATTGTATGTATTTTCTTCTTGAAAGCCTTTTGCTACTAGTCTTGCCTTTTTAACATCATTTTGTTTAGTCTTGAATATCCATTTTGTATCAATTGCCTTCTTATCTTTTGGTAAATCTGCCACTTCCCATGTTCCTAATTCTTCATGTGATTTTATTTCCTTTTTGATTGGTTCTTCCCATTCTTCTTTTCTTTTCATTGCATCATTGTAATCTTGTGGATCTCCTGTGTATAAACAGTATGCTGTATAAACTTCATAATCATCTAGCTTCTTTGGCGCATTTACTACCCTTCCTGTTCTTGTCATATTAGGTTGATTAATGTTCTGATTTTCTCTTTCTGTTTCGTCTTCATTGGTTTTATTCTCTTGGATGTTTTCAGTTTCTTGTTCAATTTCCTTTTCATAAATTTGTTCTTCTTCTGCTTTCTTTGAGCTTATTTCATTTACTTTAGAATTTTTGATTTCTTCCTCTTCTTCTTCAATGTATTGATAATTATTGTTTCCCTTTGTTGTCCTTGTTTCTTGATATACATAGTCATTCTCATCAAATCTCACATCTCTAGAAGATATGACTTTGTCCTCTTCTGGAACCCATAATCTATATCCTGCTGTGGAATATCCCAACATTCGCGTTTCAATTGCTCTCTTTTCCCATTTATTTCCTTTAGGTAAAACCATTTTCCATGCCTTACTTCCAAATACTCTTAGTTTTGATAGATTCAACTTTCCATGCATAAGTTCTTGCGGTGTTTGAAAATTTATGGATGATGAGGGGCATCTGTTCAGCTGGTATGTAGCGCATGCTACTGCTTCTCCCCATAGATGCTTTGGAAGTTTTGTCTCAATTAATAAAGTCCTTGCTCTGTTGTACAACGTTCGATTCATTCTTTCAGCAACTCCGTTTGACTGCGCTGAGTATGGCTGTGTATACTGGATTAGAATACCTCTGTTCCTACAAAAATTGTCTATTTTATGATTCTTAAACTCTCCACCATTGTCGCATCTGATCTTCTTTACTCTGATTTCCTTCTCTGTTTCCAATTGTCTTATGTAGTCCAATAAATTGTCTGTGGCCTCACTTTTTTGTTTCAATAGATATACAACGCAGAAGTGTGAAAAATCATCAATTATTACCTGATAATACAACTCACCATTAATTCCGGGTATTGACATCGGTCCTGCCACATCCGTGTGCAAAAGTTCTCCAATCTGATAAGACCTCGGCTTTGGTACTGGGTTAAATGGTAAACGTGTTGACTTACCCATTTGACAGGGACTGCAGGTTCCCTCACTCGCTGGTAGATTCATCATTCTTAAGTAGTTCCCGTTCAGGTGACCTAGACGTCTGTGCCATAAGTCTGAATTACATGCACTATTGCATAAATTATCATTATTAGAGCAAATTTCCATCTCTAAAATAAATAGTTTTCCTGTACTTTTACCTATTAACTTTTTCATGGTTTTGTTACTAAAAATTTCCACATAATTGTTACTGAACCTAACGTTGCAGTTGCTCTCTATAACCTTTTTCACAGATAACAGATTGAATTGCAAATTTTCAACAATTATTGCATCTATAGACACTTCATTACCATTACATCTCAATAATATAGTACCCTTTTTAGTAGCAGTTATATATTCCCCATTGGCCAAGTATATTTTCATTTCCCTATCTAGTTTATTAATATTACTCATGTATGGTTCAAAACTTTGTTGTATTAAGTGCTCTGTGCAGCCAGAATCAATAACCCATTCTATTATATTTATGTCTACACTATTACAACAATTCTCTTCAATACCTGTTACGAAGCAAAATTTTTCCTCATAATCTTCCTCGACTGCTACTGCTGCTGCTTGATGCCAATTTCCTTGTCCTTGTCCATGACCTCTTCCTCGATATTGTCCTCTGCCTCTATTTCCATACTGACCTCGTACATGTCTATTAAACTGCCCTCGTTCGTGAAACTGTCCTCGTCCATGAAACTGTCCTCTCCCTTGAAATTGTCTTTGGCCTTGAACACGAAATTGTCCTTGTCCTCGTGATTGAACTCGTTCTCCCCGTGCTTGTCTAAATATGCTGCGACATTCTCTCGCAAGATGACCTGGTTGTCCACAGTTGAAACAATCTTTATTTTCCAGCGCTGTATAACTGTATGATGTTGTGTGGTTTTGCTCAGTATTCTTGATTTTTAATTCTGCATCAAATAATTTGCTTTTTACATACTCTGTAGTGGACTGTATTTAAACTCCTTGTTGGTTCTGCAGATAGGTTCTTTATTTTTCTTCTTACTGGTAGCTAAGCTAGAGCTGACAACTGTGAAGATCTGACAAGTGTGAACTATACTTGTGACTAAACTAAACTTTATGGGCTAAAGCTCGCTCCTTTTATACAAATAATAATCAAACACACACATACAAAATTACACTAACACCGACATAAAACTAGTGCCTTTCTATAGGCCGTAATCTAAGGTTGCTATCGGCGCGGTGGGTTTCCCGCGGCGAAGCAGGGCTGCGTGGGGCCGAGGCTGCATTGTTTAGCGATGCGGCCTGGGACCTGGGAACGGTTGGTCGGCGGGTTTTTCCCGAATGCTATTCTTGCAGGTACCGGCGCGGCGGCGTGGTAATCTAATAGTTTAATTTACAATAATTCCTTATATTCTAGGTAAAAAACACAAATTATCTTCAAGGCTTGTCTAGTCGGTATTAGCTCTTATTCCTCTGGTCTCCGTCGCCAACAGTCTCCCCGCCGTGCGCAGCACCATCTGTCGGTCGCGACGATACTGGAACCAGCACGACGATCCTTGATCTCAGTCCTGTGATGTAGTATTTTGTCGCAGCTCGTTCATCACCGTCGCATGGTTTCCATGGTAACAGAGCTTGTGGTACTCATCTATTATTAGACGAGTGATCTTGTGCTTTCCATCTAGGACTGCTGGTCTCTTCACGCTGTCTTGTACTCCAGCAACCTTCTCGATGCGTCCTTTAACTCGGAGTACTTCTTCTTCATCTAGGTAAACTTCAAATCTGGTGAGTTTGCTCGCTTTTTTCAATGATTGGTTTCTCTTCAGGTTATTGATTTCTTCTTGGAAACAGTCTTCTTGTATCTTCTTGATGAGAAATGATTCTGCTTGTCTCAAGTAAGATTCCTTTATCGGTAGAAATCTTTTTTGAGTAGTTTTCTTGTTCAGCGTAGTCGTGTTTTTCTTTTCTTTTTTGGAATATGGTTTCCAATTCTTATCTTCTTGTGCTGTCATTACAGCGTCCTTCTTTCTGCAGAGATCGATGAACATAAGGACTCTGGCCATAGTGTTCAGTAGTTTCTTCCATGTTGAGAAGCGTTCTTCATCTGGAGTGGATGGTTGTGGAGAATGAATGGTCGCCACTCTCTCGATCTTGTCCTCCCCAGTTTGTTCTATCTTGTTCTGGAATTTGTTGATCGGCCAGTTTTCTTCTGTTGTCTGTAGAAAGGATGGTCCAGTAAACCATACGGACTGTTCGGAGAAATCTCTGGGAACGCCACGAGTAGCTTCGTCAGCTGGGTTCTGTTTAGTGGGAACCCATCTCCATTCTTCTGGTTTGGTAAGGTCTTCTATCTCAGCCAATCTGTGCGCTACGAAGGTCTTGAATTTTCTGGGTTCTGTCTTTATCCATTGGAGTACCGTGCTGGAGTCTGACCAGAAAATCTTCTTCTTTATTTCCAAATCTGTCTCTTCGACTATGCTTCTGGCCAGTCTGCTGCCAAGTAGAGCGGCTTGCAGTTCCAGACGTGGTACTGATGTTGGCTTTGTAGGCGCGACTTTAGCCTTTCCTGCGATGAGGATTACTCTGATGCTGCCATCTTCTTCAGTGGATCTCCAGTATACGGCGGCTGCATATGCCTCCTCGCTAGCGTCTACGAACGTGTGAAGCTCTCCGTTGGTCACGTTCTTTGTTAGACTTCGTGGGATTCTCAATTGTCGAAGTCTCGTTAGTTCTGACAGATAGCTCCTCCACCCTGGTATGATTTCTTCGTCGACTTCTTGATCCCATCCAATTCCGGTCTTCCATAATTTCTGTACAATTTTCTTCCCTTGTACTAGCACTGGTGCTAGCAGACCAATTGGATCAAATGTAGACATCACAGCGCTCATGAGTTGTCTCTTCGTTGGCTTCTTGTCACCGTTGATGATTTCTTTCGGTGTGTTCCTGAGAGTAACATTGAAAGCCAGTGTATCTTCTTCTGTCTTCCATAGTAAACCTAGAGTTTTTGCTTCTGTGTCTTGTGTCAACTTGACTTCAGCTTTGTATTCTTCTGTGGTTATTTGTTCTAGAAGAGACTTCTCGTTGCTGGCCCATCCCCTGAGTTGAAAACCGGCCTTTGTATGGATGTAATCGACTTGTTTGGAGATTTTTGCAGCTTCTTTTTCTGAAGTGAAGCTTTGCAGATAGTCGTCCATGTAATGGTTTCTGATGATCGCTCTGCTAGCTTCAGGATATTTGTCGGCGTATTCTTTCGCGTTCTCGTTTTTAACAAATATCGCAGTTGCTGGTGACGAAGTGGCTCCGAAGATTACTGAGGTCATTCTGTATTCTTTTGTTTCGCCGTTCTGGTCTGTCCATAGGAATCTGAGGCTATCTCGGTCTTCTTCTCGGATGTTGATTTGTAAAAACATCTCTTTGATGTCTGCCATGATTGCGATGGGTTTCTCTCTGAAGCGAAGTAGGACGCCAAACAGAGATTGCAGCTGATCTGGGCCTGGCAGCAGTACGGAGTTCAAGCATTTCCCTTGGAAGCGTGCCGCTGCGTCGAAGACTATTCTTATCTTCTTCTTTGTAGGATGAGTCACAGCAAAGTGCGGTAAGTAGAATGTCCTCTCGTTATCTGGGTTTGGTGGAGGAGCTTCTTCTGCATATCCGCTTTCAATGAGATGCTGGATCTGCTGTTGATATTGAGTCTTCATTTCTTTGTCTTGATTCAGCTTCTTCTCTAGCGACTTCAATCTCTTCAGGGCGTGGGTGCGATTGTTCGGTAATGTTTCTTCTTCGCTGGCCCACAGCAACCCTGTTTCAAATCTGCCATCTTGAAGTCTTCTAGTGGTAGCTTTTAGGACTTTCAGCGCTTTCTCTTCTGGGTCTGTGCTCGGTCGCTTCGGTTGTACTCCCAGTGCATCGATACTGAAGTGATGCCTTATCATATTCTCTATTGCATCCTCGCTTCTCTGTTCCGTGCAGTGATTGACGAAGTTTACTGGAACAAAGACGCCTGCGTGAACGCCATGGAGTACCCATCCAAGACTTGTCTGTGAGGCGACGGGTTGAGATGCTCTTCCTTTGATTATTTTTCTGCTAACGATAAGACTCCAATTGTCTTGTCCGATGATCATCTTTGGGGCTTCAAGTGCGAAAGTGATCTCTTTCTCTATCTTCTTGAGATGCTTGCATGCTTCAATATTTTCTTTCTGGACTTGTTGCAGTGGCAACTTCAAGTCTTCTATCGTTCTCACGTTGGTGACGTACCTCTTGTCTCTGCGATGAAGGCCTCTTATTTTCAAGTCAACTCGCAAGGAACTGAGTGTGGTTATTTTCCCGCCACCCACGGTACTGATGCTCAGCTTCTCTGGTTCACCCCTGACTCCAATCTTCCTGGCTACATCACTGTTGATCAAAGTGATGGTTGATCCCTCGTCTAAGAGTGCCAGGATCTTCTGAGAGCCTTCTGGTCCGTATATTTCAACAGGGATGATCTTCAGATAGGCGGTGAATGGCGTTGCAGTGGATAATACTGCAGTGTTGATGGATTCTTCAGTTTTCTTTTCATCATTGGGCTTCTCAACTTTGTCTGGGTTATGCAAAGTGAGATGGTGGCTCCTCTTGCAGATCTTGCAAGGTGGACTGCGGCAGCTTGCTCTCTGATGGCGTTTGCGAAGGCAACGGAAACAGAGTTTGTTTTCCATCGCCATTTTCCATCTTTTCTCGTTGTCTGCTGTCAGGAACCTCTTGCATTCGTGCGGCCAATGTTCTTCGGTACAAAATATGCAGCTTTTCTTTTTATCTTTTAGTACTGTGGCTGTTGTTTCTTTCTCCTCTTCAACGTGATGAGTTTGTGCGAAGCGCGTGTTTGGCCTGTTGAAGTTCTTCGTTTTCTCTGCTTCCTGTGACGAGTATGGGCCACAGAGGTCTGCTTCCGTGGTGAGGAATCGGTTGATCTTGAGTAGTTCTGGTTCTTCATGGTCGGTGCACCTTGCTCTGAAGTCGTACCATCGGTGCTTGGTGATCGGTGTGAGCTTCTCAATGATACTTCTGCATATCTCGGGTGAGTGGAGATAATGCGGCATTGATAGCGCCTTGATAGTCGCTACAGCGTTGTTGATGCGACTAGCGAAGATGCATGTGTCTCGTGGTGACTCGTTCAGTGCTGCATGTTTCTTGATCTTCTCCATCTCTGCCAGTATTATCATATCTGGTTTCCCGAAGCGTCGTTCTAATGCGATGATGACGTCATTGGGTTTCGATGTTAGTAGCAGCATGCTCTTTACTGCTTCTCGTGCCGGTCCAGTGATGCCCTTCCTCAGCCTCGCCATGTTCTGTATATCGGAGTATAGAGTTGCAGTGTCTTCGTATTGTTTTCTGAATACGAGCCATTCTTCTATATTCCCGTTAAATGACGGTAAATCCTGGGTAAATGCGTGGCGTGATGTGTTGTTCTTCGATGCTTCTATAATCGCATTAGCCAAGATTTGTATGTCGTTCTTCTTAATGTCGCTTTTCGTTTCTACTTCAATCGGTGCTTTTGTCACGTGGTGACGTGGTTCTGGCTCCATAGAAGTTTGATGTTCTTGCGGCATGTTCTGTTCTTTGTTTTTCAGAGTATCATCGACCCAACGTTCTACGTTTGTGGAACGCTCCAGCTCCAGAGCTTCGTCATTGTCTTCTTCTGAGTCAAGAGCCAATAGTTCTGCTTGCGCCCTCATAAGCTCCGTTCGAGCTTTCTCTTCTTCCAGTTTCTGCAGCGCTAGTCTGTATTTGGCTTCAGCTTCGATTTTTCTTCGACTACGATACGATGTCGATGATCTCGTCACGGTGATATCATTCCTCCCTAACGGTGCATGGTGGGCTCCAGCGAGTGGAATGTTCTTATATTGATCTGTCGTGACGTGCTTCTTAGCCTTGACAGTGCTAACCGTGCCTGGAGGTGTCGCAGAGGGTACGGGCCATGCGGGGGGTAAGAAGTCCCCGCCATGTGTGGTCCCAGCCGAGGTTGTTGGTATCTCGATGTACGAAAGCAATGCGGGATTGTCGATGTGTAATAAGCCCGATGGCACGGCGTCGGTGGTGGTGGCGGTTGCCGTGTTCGGTGGAAGTGTCGACGGGTTCGGGGTCGACACTGAGGCAGCCTCCACGTTTCTCTCCCTCGACGTTGTGGAACGGGTGACCGGCATTGTTCTCGAAATCTTAATTCTCGACCGGTAGAATGTTCTTCCTTCAGCGATCCGGCTCGAAGGACCAAAGACTGTATAATGTTCTTCCTTCAGCGATCCGGTTCGAAGGACCAAAGACTGTAGTGGACTGTATTTAAACTCCTTGTTGGTTCTGCAGATAGGTTCTTTATTTTTCTTCTTACTGGTAGCTAAGCTAGAGCTGACAACTGTGAAGATCTGACAAGTGTGAACTATACTTGTGACTAGTTGTGACTAAACTAAACTTTATGGGCTAAAGCTCGCTCCTTTTATACAAATAATAATCAAACACACACATACAAAATTACACTAACACCGACATAAAACTAGTGCCTTTCTATAGGCCGTAATCTAAGGTTGCTATCGGCGCGGTGGGTTTCCCGCGGCGAAGCAGGGCTGCGTGGGGCCGAGGCTGCATTGTTTAGCGATGCGGCCTGGGACCTGGGAACGGTTGGTCGGCGGGTTTTTCCCGAATGCTATTCTTGCAGGTACCGGCGCGGCGGCGTGGTAATCTAATAGTTTAATTTACAATAATTCCTTATATTCTAGGTAAAAAACACAAATTATCTTCAAGGCTTGTCTAGTCGGTATTAGCTCTTATTCCTCTGGTCTCCGTCGCCAACATACTCCATTGTTAATATTTCTGTAGATGTCTCCATGGCTGTGATGATGGGTTGATAACATTGGGGCAATGACATAAGGAGATACGTGACTTTGTCAGTTTCTTCCATCTTTGAAATATCTTCAATTTTCCTTACAATTTTATCAAATTCGTAAAAATATTCTTTCAAGTTTTCGTTTTTTTTGCACTTCATCCCAATGAGAGTCTTTCGTAGATAAATGTTTGATAACGTGCTTTTTCTTTCATAAACTTCGCAGAGCTTTTTCAGCATATTACTTGCCGTTTCTTCATCTTTTATGTATTCCAGTTGACTGTCCGATACAGATTGAACGATAATATTTCGTGCCTTGGCGTCCATTTTCTTAAATGATTCTTTTTCTTCACTAGTCTTTAAATCAGATTCCGTTGACAATGCTTCGAGGCATTCTTTAAATTCCATATAGCTTTTTATTCGAAACATCCAGCTTGAAAAATTTTCCCCGTTGAAAATGGGCAATGTTCCGTAATTTGCGATATTTGCCGACGACGCCATTTTTGCTTCCTTGTAAAATTTTCCTTGTGATTTTTTTGTTTCAATTTTTGGCACTGTTTTACTTTCTAACTTTGATCTGTGCCATCTGGCTTAAACCTGGGCTCATAACCTGATGAATTTTTATATGGAGCGGGGTCAGGAAGCAAGAACAATATCCTTATTTATTTAGTAACATATTTACTTTAATAAACACTGTCTTCATCTTAATGGTGGACAGGAGCAAGAGAGAGAGAAGAACATACATTTATTTTATATCCGCTTGGTGGCAGCACCGCTCGCGTGTTCATCTCACATGTTGTACAAGGTCGTGTTCATGTGTCTAGCTGTTTATAACTTAACAGGATATACCATGTGTCGTGGTAAAAGGAAATACTGATATTTCATACTAAAACACACTTATTTTTTCAAGGGCTCCTCGGTATGTAGCGGCTGGTATGTAACCGGCCAAACCCGATTTTAGTACCAACTAGTTTGGTCTAGACCTAGAGTTATCATAAAAACAATCACGAATGGCGCAACTCATCATACCTAACCTTCTAAACCTGACCTACCGGCTCACTTCTGTGCTGAAGCATTTCCGGAAACTACTTTGATTTGTCCCAAAATCAGGTTTGGCCAGTAACAATTAAATTATAACGGCAAGAGCCCAATTGCTCTTAAATATACGACCTAAGAATGAAAGAACGAATTTTTTTATTGCATTCTGTTTGTCAAACCCTTTTTGGGGTTTCATAAATTACTTAAGGTCACAAAGTTCAACCGTGTGTCATGGTTTCTAAACATAATAAATTACAAATCTGAAATTTGGATATGGTGTGAAGAATGTTGACCCAAAACTGAATATTGAATTAATTATTTTTTCAGGGTGAACCCAAGGTCCTATACATAAAAGGGGAGCAGATATTATACTGGAAAAAAAAATCATCTCCTTTTCCTTGCATGGGATACCTCTGAAACGTAATTAAATTGAATTTCTAGGTCCATATTTAGTTTTGGGTTAACATTCTGCATAAAATATCAAAATTTCGGCTTTGTAATCATTCCGTCTACGAACTAGAGACCTGTGACTGGCTTTGACATACGGACAGATGGTAGAGTAGCATTAATAGGGCTCCGTTTCGTCCTTTGGGTAAGAAACCCTAAAAAATAGCCTTTCCAATACTTTGTCTATCTTATAGCACATTTCCTTGTTACTGATTTAATCCCCTTCTTCAAATAGAGCGCTTTCCATCTGAATTTCAGCTCATCTGTATGACGTACGTATTACCCACAGGCCAGCTCCTAGACTACTGCTATAGGAAATGTATTTGTGCGAGGTCCTGTACATGCGAGCAGTGATCGAGTGCCTTATTTTAAGATATAAGTGGACGAGGACCTGATAAGTCGGGATATTCTCTTTAGAAAAGAAGAATTGTGAAGTATAAGGGGGCAATTCTATTGAAAAAAACCGGTCAAGTTCGAGTCAGGCTCGCATACCTATGGTTCCGTAATTCGACAGTTTTGGGAACAGTCAGGAAGAAGGTACCTATTTAAAATCTTGCCCATAACTGTTCATGATAATTAAAAAAAGAATTGATTGTACCACAAAAGAGAGAATCATAGTAGATTGTTATAAATACGAGTGCATAGAAAGAGATATTACCGAGATATTTAGCTGCCTGATCCTTGACTAAGAGGCAGCTCTATGGCTATAGTTCGAGGTAATATGGCTCGTTTGTAGCCGAGTTCAACACTCTGCTTTTCACTTCGGTTGTGAGGAAATGATAATAAACGTATTTACTTGTTTTCCGCTTCTCAAATACATAAAATTCTCATAACTTTTAAGATATTATTGCTTAAATTTTGGCGGCAATATCTGCTGAACAACTTTCTTTGCGTTTCCTTCCATTAATGTGTTAGGAGTAAGTATTATTTCATCATCACTTGATGACATATTTAACTTTAAGTAATATTTATTGCAAATTTAAATAATTAAACAACTAAATATGTAGGTAGGTACCTACTGCTGAAAAAAAACAACAGCTCTTTCTCGCCACAACTTTTTTTAAAATATTCTGCCACCGATTGGGAAGGCAAAGGTAACTTAGCCCACACAGCCATGTCTAAATAACGTAAATAAATAATTAGACATGCATGTCTGAGGTTTATTTATTTTATATCATATTTGTGTATATCCTTCTGAGCATCGTCTGAAAAGTCCGTGTTCATCGCTGACCTGCCAGTTCACGCTAAAATGATAGAATCTTAGCGCGAACATTATTGAGTTTGAAAAAGTTTATAATAATAATAACAAGGAACTATTTATTTCAGAAAAAAATACAAATGGTTACTAATAAGGGTTAAATATTACAATTTTAAGATTATATTCTTGATGGTTACCATACCTCACAGGCTTACAGATAATATTTAGTGTTTAAAGTTTGGATATACATCCTCCTCATTGATGTATTATAACATTAAATTTGGATAGTATAGCTCTTAATTTATTGCATATAGATTCTACATGTGGACCCTAATTAAATTTATTAACAATTTTTAGGCCAAGATAAGTATGCTGTTTTACAATGTCAAGCGGTTTACAGTCACAAGAACTTTGCTGTGAGTGCATGCAATGATGCTTTTGGGCTATGATTTGGGGAATATAACAATTTTTTAGGTATGGTGAATGAATATGTAAAAGATTAGTTTTTTGGTAATTTATGGTTAGTATAATGTGCAGAAAGTATTTCCTTACCACTTAGTATTACATTTAACCGATCTATAGCAGAAGTAGGTTTCCTTTCCCATCTAAGTGGAAGGATGCACTTATTGTTCCAATTCACAAAAAAAGCTCAAAATCCAAAATTACAAATTATCGACCAATCTCAATAATACATATATTAATCAAAATTTTAGAAAAGCAGTATATAATAATATTTATACAACTATTACAAAGGGAATCCCACCTCAACAGCATGGCTTCCTTAGTGGCCGTTCAACGGTTTCTAATCTCACTGAGTTTGTTAACTTTGTGATTCGCAGTATGGATGGTCACCAGCAGGTTGACGTGGTCTATGTGGATTTTGAAAAAGCTTTTGATAGGGTGAATCACGTCATCCTGCTGCGTAAACTTTTCAGTCTCGGTTTATGGGGTGACATCTTTAGATGGATAACTTCGTATGTATCTAGAATATGTCAAGCAGCTGTTCTTGGAGGCTATCAATCTAATTTTATCGATGTTACGTCTGGTGTACCTCAGGGATCACACCCAGGTCCACTGCTTTACAACGCGTATCTTTATAACATCTAATTTTTTTTTTTGCTAACTCTAAATTCCTAATGTATACGGATGGTAAAACTATTTTAAATGTTAGCTCTAGCTCTGATTGTCACAAATAACAACATGATCTCGATAATCTTTCACTATATTACACGAAAAATCGGATTAATATAAAGGTTTCTAAATGTGCACTCATATCTTTCACTAGAAGTCCCAACCCAATTTTGCACAATTATTCAATTAACGGTGAAATTATTAATCGAGTAAATAAGATACGTGACCTTGGTGTTACACTTGATGCTAAGTTAACTTTCGAGCCCCATATCAATGATATTTCAAGTCGTGCATATAGAATGTTGGGATTTGTTAAGCGCGTGTGTGTAGCTTTTGATTACATAACCACTATAAACATCATTTACTTCGCCTAAGTGAGACCTTCTCGAATTTGTTAAGAAATGCTATTATTCTCTGCAAGAGTTTTTACAGGATGAGTTTCTAGACGATAAGTAATAAATAAAGTAAATGCTAAGTACTAAAGGTAAAATTTTATAATAAATAAATACATAAATATATTAGTGTTTGCCGAGAAGACGAGCGGTCCAGATGGCAAGATGGCGTCACTGGGTGTCATTGCATACCACTTCGACAGGCAGTGGCACAAGATTCAGTCAGATTAAGTTAAATTAATTACATCATTATTGTAATACTAATATAGTTTTTAAGACCTTGTTACTAACACTATAGGCACTGCCTGAAATAAAGATTACATTATTATTATTATTACTTTAATAATTTTATATTTAAGTTAATTTAATTTAACTTAAATTTGCAATGCCCTAACTGGGTCATGTTTGAAACTCTGTGATTAAGTAAGACCTATACGACAACATGAGCAATAAAGATTCGAGATTTAAGATTTGCGAGTAGTATTTGGAATCCCCAATACATTAATTTTACACACATTGAACGAATAGAAAGAATACAATGGTCTTTTTTACGTCATCTGAATTTCCGCTTTCATCAATTTGATAAGGACTATCCAGCTGCTTGCTTGCGTCATAACTTGCTAAGTCTTGAAAACCGACGACTTTTCTTAGATATGTCATTCCTTCATAATATTACTATATTTGTAGCTCCTTTGTTGCAGAAATTAACAGTAACTATCAAGTCACAGAGCGCCGGTCTCGTCAATCCAAGAAATTCCTGTTTAGCGTCCCTCGAGTAAACACGAACTATGCTCAAAAAAATTAATAACATTGATCCCTTTGATTGTAGTAAACCCACCTTCAAATGGCGAATCCGTAAAACGCTTTCTTTTTCTAGGTAGTAGCTTATTTATATTATTTACTTATTTTTATTCTAGTTACTTATTTATTTCTATATAATACTTATATTTTGAAGATATATATTTAATATATTATTATATTTATAAATGTTTATGTACATATATATTATAATTGTTTTATTTATGTATATAAACGTATGTGTGCTCTTGTTTTATAAATAATATAATAAGATGTATTTGGAGCAACTGTTTAGCTTATGTTAGCATCTTTGAAAAAAAACAATGTATCCTTGAATAAGTTACTATTGTCTGTTTTTGTCTATCTAACTATGGATTTCTGTTACTGGCTATATATCTACTACATTTTCTTTTCTGTGTTGTTATTAAACTTGTGCTGTTGAAATCCCAAATAAAATAAAATAAAAATAGTTCTCCGGACAACATAATGCTACAATATTTTTTTCTGAGATTACAACGCATGTATTGACTATTATCCTATTAACCTATTAACTAGGAAGGCAAAGGGAACTTAGCTCATACAGCCATGTCTGAGGTTTAATATGAAATACCAATGAGGTTATTAAATAATATTCTCTATAATATTGAGGCGTGACAAAGGAGGTAACAATTTCATTTTATTTTCGGCCTGCATTGTCTATGGCTGCCGGCGCACGCAACGCGTACACATGCATGGTGGACTGTTGGATTTTGGCGCCGTTGCTTGCGTGGAAATGATTATTTACTGTGGTTTTATGGGTCAAATCAAAAGTATTATTTTGCCCTAAAATTACTAACAGCATGATGGTGATGATAATTTGACTCCACCTGACATTCTGGAAATAACGACGGAAATTACGAACACCTTTAGAACGAGCTTTTACAAGAAAATTCAAAAATGGCTAACGACAAATTTTATCAAGATTACGAAAACAGGTTGTTAGGCGTGAGTTTAGGTAAGGTGTGTATGAAACTATACATAACTAGGTATTAAAACACTTGTGTACTATTAAAAAACTCGCCTTCAGCTCGTTTCTTAAACTGACACTCGTGTTTTAATAACCTTTTTATGTACCAGTTTCATAAACTATTATTTCCTCATATTCTGTTGTTTTTGTAAAGATTAACTTTGACCTGTAAAAAGTAAACTTTATGTTATGTTTCAATTTTAATATTTTGATTTAAATTTTATAGATGCCCGCAATCTCCAAGCTCTTTATCTTCCTATTTCATGCGCAACATCATCATAACGGGTTTCTGTTCTTGATCGCGAATAAGAACTGCTTCTGAGAACTTTAACAAAGAGTTGATGTTGTAATTTCTAGAAAATTTCCGCATAGAATAGTTTTCAATGAAAATTGTATCGCTCTGAAAAGTGGAATAGATTACTGCAATAATCGTTCAAAATTCATTTTACCGGCTGGTTATATCATTACACGCGCAGAAATTCAATACGTGCTCTACCTGTTGAAAGTTTACAACACAGGATATGGGTTTTATTTGAAAATAGACAGGTCAGCCAATCAGCCTACCTATATTACAGTCCATGTGGTTACGCGCCATTTTCGCGTCTTTCGAGCTGTCAAATGTGACCGTGTTGAGTTGATTTAAAGTTTGCATTCGAACCAATGAAAACTACAGTTCAGTGAATAAAAACCCAGTGTTTTATAGTAATCTACTTTTCATCACTAATGCGAGGAAAAAAAATCCTCGGTCGTGCCTCCTCATCGACAAACTGACCACGTTTTCAACAAGAAAAATTTACTGATGCTATTATATATTTTTCACGTGATTTTTAGGGTTCCGTACCCAAAGGGTAACCAACGGGATCCCCATTACTAAGACTCCGCTGTCCGTCTGTCTGTCTGTCTGTCTGTCCGTCTGTCTGTCCGTCTGTCACCAGGCTGTATCTCATGAACCGTGATAGTTCGCCAGTTGAAATTTTCACAGATGATGTATTTCTGTAGCCGCTAACAAATACTAAAACCGCCCAATTGTGAGTCGGACCTGAGCACTCCCATACAACAGACATGATTTTTTTTCCGTTTTTATAGATAATTGTACGGAACCCTTCGTGCGCGAGTCCAACTCGCACTTGACCGGTTTTTTTTTGTGCAATCGTGTCCTACTGGCCAGTGGGATTGTTTTAAAAATAAAACAAATGTACCTAGTAATTGTGTAACTCTTAAAAATGTCTTTTCAACATTTCGTTTAGCATTTACCGTCCATCCATCCATTCATCAGCCTGTGGTCGTCCACTGCTGGACATAAGCCTTTCCCAAATTTTGCCATTCTTGGCGGTCCTTTGTCCTCCTCATCCAGTTGCAATATCCTTCAGGTCATCGGTCTCGCTCCAGCGGGCACGAGGTCGGCCTACGCTACGCTTTGCCTGTCTCCATTCTAACGCCTTTCAGCCCCATCGGCCATCTAGTCGGTGAGAAATATGACCTGCTCACTGCCACTTCAACTTACTGATTCGAAAGGCTAGCTATGTCGGTCACCTTGAATCTTCGACGGCTATCTTCGATTCTATCAATTAGAGATACCCTAAGCGTAGTCCGCTGCATAGCTCGTTGAGCAACCTTAAATCGGTGGAGTGCAACGATTCCGGCATTATCACGATGTTATCAGCAAAGCGAAGATCTGAAATGTACTTACTTACTGTACTTGTAATTTTGATATAGGGACATTTATACCAATTAAATAATAATTATATAATGATGTAATACTAATTTATTTATTTGTAAGTTGTTTAATGTATTTTAAAATGCTTTGTATACCACTTTTGGTGTCATCTTGCAAATAATCGATATGAGTATGTATATTTACGTTTTAGTGTATCGTTTTAAAGACGTGCTCCATGTATAGAGTCCATAGCATTTACCATCCCTCTGATCCCACTTCCCATCTCACTATCCCACTTCCCACTATCCCATCCCACTATCCCACTTCCCACTATCCCATCCCACTATCCCACTTTCCATTCCACTATTCCACACCAGTAATATTATAAATGCGAAAGTTTGGATGTGTGGATGACTGGATGGATGTTTGTTACTCTTACACGCCGTACAGTACTTGCAATCTACAAGCGCACGGCGCCTTTAGTTGTGTGGGGGACCAATCTGTTTACGCGTCAATGTAGGCGTGACAGTGACCGTGCGTACGGTTAGCAAACAAAAATTAATTCATTGAAGTTGTGGATATTTCCAATTTTTTAATTTTAAGGTCTTCTTTATATTTATGAGGATTGGTCAAAATAAATAAAAGTCAACACCTTTAAAGTTATATATATATATATATATATATATAATTAATTACAGGTAGAAAATTAAATAAACACAAAAGAAATTAAGCCTAAACATATCTTTACACAACATAAAAAGATCTGTCAATTAATATGATTAACATACAAATTTATATCAATCCTTCATCAAATGTTTCTACACTGTCACTATCATCATCCTCACTCTCATTGTCACTTTCATCATCTTCTCCAACATTTATAATAAACTGGAAATCATAAACAAAATACTTCATGTATTCTTTTTCAATTTTTTCAACATGATTGCATGTATTTATATATAAAATGAATAAAAAATCTTACCTCGCTATGAATTACTTTGCGTTTTCCTTCACCTGTGTGATTTGACATGCTGATGGTACTTCATGCACATTAGCAGCGTGAAAACACAAGTGACTCGAACGATGGCTCGCTCGCTACTGACCGCTCCGTCGGGTACACACACTAACGCAATTATATATTTACGTTTACAACTACAAATAATGATCACGTGCGCTCGTAGATTGTAGAAACTATAACTACTGAACCGATTGGGCTGAAATTATGCATGAATGTAGTTCTAGACCTGGAATTATTATAATATATTTTTTGTATTCTAAAGATATAGTTATATTGTTAAAATTAACTTTGACTTGTACAAAGTATAATTTATGTATTTATTTATTTTGATTTGATTTGATAGGACATAAGCTACTTTGTATCCCATATATCAGTTCCCATGGGATTAAAATGAGTTTTCAAGTTTCTAAGGAAAAGTGATGTACTTATTGCCGTATCACGCCGTACTTAATGAACCGATTTTATCCCATAAATCCTTAGACCATTTTACACGGGACCTGGCAAAGCGTGACTCTTAGTACTGAAATTAGTCTGCCGTTTTCCGCGGGAGGGGAGGTAAACACGCACAGCACACATTTACAAAACAAAGAGGCGGATAACACAGGCATTTCACCAGCTATGTTTACTGTAGGTAACAGTCCGAAAAATATTGACAAATTTTATGGGAGTACACAAAAACTTATACAACGCGGGTGAAGCCGCGGGCAAAAGGGGATTTATGTCGTGGGGATCATGTGTTTATTGACTTTGGGTGCGGCTCGTGCAGTGCTAAGCCGTTTTACAAATAAACTTTCCCTGAACTAGCAGAATCTCGGTACAAAATGCAAATGTGGGAGTACACAAAAACTTATACAACGCGGGTGAAGCCGCGGGCAAAAGGGGATTTATGTCGTGGGGATCATGTATTTATTGAATTTGGGTGCGGCTCGTGCAGTGCTAAGCCGTTTTACAAATAAACCCTCCCTGAACTAGCAGAATCTCGGTACAAAATGCAAATGTGGGAGTACACAAAAACTTATACAACGCGGGTGAAGCCGCAGGCAAAAGGGGATTTATGTCGTGGGAATCATGTATTTATTGACTTTGGGTGCGGCTCGTGCAGTGCTAAGCCGTTTTACAAATAAACCCTCCCTGAACTAGCAGAATCTCGGTACAAAATGCAAATGTGGGAGTACACAAAAACTTATACAACGCGGGTGAAGCCGCAGGCAAAAGGGGATTTATGTCGTGGGGATCATGTATTTATTGACTTTGGGTGCAGCTCGTGCAGTGCTAAGCCGTTTTACAAATAAACCCTCCCTGAACTAGCAGAATCTCGGTACAAAATGCAAATGTGGGAGTACACAAAAACTTATACAACGCGGGTGAAGCCGCAGGCAAAAGGGGATTTATGTCGTGGGGATCATGTATTTATTGACTTTGGGTGCGGCTCGTGCAGTGCTAAGCCGTTTTACAAATAAACCCTCCCTGAACTAGCAGAATCTCGGTACAAAATGCAAATGTGGGAGTACACAAAAACTTATACAACGCGGGTGAAGCCGCAGGCAAAAGGGGATTTATGTCGTGGGGATCATGTATTTATTGACTTTGGGTGCGGCTCGTGCAGTGCTAAGCCGTTTTACAAATAAACCCTCCCTGAACTAGCAGAATCTCGGTACAAAATGCAAATGTGGGAGTACACAAAAACTTATACAACGCGGGTGAAGCCGCAGGCAAAAGGGGATTTATGTCGTGGGGATCATGTATTTATTGACTTTGGGTGCAGCTCGTGCAGTGCTAAGCCGTTTTACAAATAAACCCTCCCTGAACTAGCAGAATCTCGGTACAAAATGCAAATGTGGGAGTACACAAAAACTTATACAACGCGGGTGAAGCCGCAGGCAAAAGGGGATTTATGTCGTGGGGATCATGTACTTATTGACTTTGTGTGCGGCTCGTGCAGTGCTAAGCCGTTTTACAAATAAACCCTCCCTGAACTAGCAGAATCTCGGTACAAAATGCAAATGTGGGAGTACACAAAAACTTATACAACGCGGGTGAAGCCGCAGGCAAAAGGGGATTTATGTCGTGGGGATCATGTATTTATTGACTTTGGGTGCGGCTCGTGCAGTGCTAAGCCGTTTTACAAATAAACCCTCCCTGAACTAGCAGAATCTCGGTACAAAATGCAAATGTGGGAGTACACAAAAACTTATACAACGCGGGTGAAGCCGCAGGCAAAAGGGGATTTATGTCGTGGGGATCATGTATTTATTGACTTTGGGTGCGGCTCGTGCAGTGCTAAGCCGTTTTACAAATAAACCCTCCCTGAACTAGCAGAATCTCGGTACAAAATGCAAATGTGGGAGTACACAAAAACTTATACAACGCGGGTGAAGCCGCAGGCAAAAGGGGATTTATGTCGTGGGGATCATGTATTTATTGACTTTGGGTGCGGCTCGTGCAGTGCTAAGCCGTTTTACAAATAAACCCTCCCTGAACTAGCAGAATCTCGGTACAAAATGCAAATGTGGGAGTACACAAAAACTTATACAACGCGGGTGAAGCCGCAGGCAAAAGGGGATTTATGTCGTGGGGATCATGTATTTATTGACTTTGGGTGCGGCTCGTGCAGTGCTAAGCCGTTTTACAAATAAACCCTCCCTGAACTAGCAGAATCTCGGTACAAAATGCAAATGTGGGAGTACACAAAAACTTATACAACGCGGGTGAAGCCGCAGGCAAAAGGGGATTTATGTCGTGGGGATCATGTATTTATTGACTTTGGGTGCGGCTCGTGCAGTGCTAAGCCGTTTTACAAATAAACCCTCCCTGAACTAGCAGAATCTCGGTACAAAATGCAAATGTGGGAGTACACAAAAACTTATACAACGCGGGTGAAGCCGCAGGCAAAAGGGGATTTATGTCGTGGGGATCATGTATTTATTGACTTTGGGTGCGGCTCGTGCAGTGCTAAGCCGTTTTACAAATAAACCCTCCCTGAACTAGCAGAATCTCGGTACAAAATGCAAATGTGGGAGTACACAAAAACTTATACAACGCGGGTGAAGCCGCAGGCAAAAGGGGATTTATGTCGTGGGAATCATGTATTTATTGACTTTGGGTGTGGCTCGTGCAGTGCTAAGCCGTTTTACAAATAAACCCTCCCTGAACTAGCAGAATCTCGGTACAAAATGCAAATGTGGGAGTACACAAAAACTTATACAACGCGGGTGAAGCCGCAGGCAAAAGGGGATTTATGTCGTGGGGATCATGTATTTATTGACTTTGGGTGCGGCTCGTGCAGTGCTAAGCCGTTTTACAAATAAACCCTCCCTGAACTAGCAGAATCTCGGTACAAAATGCAAATGTGGGAGTACACAAAAACTTATACAACGCGGGTGAAGCCGCAGGCAAAAGGGGATTTATGTCGTGGGAATCATGTATTTATTGACTTTGGGTGCGGCTCGTGCAGTGCTAAGCCGTTTTACAAATAAACCCTCCCTGAACTAGCAGAATCTCGGTACAAAATGCAAATGTGGGAGTACACAAAAACTTATACAACGCGGGTGAAGCCGCAGGCAAAAGGGGATTTATGTCGTGGGAATCATGTATTTATTGACTTTGGGTGCGGCTCGTGCAGTGCTAAGCCGTTTTACAAATAAACCCTCCCTGAACTAGCAGAATCTCGGTACAAAATGCAAATGTGGGAGTACACAAAAACTTATACAACGCGGGTGAAGCCGCAGGCAAAAGGGGATTTATGTCGTGGGAATCATGTATTTATTGACTTTGGGTGCGGCTCGTGCAGTGCTAAGCCGTTTTACAAATAAACCCTCCCTGAACTAGCAGAATCTCGGTACAAAATGCAAATGTGGGAGTACACAAAAACTTATACAACGCGGGTGAAGCCGCAGGCAAAAGGGGATTTATGTCGTGGGGATCATGTATTTATTGACTTTGGGTGCGGCTCGTGCAGTGCTAAGCCGTTTTACAAATAAACCCTCCCTGAACTAGCAGAATCTCGGTACAAAATGCAAATGTGGGAGTACACAAAAACTTATACAACGCGGGTGAAGCCGCAGGCAAAAGGGGATTTATGTCGTGGGGATCATGTATTTATTGACTTTGGGTGCGGCTCGTGCAGTGCTAAGCCGTTTTACAAATAAACCCTCCCTGAACTAGCAGAATCTCGGTACAAAATGCAAATGTGGGAGTACACAAAAACTTATACAACGCGGGTGAAGCCGCAGGCAAAAGGGGATTTATGTCGTGGGGATCATGTATTTATTGACTTTGGGTGCGGCTCGTGCAGTGCTAAGCCGTTTTACAAATAAACCCTCCCTGAACTAGCAGAATCTCGGTACAAAATGCAAATGTGGGAGTACACAAAAACTTATACAACGCGGGTGAAGCCGCAGGCAAAAGGGGATTTATGTCGTGGGGATCATGTATTTATTGACTTTGGGTGCGGCTCGTGCAGTGCTAAGCCGTTTTACAAATAAACCCTCCCTGAACTAGCAGAATCTCGGTACAAAATGCAAATGTGGGAGTACACAAAAACTTATACAACGCGGGTGAAGCCGCAGGCAAAAGGGGATTTATGTCGTGGGGATCATGTATTTATTGACTTTGGGTGCGGCTCGTGCAGTGCTAAGCCGTTTTACAAATAAACCCTCCCTGAACTAGCAGAATCTCGGTACAAAATGCAAATGTGGGAGTACACAAAAACTTATACAACGCGGGTGAAGCCGCAGGCAAAAGGGGATTTATGTCGTGGGGATCATGTATTTATTGACTTTGGGTGCGGCTCGTGCAGTGCTAAGCCGTTTTACAAATAAACCCTCCCTGAACTAGCAGAATCTCGGTACAAAATGCAAATGTGGGAGTACACAAAAACTTATACAACGCGGGTGAAGCCGCAGGCAAAAGGGGATTTATGTCGTGGGGATCATGTATTTATTGACTTTGGGTGCGGCTCGTGCAGTGCTAAGCCGTTTTACAAATAAACCCTCCCTGAACTAGCAGAATCTCGGTACAAAATGCAAATGTGGGAGTACACAAAAACTTATACAACGCGGGTGAAGCCGCGGGCAAAAGGGGATTTATGTCGTGGGGATCATGTATTTACTGACTTTGGGTGCGGCTCGTGCAGTGCTAAGCCGTTTTACAAATAAACCCTCCCTGAACTAGCAGAATCTCGGTACAAAATGCAAATGTGGGAGTACACAAAAACTTATACAACGCGGGTGAAGCCGCAGGCAAAAGGGGATTTATGTCGTGGGGATCATGTATTTATTGACTTTGGGTGCGGCTCGTGCAGTGCTAAGCCGTTTTACAAATAAACCCTCCCTGAACTAGCAGAATCTCGGTACAAAATGCAAATGTGGGAGTACACAAAAACTTATACAACGCGGGTGAAGCCGCAGGCAAAAGGGGATTTATGTCGTGGGGATCATGTATTTATTGACTTTGGGTGCGGCTCGTGCAGTGCTAAGCCGTTTTACAAATAAACCCTCCCTGAACTAGCAGAATCTCGGTACAAAATGCAAATGTGGGAGTACACAAAAACTTATACAACGCGGGTGAAGCCGCAGGCAAAAGGGGATTTATGTCGTGGGAATCATGTATTTATTGACTTTGGGTGCGGCTCGTGCAGTGCTAAGCCGTTTTACAAATAAACCCTCCCTGAACTAGCAGAATCTCGGTACAAAATGCAAATGTGGGAGTACACAAAAACTTATACAACGCGGGTGAAGCCGCGGGCAAAAGGGGATTTATGTCGTGGGGATCATGTATTTATTGACTTTGGGTGCGGCTCGTGCAGTGCTAAGCCGTTTTACAAATAAACCCTCCCTGAACTAGCAGAATCTCGGTACAAAATGCAAATGTGGGAGTACACAAAAACTTATACAACGCGGGTGAAGCCGCAGGCAAAAGGGGATTTATGTCGTGGGGATCATGTATTTATTGACTTTGGGTGCGGCTCGTGCAGTGCTAAGCCGTTTTACAAATAAACCCTCCCTGAACTAGCAGAATCTCGGTACAAAATGCAAATGTGGGAGTACACAAAAACTTATACAACGCGGGTGAAGCCGCAGGCAAAAGGGGATTTATGTCGTGGGGATCATGTATTTATTGACTTTGGGTGCGGCTCGTGCAGTGCTAAGCCGTTTTACAAATAAACCCTCCCTGAACTAGCAGAATCTCGGTACAAAATGCAAATGTGGGAGTACACAAAAACTTATACAACGCGGGTGAAGCCGCAGGCAAAAGGGGATTTATGTCGTGGGGATCATGTATTTATTGACTTTGGGTGCGGCTCGTGCAGTGCTAAGCCGTTTTACAAATAAACCCTCCCTGAACTAGCAGAATCTCGGTACAAAATGCAAATGTGGGAGTACACAAAAACTTATACAACGCGGGTGAAGCCGCAGGCAAAAGGGGATTTATGTCGTGGGGATCATGTATTTATTGACTTTGGGTGCGGCTCGTGCAGTGCTAAGCCGTTTTACAAATAAACCCTCCCTGAACTAGCAGAATCTCGGTACAAAATGCAAATGTGGGAGTACACAAAAACTTATACAACGCGGGTGAAGCCGCAGGCAAAAGGGGATTTATGTCGTGGGGATCATGTATTTATTGACTTTGGGTGCGGCTCGTGCAGTGCTAAGCCGTTTTACAAATAAACCCTCCCTGAACTAGCAGAATCTCGGTACAAAATGCAAATGTGGGAGTACACAAAAACTTATACAACGCGGGTGAAGCCGCGGGCAAAAGGGGATTTATGTCGTGGGGATCATGTATTTACTGACTTTGGGTGCGGCTCGTGCAGTGCTAAGCCGTTTTACAAATAAACCCTCCCTGAACTAGCAGAATCTCGGTACAAAATGCAAATGTGGGAGTACACAAAAACTTATACAACGCGGGTGAAGCCGCAGGCAAAAGGGGATTTATGTCGTGGGGATCATGTATTTATTGACTTTGGGTGCGGCTCGTGCAGTGCTAAGCCGTTTTACAAATAAACCCTCCCTGAACTAGCAGAATCTCGGTACAAAATGCAAATGTGGGAGTACACAAAAACTTATACAACGCGGGTGAAGCCGCAGGCAAAAGGGGATTTATGTCGTGGGGATCATGTATTTATTGACTTTGGGTGCGGCTCGTGCAGTGCTAAGCCGTTTTACAAATAAACCCTCCCTGAACTAGCAGAATCTCGGTACAAAATGCAAATGTGGGAGTACACAAAAACTTATACAACGCGGGTGAAGCCGCAGGCAAAAGGGGATTTATGTCGTGGGAATCATGTATTTATTGACTTTGGGTGCGGCTCGTGCAGTGCTAAGCCGTTTTACAAATAAACCCTCCCTGAACTAGCAGAATCTCGGTACAAAATGCAAATGTGGGAGTACACAAAAACTTATACAACGCGGGTGAAGCCGCGGGCAAAAGGGGATTTATGTCGTGGGGATCATGTATTTATTGACTTTGGGTGCGGCTCGTGCAGTGCTAAGCCGTTTTACAAATAAACCCTCCCTGAACTAGCAGAATCTCGGTACAAAATGCAAATGTGGGAGTACACAAAAACTTATACAACGCGGGTGAAGCCGCAGGCAAAAGGGGATTTATGTCGTGGGGATCATGTATTTATTGACTTTGGGTGCGGCTCGTGCAGTGCTAAGCCGTTTTACAAATAAACCCTCCCTGAACTAGCAGAATCTCGGTACAAAATGCAAATGTGGGAGTACACAAAAACTTATACAACGCGGGTGAAGCCGCAGGCAAAAGGGGATTTATGTCGTGGGGATCATGTATTTATTGACTTTGGGTGCGGCTCGTGCAGTGCTAAGCCGTTTTACAAATAAACCCTCCCTGAACTAGCAGAATCTCGGTACAAAATGCAAATGTGGGAGTACACAAAAACTTATACAACGCGGGTGAAGCCGCAGGCAAAAGGGGATTTATGTCGTGGGGATCATGTATTTATTGACTTTGGGTGCGGCTCGTGCAGTGCTAAGCCGTTTTACAAATAAACCCTCCCTGAACTAGCAGAATCTCGGTACAAAATGCAAATGTGGGAGTACACAAAAACTTATACAACGCGGGTGAAGCCGCAGGCAAAAGGGGATTTATGTCGTGGGGATCATGTATTTATTGACTTTGGGTGCGGCTCGTGCAGTGCTAAGCCGTTTTACAAATAAACCCTCCCTGAACTAGCAGAATCTCGGTACAAAATGCAAATGTGGGAGTACACAAAAACTTATACAACGCGGGTGAAGCCGCAGGCAAAAGGGGATTTATGTCGTGGGGATCATGTATTTATTGACTTTGGGTGCGGCTCGTGCAGTGCTAAGCCGTTTTACAAATAAACCCTCCCTGAACTAGCAGAATCTCGGTACAAAATGCAAATGTGGGAGTACACAAAAACTTATACAACGCGGGTGAAGCCGCAGGCAAAAGGGGATTTATGTCGTGGGGATCATGTATTTATTGACTTTGGGTGCGGCTCGTGCAGTGCTAAGCCGTTTTACAAATAAACCCTCCCTGAACTAGCAGAATCTCGGTACAAAATGCAAATGTGGGAGTACACAAAAACTTATACAACGCGGGTGAAGCCGCAGGCAAAAGGGGATTTATGTCGTGGGGATCATGTATTTATTGACTTTGGGTGCGGCTCGTGCAGTGCTAAGCCGTTTTACAAATAAACCCTCCCTGAACTAGCAGAATCTCGGTACAAAATGCAAATGTGGGAGTACACAAAAACTTATACAACGCGGGTGAAGCCGCAGGCAAAAGGGGATTTATGTCGTGGGGATCATGTATTTATTGACTTTGGGTGCGGCTCGTGCAGTGCTAAGCCGTTTTACAAATAAACCCTCCCTGAACTAGCAGAATCTCGGTACAAAATACACATAACAATACATATTGTTTTCCTTACTTTTTAATAAAAAGTATGCAAAAATTGCGTTTTAAAGCAATTTGCGGAAATTTATTTGTAATAAATAAGTTTTCACATTCAGATTCTGCAAAAATTTTATGATTTACATTTTGATTGCATTCGATTAACAAACTTAAGAGCGTATTTATCGTTGTAACCGAATGTAATCAAAATGTAAGGCATAAAATTACATAATTTTAATGCGAGAACCCTATTACTAGTTATAAATTTCCGCTTATTTCTTTAAAAACAATTTTTGCATACTTTTTATCCAAAAGTAAGGAAAACAATACTATGATGTGCATTTTGCACCGAGATCCGGTTTTACCACCTTAAAGTGGTTGCGACGAGTGTCTTATGATTGCTTTTTTTAAATAAAAAGTATGGAATAAATGTAAATTTTGGCACGAAGCAACAAAATTTTAATGTCAATTCGACTTCTCTTCTAGCAAAGTTTGTTATTTTACACATTACTTTGTAAATTATCGTGCACAACAACTGTAAACACCATTTGAAGTTGTGCACGATCATTAACTATGCATAAAATAACAGAGGTTTTCCAGAATGCCAATTTTTTTTTATACGAACTACACCGTCGCAATCACCTTGAGGCAATATTTTATATCCAGAGCCGGACCAAGTGACGGAACCTGCACCCCCGTCTCACGGCTGTCTGTCGCTGAGCCAGCGGACCCTGCCCACTGTCACTGGCTAAGCTATACACCCATGTCACTCACACCACTACATCTATTCACTTTTATTAACCTCTAGACGTTCGAGATAAAGTCCACTTTTGATTGAATTAGTGACGTAGGTAATTTATCAGATAAAGTGGAGTGTAACATGATCACATCGGATTTATTTTTTCTGTAAAATTAGCTGCAAGACAAGGGTTGGTCCAATAGAGACAGCATGTTACCTAGAGTGATGTGCGTAGGCCGCCATTTTGTATTAGTGGTGACGTTGTTGGTTCAACATGAGTGCGGACGTTGATGGTTCAACATAATAGGCATGCCACCGTTTTAGTACAAAATTTGGTAACCCGTTTCTCTGTTGTTTTTCATTATACACTAAAGTTTCAGACCTCTTTAATACACACATTTATAAGGTCACTATCTATCTGGCTGAAATGTATTTTTTTTGGTGTAGGTACAATTTGGCCTTGAGAGAAATCATATTAGTATCGTATAATATTTTATAGCAAAAGTGCGGAAAATGCCGACTTTACGCAAGCGCAGCGTGCGTAAAGTGGTCATTTTACGCACGGTGTGCTATAAATTATCTTATTCATAATTGTGGTTGGATGACATCGATGGTTCATACAACAAAAACCAGTGTTTTTATTTTTAAGATTTAAATTTATGATAATTCTGTCAGAATTTAATAAATTTGACGTACTGTTAGTATTAGTCACAAATACAAAGTTTTACTCTATATAATATTACGTGAACCTAAACCGGGGTACCTAGCATAGTAGACCATATCGAGCTTTGACAGCTCGATATACACTGTCTGTCCCTCTTTAAGTAGATTAACAGAGTGAGACAGAGCACTGTATCAAGCGCTATCGAGCTCGATATGGTTTGCTACGCTAGACTAGCAGGTGTGTTTCAAACTTTGATATCTTTATATTTGTATGGCTTTGTAGCTCTAGTACAGATACTGCTATGTCTATGGTTGGTCCGGATTTAGGGGATTTCCCGGACACAGCTGAAGCGGCGGAAGAACCTTTTCAACGGAATAATCGTGCGGATATTTACTGTATCAAGCGCTATCGAGCTCGATATGGTTTGCTATGCTAGACTAGCAGGTGTGTTTCAAACTTTGATATCTTTATATTTGTATGGCTTTGTAGCTCTAGTACAGATACTGCTATGTCTATGGTTGGTCCGGATTTAGGGGATTTCCCGGACACAGCTGAAGCGGCGGAAGAACCTTTTCAACGGAATAATCGTGCGGATATTTACTGTATCAAGCGCTATCGAGCTCGATATGGTTTGCTATGCTAGACTAGCAGGTGTGTTTCAAACTTTGATATCTTTATATTTGTATGGCTTTGTAGCTCTAGTACAGATACTGCTATGTCTATGGTTGGTCCGGATTTAGGGGATTTCCCGGACACAGCTGAAGCGGCGGAAGAACCTTTTCAACGGAATAATCGTGCGGATATTTACTGTATCAAGCGCTATCGAGCTCGATATGGTTTGCTATGCTAGACTAGCAGGGGTGTTTCAAACTTTGGTATCTTTATATTTGTATGGCTTTGTAGCTCTAGTACAGATACTGCTATGTCTATGGTTGGTCCGGATTTAGGGGATTTCCCGGACACAGCTGAAGCGGCGGAAGAACCTTTTCAACGGAATAATCGTGCGGATATTTACTGTATCAAGCGCTATCGAGCTCGATATGGTTTGCTATGCTAGACTAGCAGGGGTGTTTCAAACTTTGGTATCTTTATATTTGTATGGCTTTGTAGCTCTAGTACAGATACTGCTATGTCTATGGTTGGTCCGGATTTAGGGGATTTCCCGGACACAGCTGAAGCGGCGGAAGAACCTTTTGAACGGAATAATCGTGCGGATATTTACTGTAATTTAATGTTGGTAGAAACCTTTTCCTAAACTTTTCATTTATCAAGGGTATCAAGGCGTATGGTATTCGATTACTTTACTTAAAGTGATCAGAGGTAGTGAATTTGTTACGGATTTCTCAAAATATATTTTTTCTTGTTGCGAGGCTTCATGAACCTCTAATAATTTGGCCAAGTGCGAGTCGGACTCATGTACAAAAGGGTTAAGAGGATGGGTTCCGAAAAACCATAATAACTTTCTTGTTTGAAGAATCTAGCAATATTAGATATATTTAAAAAATTTGGACTTCTGTCAAGAATATAATGCACACTCTTATCGAAACAGAATCTTCAGACGTCATTCCAACAGTGAATCATAAAATATCAAAGATGACTCCAAAAAAAGTATTCATGTCGAGTTTTAACATTATTTGAGCAAAATCATATCATATTATTTATGAATTGAAATTCTGTTTAAACTTTATTAAACTCTGAAACGAACAAATATTTGATACAAACTTTAGTTTTCTTTATAATAAAAGTCGTAATATTGTTTTTTTTCCAGAATTCGTCCCTCTCGCACTTCGGGTCTTTCTGCATGGAGTAACAGCGATCAATGCAAGCGGAACACCACATAATTTAGATACTAAACCCTGAGAACATACATATATCAAATATCAACAATATAGATGCTGTAAATAACATTATGGCGACAAGAAATAAGGCGCTAAAATTTACTCTGACAAACAATTTAGCACCCTCGAGTAAGGAACCCTAACTTTATCATTAGTTGTTTTGTTATAGTTGCACCTTTGAACCTTGTATGTACTCAGGTGTTTGGGGACCATTTGAAGCTGCATCTGCATTCATTGCCTAGCCCAAAGCAAAAGAAGAATTATTATTCGCTGATTGGTTATTTGAATGGTGTTTATTTTATTACACAGTGCAGAATAGGCTTGTAGACAGGGTAAACAGAATATTATTATATTTAGTCCGTCATTTAGATTATCAAAAAATATTGGACACGTATTTTTTCTTTAAATATTTCTTAAAAATATGTTGTTAGTTATCGCGAGTAAGACCCCAATACAAAGTTAATAATGTGTGAAAATCGCGAAAGTTTAAAGTTTACTATTTCATCATTGTTTGTTTAATTGAAAAAAGAAAAAATACGTGTCCAATATTTTCTGATAATCTAACTGACGGATTAATACATTTTTTTTAGTCATCATGCCTACTGCTGTGTCTGTGTTATATTATAATAATAAGTCGTGTATATACAATAAATATATTGTTGTGATGAAAAAACACTTGTACTTTTCCACAGATAATATTTAATACTACACTACCCAACCGGTTTCACTATATAAGCATCATCAGGAGCTTTTTAATTAACTAATATACATAATTATTTATTTAAACAATGATTCTGTTGCTAGATGTCCGTGCAATAAACGAATCAATCAACTTCCAATAAATATATATTTTCATAATTCAGAATGGAATGGGTTATGCCAAAACTACAATCTTTAGAATTTTTGTGTCTCCCTGTCTGTCTGGTGTATATGTACGAGTATTTCCGTTTTAACTCGAGAACCACTCAACAGATTTGGATGCGGTTTTCTTTATTATCATCGTAGTGACCTTGGTCCACATATAGGCTATAAGGGGTGTTGATAAAATAACGCTCAAGCTATAAACGGAGTAGATATTGAATATATTATAGCTTTTGCCCGCAGCCTCGCCCGCGTTCAGAGAACCTTCACCCTGTTTTCGGCTTGGGCGTTATTTTATGAACGCCCCTTATGCCTATGTGTTGAACATGGTAACTACGATGATAATAAAAAAAAACAGCATCCAAATTGTTGTTTTGGCCTCACCTAAGTACAGTACGAATAACCCATTTCATTTAAAATTTCGCGAAAATCCTCAATGTACAGACACGAGTTTCTTACTGCTTTATTATTAGTATATAGATATACATAGATAACGTTAGTTTTCAACAACGGTAAAACAAGGTAGGCACTTATAAAACCGTTTTAGATGTTGTAATTACCTTATTTATGAGAGTACATAGATACAAATAGTTATGTTTGTCACAAAAACCATATCGGTGATATAATTATTACTAACGTATCGGGATCCTAAATAATGTTCCACAACTCACCCGCGGGAAATTCCCATTTAGCCCAGATTACTATCGATACTAACCCGCCAAGATAGTTTAACCCGAGAGCCGTGCAATAATCGCCCTTATTGCCGGGGAACAGGAACTTCACCAGGTACATAATATCGGCAATGTTATTAGAGGGAGCAAATTAATCGAAATAATGAACAATAATGTCCCTTAGGAATTATTTAATTATTCGGGTTATCGAGCAGCGTTTGTCCGCACTGCACTAACGTGAAGTTTTGTGGGAGTAGCTAGATTTATTATTGATACCTACTTGTATTGTTTTTGTTCTTTGTTTGGCCTGCAGAATAGATACCTACATATACTCACGCCTGTCTCCAGAGGGGTAGGCAGATACTACACATTTCCATCTGCTACAATCCTGGCACACCTCTTTCGCCTCTTCCTTTCGTACTTTTGTTACTACATTTAAAAATGTACGGTTACAACTGTCAAACGGGCTAATTTGCTTATAGTATGGTATAGTAAATATTAACCCCAGACCTCGATATCCAAAGTAAAAGTATCATTTCAGCTCTAAATTGTTCTATATACCGGATGTAAATAGACTGCTACCATTAAATGAAATCACATATTCTATCGACCCTACTGAACCACTTTTCCCAAGAGTCATACCCGCGGACAGCCTTAGTTTAGGAAATAATTGAGTTCCAAACAAAAATGCGTGAACCCTAACGCACCGACATACGGGCGAGTTTAGAGGAGCGGCGTCCGTTAATTAGGTTTCTCATAGTGTGCGCCTGCAAAGACGAATGCGTATAAAATATCATATTGAAAACAATATATGTGAATTTTTGTATTGCAACAACCCTAAGCCTTAAAATAATTTAAGTACCTACATACAATAAAAGGTTTGAGATGAATTAACACCATGCATTTTTATCTTCCAAATACTCACTAATACTATAGTAAGCTTTCTTAAAAAGACTTTTCTTAACATGTTTTTAAATTTATTTTCTGAAAGAATTATTATTTCTTATATTTTAATTATTATTTCCTTTGGTATTTTGTTATAAAAACGAATACTGTAACCAACGAAGGAAGTACTTGTTTTGTGGAGTCTCAATTCTGGAGCAGCAAGTTTATTTCTGGTACCTATATTGTGGCTGCACCGACCCGTGGAAGCACATTGGTGTTTTTTATATATGTTTTCATATATAAATTGGCTAGTTACGGTTAGGATTCCTATTTCTTTGAATTTTTCTCTTAGTGACTCACGATATTTTAAGTTATAAATAGCCCTAATGTCTCTTTTTGAATGAAAATAGCTTCTATGTCAGCACCTATACCCCAGAGTAAGATACAATACGACATAATACTACGGAAGTAGCTAAAATACACAAGTCGTGCTGTGGCTATATCAGATAATTGTCTAATTCTTCTAACAGTAAATGCAGCTGAACTAAGTCTACTACACAGTGTTGTTATATGTAAACCCCATTGTAGTTTACTGTCTACAGTAATTCCAAGGAATTTTGTGTCATTTACTAGTTCTAACTTGGTTCCATCCAGATATATTTCTACATTAGGTAATGTAAATTTAATACATTTTGTTTTCTTTGCAATAAGCACTAAATTATTAACTGTGAACCAGTTTAGGACTTGACACAGAGTTCACATCGTCTAGAGCATGGATGAACACATGAATTTTATGATTTTTGGAGTCCCCCCACCCCTGGTGAGTGGAAATATATTTTGCAATTTTAAACTTAGAACTAATAAAGTTTTTCGTTATAATTTAGATTTATACATGTGACGTCACAAAGCTTATTACTCGTCTCCCCCCTAACATGTGACGTAATTTATGAAACACGTGCAATAAAATAATAATAAAATAGATCAACAGCATTACTTTTAGACAAATTCAATTCGCTAGTAAATACGCTCTTAGAATGCGTAAAGGTTGTACAAAGAGGCTTTAAATCTAATTTCCTGTCTGAGCTACAGATCCATTATGGCTTTTAGCTGTAGAAGCGGCGCTTGGAAACTGGTTTTTAACCCACAAGTTTTAACTTATAAAGCCATCGTTAAGATAGAAATAAGGGAGCATTATGCGTTAGACCGGATTTTTACTTCATAATGAAATTTAACAAATATCCGTAAGGCTCATAGGACGCCACCGTTTCAGTACAAAATTTGATAATAAACAATAGAGAAAAGGATTACCAAGTTGCTTGCCTATGCGGCTTAAAAATGAAAGATATAGCTACGTAACATTCGTAAAATCAAAGTAAATGTACCAATAACTTAGCTCTTGTTCGATATAAGACACTCTAGTCCAATAATGACTTTGGTTTTGAAGGTTCCGTACCAATAAACCCTATTTTATCACACTGCTGGTCATTTGTTTGTCTGTCCTTATGTCACGGGTCTCTAGCTGGTAGACGGAATGAGTGACATACCTGAAATTTTAATATTTTGTGTATAATGTAGACCCAAAGCCGAATGTTAAATTAGACATTCAATTAAATTATTTTTCAGGTCGGGATAGTTGAAAAATGGCTGGAGAAGGACTTATAAGAGATAAAGATAAGATAGATAAAAGAGCTTTATTCAAAACACAACAAAATCTACTGTAATTACTGCACCATCCGACAGTATCGTGTATAATGATCAAATTCATTCAAGAAAATACTATTCCTAAGTCATGAGTGTGCCGTGCCTCCTTGCACAATTAATAAAAAAAGATACTCGACTGCAGGAACAGAGATATAGAGCAGTCGGGAGACATACAAAACAACACATATCCAACGTAATATTAATTAATTAATTTAAGTAACAAAGTTAGTTTAGTTTTGATGTAAATTGTTATTTAAGTTTTAGAATAATATATAGTAACAAATTGCAAACCCAATTCAGTCAGAAATTAAAAATAATTATGATAATTCATATATCTACTATCTCTCTCTCTCTGTCTTTTTACTTGGGGTCGGCTCTCCTGGTTCGAAGTTTGTAAGTCCTGCGGTCCAAAGTGGTTTCCTGCGTCATATTTTGCTTTTTAAGGTTTATTTGGACCGTCGTCGTCATCATCATCATCATCATCATCATCATCATCATCATCATCATCATCATCATCATCATCATCATCATCATCATCATCATCATCATCATCATCGTCGTCGTCTTCGTCGTCGTCCATCCGTGTTAGCCACTTTACCCCTTGTGAGTTTGAAGAAATATTTGGCCAGTCCAAGCTTTCTTTGAACTTCCAGCCGTATTGTCGCAGGTAGAGATATCGCATAAACTTGTTCTGGATTTTCTCCAACATAAGGCTATATTTAGCCTCATGTGGATTCCAGATCATCGGTGCACCCTCTAACTTACTTCTCACCAGCGTATTGTACAGTAGGTACTCTTACAGCTGCGGTGCCCCGAAATTCTTTTGTTTGGCGGATAATAAATCCCAGACTACGAAATGCTTTTTGTAAATCACACTAATATGGTTGTCAAACCTGAGGTCCGACTCCTCGTGAACTTCCAGGTCTCTTACTGCATCTACCTTAGCTATCCGGTCTACATCAATAAGGTAGTGACCCTCTACAAGGTTTCTACTTCTTGAGCACGACGTTATATTATAGTAGCTTCTGCCCGCGGCTCCGAACGCGTATTATTCGGTATAACGACATGCTTTCTTCCGGGATAAAAAGTAGCCTATGTGTTAAGTTAGGGTATAAGCTACCTATATATCCATTCTAAAGTTCATCCAAATCCGTTCAGCCGTTTTAGCATGAAAGAGTAACAAACATACACACACACACACGCACAAACTTTCGCATTTATAATATTAGTAGGATTAATAGTCCCGCGACTGCACTGAAGTCTGAATTTAATCTCTATTCCTGTAGTCGTGTTTTTTATATGGCCTCTATTGTTTCCCACTGCTGGGCAAAGGTCTCCCCTTGCTGAAACCACACATCGCAGTCCTGTGCTACTTCCAACCACCCCGGTGAAAATGAGTCAAGATCGTCCCGCGATCGTCTTTTTGGTCTGCCTGGCCTTCGGTAGCCGTCATCTGGCACCCACTCGGTAGCGATTTCCGCTGACCTATCCGAGTGCATATTTTATTATTTATTTTTATTTAACACTTTTTGTGTATATTTATAGCTTATTCCACTCCAGATGCTATAAGGATTCTAACGATACCACGCACTTCGAAATCGGTTCAGGCATTAAGAAGTTATGGTGTAATTAAGAAAAATACCCACACCCTGAAAACAATAAAGGTACACTACTTTTTAAGGGTAAGTTGTGTAAAAAGTAGAACCTGGACGGCGATTCTCGCACACGCGACATTTGCGAAGGCCGAAAGCGGGTGATTTTTACAAGCTCTTTATAAAGAAATGTATCAAGTTTTTTAAATATAAACCTTTTTTCCGTATTAATAACATGTCCTACATGTCTTTTTAGGAGTTAAACTCAATATAATTATCATCACACAGCATGTATGACGCGATAAACAGAGGCGTATGAAAAGCAAAGCGTGTGAAAAAATTTGCGAGTTTTTTACGTATTCACTTTTCTATAGTTTGCCTTCCTATCGGATGGTGCAATAATATACAGATTGTTTTTTTTTGTGCGGCTTTTATTCCCGACCGGGGATTTTCAAAAATCGAATTGTGCGGATTCGGTTTTCATCATATCTTTTTTTGCATGAAATAAATATTATCTTATCCTACATTGAAAATAAAGACTAATCCTGTATACAAGGAATAAATAATCACACCAATATTACCTATATAAATGCGAAAGTTCGTGTGTGTGTGTATGTTTGTTACACTTTCACGCTGAAACGGCTGGACGTATTTGGATGAAATTTAGAATGGATATAGCTTATACCCTAACTTAACACATAGGCTACTTTTTATCTCGGAAAAAAGCATGTCGTTAAACCGAATTACACTCGGGCGGAACCGCGAACAAAAGCCAGCAATTCATAAATACGCTACGACAGCTAAGTGTTTACTTTACACTTATGTAAATCACAACAAGGTTACGTTTACCGTACATCGAGTGGTGTGCAAATAATGTGCACGTGAATTTACAAAAAGCCCATTAAGTGTACGTGTTGCGTCTACGTGAACGTTGTCTGTTCAACAATACGCTTCGTAAAATACGAATTTTAATACTGAACACTTTCCCAAGGAAGCACGCTTGAAAAGAACAAATATTTTTATATTTCTTAGAATTGAACACCTATCGTAAATTTTGAATGGGTAGCCATTTTTTTATTGTTTTTGTTGAAAGTTGTTAAGGGGGCACCGAGGCTCCGTATATGTGCGGCCGAAGCAGGACTGAAACCCTTTTATTTAGTTTTAAATAATGTACCTTCATAGAATAAATAATTTCCTTCGTTTTTGTAAATGAAAATATAAATGTGGAGTGTTTATATAAAACATGTAGTTTTGTTATTATTCAAAAACTGAGGTGCAATTGTGCCAATGCTATTAAAATATACATGGCATAATTAAAGCCAATATAGCAAGGGATCAAAACGATCAGGCAACATAGGTATTAAAACTGGACAAATGCGAGTCGGACTCGCCCACGGAGGGTTCCGTTAAAGACTATATTTTTTATGATTTAATTACAAATGTATAGTTTTCAAATTTTTCCGTAAATTTATAGTATAAGACGGTATTACTTGCCAAATTTCATAGTTCTAGGTCAACGGAAAATACCATACAAATTTTGATTCCCTTGAGAGTGTCAAAATATATGTTTTTTGCGGCATAAACGGCCGTATCTTTTTCCACGTTTACTTAATAGTTTGATTTTTTCACAGCTTCAAGGGACTAAGGACTTAAGTAAGTATATGGTTTTAATTCTAACTCGGTACCTCTACGCGTTCTCGAGATTAAGGGTCTTGACAAACAGACAGACGGACAACAAAGTGATCCTATAATAGACTAGAACGGCGTAGTACTAACATGAAATTTCACAGCTTCAAGGGACTAAGGACTTAAGTAAGTATATGGTTTTAATTCTAACTCGGTACCTCTACGCGTTCTCGAGATTAAGGGTCTTGACAAACAGACAGACGGACAACAAAGTGATCCTATAATAGACTAGAACGGCGTAGTACTAACATGAAATTTCACAGCTTCAAGGGACTAATGACTTAAGTAAGTATATGGTTTTAATTCTAACTCGGTACCTCTACGCGTTCTCGAGATTAAGGGTCTTGACAAACAGACAGACGGACAACAAAGTGATCCTATAATAGACTAGAACGGCGTAGTACTAACATGAAATTTTTCATTTGTAATGTCTCTCTACACCGTCGACTGATACCGTTAGATAAGGGCTCCGTTTTTTCCTCTTGAGGTACGGAACCCTAAAAATTAGATTTTAAAACAGTACAACTTTATAAAGATTAAATTTGACCTGTAGAACGTACTTATACTTTATGTATCTATTTTACAAAATAAAATATTTGATTTGATTTGATTTGAACTCTTATACTGGGTTCTGACAAAAAAATAACATGTTATACAAAGTGAAGGCTGTTTAAGGGCTCGATACCTCAAGAGGAAAAAACGGAGCCCTTATACGATTACTTTGTCGTCCGTCTGTCTGTCCGTCAGTCCCTTGAAGCTGTGAAAAAATCAAACATTTAAGTAAACGTAAAAAAAGATACGGCTGTTTATTCCGCAAAAAACGTATATTTCGACACTCTCAGGGGAATCAAAATTTATAGGGTATTTTCCTTTGACCTAGAACTATGAAAGGACATCATTCATTTTGGGCTAAATCTCGAAGTGCCGGCCAAAGGAAAATAATGTTATACATCGTTAGATTATGTAATTATATGTATTCGTTACTGTGAGACTAAAGCTGTAGGGTCATTCTCTGCTTTATTAAATGAGTTCGAAAAATCGATATTTTATTTTGGGCTAAATCTGAAAATGCCGACCAAACAAAAATAATGTTATACTTCTTTAGAATATGTAATAATATTTATTTGATACTATGAGACCAAAGCTGCAGGCTCATTCTCTGCTTTATTAAATGAGTTCGAAAAATCGATATTTTATTTTGGGCTAAATCTGTAAATGCCGACCAAACAAAAATAATGTTATACTTCTTTAGAATATGTAATAATATTTATTTGTTACTATGAGACCAAAGCTGTAGGGTAATTCTCTGCTTTATGATGTGAGCTCAAAATCGATATTTTATGCTTTTTATATAGACGTGTGAATGATGTATATAATAAAATGAATTATGTTTAGTGTAGAAAAACATAGTCACGAGGATGTAATACAGGTCTCTAGAGTATAAGTCCATTGCACTATTTATAAATGAGCCAAAATATTACTTTGAGTAACAAACAAATCAGTGTCTCAAACCCCGATTACGCATAAACAATGCTAATTATACTTTGGAATTCGTTTTTTTTTACCTGACGCAACCAGCCTTGCTACAGGTGAGATAGAAATACAACCGATACCATAGGAGGGAGCGAGACATTAAATCCTTATCTACAAAATAGAAGTGTCCATTTATGACCTGCAATTCGTAGAAACGTATTGTCACACAAGTAAGGCACGCGGTTCTTAAACTGGAGCAAGAGAGCAAGTCAGTTATCTATGGGACTTCTGTTACATCGGACGACTATCACTTAGCACGCGACCATTGGTTACTGGACAATTATCACATCATGGAACAATTGTGTATAAGGTGTCGTGAAATAATCAGGGGGAGATGTTGGTACACCTGGATTTCCCGAGAGCAACAATTCATTGATATTCATTGATGGTCAGAGCGATACTGGTCGGGATGACATTCCTACACGTCTTAATGCTACCAACTGCCTGGACCTGGCTTCAACCATGTTGTGTTTATAATCCCAAACGACTCCTACCAGACATACCTTATTTTTTAGCACCAAATCTTTTGTTTTGGATTAAGTCAGAACACAATAATTCAATGTGTGAATTAAACTTACAACTATAGAAACAGCAGAGATGATTTTTGGTTATCGGCCTTAGTTTTAGCATAGTTGCCATTTTTGTTATTTGTTTCGTACAGTGCTGTGCATTTTAGTTTAATTGATAAATATACAAATAACCCAAGTTAAAGCAACGTAGCTATGTCTATGAGAGGATAATATCACATTATATTTTGTTGTTGTTCTAGATGCCACCAACGGATTTCATTTGCTGACCTTGTTGGCAAAGGGCACTATTTATCAAGCTCGGTATTTTGACTGTCCCGTGTTTGTATATCCTGGAGGTTGCAAAATATGTGAGGCGGAACCCTACGGAGTTTCCTGACAAAAGTTCTGTCGATCACGGTTATAGTCTCAGGCGTCTACAAACCCTTCAAACACCGAAACATCGTCTCACCAAAACTGGAAATTCGCTCTTTGTAATGGGACCGCGTATTTATAATAAAATACCTGACTCCATAAAGGAATGTAGGAGCTTCTCATCGTTTAAAAATAAACTCAAAACATTATTAAAAAGTAAAGCTTACTACACTGTTAGCGAGTTTCTTGCTGAGTAAATTTATCGTTACCTGTATTTGACATATGTATGTACACATAGGTATATCTAACAATTTAATTTTATATTAATTGACATATTTATATGCTTATTTTTTGTATTAATTTGACATTTCAATTTACCATTATTATAATTACCTAGGTAAGCATTTTATTTGTTAAAATATTGAATGTGTTTTAATTTTTATAACTTAATAATTAATACTATAATTATATGAACTTATAATATCCTGTATATTAACTTGACGATGTAATTTACTGAATAAATTAATATGAATATGATATATTTCTCTTTCGCTACATATTACGCCTTAAGTATGATCAGTAGAGCATATGGTTTCATTTGAAGACAGCATTCTATTTAAACCCGTAATTGTATTGGAAAGTGACATAGTGGTGAGACGTGACCCGCTGCTGGGTCCTATAGTAATTTATAGGCTAAGCTTGCGTTTGTAAGGAACACGAAATTTCACAACAAGGGTCATCGAACCTTGTTACTGAGCACTTACCAAGCCTTCAGTAAGAGTTTGGCTGCATAAATTAAAGTCACCTTATATAAAACTGATCGTATTGAACAACTGCTTCAGAGAAATACAATCGCGCAAATTAACAGGAAAATTAGAGTTGCCTATATAAAATTAACTTTTCATTGTTAGTTTATTATGGAAACGTGAAAATATTTCATGTCTGCAGTAATGTTTGTTTGGGGTTGTTCAGTACGATCAGTAGAATATTTGATTCGAAGTAAATAAAAAATAAAATAAAAAAGCTCTACTTTGAAACGTATCCCTTACGTGGCATCGAGCCAACACTTACATGCTGACCGCGCTACTCACACCAGCAAACTTACACATTCGCTCCTGCCAAACCATTCTAGTTCTTCATCCTTTGTAACACGGGCAATCAGGCTTCCAAATGCAGCGTGGTCGATCCTACATGACTTCCTCTCCTATTACTGAATTTTAACTCGTATAACTCGAACACAGAAGTGGTTTTAGGTTGCCAGGTCTGAAACTCTTGAAGCGTTCGTTACTATATAAGTGAAAGCATGGAGAGTTTGGAGAGACCTTAAACTTGAAACTGGAAGTTCCTTGAGGGGAACTATTGGGAGATTGACAATGCAAGTGCTGATGTCTCAAAAGAACTCAATTATTTTATTTATTTTCTTTATCAGGAAAACCAGTAGTTAGTAAGCTAATTTTAACACTACACATTGAACATAAATAACTGCTAAACTTCTAACTTATTAAGGTAATCACAGCATGCATTTTATATAAGTGACGTACAACATGTAATTATACACATATCTTAAATTCTTAATTACTAAAATTACATTAATAATTTATAAATTCTAAATTTTATCTTAATATCTAACTACTAAAACTAACAAACATCATTTAACTTTAGATAGAGCTTTTCTACACAATAATTTAAAACAACCTAAACTATCTGCATTAATATCACAGGTGTGACTCACTTTATTATAGGTGTTTAGAAGTTGGGACACTGGAGCAAATTGACCCAGAACAGTCCGGGATAAAGGCGGAGAAAACATTCCAAAAGGAGCGCGGGACAATTATATGGAATTTTTATGTTAATTTTACTTAAAAGCTGAGGGCTGTCGATTTTACTGTTTATGACATTGTACAAAAAGGACAAGTCTAATATATTTCGTCGCTCAGTTAAGCCACTAATATTGAAATAACTCAATCTTTGCTCGTACGAGACCAGTTTTTTCCCGAGACCGCAGCTATAAGTGAGATGCCAAAGGAATCTCTTCTGAAGACGCTCAATCCGTATTATGTATGTATAACCTCTCATCGATTTTTCTTCAAAAAAAAGATTTCTGTTAATTTATTAATTTATATAATCTGTAGTTGTAATACCTACAAACAGCACAAGAATAATGTAACAACTAGGGAAGAACGGTCCCTTCTAATACAGGTTTTGTTAGCTTAAAAGGAGGGTCCAAAGTACTTATAAATTACTTGTGTATGAATAAATAAATTTTGTATTTTGTATTGTAATCCGCAGCTTGTGTTTCATGTAATGGGGAGACCACGCCACAGAGCAATACTCTAAGTGGCTGCGAACTAGAGCATTATACAAGGAATCTCTTCTGAAGACGCTCAATCCGCAGCTTGTGTTTCATGTAATGGGGAGACCATGCCACAGAGCAATACTCTAAGTGGCTGCGAACTAGAGCATTATACAAGGAATCTCTTCTGAAGACGCTCAATCCGCAGCTTGTGTTTCATGTAATGGGGAGACCACGCCACAGAGCAATACTCTAAGTGGCTGCGAACTAGAGCATTATACAAGGAATCTCTTCTGAAGACGCTCAATCCGCAGCTTGTGTTTCATGTAATGGGGAGACCACGCCACAGAGCAATACTCTAAGTGGCTGCGAACTAGAGCATTATACAAGGAATCTCTTCTGAAGACGCTCAATCCGCAGCTTGTGTTTCATGTAATGGGGAGACCACACCACAGAGCAATACTCTAAGTGGCTGCGAACTAGAGCATTATACAAGGAATCTCTTCTGAAGACGCTCAATCCGCAGCTTGTGTTTCATGTAATGGGGAGACCACGCCACAGAGCAATACTCTAAGTGGCTGCGAACTAGAGCATTATACAAGGAATCTCTTCTGAAGACGCTCAATCCGCAGCTTGTGTTTCATGTAATGGGGAGACCATGCCACAGAGCAATACTCTAAGTGGCTGCGAATTAGAGCATTATACAAGGAATCTCTTCTGAAGACGCTCAATCCGCAGCTTGTGTTTCATGTAATGGGGAGACCACGCCACAGAGCAATACTCTAAGTGGCTGCGAACTAGAGCATTATACAAGGAATCTCTTCTGAAGACGCTCAATCCGCAGCTTGTGTTTCATGTAATGGGGAGACCACGCCACAGAGCAATACTCTAAGTGGCTGCGAATTAGAGCATTATACAAGGAATCTCTTCTGAAGACGCTCAATCCGCAGCTTGTGTTTCATGTAATGGGGAGACCATGCCACAGAGCAATACTCTAAGTGGCTGCGAATTAGAGCATTATACAAGGAATCTCTTCTGAAGACGCTCAATCCGCAGCTTGTGTTTCATGTAATGGGGAGACCACGCCACAGAGCAATACTCTAAGTGGCTGCGAACTAGAGCATTATACAAGGAATCTCTTCTGAAGACGCTCAATCCGCAGCTTGTGTTTCATGTAATGGGGAGACCACGCCACAGAGCAATACTCTAAGTGGCTGCGAACTAGAGCATTATACAAGGAATCTCTTCTGAAGACGCTCAATCCGCAGCTTGTGTTTCATGTAATGGGGAGACCACGCCACAGAGCAATACTCTAAGTGGCTGCGAACTAGAGCATTATACAAGGAATCTCTTCTGAAGACGCTCAATCCGCAGCTTGTGTTTCATGTAATGGGGAGACCACGCCACAGAGCAATACTCTAAGTGGCTGCGAATTAGAGCATTATACAAGGAATCTCTTCTGAAGACGCTCAATCCGCAGCTTGTGTTTCATGTAATGGGGAGACCACGCCACAGAGCAATACTCTAAGTGGCTGCGAACTAGAGCATTATACAAGGAATCTCTTCTGAAGACGCTCAATCCGCAGCTTGTGTTTCATGTAATGGGGAGACCATGCCACAGAGCAATACTCTAAGTGGCTGCGAATTAGAGCATTATACAAGGAATCTCTTCTGAAGACGCTCAATCCGCAGCTTGTGTTTCATGTAATGGGGAGACCACGCCACAGAGCAATACTCTAAGTGGCTGCGAACTAGAGCATTATACAAGGAATCTCTTCTGAAGACGCTCAATCCGCAGCTTGTGTTTCATGTAATGGGGAGACCATGCCACAGAGCAATACTCTAAGTGGCTGCGAATTAGAGCATTATACAAGGAATCTCTTCTGAAGACGCTCAATCCGCAGCTTGTGTTTCATGTAATGGGGAGACCACGCCACAGAGCAATACTCTAAGTGGCTGCGAACTAGAGCATTATACAAGGAATCTCTTCTGAAGACGCTCAATCCGCAGCTTGTGTTTCATGTAATGGGGAGACCACGCCACAGAGCAATACTCTAAGTGGCTGCGAACTAGAGCATTATACAAGGAATCTCTTCTGAAGACGCTCAATCCGCAGCTTGTGTTTCATGTAATGGGGAGACCACGCCACAGAGCAGTACTCTAAGTGGCTGCGAACTAGAGCATTATACAAGGAATCTCTTCTGAAGACGCTCAATCCGCAGCTTGTGTTTCATGTAATGGGGAGACCACGCCACAGAGCAATACTCTAAGTGGCTGCGAACTAGAGCATTATACAAGGAATCTCTTCTGAAGACGCTCAATCCGCAGCTTGTGTTTCATGTAATGGGGAGACCACGCCACAGAGCAATACTCTAAGTGGCTGCGAACTAGAGCATTATACAAGGAATCTCTTCTGAAGACGCTCAATCCGCAGCTTGTGTTTCATGTAATGGGGAGACCACGCCACAGAGCAATACTCTAAGTGGCTGCGAACTAGAGCATTATACAAGGAATCTCTTCTGAAGACGCTCAATCCGCAGCTTGTGTTTCATGTAATGGGGAGACCACGCCACAGAGCAATACTCTAAGTGGCTGCGAACTAGAGCATTATACAAGGAATCTCTTCTGAAGACGCTCAATCCGCAGCTTGTGTTTCATGTAATGGGGAGACCACGCCACAGAGCAATACTCTAAGTGGCTGCGAACTAGAGCATTATACAAGGAATCTCTTCTGAAGACGCTCAATCCGCAGCTTGTGTTTCATGTAATGGGGAGACCACGCCACAGAGCAGTACTCTAAGTGGCTGCGAACTAGAGCATTATACAAGGAATCTCTTCTGAAGACGCTCAATCCGCAGCTTGTGTTTCATGTAATGGGGAGACCACGCCACAGAGCAATACTCTAAGTGGCTGCGAACTAGAGCATTATACAAGGAATCTCTTCTGAAGACGCTCAATCCGCAGCTTGTGTTTTATGTAATGGGGAGACCACGCCACAGAGCAGTACTCTAAGTGGCTGCGAACTAGAGCATTATACAAGGAATCTCTTCTGAAGACGCTCAATCCGCAGCTTGTGTTTCATGTAATGGGGAGACCACGCCACAGAGCAATACTCTAAGTGGCTGCGAACTAGAGCATTATACAAGGAATCTCTTCTGAAGACGCTCAATCCGCAGCTTGTGTTTCATGTAATGGGGAGACCACGCCACAGAGCAATACTCTAAGTGGCTGCGAACTAGAGCATTATACAAGGAATCTCTTCTGAAGACGCTCAATCCGCAGCTTGTGTTTCATGTAATGGGGAGACCACGCCACAGAGCAATACTCTAAGTGGCTGCGAACTAGAGCATTATACAACAGTATTTTTGTTTTAGCACATTTAAAGACTTTCGCATTTCTCAAGACAAATCCCAACAATCTAGCTGATTTTGAAATAATAAAAAATAAAAAAAATAAAAATGCTTTATTTCTTTAACGTGCTTAAACAATTAATACATTAAGTTCGAGTTCTCCAATTGGGTATGAAAATACCTGTAGTAGGAGTCCCCGCTCTCCTATAGCTAAAAATACGAAATTAAGTAAAGAAACAAAACATATACTTTTACTTACAAAAGTGCCTAACAAATTAATATATTTTAATATTTATTACTACTAGGGTGTGTGAGGGTGTGTGTGAATTGTGTATGTAGGGAGTATGCATGAAGATTGTGTAAGGATGTTTTTATTTGTGTATCCTTCCTAGCCTTATGACTTTGTCTTGGGATCGGATGTATAAAAGGACACTAAGAAGGGTGTGTATGTGGATGTGAAAATGTGATCGAACTGTGCAAAGAAAGTTAATTTAGAGTCCAAGTAGACACGAAGATCCCTGATGTTGTCAACTTCCTTTAGGGCTATACCACTGATATTATATTTGGACTCAATAATGTGCCTGTTACGCGTAAACTTTATGTGATAGCATTTATTAGCATTCAATTGGATATCATTCCTCACGCACCATTCAAACACTCTGTTCAGATCTCCCTGTAGCTGTTCAACATCAGCACTAGATTTAATCGTTTTAATTAATTTTAAATCATCGGCAAATAAATAAACCTTACTGCTGCTTATGTCGTCTACAATGTCATTAATAAAAACGTTGAAAAGCCACGGGCCCAGATGCGAGCCTTGAGGGACACCCGATGTCGAATCATATGAACGCGATGAGTACCCATTAACCACTACAAACTGAGAACGGTTGCGGAGGTAGGATTCAAACCATTTCAACGTTAGTACCATAGTAAAAAACCGGTCAAGTGCGACCTGAGGTTGGCCTACCATTCAAAAATTCAAAAATTCAAATTCAAAATCATTTATTTGTGCGTCACAGGTTAGTGGTTAGATAGCAAATACATTAGTTTCGTCTCTCCGTGCTCTGTCACATGGCGTACAAATATTCACACACAAAATAAAACAACATAATTACCTATACACAATACAGTCACATATTATATAAAATAATTAGTCAATTATAATTAACATGCATATAACTTTGGATTAAATTTTATATTACTGCGGTATAGAAAATCAGAAAAGTAAATCTGGACGTGAAGAGCTCTGAACCAGGACTCGAACCCGGGACCTCCCGCTTACCGGGCGGTTGCTCTTCCACTGTGCTATCCAGTTCTCAACAAAACCTGTGAATTTATCCATGTGCTTTTCCATACCGCAAGTATAGACATAGCAAAAGTAACAAATAGTAATAATATATCTCCATACAAGCGGGGCCGAAACGAACCACCGCCAAAACATGGTTCAACTCGGTTATCGACAGTCGCGGTCGCACCGCAGTTACGTACGCACGTTGTCTCTGTTACGTTCCCGCACATTTTCGTAAATTATTGCACGAAATTACAGAGTATGTTGTGCATTGTATGGTTGCTTAAATACAACTTTTATAATAATAATATAGCATTATCAAATACGTCAACAGTCAGTTGGCAGCCCTAGGGCGTGTTTAGGCGCCGAGCGGCTGTAGGTATCGATTTCAAGGACACCGCCTAGTTAAACTACTGTTGTTACCTATACTGTGGTATAGACGCTCACTTAGTAATAGTGAGCCTCTTGGTGCCTAGAGGGCGCTTAGTGTCTTTTATTGCCCTACCGTCACCTGTTACAGTATCGAGTAGTGATGAATACACATTATCTACTCATATCAAAATTATGATAGAAATAAATTGTATATATATATGTCGCAGTAAAGTAGTTAAATCAGAGAGTTAGTTGAATCTCTAGACAGTTAATTAAAGATCGACATTCAATCAAGTCGCTAAAGTTCCGTCAGACAAGTGAGTGAACGAAACGTTTAACGAGTTTCCTAAACGTTCCTAGGCGCATTTCAACTTTGGTAGGGTGACCTTTGTGAGGCGTCCCCGAGTAGGATACTAAATAGTCGCATAATGGATAGGTCGAAATGTATTTAAAAACACTAGGTTAGGTTAGGTTTGAACATTATGAAACAACTCAGAGCCGAGCGAAGCGGAGCGGAGCGAGGCGTCCCCGAGTAGGATACTAAATAGGTGCATAATGGATAGGTCAAAATGTATTTAAAAACAGTACGTTAGGTCAGGTTTGAACATTATGAAACAACTCAGAGCCATCATCTTGTTTTACATTATTAATCAATCAACACGCTGGCTTTCGGTCAGACAGATAGTTAAACGTTTTCGACGCTGCTTTATTTAAATCAAAATGCTAGCGACTTGATTGAATGTCGATCTTTAATTAACTCTCTAGAGATTCAATTAACTCTCTGATTTAACTACTTTACTGCGACATATATATGTCGGAGAATCAGTAGGATCTTAGGATCTTCTTCAGCATTATCTCCATCTTGGTGTAGGCTTTTGGGTACTCAAGCAGAAATGAGACAATACAGTTACAGTCTAACGTATTTAATAAAGTTCTACATTGATTGTCGCACTAAACATAACTTAGTTGTCACAATGTCTGTCACTATCACTAGGTATTATTGTCTTTTCACTATTCACACGATGCTGTATGATAAAACAAGCAAGTCCCTTGGCTACGTGCGTCACCGAACCAGGATGGATCCAGACTGCCCTCACATCGTTGTTTTCGAATGACGCGACGCTGCTGCCAAGGGCCATGCTCAGGCATGTCAGGTGGTGACCTGCCCTTGTTTCCCATACATCTCCTCAAGAGCTCGACGACACATATATATATATATATAGTATAAGATTATTTTGTAATTTGTAAATAGCTAGCATACCCATCGAATTAGGCTAAGCCTGTAATGATAGGTATTTGTGGAAAAATAAATAAATAAATAAAAAATATATTAAATAAATATAAAAAAGTTATGAATATGAATTATTTTGAGCGTTAAAATATGTCTTAAGCAACAAATTTAAAACATATCTGTAACTCGATATATTTCAGCCCACAGTATGGGGCCGTCATCAGTTGAATCAAACTGATTTGTAGAAAGTTTGTAGGGAAAAGGAAAAAAACAATTTTTGAATTTTCTAAAAAGGGCGATCGAACCTTGATATTGACTATTTCACGAGTCTTCAGTATGAATTTGGCTGTATGAATAAATGTCACCTTATACCGGGCGTAAATAGAGTTCGACCATTAAATGAAACCACATATTCTACCGACCCTACTGAACCACTTTTCCCAAGAGTCATACCCACGGACACCCTTAGTTTAGGAAATAATTGAGTTCCAAACAAAAATGCGTGAATCCTGGCGCACCGACATACGGGCTAGTTTAGAGAGAGCGTCGTCCGTGACGCATTTTTGTTTGGAGAAATACCTAACTAACATAACTTGATACTTTAAAGGTAATATACTTATGTAATCAACAAGCATATTCCCGCAGTGAACCATTGGATTTTTAAGCATCCTTCAAAGCAACAGAAGGCTGCTTTGAGTAATAATGCCAGTATTAACCATGACAGAACCGTTCAAAAGCATAGACATTTTTGCGGGATGAAACTAAATCCTGATAATATACTGGTGAGTAAGTTGTGCCAATTTCGCTCGTCATCCAAAGAGGACATTCCCAAAGTATATGATGTGCAGTTTGTTCGATTTCCGAACACTCAAATCAAATCAAATAAAAATATTTATTTTTGCAAAATAGATACTAAAGTGTACTTTCTACAAGTCAAAGTTAATTATAAGAATATAATATATTTTTAGAATAAAAAAATATATATATAATAAAATAATAACTCACAGAAGGGAGATTGTACAAGCTGCATGCTATGTAGCTTTGCCTGAAAGTTACTATAACTGGTGAGGAATTGTGAAACCTGATCGTCGATTTCGATCCAATCAGCATCAATTCTGTCACGAACCGATGGAAAGAATTTATAGAGGTGTCTACCGTTTTCTGAATTATTCCAACGTGTCTGCCATTCTAAAATTAGGTCATCGTTTATGGTTTCGGAATCAAAAAGACGCTCAGTTTTTTAGCGTTCGCCTAAACCAAAATCTCCCCAGTCCATGTTGCGGGAGCAGAAATAGTTCTTGCTCGGCGCTGGAGCTCTAGGTCAATGGGCAAGACTCCGGAAAAAGATAGCAATTGTTTTCACTGACGAAACGATACATCGCGCGTAGTTTGTGAACCACGTTATGCAGAATGGAGTAATTATATTTGGTCACGTCCGCAAGTGAGTTGCTGCGCTCATGACGACCGTTCTTAAGGCGAGAACTACTGCTGGTGACTTTGGTGCGTGCGTATTACTTTCTCAAGCGACTCCAGAATAAAAATAACATAAAAAACTGAAAAGTGTTCATGATAGAAGAGTAAAATAACTGTTATCCATTCATCCATAACCCTGTTTCATTATATGCTGGACATAGGCCTTCCTAAGATTTCCATCGCTATTCGTTGTCTCTTTTCATCTCTCTAGTTGGTCAGCATGGTCAGCAGGGCTGTGTAGGCTAAGTTCCATTCGCCTTCTAAACAAAAAACAAACACTAGTTCACTTTAACAACAGCTTAGAAGCTTAGAAAATAGGAATTTACGAGCACTTGCATTGAAAATAATATTTCAGTCACGGATAATCCAGTAAATTTAGTTAATCCGCAAAACAATTGTCTAAATAACTTAGCATCATATTAGTATGTATTTCATAAATATTCAGTTGGTGAGGAGATTTTGCGTACATGCTTTTGGTGATATTTGAAGAGTGTGGTCATTTCATTGAAGTATACTGTATTAAATAATGGTGGCACCCCTAATAAAACAGGTAATTAATAAAATTCAATATACCTACTGTTAAACTAGCAATATTTGTATATTTGTAATCGCCTGATAGACAATCCGGCACTATCTGAGTACGGAACCCTTATTTTATTATTTGTTGTTTTAGTTTTAGTATGCACAATAATCTGACAAAATTTGAAATTTGTTTGTATTACCGTCGAAAAAACAAAAATAACAAAAAATTACGTTAAAAAATTGGTACCTTTTCTATGTTTATTACTTGGCTCTACTATGAGAACTAATAACTTTTTATCAGTGAAATTCAATTCCATTTAAAAAGTACTTTCCGTGGAATATTTTTAGTGATTTACTGAATTAGGTGAAGAGGAACGTGTTAGGTTAGTAGGTATGGAGTCGGCTTCTTATAGTATTATTTTGATAGTCAAATTCCCGGAAATATGGATTTGCTTGAAAATTTAACGATAATTTTATATGTTTAATGATTTATGTTACCGGAGGTGTAAATATTAAATAAATAAATTCAGGAATTGAATACAATTCTTAGAAAATTTATAAAATGCCAAGCTGATTTAGGCCGAACAGAGCAAAAGTCAAAACAGAAAACCGAAAACTAATTATATTGGCCTAAATAAGCTTGGCGTTTTACTCGTATACATTTCCTAGGACTTGTATACAATTCTTGAATAATATACATTTACGGTAACATCTGTTAAGTATTAGGTACATCATCATAACGTCTTAAGCAATTTCGTAATTTTTACTATCAAAATAAATAATATTTTAAGAAACCGATTCCACACCTACAAACTATTTCAAGGATTTTTCCAAATTTAGGTACATATCGATCCGATTATCCCATCCCCATAATATAAAAGAAACATTTTCTTTAAGTTTTCAGTTTATTTTGATGTTTTGATTAATTTAGTTTTTTCATGAGATTGTTTGAAATAATTTTCAGTCGTGGGCCGTCTCGGGTGTTTTGCTGAACATCATCGGCCATGGTTTAGTATTGTCTTACCCGTCTTGTCTGTTCCCGGGGCTGAAGGCCGAAACTTCGTTCAACATTGACGTGAACAGTGCATCATGGATATGTCAGTTTGTACTTTTTCTTAAGCTGAATTTCGTTTGTTCACCACATAGGTATACATAGTTAAAGTCACGCCTGGGGCTGAGGCTACAGATTTCCATCTGCTAACATCTTGACACACCTCTTTTACATCCTCTACTTCTACTAATCTAGTCATATAAGATCTTATATTTAGGGTACTGTTTATGGTTCCGTACCCAAAGGGTAACCAACGGGACCCTATTACTAAGACTCCGCTGTCCGTCTGTCACCAAGCTGTATCTCATGAACCGTTATAGTTAGACAGTTGAAATTTTCACAGATGATGTATTTCTGTTGCCGTTATAACAGCAAATACTAAGCCGGCCAAGTTCGAGTCAGACCCGCGCACTCCCATACAAAATACATGATTTTTTTTGCTGTTTTTACAGATAATGGTATGGAACCCTTCGTGCGCGAGTCCGACTCGCACTTGGCTGGTTTTTAATTGACCTTTCTGCAGTATGTCACCAGTTTGGTCGACAGATATCTCTTCTTTTTTCATGTTGCCTATATTCTTTACCATCATATAAAACTTGAGATTAATTTTTTTGTCTTTGTAGGATAGAATATAAATATATATTTTTTTGGTTTCAGCATCAGTCGTAGCCTATGGAATGGCTGTTGGTATACTAATAACATCCTTTTTAATGGAACGCATTGGCCGAAAAAAAACCCACGGCATAATTACCATACCACCTATCATAGGATGCATATTTATCTATTTTGCACCTAATTCTGCCATAATAATTATTGGAAGATTATTGCAAGGATTAAGTACAGGCGCAATTCTTATTGTTGGGACAACATCAGTAGGAGAGTACACTGATCCGATATATAGAGGCATATTTTTGAATCTAAAAGCCACAGGAACCTGCGTGGGATATTTAGTAATGCATTCATTTGCTACCTCCATACACTGGCGTACAGCTTCTTTAGTCCATTCCATAATATTTTTAGCAGCTTTTTTTAACACACTCACTTGGCCAGAGAGTCCTTCGTGGTTGATTTCGAAGAATATGTTTATGGAAAGTGAAGAGTCATTCTACTGGTTGAGGGAAAGAGATGAAAGATCAGAAAAAGAGTTTAAATCAATGATACGAGCTCAAAAAGAAAGAAACAGGTTGCAAAAACCATGGGAAAAATATAATGCTTTAAATTCAATAATAAATACTCTAAAGAAATTTACACAAAAAGATTTTGTGAAACCTGTTCTTATAGTTTGTTTTGCTATGGTTTTGCTGGAATCTATAGGCAGACATGTTTTCCCAGCTCACATTTTAGAAATAATAGATGAAATTAATGGTGGAAATAAGACTGAAACGTTTGCTATAACGTTATGCTTAGATATTATCACTATTGTCGCTTCATTTCTGACATGTATTTTGGTTAAAGTTTTACGAAGAAGAACATTACTATTCGGGAGTGGTATTGGCGCGGTAGTTCTTTTGAGTTGTCTAAGTTTGTATCTATTTTTAGTTTCTAATGGAACAATATCAAATGTGAGGCCTTGGATACCTTTGTCAATATTGGTAGGTTATTATATAGTTGCTGTTACAGGGTGCGCTAATATACCTTTGACATTATTCGGTGAGATATTCCCATTACATCACAGAGGATCTGCTACTGCGGTGTCTGGACTTACAAGCGCTTTTTCTATGATGTTATCTTTGACGACAGCACCGTATATGCTGCATAGTCTAAATGTGTATGGAACATTTTCAATGTACAATTTACTGACATTTGTTTCCTTGATTTATTTGTATTTTGCACTACCTGAAACTAAAAATAGAACATTGCAAGAGATAGAAGACTTTTTCAATCATGGAAGGTTTCTTGATGATGAAGTGCAAAATCATGATACAGAATGTTCAGGCTTGATTAAAGAGTTAAACGGAAAAGTACTTGTACGAAACGAAATATCTCTAAAAATAAGTCAAGAAAATACTAAAGATTTAAAGGTTTATATGTAATATAATGGCGCTCTTAATTGTTTCAGAATAAAAACCATTTACTTTTATATTTTTTACGTATTTAATTATTTACTAAGCGGAATAATGAAAAATTTTAATAAGTACTTCCTTAATCTAATACCATCGCTAGAAAGTAAAAACAATAAGATTGCTGTTGAAAATTAAGTGAAGCAGAATATTTAAGACGCTATCATGAAATAATTAAATTCAAATGTTTTAATATTTTAGTACCTTCATAATAAAAGTTGTTCGTATAGATAAGTGCTGTGATAAAATTTGCCCTTTTCAGTGATTAAAAATAGTATACACGGTGAATTTGAATGGTTTTGGAAACGAAAACGAGTGATAGAATTAACAACTTTTGCAATGCAACCAAGCCTCAAAACATAAAAAAAATCTGCTGTTCCATAGAAAAATTAAATAGGATACCGAAATACGAGTGGAGCGGCAGATTTTTCACAAAGGACAATGCCACAAAAAATCCCGGGCCCGGCGCAAAAGTCATGTTTGTCATATTTTTTCAAAAAATGTGGTAAGTAAATCTGTGTATGTGGCATTATCAAATTCGATGGCTAAATGCACGAAATTGCTATTTGTTTGTAGCAGGGGTATTTTTTTTTGTTTCGGTATGTGTGTTTTTTTTTTGCTAAAAATGTGGTAAGTATATATTAAATATGTGAAATTATCAAAATCAATAGCTAAGTGTATGATATTGCTATTTGTTTCAAGTAGAGGCAACATTTTAAATTATGTTTTACTATCTAAAGTCGCAAAAGTTATGTATAATCTATTTTCTTAGAATGCGGTAAGTATAGTAAATCTGTGCGTGACATTTTCAAAATCAATGGCTAAATTAACGTTTTTGCTATTTGTTTCAAGCAGGGGTAACCGTTTTAAATTATATTTTTGCCATCTGAAATCGCAAACGTTATGTATATTCCATTTTTTTAGAATGCGGTAAATATAGTAAATCTGTACGTGACATTTTCAAAATCAATGGCTAAATAAACGTTTTTTCTATTTGTTTCAAGCAGGAGAAACCATTTCAAATTATGTTTTTACGATCTAAAATCGCAAATGTTATGTATGTTATATTTTCCGAAAATGCAGTTAGTAAATCAATGTAAGTATGTGGCATAATGAAAATCGATGGCTAAATGTACGTTATTGCTATTTGTTTCAAGAAGGGGTAACCTTAAGAGTCTATAATACCTCAGCTCGAATTCGAGTTTCACCCCCACTTCTCCGCGCCTCACTTCACTTTACGCAGACCGCTCGCTGCCGCGGCTCGCACACCTTTGTTTACGACACGCGATTTTGTTAGGGTAACTACAACAATTTTAGGACAGGTATTTTAAGTTATGAAAATATCAAACCTTTTTTTATGTTATAGATAGGCCTGAGTTATTATTTGATAAAATATATGGCACATTTTATTTATTTCCATTGGTTAGTAAGTATTATGGATTATGTAATATTTTTTGGCCAAATAATTTTTCACTTCCGAGTACAAAGCGGTTTAATTAGCAGGCTACTTTTCAATGGAAAGGTTAAAAAAAGCTCGTGCAAAAAGAATGTTTTCATTGGAATGTAGTCTATTGAGGATACTCTATCGCTTATTTTATTTTTTTCACCTTGACTCATAGGACCTTAAATATTAAAAAACGGTCAACTGGGAGTCAGGCATTCTGTTTATGATGACTAAAAAAAGAATTATTTGTCCCAAATAATTAAAAACCGGCCAAGTGCGTGTCGAGCCACGTAGGGTTCCATAGTTCCCTAGATTTACATGAAACCAAAATATAGCCAAATGATGTATCCAAATTCATACTGGATACTCATTAAGTGATCAGTATCCAGGTTCGATCACCTTTTTTGTGAAATTTGCCAATTTTTTTTCCGTTTTCCCTACAATCTCAAGCCCAGCACGAGTCAATTACTTTGGAAGGTCAACATTTTATTTTCGATATTAGCAAAAAGTGTTACCGATTCGTGATACTGATTATTTACCAAGTCTCCAGTATGAATTTGGCTATGTCAATAAAAGTCAACTTATACATATGCATATCGTGGTTAAAATAGTTGATAAAGTATTATTAAGGTTCCGTAATACCTAAAAAGGCCGTTAGGATTTTTGTGGTGTGGAGTAAGAAAACTGAACAAGGGCAAAGTCAAAAGTCCCCAAAATAGAATAGCTTGTATAAATAGATTAATAGACGTGGAAGAATAGAAGTGTGTCAGGATCATGCCTAACTCTCTGAGAGAAAAGAGTGAGTATGTATGTAAACTAAACATTGTTAAAATTAAACACACTGAAATAAACATTTATTTTATGTCGCTTAAATCTTTAATTGGCATATTTCGAACATGTCAGGGATCACATAATTCTGGCAACATGTATGATATATAAAAATGTTTTAATTTTAGTTCCATTTGTTCCCAATATTGATCATCTCTCTGTATCATTTCAACTTTGATCTCTTTGTCGCATCCAGACCATACTCCGAAAATACATTGATGCCAACCGGTGATATGTAGTTGCCCCTGCACTTGTATGTACCACGGATGTTTTTTATTTACGAGTAATCCTATATTGGTTTTTCTCCAAAAGTTGACCTTTTTCTTATCCACAGCGTCTTCCAATGATGTTTTGTAGGCTGTGATTGGACACTTAATTTCAACGATGGTGTTGTCTCCTACAACTCCGTCTGGAGTTGCACCTAAGAAAGGCAACATTTTATCGATGAAAAGACCACAAGGCTCTGTTTAAATTTTCAATTGCGATGCTAGCTGTTCCATAGCAGAGTCATTTTCAAATTTTTTGGGCCTTTGGGGAAAATGACATCTAAAACTTTGAACAAGAGTATTTATTAGCGTTAGTATCTTGTTTATAATTTCAAAATTCATTATTTTAAGAAGAAGTATTAAACTTCATGGATTTATTAAAAAAATACTTATTTCTTTTGAATTAATGCCAATTTTATTGTTTTTTGAATTATTGACTTTTCTTATTCATACAAAAAATATCTGTCCGCCCATGCCTTCACAAGTTCAGGGGCCTTAGAACGAGGCACAAAAAGAGTGTCTTTTGAAAGAGTCTTTTACTGTCAAACTTGATTTTTAGTATGCAAAAAATCAAATTTGACAGCTGAAGCCTCTTCCAAAAGTCACTATTTTTGTATCTCGTTCTAAGGCCCCAGACAGGATTTTCACAATTATTTCGAGTCTTTTAAATAATCATAGACCCCTAATATCTCTGTGACTAAGTTATATTTATCATATATTTAATAATTTATTTATTTTTTATTTTATTATTAATACAAAAATCCACAGCACATACAATAAAGAATAACATATAAAAGATCAACTGAACAGAGGCCAATAATGGATTTTTCTTATACTAACTTAACATATACATGGGACGCACTATAAGTTTCCGGAATGAATATGAAAAAATACTATTAAAGGTACAAAATTAATTTATTGTTTTTCAAAATAATCTCCCTTGGCGTCTATGCACTTTTTCATTCGATCAAACCAGTTTTGAAAACTTTTGTGCCACTCCCCTGTGGTGACCTCTGAAACGTGTTTTTCATACTCCTCGACAGCCTCTTCTGGTGATGAAAATCGTTGACCGCGTAATTGGTTCTTAATTTTTGGGAACAGAAAAAAGTCACAAGGTGCCAGGTCGGGACTGTATGCAGGATGACTCATGAGTTCTACATTTTTCGTCTTCAAAAAGTCGTTTGTCTGTCTGGCCGTGTGAGAACTAGCATTGTCGTGGTGCAGGATGATACGGCGTTTCCGGTTATTTTTACGGAGTTCGTCAATAACTTCCGGCAAACAAATGGTCGTGTACCAGTCACTATTCACGGTACGACGATTCTCTAAAGCAACAGTAGCCACGTGTCCAGTTTTATTAAAAAAAGAAGCAATCATCCGCTTAGATGCACTTTTCACGCGCGCCACTTTGGTTGGTTTCGGCTCATCTTGAAAGACCCATACGCTCGATTGCTGCTTTGTTTTGGGATCGTAGCAATAAATCCATGTTTCGTCACCTGTTACTATGTCCCACACCAAATTTGACGCACCTTCGTTGAATCTGGTAAGCATGGCACTGCACCAAGTGACGCGGTCCGTTTTTTGAGCCTCGGTCAAGTTGTGTGGGATCCACCGCGAGCACAGCTTTCTCACACCCAAATGTTTGTGTAGGACTGATTGTATTTGACTCATGACTATTTCTAAGGATGCGCGAATTTCATGGTAGGTCACATGCCTGTCTGTTTCAATCATACGGCGCACAGCATCGATGTTTTTGTTGGTCACAGCGGTGGACGGCCGACCATCGCGAGATTCGTCACTGAGATTGATACGACCACGCTTGAATTCTGCAAACCAGCTATAAACAGTCGTCTTGCATGGTGCTTCATTGCCAAAAGCTGTTTCAAGCCGAGCGATGCTCTGTTGAGCTGTCAAATTACACTTAAAATCGTAGAAAATCATACTACGAAAATTTTCTCGAGTTAAATCCATGTTGATGCAGACACACAATTTTTTAAATGGCGCCACAAGGTAAAAACAAAAGACAGTCAGATGAAACAAACTGCATTCTACAGCCAAAGAGTTCTATTTACAAATGTTGCAATAAATTTTTAAATATTGTTTATGTAAGTGGCCAGTTCCGGAAACTTTTAGTGTTACCTATGTACAAAGCATGCAAACAAGAAATAAGATGTGTATACTTAGAGAATTCAATAATTATAGGAGGAACAATGATTTAACCAAATTAGACTAAAAGGATCATTTGACATGTAACCTGTGTGTTAGGGTGAGTATGAGGTGTATAAACGTGTGTAAAAGGTATATGATTAGTGTTGTAGTGTTATTCTGTTGAGAGTTTGTGTTAAAGATAGAGAGGGAATGTAGGAATGTGCAAATTGCAAGAGGAGCGTAAACTTACTTATCGAAGTAGTACAGAATGTACTTGTTTTTTAAATACTTCTTTGGAGACATGGAATGGATCAAGTTCGTCGAACTTTTTGTCGAAGGTTGTGGGTACCCGTTGTGTGACAGAATTTTTGGCATATCTAGTTCGGTTAAAACTAGCATGAAAAAGTGGTGTGTGTCTTGTGCGTTTGACTGGAGTACAGAACCATAAAATTTTACCGATAAGGTCACCACAATTAAGAGTTCCACTGCACGCATCGTGCAGCAGAGACATATCAAGAAGTGTGCGACGGTCTTCCAGGCACATTACCTCATGACGGTCGCACCATTCATCATAATCGCCCCCGCATTGCTGACTACGGTAATTAAGGTGTTTCAGAAAGATACGTTGAATTCTTTCGATTGCTCTTTTATGTGTCATGTATTGCGGATTCCAAACATGGCAGCAGTATTCGAGAACACTTCGGACGTAAGCATAATACAAAGTTTTAATGCAATGTAATGTCTAAAATAAAAATATGCATATCTTTCAAAATAAATAAAATAGCAGCGGTTCTATACTTGTCCTGCTAAATTAACAATTTGGTTACAAACAGTTTTATAACGTTATTTCAAGATGATCCTTTATAAATTTTGAACGCAGCTTAGTGCTAATAATGTTGGCAGAACTAACTCAATTCTGATTGGCTGATAGTAAACTGTGATGGTGTATGTCAGCCTGAATTGTCATCCATTTTATTGGTGTATCCGTTTTTACAAGGCGTCACCAGTTTGTTAACGAAAAAAGAATATTGTGTTTTTTTGGGATACTTGTTATTTTTATGCAAGTGTGATTAAAGAGAGCTATTTATAAGACACTTTTCTTATAATCTTACGCGGTTTCCTACTTGTGCGTTCTGCTGTCCCCTGGAAAATCAATTTTTAGGTTACTTTTTACTTACAGTTCGTACTGTAAAACGTTTCAGTACTATCGTTTCGTTACGTTATAAAACTGTTCTGTGTAAAGCTAGGTGCACATTTTGGATTTTACCGACTACGTCAATAAAGATAGGTTGATGCTTTTCTTGGTTTTATCTCAGCAGCTAGCAGTCAGTTATAATATAAGACACGTTAATACACGTGGGTACGCTCAACTACATTAATTTGTAGTAAAGCTAATGACCGTAAAAGCCGATTCTGAGGGCTTTAATTTTAGTTTTAGTGACGTCGAAATATAAAATTGTCTAAAGAATTTTAGCTTCTATTCCTTACAATTTTGCAATTAAGAAAATTTTGTTTTGACGGTACTAAAATTTAAATAAAAGCCTTCATAATCTGCTTTAATGTTACATAAAAAAATGCCATTACAGAAAAAAGCTAAATAAAAATATTAAATTTAATATTAATTAATTCATTAATAATAATAAGGTATAAATTATTCATAAATCGTGATACGAATATGTACAGAATAAGTTTTTATAAATCTATCGGAAAAAATGAAGCACTGAAGTTTACTACACCAAAACTTGAGGACGAGGACACTGTTACTTATAGACTTAGATTTGCTCGAAATAAATGAAAACCCAATCGAATATATGTTGATGAACGATGAAGATGACATTTATTTTGATTATGAAAACAATAATTGAGTAAATGTTTTGTCCTACCTATTTAAAGTTCCTATTAGATAGGTATAGCTTGGAAATGATTATTGTAACTGATTTAATTCCAAACCAAAATACTTTGGGTTTTCATTTATTTGTATTATTGCTTTAAACTTATCTTGTAGACATTTCGATTGAGTCTTTTATTTTAATTTGAGCCTTTGAGGTTTGTATGCTTAGTAAAGATATAAAACTCAATTGAATAAACATGTTGTTTGATTTTCAAGAGTTGTTTGTGATAAGATAAGTCATGTTTTAGAAATTTATAAAAAATTTCGGCGGTGAACCGCTATATTGTAAACTAAGCTTTATAATTACAATTTGGTTACTTTGGTCCAATAAACAACGATTTTGTTACAACAGTTTTGTAACAACAGTTTAGTAACGGCCCAAAAAAATTGAAAATGACTCTGCAGTTGCTTCGTGGCCTATTCCATGTTTTAGGGACGGCACATGACTTAGATTTTTTGGGTAAATGAGGTTCCTGACCAGGTTTTTCACGTTTGTAGTTTCACGCCTATTCACCACTTTGGCGAAATTGGACGCTGCAGTGTCTTGATTCATAACCCTGGCGTGAAAAAAAATTTATGCGTATCAAGTACCTACATATTTTGTACTTTGGCTGCGATTGGGACATCCACCCTAAAAACATGCAGAACAATCAAACTAGTTTACCTACGTTTATTAGGGAAATAAAAATTTGGTCTCGGTATTGCAGTAGGTACTTATTTTTTTACGTCGTTCATCCGTTTGACCGCCTCCTTACGATAATGCCAACTCTTCTTTTTCTTGTTACGTGAATTTCCCATAATTGCGTTTAGTCACAAAAAGCCTACTAAGAAATAATGAGATTTTAATTGATTTCGTTTGTTGCCTAAGATCGTGAGTTTAGTGAGCGCAAGCGACGCAGCCTCCCCGTACGAAAGCCGAAGCGGAACTGAATCGGGGGTCGGGCGGCAGGGCGGTCCAGGTTAGGCTGAGTACGACGCTCGATCATTTAGGTATTTTCTTTTTACGGTAAAGATAATGGTTTTTCCATTTTTATAATTCTGTCTGCAGCTGCTTTATACTAATATCAGTTATATTATGCAAAGTTTCAGATCTAATTTCGAGTATTCGTTGAATACTATCGGTTTATTGTACGGTTTGGAGGTAACTTTGTAATTTTTTTCTATCGAGAAAATTTTACGGAATCAAGTTTTCACCACTGGGTTGACATAGCATTAGTCCTCAACTTTATCATATATTAATTTCAGGGTGATTGTTGCAGTAATTGTTGGTATAAAGCAGGATCATGCGAAGAGAAGTGAGGTATTATAGGCCCTTAATAAATTATTTTTTTACTATATAAAATAGCAAACGTTGTAGATGTTATATTTTTCTAAAAACATGGTTAGTAAATCGAAATATGCGACATTTTAAAAATGAATGGATAAATGTAATGTTAACTTAAAGTACTTAGTAGCATGAATGATAATGTTTTGTATTTTTACATGTTTCGCTTGGCACGTCACATTTTTTAAATAAAATCATAGGTATCACGGATTGTACAAAATAAATAAGGCTGTGACTGTTAAGAATGTACTGTTCGTAAACATATCATTTTATTTAAAAAATGTAATGTGTCAAGCGAAGCAAGTACAAATAACAAGTTTTAATATAAAACATTATCAATCATGCTACTTGTTACTTTAAGTAATCTTTTAAGAAAAGAAAATAATAATAAAATATTTAAGTAAGTCAAGCCTTTATTCCACAAACAGCACAATTATTTACAATTAATTAAGTTAAAATAATTAAAAAAAAAATCATTTTTTAGATGATAGGCGAGTTGCGTTTTGCTTTGCTTTATTATTGGTAAAGACTATAATATTAAGTATATTCTATACTAGCCATTCACCCGGGGCTCCAGCCACGTTTATACAGTTGTACAGACATGACTTCTTAACTATACCTACTTTAGTATTGGTAAAGACTATAATATTAAGTATATTCTATACTAGCCATTCGCCCGGGGCTCCAGCCACGTTTATACAGTGGTACAGACATGACTTCATAACTATACCTACTTTAGTATTGGTAAAGACTATAATATTAAGTATATTCTATACTAGCCATTCGCCCGGGGCTCCAGCCACGTTTATACAGTTGTACAGACATGACTTCTTAACTATACCTACTTTAGTATTGGTAAAGACTATAATATTAAGTATATTCTATACTAGCCATTCGCCCGGGGCTCCAGCCGCGTTTATACAGTTGTACAGACATGACTTCTTAACTATACTTACTTTAGTATTGGTAAAGACTATAATATTAAGTATATTCTATACTAGCCATTCGCCCGGGGCTCCAGCCACGTTTATACAGTGGTACAGACATGACTTCATAACTATACCTACTTTAGTATTGGTAAAGACTATAATATTAAGTATATTCTATACTAGCCATTCGCCCGGGGCTCCAGCCACGTTTATACAGTTGTACAGACATGACTTCTTAACTATATGTACCTACTTTAGTATTGGTAAAGACTATAATATTAAGTATATTCTATACTAGCCATTCGCCCGGGGCTCCAGCCGCGTTTATACAGTTGTACAGACATGACTTCTTAACTATACCTACTTTAGTATTGGTAAAGACTATAATATTAAGTATATTCTATACTAGCCATTCGCCCCGGGTTCCAGCCGCGTTTATACAGTTGTACAGACATGACTTCTTAACTATACTTACTTTAGTATTGGTAAAGACTATAATATTAAGTATATTCTATACTAGCCATTCGCCCCGGGTTTCAGCCGCGTTTATACAGTTGTACAGACATGACTTCTTAACTATACCTACTTTAGTATTGGTAAAGACTATAATATTAAGTATATTCTATACTAGCCATTCGCCCGGGGTTCCAGCCGCGTTTATACAGTTGTACAGACATGACTTCTTAACTATACCTACTTTAGTATTGGTAAAGACTATAATATTAAGTATATTCTATACTAGCCATTCGTTTGGGGCTCCAGCCACGTTTATACAGTTGTACAGACATGACTTCTTAACTATACCTACTTTAGTATTGGTAAAGACTATAATATTAAGTATATTCTATACTAGCCATTCGTTTGGGGCTCCAGCCACGTTTATACAGTTGTACAGACATGACTTCTTAACTATACCTACTTTAGTATTGGTAAAGACTATAATATTAAGTATATTCTATACTAGCCATTCGCCCGGGGCTCCAGCCGCGTTTATACAGTTGTATAGACATGACTTCTTAACTATACCTACTTTAGTATTGGTAAAGACTATAATATTAAGTATTATTCTATACTAGCCATTCGCCCGGGGCTCCAGCCGCGTTTATACAGTTGTACAAACACGACTTCTTAACTATACCTAGTTTATTATTGGTAAAGATTATAATATTTTCAATTAACACGGTAATTATATAACTCTTGGTCTCTTTCTCGTGGATCTCTTACGAGGCGGACGTGTCGCCAGTTATTTTCTCAAAAACTTAAATAACCGCAGTCGATTTTAGTGTCCATACCCTTTACTTTGAGCTCGTTTTGGCTTGATACGCTAAAGTGCACGTCACACGTCTGCCGTCGAGGTACCAGTCTCTTCCGCTCAAGCCGCACCCCCGCTGGAAAGAGAAGGCTGCGATTTTTGGTCCCCCTCGCACACCTCGGCAGTCTAAAATCAGCCATCAACGCAAACACATCGATCAACTCATTGTGGGCCTACGAGTGCTACGTGAATAAAAGTGCTACGCTATCATCGCGACAGCTACGTTTTCTGCTACGCGAGACCAAATACGCTTTTCTCGCCTTCTTGCTTACCATAATGCAGTCACCTTCTAACGCATCACAGCAAGAAGATTCTTCGCTAAACCCAGGAGAGAGCAGGACTCAGGCTGACCTTTCCAATACATCCAGTCTCAACGTGACTTTTAGGAAGAGGGAAATGGACACTCATCTGTTCGAGCCGAAACACAAAGACTCAGATATGTTCCAGTCAATCAAAGCTGAACTGGAGGCTCTGATTAGTGGATGGATGCTGAAGCACTCGACTAGGTTGGACGTTCTCGATAGACTGACGATTGACATTGGAGTAATAAAAACACAAACTTCCCAACTACAAAAAATACAGGAGAAGCTCTCTGATGTGGAAAAGGTAAATGAACTCTTGCATCAGGAGCACGAGTCCTTGAAGAGTAGTTTTGAAGGTCTTCAGCGTGAACAAGCTTCGTCGCTTGACTGTATCAACCTGTTGGAAGAGAAGGTAGAAGATCTTCACAAAAGGATCCGATCAAGCTCCATCGAAATTAGAAACGTTCCTAAGAAAGAGCAAGAAAACATTGTGGATATCTTCCTTGAGATCTGCAAGTGCATTCAATTTGAGTGTGTCCCATCTACAATTAAAAACGCTTTCCGGCCTGCGGGAAAAAAGAATAATAATAACATTGTAGTGGAGCTATCAAGCCCAATGCTGAGATCCAAATTCCTGCAAGTCTTCAAAAGATTCAATATTTGCAACAAGGATGATCGTTTGTCTACCCGTAAAATTAGTGGTTTTAGTGAAAGTTATCCTATATTCATGTCGGAATATCTAACAAACAAAGGTAAAAAATTGTTTTATTTGGCTCGTGAAATTTCTAAATCAAATGACTACAGATTTTGTTGGGTTAGTAATGGCAATATCTTTTTGAGGAAGGATGACAAATCCCCACATATCTTGATTAAATCTGAACAACAAGTCGAGCACCTACGCTCAGTTTGACTTATTCTACTTAGTTACATATTGGCATCCTTTCCTTCTCGATTTGGAAGCAACTTGCATGATCGTCTATGCTTAAGGTGTACCTACATTATGAATGTGTTATATAGTTATTTAGCTACATATATGATCGTATTTGTTTTATACTATAACATAACATGTATTTGTATTTCTTATGACCTATTTATTTTATGTATATGTATTGTTTATATTAATATATTTAAAATATTTTTTCTGTTGAACACAAAGAAATCTTTTTTATTTATTTGCAAACATTATATACGTTATGAAGCCTATTATTTGCTTATCATTGTTTCTGTGCATATCCTCATGGTGATATTGGTTTGTCTGTTTGAAATAACAAAATTAACAAAGTATATACCGTATGTTGAAACGTTGGCTTACGATTCCTGGATCGCAAAATTACTTAAATTGTACCGCAATTTATTGCGATGCATAATTAAAAGGCACGGCTAATAATATCTGTGACTTAGCGCGGAACATTGATGATATCAATGTTTCCAGGGCATTACTTTGCGGTCCAGAGGAGTGTGGGCTTATGATTGACAACTGTAGTCCAAAGATTAACATAATCACACAGAATATACGTAGCATAAACGCTAATATTGACAGTTTTAGAGTTTTGTTGTCTAGAATAAATATTGATGTTGACATAATGGTTCTTACTGAATGTCGGCTATCAGAAAATTCAATTTTACCTATTTTTGATGAATATACATGCTTTACGACTAAAAACTTCCTCAACCAAAATGATGGTAGTGTGATATACGTAAAAAATAATATTTCTTGCTCCTGTACGGAACCACCTTTTTTGGAAGGTAATTGCCTTGTGTTAAATACAGACTCGGGCCTGAATCTAGTCGCTATTTACAGACCACATACAGAATCAGCATCCTCCACATCTCATAATAATCTTCCACGAACGTTTCATAAAGCTGAAAAATTCATTCCTTCCCTAGACAAAGTCTTACAAACCCTTAAATCTACACCCAACGTTGTTGTCACCGGAGACTTTAATATAGATATTAAACCCGCCAACAATGATAACGCATCATCGGATCTTCTCCAACTTATGTTCTCACATGGATATTTTCCCTCACACTCAATCCCAACTAGAGAGTTAAATTGTCTGGACCATTTTTATCTTAAAACAAAGAAAGATAGCTCAACGTTTGTTTTCAATTCCTTAATAACTGACCATTCAGCGGTACTTATATCTATTAATCTTAACATGCAACGTGTTAAAAATGAAAAATTCAAAATGCGTGTTGATCTTGAAACTGTTCGAGCCGATCTTTTGAAAGCTGAATGGACATCTGTAACTAATTGCAATAATCCCGATCAAGCAGCAAACATCTTCATAAACCTACTTAAAACTACCATTGTTAAAAATACTCATAAAGTACAAATCCCTCATTCGAAATATAATATAAAACCATGGATAACACCAGGTTTGATAAGGTGTATGAAAAAAAGGGACCGTCTCCATATGAAAACAAAAAAATCCCCAAATGACTTACATTTACTGCAAACGTATAAATCCTACAGAAATTATTTTAATGGGCCTCTGAAAAGAATTAAAAGACAGTATGAGAAAGAACTACTAGAGGATTGTAAATATGATTCTAAAAAGACATGGCAAGCCATAAAAAGTATCTGTAATCTAAACAAGAAAAAAGACCCATCTGAAGAACTTCTAAAAATTTCGAGTAGTCCAGAAGAATCTCTTGAAATTGTAAATGCACAATTTGCGAATATGGGCAATGATTTAGCAAACAAAATCCTTACCCATCTCGGTACTACAGAACAAGACCTAGCTAGACATCACACTTTAATATCATCCAAATGCAAATCTTTTGTTCTCCTGCAAACGGATGAGGCTGAAATAATCAGTTTTATCAATAAAATTAAAACTAACGCTGCAGGGTTGGATAATTTATCAAATTATGTTATTAAACACATCAGGAATATCATAGCGACTCCTTTTACCTACGTATGTAATCTTTGCTTGGAACATGGTTGTTTTCCAGAAGCTTTTAAAAAGTCACTGATTCATCCTATACATAAAGGGGGAAACAGAGACAGTGTCAAACAATACCGACCAATTTCAATACTACCAATATTATCAAAAATTCTAGAAAGAATAATAAATGTTAGACTGAGTAATTACTTAGAAAAAAACAAAATACTATCTTGTAATCAATTTGGTTTTCGATCAAACAAATCTACTGAAAATGCAGTTAACACACTTACACATTACTTAATATCTAATATGGATCAGAAAAACGTCTGCATAGGCGTCTCAATTCGTGTGGACACGCTCGTTAAATAGCATAGATCAAAATGAATTTTCTAATGATCTACAGCAAATCCAATGGAGTGATGTTTACCACGCTAGCAATATACATGACATGGTCGATACATTTAATAGCTTTATAACTTTAATTTTTGAACATCATGCGCCACTGCACAAGGTAAAAATAAAAGACAACCCATCTCCTTGGATCACGGACACCATCAAACAAATGATGTCACTTCGTGATAAGGCTTTTAGGCGAGCAAACCTCACAAAACGCGAGTCACACTTTAGATATTACAAAGACCTTAAAAATATAGTAACGAGTGCAATCAAAAGAGAAAAAGAAGCATTTTATACAAATTATGTGAACAATAATAAAAACAACCCTACAAAGATGTGGAAGTACTTCAAACAAACATCGGTTTTAGGTACAAATAAAAATAAGCGATTAAATATTCCTCAACATCTTAATGATCCCGATCAAATTAATGACTTTTTTTTAGATGTTCCTGGTGACCCCAAAGTTGACGAAGAGTTGCTGAGTTTTTATAGAAAGAACAAATTTGGTTTAAATGAATTTAAAATCGAGAACTGTACCGAGGATCAAGTTCTAAAAATAATTAGATCAATAGGCACTAGCGCTTCCGGTTATGATGCTATATCGATTACAATGATAAACATGACTTTATCGACAACTCTACCTATAATCACCGATATGGTCAACAGATCAATATCTGAAAATACTTTTCCTAATGCCTGGAAATTAGCAAGGGTTAAACCTTTACCGAAGTGTGCATCAGTAGAAAAACATAGAGATTTAAGAGCTATTAGTATATTGCCTGTGGTTTCTAAGGTCCTTGAAAGGGTTGTGTGCTCCCAACTAACAAAATATTTAGAGAAGGAATCAATTCTCCCACCTTATCAGTCGGGCTTCCGTAGTCAACACGGAACCGCTACGGCTCTGGCTCACGTTACTGACGATGTTCTAACAGCTTCAGATGCGGGTAAGGGCAGCATTCTAGTCCTGCTGGATTTTTCTCGGGCCTTCGACTGCCTCAATGCTGAACTATTGATCGCTAAAATGTCCTATTACGGAATATCTGAATCAAGTTGTAGGTGGTTCCAGTCTTTTCTCACTGATAGATCCCAGTACGTTGTGACTGAGGATGAGCAAGGGAACATTATGCAGTCACACATAAAACAACTAGCACGAGGTTGCCCACAAGGATCAATCCTTAGTCCACTCCTTTTTATTTTATACACTTCAGATTTGACCAAAAATTTAAATCACTGCAAGGTCCACCTATACGCGGATGATACTCAACTCTATCACTCGTTTAAACACCAAAATACAAAGGAGGCAGTGCAGCACATTAATAATGATCTACAGGTCATATTTGAGTGGACTAAAAGAAATGCGCTGGTTCTGAATCCTTCCAAATCAAAGTTCATGGTCCTTGGAACAAAGCGCCAATGTGAACAAATTGCCGAAAAATTGCCTCAAATTGAGATTGACCATAAAACCGTAGAAAAAGTTGCATCTGCGAGAAACTTGGGCCTACAAATGGATAACGAACTTCGTTTTGTTGAACATGTTAATAAAAAAATTCAAAATGCTTTTTACCGCCTGAAGGTTATGTATGGTATTAGGGACTTCCTGAAACAAGACGTTAGAGTAATACTTACTGAATCCCTTATTCTCTCAATATTCAATTATTGTGACACCGTGTATGGACCAAGGCTATATGGAAAGACCAGTCGGGCTATACAGCGTATCCAAAACGCATGTGCACGTTTCTGCTACGGGATACGCAAGAGAACGCATATCACTCCTTATCTAAATGAGATGAAAATACTCAAAATGGAGGGACGGAGAGAAATGCATCTCGCAAGCCTCGTACATAAAGTTGTACACACAAAGCAACCGAAGTACTTGTTTGATAAATTTGAATGGTTAGGAGATTCACACACTAAGTTTACTCGAAGTAAGGTACAAAACAAAATGTCTATTCCAAACCACAAAACTGTTAATTTTAGAGCAGGGTTCAAATTCGCCGCAGCTAAGGTTTGGAATGACCTACCACCACCGTTACAGGAAAAAGTACCTTACTGTACACTTAAAACTAAACTTAAATCTTTTTATTTAAACAAACAAATTTCATTGACAACAGATCGATATAAAATATCAAGATCAGCAAAAATGAAAATCAAAAAGGTCAGTCAGTCTAATAGGCTGTAATTGTGATTCTCTTTTTTTCTTCTTTTCTTCACAATGTGCTTTCCATACAAAATTATATAGTTACCATTTTTTTTTTTTCCTCTTCATGACAGATTGCACCCTTTTTGCACAACGCACATGCACTCGAATTTATAAATTATGTATTAATTTATTCCTGTTGATATATCACGTACTAGCACTTATTCTTTTAAAATTTGTTGGTATTATATTTTATTTTGACAACACTTTTTTTACAACTATATAAACTTTTATACCTTTGTGTTTTTTTATGGCATTTATTTACATTTATGTACTTAAATTAAAATATTTACATGGTACTCGCATGGTAACACTACATACCTACATATACATAAGTAGACAATTTTCAATTTATTAAATAAGTAAAATCACATCATACATGTGTATCAATCACAATCAAAAACAGTGATATGTTAGGTGTTGTTTAACTTTATTTATTGTTCATTTATCCCTTTAACAATGAGGTATGTATATCTATATTCAGAGTTTTTTTTTTTTTCGTGTTATTTATTTCTTTTTGTGTTTAATGTAACTGTTTCTTTTGTAGACGCACCCTCTGCATTTGTATCAAAAAATTATTTAATTTTACAGGGATGCAGTGAAAAACAGCGCTGTTCGAATCATTGCTTATGATCCGACAGCATTGCTGAACGCATGACCTTTTGTCAAATTAGCTTAAGATTTTATCTATTATTATAATTATGTTATTTTTTTTTTTTTCTTGTTTGGCAATAAATGATATTTTTCTTTTTTCTTTTCTTTTTTTCTTTTCTTGGATTTGGCCAAAGCATTTGACACTGTTTCTGTTCCCATCCTTCTGTCAAAATTAGACAGAATGGGTATAAGGGGTGTAGCTCTAAAATTAATTTCAGAATATCTCTCAGGTCAAACTCAATGTGTAAAAATCGGGAACTATTGTAGCACAGAAATGCCTGTGACATTTGGTGTGCCACAGGGCAGTATTCTTGGACCTACCCTTTTTTTAGCTTACATTAACGATCTCTGTGACATGAATCTGGGTAAAAATACAGGCATTGTCACCTATGCTGATGATACAGCTCTATTATTCTCAGGTAAAACTTGGGAAGATACGAAATCAAGTGCGGAGTCAGGAACACGGCTTGTCCTAGGATGGCTGCAAAGAAATCTTCTTACCTTAAACGTAGAAAAAACCAAATACCTCACCTTTACTTTAACAAACTACAAACAACCTCCAAGTGATTTTTCAATTATAGCCCATTCATGTAATATACCATCTTTCCAAGGTCCTGTCACTTGCACCTGCGCCCCTCTGCAAAGAGTGCATGATATCAAATACCTAGGTATCGTCATAGATCAACACTTAACTTGGGAAAAACAGATAGTAACACTGTCGGGAAGAATAAGACGTCTCATTTTTGTTTTCAAAAATCTTCGACATGCTGCTGATCCAAAAGTGCTCCAAATGACATATTTTGCTCTATGTCAGTCATTGCTAACTTATTGCTGCACAGCGTGGGGTGGTGCGGCAAAATCTTTTATGCTCTCCTTAGAAGTAGCTCAGAGAGCGGTTTTGAAAGTTATTCACTTTAAGCCTATCTTGTTCCCTACCAAGCAGCTGTACTCTCTGATCAATGTTCTAACTGTGAGACAGATTTATGTACTTTCGCTATGTATTGCGCAACATTCTAGTTCCATTGGCCGAGCCCCTGTCAACGAAAATAGTCGAAGAAAACACAAAGTTTTTATTTCAACACAATGTAAAACTTCAAAATCACAAAATGACCGCTATTTTCGGGGCCCTTATGTTTATAATAAAATAAATGAAATTCTTTCAGTTAACAGCTTAAGTAAATACAAATGTAAACAAATCCTAACCGCTTGGCTTCTAAGTTTAAATTATGATCAAACAGAAGATTTACTTACCATACCTAAATAGTTCTCAGTTGTTTTGCTTTGTTTTTACTTTGTTGCTTTGTTTTTGTTTTGTTTTGTTTTGTTTTTGTAGTTGATTCTTTAGTTGCTCTGCGCAATGTTCTTCTAGGGTTGATTTCCTTCATACGTCTTGTTATTAAAATTATTATTTCCTTAATTTATTAAATCTGTACTTTATTAATGTATAAATATATATTACATAATAAATATTTATCCAAGTTTATTATCTAATGTATTACAATAATTAATATATATTATATATATATATATATATATATATATATTTATTACCAAAATTTTAGTTATATATAACTTATTCAGTTACTCGTTTACACAAGAACACGATCGCTTCGATTATTCATTTATTTATTTTTCTAACCGCGCCGCGATGAAAGAGGCTGGTCCATATAGAACAGGTTTTTATACTTATTTTATGGGCCAGAGCTCGGTTATTTAGCACAGCCATTTTAAAATGTAGAATAAATTTTTACCTTCGTTTTTCTAAATTTTTCATCTTGTTTATAACAATGTTTTAGTTTTATTTTAAGTTTGATAAGTACTTAACATTACTATTATTAGGTAACCCTATAGTTATTATAATTTAGATTGTTTGTTTTTGTTTTTTTGGCTTATGGCATTAATAAATAAATTTGTTTGTTTGTTTGTTTGTTTGTTTGTTTATCTACATACATATATACTGGGTTAAACACATAGAAATCTAAATAATGTAGTTTGCTATAGTTGAGCATGACGAATCTGTAAAACGCAAATAGAATAAAGGCTATTTTAGTGTGTCATGGTGCTGCTCTTGCTTGCGGTGTATGGCGAGTGGCCGGTCTTTTTTATAAATTTCTCACCATACTCTAACTAGCACTCACATAAACGTGATATCAAAAAATCACCAGAAGAATGTGATTAAAGTCCCAGTGTAAACTGTAGCCATATCGTTGAAGAGCGCCAAATACACCGGTTCTGATTCTAACCTATACCGAAAGAACTGGAGGAAATGCTGCACAGCCTAAGCGATTCTTCCAGATGAGTGGGCTCGCGGTTGAATTCGGAAAAGACTAAGGTCATGTCATGTCCAACTGTCACGGCCAGTAACTGTCGACAATATCAGCATTTTGAACTTGTTCAAAAATAGGTTTATCTGAGTCATGTTAAACAGCTAAGTTAGAACAAAATCCACGCCGAGGCTAACAGAAGAATATGCATAAGGTGGGAAGCATTCGGGAAGTTGCGTATGAGATATATTTACGTGGTCAATACCATATACTGTGTCAATACTTAAAAGGCTAAGGTTTTCAACCAGTGCGATCTTCCTATGATGATGACATACAGCTGAGATGTGGACGCTTACGTGGGCTTAATTCCACTTTTTTTTTAAATTGTGATATTCTTTTGGACCATATAATCCAGGGTTTTGTTTTTGGGAAAAACGTTTGGAGATTTTTAAAAATAAAATTAGAAAAACATACTTCTTTCTCTTTTGCGCTGAATCATCCCTCTCGCACTGCGAGTTTTTAAGCTTGGAGTGAGAGTGACAAAAATAAAATTTACACAACCCCTTAAGTCGCTCAATCATCCATGGAGCAGGCTGTGCTTTGGATATGTCTGATTGATAAAATCCGAAAAGAGGAGATCCATCAGAGATCGAAAGTGACCGACATAGCAATTGTCAAATTAAGGTCAATTGACTTCGATCAAACATTTAACTCAAGTTGTGATATAATGTGTAATAACTTGGATCATCGAATTTTATTGAACAATATGTATGACAACATAATATCTATTCTTTCTGAAGCGGCTGAGTCTTTTTATGTTGATAAATCTGTAAGGAAACGCAATCATGTAACCGGTTGGAATAAACATGTCCGTAGCGCTCACGGTGAAGCTCCTCTATGTTTTCAGACTTGGTTGTGGTACGGCAAACCAAAACATGGCTTGTTTTACGACCGCATGCGCGAAACAAGAAAAGTCTTTAAATCCAAACTAAAGTGGTGTAAAAATAACGAACGGCAGATAAAAATGGACATCATTGCTGAGCACCATCATAATAAAAATTTTAGTAAATTCTGGAAAAATACAAACAAGCTGATTCAGAGACCTGCCCTCCCTGTGAGTGTAGCCGGAGTACACGAGCCCACTGACATTGCTAACCTGTTTAAAGAGCATTTTAGAGTTCGATCTTCACTGGGGCCTTCGTCTCAGGGGACTCATGATGAGGCTGTTGTGAGGGAACGTAGCGTCACTATCAGTGCAAAAGCTGTAGAAACTGTCATCAAAGGCATGGTCAGAGGGAAGAGTCCTAGTCACGACAGCCTCAGCATTGAGCACTTGAAGTACGCATGAGTTCATCTACCCAGAGTGCTTGCCATGTTTTATACGCTGTGTCTTGGCCATTCATAACTACCTGAAAAGTTAATGCGTACAGTGGTAGTCCCAATTATTAAAAACAAAACGGGAGACGCTTCTGACTTGGCCAACTATAGACCAATATCTCTAGCTTCTGTAATCGCTAAGGTTCTGGACAGTTTGCTTGATAGACATTTGAATAAGCATATTTTTCTTAATGATGCGCAGTTCGGATTTCGTTCAGGTCTCTCCACGGAGAATGCTATCTTTTGTCTCGAGCGGACTGTCGAGTACTATACAGCCAGGAAAACCCCCGTGTTTGCATGCTTTTTAGATCTCTCTAAAGCATTTGATCTTGTATCGTATGATGTGTTATGGGACAAACTAAGAAGAGAGACCACTGTACCAGACGAGATAATATGTCTGTTTAAACATTGGTATAACAACCAGAAAAACAAAGTTATGTGGGGAGGAGCCTTCTCGGATGAATATGGGTTAGAATGCGGGGTCAGGCAGGGTGGGTTATCCTCTCCCCGTCTTTTTAACCTGTATATCAATAAGCTACTCGCTGGGCTCAGCGGCACCAACGTCGGCTGTCATGTAGACGGAGTCAGCGTCAATAACATAAGCTACGCTGACGATATGGTGCTGCTGAGTCCATCGGTAGGCGCGCTGAGGAGGCTTCTTTCCATATGCCAATCGTATGGTGAGGCGCATGGCCTTAAGTACAACGCAAAAAAGAGCGAGTTTTTAGTATTTAAGGCAGTGTCTAAAACTTATCCTATTGTGCCTGAAGTCAAACTCAGCGGTACCTCGCTGTCCAGGGTTAAGCACTTCAAATACTTGGGGCACTGGGTTCGAGAGGACCTCAGTGATTGTATGGATATAGAGAGGGAGCGCAAGTCGCTGGCTGTCCGATGTAATATGCTTGCCCGCAGATTTGCACGGTGTACGAATCAGGTAAAGGTGACGCTCTTCAAAGCATATTGCCAGTCTTTTTACACGTGCAGTCTTTGGGTGGACTACACGTGACGGGCATACAGCGACCTGCGTTTCCAGTATAATAATGCTTTCAGGATGCTGCTGGGGTTACCGCGATATTGCAACGCCTCTGTCATGTTCGCGAAAGCACACACAGATGGTTTCGCAGCAATCATGCGAAAGCGCTGTGCGTCGCTGCTCAGTCGAACTCGAGCCAGCCTTAATAGTGTCCTGAAGGTATTATCAGACAGGTGGGACTCGCCCCTTCTTAAAAAGTGGATAGAGCTCCACAAGACAATTTAATTTTAATACAACTTTTACTCGCCTGATCTCTTACTAACACTAGTTTATAAGTTATATTGTATTACTAACACTTTATGGATCCTGTCCGAAATAAATGATTTAATTATTATTATTATTATAGCCTTGTCGCGAAAGAACGCGAATGAACGACCCGGAACAATCGATGACTGAATTAATAAAATAAAGAATGTTTTTGTGCATTGGCAATACTAACGGAGGAATTCGGCCTTTTTCAGATGGGAAAAAAGTTTGGAGACACGTGAAAAAGGGAGATAATTGTGAGATTTGCGAGCTGGATCAGGAAAAGATCTGCCCGGAGGGCGGAGCTATCCTGGATCATAGCGAATTAAGAGCCTCCACTGAATTTCCACTGCTGCGTCCCTTGATGGGTACGACAGAGTGAAGGAAGGTACAACGTGGTATAGCCTACGAGGTAGGTATTCGTGTATTCGCTGTGGGTATTATGCCAAACTCTGGAGCCTATAATATTATAATAATATCTGAGGTCCGTGGCTAGTGGGGTTCAGAGAGGCCTTGGGGGGATCCTCCGGGGTACCTTTACATGTTGGCAACTTAATATATCTATCTAGTTTATTACAGCGAAGCAGAATATATCAAAACCTTGAAGTGTGAATGTGTATTTACGATCTGTCGGTCCGTCATTCCGCTCCCAGGCGGAGAACGTAATTCATGCTTTACTTCCCTACAAGCCCACCGATTCAGTAAGTTGAAGTGGCAGTATATTATGATGGCCGTTGGGGCCGAAAGGCATTGGAATGGTGACCACGTACAGCAAAGCGTAGCATAGGCCTACCTCGTGCCCGCTGGACTGACGACCTGAATGACGTCGCGTTTGGCGGCTAGATGAAAAGGACGGAGGACCGCCAAAAGTGGCAAAATATTGGAAAGGCCTTAGTCCAGCAATGGATGAACACAAGCTGAAGGATGGATGGATGAATAATACCAAAAGCTAAAACCTAGACCCAGAAAAGATTTACTGCCGAAATTTAAAATACAAGGCCATACAAAAATTATTATGAAAGTAAATGTAATAATCATTTAAAATACTTGCAGTCATTGTATTTACATATTTTTCCGTGAAGCAGCTGCAAAATTATGCGGCACCGTATAATTTTCTATCTGCATCACAAATATTAGATTTGTAAGTATTTGTAATAATAATAACTAGTTTTGTCATTCGTGCACAAGACTGTGACAAACAAATGGACGAGAAGACACCTGTTTTTTTCATGGCCATAAAAAAGAACTCACTCTCATTTATCGTTTGCAATTTTTAACTTTTTTAGTTCAATTGACAAATACAGTTGTATGATTTGTAGCAAAATCCAACGCTTTGAGCAAACAAGAAAGAAAGAGGTCGTAGTTTTAAATTCCAGCCCAAAGGATTTTTTTTTCAAAATATTGATATTACTTGAAATTTGTTTGTACCAAATAAAGTAAAAAAATTTGGTCGTTTTTTCTCCGACTTAGGCAATGAAAAGTCTCATATCTCAGAATTCAAACAAACGCATTTAAAAAATTCAAAAAACATCCTGAGGTGTGATTCTTTTCTATATTTAAAACTTAATAGAATTGAAATATAAGGGTAGATAGTATATATGTCGCAGTAAAGTAGTTAAATCAGAGAGTTAATTGAATCTCTAGAGAGTTAATTAAAGATCGACATTCAATCAAGTCGCTAGCATTTTGATTTAAATAAAGCAGCGTCGAAAACGTTTAACTATCTGTCTGACCGAAAGCCAGCGTGTTGATTGATTAATAATGTAAAACAAGATGATGGCTCTGAGTTGTTTCATAATGTTCAAACCTGACCTAACGTACTGTTTTTAAATACATTTTGACCTATCCATTATGCACCTATTTAGTATCCTACTCGGGGACGCCTCGCTCCGCTCCGCTTCGCTCGGCTCTGAGTTGTTTCATAATGTTCAAACCTAACCTAACCTAGTGTTTTTAAATACATTTCGACCTATCCATTATGCGACTATTTAGTATCCTACTCGGGGACGCCTCACAAAGGTCACCCTACCAAAGTTGAAATGCGCCTAGGAACGTTTAGGAAACTCGTTAAACGTTTCGTTCACTCACTTGTCTGACGGAACTTTAGCGACTTGATTGAATGTCGATCTTTAATTAACTGTCTAGAGATTCAACTAACTCTCTGATTTAACTACTTTACTGCGACATATACATTATGCAGAGCGCGCGGACGCTCAGTGCTGCAGAATGTGAATGATGGATTTATTTACAACGAAAATAATATATTATGTTATTTATTTGTTTTAGATGTTAGGTAAATAAGGGTAAATAGTAATAATATTTAATTAAAAAATAAATACATAATTGTAAAATAACAAATGAAATATAAGGGGTTTAAGATGTAATGTTAGCTATTTAATTTAAATTAATAAAAATAAATAATGGCTTTTTGAATTTCTTAAATTAGGATAAAGTATTCACACCCGTGTGGTGTAGTGGCAGCTAAAAGAGGGCGGGCGGGCGGCGGCGGGGTGGCGTTGCTGTTTTGTAGTGGTTGTACGGAATTATATAATGTACGCCAGATTGCTTGCTGAAGCAATTCATAGTGTGAATATACTTTAACTGTTCATAGTTAGCTATTTTATTTAGTACCATAGCAACGATGAAGAAGTTACCGATTTATCGGTAAAATCTCCCAATATTGGCTTTGATTTCATTTACTTAAGATAACATAATTGATTTTGACACAGAAATCTCCTGATATTCTGCCAGCCACTTGGACTTCGTGAATATTATGAATTGAGATGCGATTGTACATCCACCCATCCATCCATCCACCTGCCTCGAAATAGACGTGTCGCTATACCTGAGCCTTTGTAATTAAGTTGTTGCAGGAGTGAGCGAAGCGAGCGAGTTCTCCGAGTCTACTGGAAGAATCCGGCGTGTTGATCGGACGGAATGTCATGAAATTAGGAGGCGAGTAAATAAGGCAAAAATATTTTTTAAGAAGCCTGTAGTCGGCGACTTGAAATCAGTCGCGCACGGGGTCGCTATGCTTGCTATTTCATTATACCTTCAACTTCTGATTATAGAGCATTGACTGACTGTTATTGGTTGGCCCGAACGTTCATTTCTCGAGCTCGTACGGAACTAACCGAACACGGTGTGAGAGGCAAGCTAACGCGAGATAACATTCATGTTTTGAAAAAACTCGAGAATGGTTTTGGTGGTTCCTATGATTTCAGGAGAAATATCCCAAAAATCGAAATGAAACAAAAATATTTTTGAAAGGTATAAAATATGCTATGCTGTGAAACTAAAATTATTTAATTTTCGGTTCTAGGACATTACGGTACATAAACATCCATCAAAATATGTGTAAAATCCATGAGTTTTATACGGTTTTTATTACGTTTTTTTCAACTTTTGTATGTATTTGATTTTGATAAATGTTATAGTTTCACGTCATGGATATTGTATGGGATATGTTGTAAAAAAAAGTAACTGATTTAACATGGCGTAACTCTCTATTAACATATACATTTCATTGTTTGACAAAAGGTAGCAATTGTCAGCATTTGCGACCGGAATTAAATATAAATGAACAGCGATGATTTTCGGAATGCTCCAAGGTTCATTGAACGAGCGAGCGAAGCGAGAGAGTTCTTAGAGTTTACTTGGACAATCCGGCGTTTGTATGTATGTATGAATGTTTGTTCGACGATAACTCGAGTATCGTTGTTTGGAATATCATGAAATTTGGCAGGCGAGTAAATAAGGCAAAAAGAATTTTTAACTTTGAACATGAGCCAAATCGGTCAAGCGCGAATCGGGCAAGCGCGAGTTCACTGTTCGGGATGAACTACCAGTTAATTGAACAAGCGAGCGAAGGCAGCGAGTTCTCCGAGTCTACTTAAACAATCCAGCGTCTGTATGTATGTATGTACCTATATATTAGAATGTTTGTTCCACGATAACTACACTGCGCTTTTGTTTATGTTTTTGTTAACGGAGATTTTACACATTTTTATTTTTTGTTGTACTTAAACCTAAAGACATTTTCAATGCCCTTTGAAGATTACAGGAAGCATGAAATCTGTGCATTTTTTATGTTGTGATGCACTCTAATATATACAATAAACAATTGTACCTGCTACATGCCAGTTACAGTTTAATACACTGAGCCCACGTTACTTTGGCACTCTCCCAACCGCGGGCTTCATGTCCCGGCAAGCTCCGACAAGGACATGAATCATTCACATCGCACGAGCTGCCGTCTCTCGGGATTCCTCTCGACCCTGATATCTCAACACACAGAGCAGGGCCAAAGAATTAAACTATTACTGGCAGGGCAAAGAAAGCTGGGCGGTTTTCAATACTTACTACAGAAATGTATCTCAACTGAACGTCATATATGGTGCAAAGTCCTGTCAACTTAGATCTGATCCGGAGAATTTCTTCATTAGACACCTCAAATCAATCAATAATTTCGTCGAGGGGGAGGAGTGACCCCTATTGAAATCTCTCAAAATGTTCAGCACAAAAAAAAGATTCGTTTCGAGACTCAGATTCACAAAATTTCTCACCATAACACGCTTGGGATGGAAATATGCCCAAAGCGCTCAAGCCGCAGACCACAGTCCGTGAAAACCTATCAAGTATAAAAAACTATCGACATTTGAAAAATATCGAGCTATTTTAGATTTTTATTTTTAGGGACAGTAAAAAGGAATTATAGGACCGCAGGGCTAGAATTAGGCTGAATTTACAATAGTGAGGTACTAAATGGTAAACCAAGAGCGGGTTCTTTTTTTAATATAATGAGTAAAACTTGAAAAGTTTTCAAAAATGCACTAAAATGGTATCAAAACCATCAAGAACAAATAAAAATGGACATAATTGCTAACAATAGAGAAAAGATTTTTTTTTCAATATTTTGGATTTCCACAAATAAATTAAATATTAGTTAAACTGCTAATTTATTCAAAGAACATTTTAAGGTTAACTCACCCTTGGGGCCTGCTGGACCATTGCTCGATGCTGAGTCTCGAAGTGACCTGAACATGATGCGATTTTCTGCAAAGCAAGTAGCTGCAGCCATAAGGAAAATGACCACAGGAAAGTCGCCGGGGCACGACGGTCTCAGCATCGAACACCTGCAACATGCTGGTGTCCACCTACCCAGGGTATTGTCAATGTTTTACTCTCTATATGTGGTTCATTCATACTTACCAGCTGACCTGATGAAGACAATTGTGATACCAATAGTCAAGAACAGAACGGAAGATATTGCTGACAAAAATAATTATAGACCCAGTTCTCTTGCCACAGTAACTGCAAAAATATTAGACTCTCTGCTTAATGTACAACTTGACCCACGTTTACAACTACATGATGCTCAGTTTGGCGTCCGTCCGGGCCTATCAACTGAAGCTGCTATACTAAGTTTAAAGCATACAGTGCGATACTAAACCGATCGCAAAACAATGTTAATGCATGCTCCCTGGACTTGTCCAAAGCCTTCGATTTGGTTGCCTACGACATCCTTTTTAAAAAGCTGAAAGAAATAAAAATGGTCCCAGAATTGTTAGCTGTTCTTAAGTACTGGTTACAAAAGACAAATAAACTATGTCCGCTGGGGTAACTCACTATCTTCTTCTTATAGGATGGAGTGTGGTGTGAGACAGGGGGGACTCTCTTCGCCAAAATTGTTTAATTGTATATAAATGCGCTGCTTGTTTGTATATAAATGCGCTGCTTGAAGGCCCGAGTGCCACACACCTTGGCTGTCACATAGATGACATTTGTGTAAATAACATCAGCTATGCGGACGATATGGTCCTCCTCTCGCCTTCGATCAGCGCTATGAGAAAATTATTACGTATTTGTGAAGAATATGCGACTTCTATGGAATAATACGTCCAGCTGCAATAGCATCCTAAAAATGATAGCGGGCAAGTTTGATTGTCCCTTTATAGGATACTGGGTTCAGAGGTTGACCAAGAATAATTCCTGGTGAATGTCTGAGCCTAGTGATTCCCATAAAATCCATAGTATAAGTATAAATATTTTGTTCTATAATGTTTTCAAATTATAACTATTATAAATAAAAATAAAAGTTGGTATGTTTGGTAGGTATCACATAGCACTGCATTATATAGAGTCAATCTTGTGGACAGCTTTCCTGGGCTGTGAATATGTAAATAGTTTTTAGTTTTTTACATGGGCCTTTAAAGTCTGAAATAAATGATTTTAATGTTTTATTAATAATTTTATTTATTAACAGGTTTTCATTTTACAAGAGAACCTCAAAATGGGCTTCACCAATAAGTTGAGTTTCCAACGTCACTTCAAAAACAGCCGACCAACTTTCTGACACTTTGTGTCGCAAAGTTGTAACATAAAAGACGGTGACCGATAGAAGTTGTGAGTCGAGCCAGGTCATGCATAATGTAACCCGGAGTTAGACCACAACTCGCGCCAACCAAAGAGCCTTTTTTACGTTGTGCTAAAAACCAAAATGCCTTGAATTTTCTTTAGTGGTACAAGCTCTAACTGTGTGATGTCGGCCACGTGTTATTTTTGCTGTAGCAGAGAAAGGTTACTTTAGGACAATATTGACTTTATCTTGGCAAGTTCACTAAATGTAGGAGTTGCTCATTTTACCACAAAACTTTCACAACGAGGCCAATGCCATAGACTTTATTAGCTTTTCATAGAGGCAGATTATCGGTTGGCACATTAACGGTATTGTGGTGGTATGTATAACTCTTTGAAGTAGGCGGTAAGGAAAGCTTAATGTCTTGTTGTTTTAGGTTGCTTTTAGTTAAAGATGTCACTGTGTGACTCACAAACACACCCTTACTCGTGGGACTCCATGTCTATAGCTAAGGACTTGATATTCTGATGCTTAGCTAAATATAAGGCGACATTTATTTATGCAGCCAAATTCACACTGAAGACTCGGTAAGTGGTCAGGACCAAGGTTTAATGTCCCTGTTTGCAAAATACAAAAATATTTTATTTGCCTCATTCACGTTCAAGAACAACCTTGACTCAATAGTAGAGGAAGTCTAAATTTTACTTTGCGTATTTCACAAAAGGGTAATTGAAGCTTGGTTCTGACTACTAATCGATTCTCCAGTATGAATTTGGCTGCATAAACGAGTCACCTTTATTACTTTTTATTTTCTAAAAATAACTCTTAAAAGCTAATTTTTTGTTGGAAATTTTCAAGATAAAATTTTATTATGGGTCGTATCCATTGATTTTTAAATCAATGGTCGTATCACTTCTTTAAACCAGGTTTATACGTTTACTATGAGCAACCGGGTGGCCGACTTATTAACATCAGCTGCCAACAGATGTCGCCCATGGTATATTAGTTGTTGTTCTATATTTAGAACGTGATTGATATGACACTATAACCTTCATTTGTGTTCAAATTTTTGCAGTTACTTGGTGTTTGCTCAGAGATTTCTCGACAATTTTAGCTTTCTCCGGGGCTCCATAATATCAGTTTTAAATAATGCATATAAGATTTTGTATGCTACTGGTTACTATACATGTATATTTATATCAAAGATATAATTCTGATTTAATAACATGTTGTAGTTCTATCAGGTGCCACTAGATGGCTATGTATCGCCTTAGTGACTGATGACTCTATTCTCAGTATTATAAATTACTAGCTTTTGCCCGCGGCTCCGCCCGCGTGTTATTTGGCTTAACGATATGCATTTTTCCGGGATAAAAAGTAGCCTATGTGTTAAGTTAGGGGATAAGCTATATCTATTCTAAATTTCACCCAAATCTGTCCAGCCGTTTCAGCGTGAAAGAGTAACATACATACACACACACACACACACAAACTTTTATAATATTAGTGTGTTAATGTACTTCTCAGTATTATAATGTACTCTGTGGTCACTGTTAAAACTAATCTTGGGATTTTTCTGAACTAAATCAATTTATCGTACACTAGCTTTTGCCCGCGGCTCCGCCCGCGTGTTATTCGGTTAAACGACATTCTTTTTTCCGGGATGAAAAGTAGCCTTTGTGTTAAGTTAGGGGATAAGCTATATCTATTCTAAATTTCACCCAAATCTGTCCAGCCGTTTCAGCGTGAAAGAGTAACAAACATACACACACACACAAACTTTCGCATTTATAATATTAGTGTGATGTGACTAGTCCTTAGTACCTAGTTTTAAGTATTATTTATTTTAAGTTTCTGCTCTTGGTTTGGCTAAAACAAAGAAAATAAAACTGAAGTAACTTAGTCTTATAAGAAAGTCAGGACAACTCAATATAACACCATGGCCCTGTGCTGATGTCAGTTAGTGTCTAAATGAAAAACTTTGCATACTTTACTGCTGCATACATTACAAACTGTGTTGCATGATACTTGTGAACGCATTCAATTTTGAGTCAAAACTTCGAGGAAATCTGACACTTTTTGCAGTGACACGTTAAATATTGTCAGAGTAGCAAGCAGGTTGATGTAGAAACTGTCTTATGGTAATGATTTTAAGGTCTAAAGTTCGCTGAAACGTGTTGGGATTTGCCAAAAGTGTGAAGGTAACTCGGGTCAGTTCAGTCACAGATAATATAATACTAGGTTCAGTTTTGCATTTCTCTTTCAGAATGTTACAGTTAAGTGAAAACATTATGCATGTCTAAAGTTGTTTGATTTGAGGAATCAACTTAAATGAAACAGTTTCTTTTAGTATTTCGGGTCTCATAAAACTTGTTTTGCTGATTTATGATGTAAGATATACCTATGGCTACTTAAATATTTATGAAGCTTAGAAGATGTATTAGGTACATCACTCTACGTTATGACACATTTCACGAGATTATTGTTCTCTGAGATAATTTAATAGTTTCGGTATTTAGCATTAAAATATGTTTATCCATGGCTTGCTATTAATTTTAAAGCAATGCTTTACTCAATAATTAATTGCAATATGCAATAAATCACGCAAAAAATGTTGCCATACCCGTACACAGCAAAACTGATTTGATTTTGGGAAAATATAAAAAGTAAACTCGGTGAGTCCCTTAAGTTATTTTATAAAAGCAAATTGGCGACAGGTAAGAACAATATTTTTTTAAATTAAAATATTTGTTCTTCAGCTTGACTAAAAAAAGTTGAGGGTTTTTTTACTATTGCTTTTTGTTCTTTTTTAGCGTTGGTCTTCAAAATTAAAAATTGTAACCATTGAGACGATTTTGCATCCCAATTTTTTCGTGGGTCTTCAAATACATTATCTGCCAGCTCACGTCTTGTTAATTAGTTTTAGTCTCAGGCATAGCCGACTTTCTTACAATGATATTGTACAGTCAACTGTTACAAGGTTGTACGTGTTGCAATACTTTAGCGTAAGCATTTTATATTTAACATAATTAGTCAGAATCAACAGCAAAAATATAGTCAAATAAACGCTCTCAACATTAGCGGTTGTTTTCATCATCTGCTCTTCATTCAATCTTCAATCATTACAACAGTAAGGATAACATCCTTACAGTTTGGTCCTTCGAAACCATCAGACTTGGTGTTTACTGTTTGCTCTTAGTGTGCTAGCAATCGGTTACCTGGCCTCCCACAAGCGGGACTCACTAGGTAATTGAGAATCACACGAAGGGGCTGCAGTAGCGCTCTGTCTAACGGACCATCGCGAGTGACAGTGATCTGCGTTCGAGAGGGTTCACCAGCATCTATAGACATGCGCAGTCTACAGCATCATTCAATCAAGAACTCATCGAATAGCCGCAGCAATCAGCTAGACTATCGAAAAATCAATCAGTCAAACAAAGCAAGCTACGTCAAGTCAGTCAGGCTTCATTAAAACATACATCGGGTAGCCGCAGCAATCAGCTAGACTATCGATCCATCATTCAATCAAAGCAAGCCACCTTCAAGTCAGTCGGGCTTCGTTTAACCATACATCGGATAGCCGCAGAACTCAGCTGGGTCACACACTACTATATATCAATCAGAAACAAGTCTAACAAGCAAGCATAACAGCTCGCTCAGTCAGTCATCATGGCAGAAGAATCATTCAATCGAAGAAAGTCATGTCAAGTCAGTTGGGCTTCAATTCAGCACTCATCAGATAGCCGCAGAAGTCAGCTGGCCTATCACGTCATTCAATCAAAGAAAGCTACGTAAAGTCAGTCGGGTTTCAATCAAGCATTCACTAGATAGCCGCAGCAATCAGCTGGACTATTACATCATTAAATCAAAGAAAGCCACGTCATGTCAGTCGGGCTTCACTTCAAGCATTCATCAGATAGCCGCAGCAATCAGCTGGACTATTACATCATTAAATCAAAGAAAGCCACGTCAAGTCAGTCGGGCTTCACTTCAACATTCATCAGATAGCCGCAGCAGTTAGCTGGACTACCACATCATTCAATCGAAGAAAGCCATGTCAAGTCAGTCGGGCTTCAATTCAGCATTCATCAGATAGCCGCAGCAGTCAGCTGGCCTATCACGTCATTCAATCAAAGAAAGCTACGTGAAGTCAGTCGGGTTTCAATCAAGCATTCACTAGATAGCCGCAGCAATCAGCTGGACTATTACATCATTAAATCAAAGAAAGCCACATCAAGTCAGTCGGGCTTCACTTCAAGCATTCATCAGATAGCCGCAGCAATCAACTGGACTATTACATCATTCAATCAAAGAAAGCCACGTCAAGTCAGTCGGGCTTCACTCCAGCATTCATCAAAGGCAAACGTCATATGAACTCAAAAGGTTATACGACACAACAATGGAGTGCATTTTCGCCATTCATAATCTGGGAATAGACACGTCTACGTGGGATCCTATTCTGGTGCATCTGGTACAAAAGAAGCTAGATGCAGACACATACACCGATTTTCAGGAATCTTGCTCGTCACCGAGAGATTTACCTGTGTTCGATGACTTCATGGCCTTTATTGAGAAAAAATTTATGGCTCTCGAACCTTATCAAAGAAAGGGAAAGGATCCAGCAGCATCCGTCAAGCAACCTGACCAACATCATCTGAAGTATAACAAGAGCAACTTTAACTCGCGAAAACCATTTCCGAGAAACTATCAGGCTGTTGCGACATCATGCAAGCATAAATGCCTATTATGCGATCTTGATCACGAATTGTTCCAGTGCAAACAGTTTTTGAACAAACCTACTGACACAATTATGAAGACAATTGCAAAACTTCAAGTATGTCAAAATTGTCTTTACAAACATAATGACACTATATGCCCATCGAAGAAAAAATGCAAGATTTGCGATCGAAATCACAACACACTCATTCATGATGCAGCGGTTTACGTGCCTTCTCACTCAAAGAACTCGGCCCCAAGACCGCCGTCCGTACCTACAACATCGTCGTCCTCATTAAATTTACAATCACGTCAGCACAATGTAAATTACGTTTCAAATGAAGATGAAGAAATTTTACTTACAACTTTATCACTCAACATCAAGGCCTCCGATGGATCATTCGTCAACTTCAAGGCACTCCTAGATCAAGGTTCACAGATTTCACTGGTGTCAGAAAACGCCGCCCAGTTGTTAGGGTTAAGGCGTCAACGTTATCAGGCATCAATATCAGGCATCGGTACTAGCTCAAAGCAGAGTAAAGGTAGAGTTACCCTAGAATGTCAATCAATCTATGGTGACTATAAATTCTCTACGGAAGCCCTGATCGTATCCCGAGTCATCAATAACCTACCCAGCAACACGCTAAGGAAGACTTCATGGGAACATCTTCAACATACGAGATTACTATGTGTATATTACTATACTCAGTACTATGTGTCTAAGCCAATAGACATCCTACTCGATGCAAGTGTATACTCCGAAATTATTATGAGCGGACTCGTCAAGGGTACGGTTCAATCACCCATAGCGAACCAACATCATCGATAAGGTCGACAAATAATACACCCAGACGACGCCAAAAAGCGCGTGGAAATGCATTCAAGGGTTTGTTCACTACAGCATTGATATTTATGTCTCTATTGTCACCAAGCATTCAGCAAACCTCAGCATCATACAATGTATTACCACTAAATGGCAGCCAAAACTTCTACTTTGATAAGATTTCGGATCTCCAGCACATCAGAGACGAATGGAAGTTGGTTGTCTATCATAACATGACGTCATTTTGGCAAGGCGTGGAAGATATAAGCCTTTACATCACTCATTTGAAGAAAGTTTGTCGAACCATCTATAAACAACAAGGAAACCAATATGAAGGAGTCATATTACAGTTGGAGCACCAATTAAATGAAATCATTTACTATAACGACATACTCAAGTTTCAAAATAAACAAAGGTACAAACGAGGATTAGTAAATGGTGTCGGAAATGTAGCGAGCTTCCTATTTGGAGTACTGGACGATAGATTCGCAGACCAGTACAAACAGGATATCTAGAAAATTGCACTGAATGAAAATCATCTTCAAGGCCTCATCCGAAATCAGACACTAATTGTGGAATCAGAATATAACATCCTGCGACGTCATGAAGGCATCATCAACACTCAGTTTCAATTCATGAGACAGTCTCTTCAGAACATTTCTATAGAATTGAATCAATCACGGCTCGATAGTCAGAATGGCCTATTCATTACGTCATCGACTTTGTCCGCTAACATTATTTTATCAAACTTGCAAAGTATTCAGCAAAGTTTGATCGGAGCTGTAACGGACGTCACTCACGGGCGCATCGATATTCACCTGCTATCCCCTGAGCAACTGGAAACTCAAGTCAAAACCATTACTCATCATCTACAGGGTGATCTCATCGTACCCAATGTGGACAACATCCGAGATTTATACAAGATACTGCGGGTCTATGCAAGAGTTATCGACAACTACCTCATCATGGAACTCAAAATTCCACTTGTCATGAATGAAGTCTACGAATTGGACAAGATAATCAGCCTACCATACAAAAGTGAACACAGAACATATCGTTTAACAACAGCATTCCCGTACTTGGCGTTTAACTTGAGAAAAGATATGGCACTGTTATTATCGCAAAAGGACATGCAAACATGCATTCACGCATCAGAAAATAAAATTCTATGCCCCATTGACACACCAGTCTACGATATGAGAGGAAGACAATCAATATGTGATGTGAAATTAGTTAGCATGGAGCTAAATAAACAATCAACCTGTACATCGGAACTATTAACTTGCACCGACAGATGGATCAAGTTACATAACAAACAGAATGACTGGCTGTACGCTTGCTGCGAAGAATGCACAGTGCGCATTTTATACCCCGCTGACACGGAAATAAGAACTCTGTCGGGCAATGGCATCGTTAGTTTAGGTCAAGGCTGCACTTTAAAGGGAGATACTTTCACCATCTTCTCGCATAAAAACTTTTATAAACGTATCAACACAGAAGCTGAGAAGATGGAGACCCCACAAATGTCCATCTTAAATAACATAATTAGGACCAACTCGTTTTCAAATAATACGCTACCGAACTTTCAAGAAGATCACTCAGCCATTTGGAGTAGACTAAAGGCACAGATTGCAGAACTTAAGCAGCAATCCACTCAAACTCTCAGCGTACACGATGTACACCTATACATCGTATCATACAGCGTTGGGGGATTGCTAATACTAGCTGTACTCATCGTGGGGATCATCTGCATCAGGAGGAGACTACAAAGGACGCTTACTGTCCAGGACATACCGGTGCCGCAGCCGCGGAAACTGTATAGGACTTCTGCAGACGAGAGTACCAGTGAAGACCAAGTGTAATCAGTGAAGTTTAAAATGCCTTAGTTTATTTTATTATGTTTTACAATATTTAGAAATTGTTATTTCATTTATTGAAGTTAATGTTATTAATTTTCTAGATTTATATTCATTTTTGTTCTCGGCAGCATGTACAGTCAACTGTTACAAGGTTGTACGTGTTGCAATACTTTAGCGTAAGCATTTTATATTTAACATAATTAGTCAGAATCAACAGCAAAAATATAGTCAAATAAACGCTCTCAACATTAGCGGTTGTTTTCATCATCTGCTCTTCATTCAATCTTCAATCATTACAACAGTAAGGATAACATCCTTACAGATATTTTGGTCAAGTTCGGGCTAATATCTCTTACAGACAGAAGAAGTCTGGCCGATTCAGGTTGATTTTCCTTCGTAGTATATGCGTTGGAGAATACAAATGCCTAGATCTTTTATCTCAAGTTGATTTTTGTCATAGAATCATTTATTTCATTAACAAAATAAGCTTACAGACTACATACGTCCAAATCACTTATTTGCTAGGTTACATTTTAAGGGGTTATCCAGAAAAATCTGTCCTGCTCCAACGCTTTAATTTTTCACATGTTGATCCTGCTCAGCGGAAGCGGGCCGCTCAGAAAACTCGCGGTTTTGAGGTGTTTTTATTTATTATTTTGCATATAGAGGGATGGGTTTTTAATATGACGGCCGTTTTATATAAAAAAAATCACGACGCTTATTATAATATAAGTTTTATTGTCTAAAACTTAATATAGTCCAAATGAAATTATATTTATATCATAGTATAGACCTTAGACCATGTTAAATGGTCTAAGGTATAGACCTATCTTTGCGATTTAATCGGATCGAGAAAAATGTAAGCAATCGTGTGTCGAACAGCCGAAATATTAGGATCAAAAAGTGAAATATAACATATATTTTTTTTCAAAATTTAATCGTCGCTTTTTATTGGTTTAAAATTAATTTGAAAAGAAAGTACTATATCAAAGTATTTATTTCATCTCAGGAAGAATAGAAGACAGAATGGCAAAAGAGCTCCGATATATCGATGTGCAAGAGTGTTAATGTTTTAAACATCGACTAATTATCGATAAACAAACAGTAAATTAATTTAATGTAGATTCCATTTTATTTTTTATTTTTAGAATTGCACGCGCATGCCTACTTTTAAGCTATAATTCTTATGATTAAGTTTAAAAAGCATACTTATTAATATTAGAATGCATTACAAACTAGAAAAGATAAAGTAGAAACAAATGTAAAGACAAGAATTTGAAAAAAAACCTTTTTCGATTCGAACCTGCGATTTCTTGTTATCAAGACAAGCGCGCTACCGACTGCGCCACCGATGTACTTACCTAGACCGTTGAATTTTTCCACCATACTTGTCCACCGAATATTTTTGTAACTATTTGATCCAACCAGCTTGTATTGCACATACTGAACGCTCACGAGGGCTATTTATCTTTTCTAGTTTGTAATGCACTCTAATATTAATATTTAGAGTATTCCAAAGCGATGAATTTCGCAAAAAAACATAATCTTAGCATACTTATTATTTTTTAATCTGCTTAATTTTACTCATCTGATCCTATCTGTGAGAATGTCAAGGAAATAAACTAGTTTAAATATCATAGTTTTTAAGTCAAAGTTGTATTTGTTTCTTGTTTTTCACCTTGAACAAGAAAATAAATAAATTAAACGAAATTTCCTGCAAGAAACAGTAAAATTTAACGTAAGTATACAAGTTTTGGCAAGATGTTTTTAGTTACACAAAAAGTACACATCTTGAGTAGTTTTTGGTATTAATTTCAAGGAGGTCATATGAACAATTTTAGGATTATTATTCTTACCTTACTATTTTTGAGAACTTCCAAATCGTTATATAATTTTATGAAATTTCATTTTAAATAAACTTCATAATGAATTTAAAACTTTATTAGGAAAAAATATATTTAACGGATGTACATTTATTTTTATCACGTTCGACAAAATTAATCATAAAATAAAATAAAAATAAAAATACAATACATATTTTAATTTCTTTTTGTATTACTTGGGATGCTATCTTTAATACCAATTTATTATGTAATAATAATAAGACAACATCTATTTGAATCAAATCCATATATTTGTAATAACAAAACTGTAGAACCTGGGGATTCGGTTTATTTTCGGACTGCGTAAGTTTGACCATGTGTCTCATTATAGAGAGGAGCTGAAATGGCTTCCTATTCGTCAACGACGAAATTTTCACATTTTATGTTGCCTCTTTAATATCCTTAGGAGCCCTACTACCCCTCCCTATTTGCGTGAACGCTTTAACTACCTTCTTTCCAATGACAAACAGAACAGACCACACACAGTATCTCTTTTAAAAACTCCATGTCATAACACGGGTGCTTTTAGAAATTCTTTCACGGTGACATCCATCAGACTTTGGAACTCCCTACCGCATACGATTCGTGACTGTCCTACGATCAGCCTATTCAAGAAGAAGCTTAAAGAGCATTATTTATAAATATTTTTCCCTTTAAAATATATATTTATTTATTATTTATGCAGGTATATACACTGTATGTATTTATGTTTATATTTGGTATATACTAAATTCTTGTTTTAAACATATATTTATGAATACTTTTGTTATGTAGGTTTATGCCCATGTTTATATTACAGTATTTAAGTACGTTTGTTCTTTTTATATTTAAGTAATTATTAATTAATTTATTATGTAAGTATTTATTTAAAAGTTAGGTATATTTATGGTAGTTTTAAGTTCATATTATCTCCACATTTTTATTTTTTATATCACTTGTTTCTTTATGTGTGCACATTTGATCACACACTTTTAGTTAATATTTCCTTAGCACCTAGGTTTTGCTGGCAGAAATCTCTCTCAGAGATAAGCTCGCCTATAGCACGTTTAATTTATGACTGCTTGTACGTATAACTTTTCTGTGCAATAAAGAATATGAATATGAATATGAACTTGCTACACAATATCTAAAACCTTAAAATGTGTTTTTCACGCAGGAACGGAGAAAACTGACTTGTGAACAATGTTTGACATCAACTATCTCTAATAATTTGGAAGTGAACTATTCTCGATATAATGTTATTAAATTAGTTCAACTATTCTAAATCACACGATTTGAAAAATTTAAATTTACCTTACAATTGAATAAATTTACTTTCGTCCACCTTAGGCAACACTTCATAGACCGGGAGATAGTGACACAATTACTTGGTCATTTGTAACAGTATGGCGGTTCTTCAGGGGTCAAAAAAATTTTTGCTGATTTTCGGCGGTATGGCGACCATTTGGAACCGTCCGAAAAGTATGGCATGGTGATTTTCGTAAATGGCTGCACGACCATAATTAACTGTGCAAAAATTAGCCTAGTAGAAATAGTTGAATTTTTTTATTTTTAATTAACGCATTCGCGTCGGTATGGCGGGCTGCAAGTCACACCAGAGAAGTATGGCATGACACTACCGCCTACATGTTTTTATGGACTATCGGAAAATACTAAAATTTTTGTGGTACAAATCGTTTGAAACTCGTAATTTATCCGACGAGTTCGACTAACGCCCACGCAATTGGGCCGCCGGTACCAGCGCTATGACCATCATTTTTCTTTTTGTCATTGCGTACTAAGACCCCTGAAGAACCGCCATACTGTTACAAATGACCAAGTAAATTGTGTCACTATCTCCCGGTCTATCAACACTGTGCGTCGCGCCCGTTGCTCGCGACTTTGTCACTCGTGTGACAAAGCTAAATCTGAACTTGCTCAATTGGCACTATTCATGAGGACGTATAGAGTGAATATACTCGATAATATTTCTATTATCGATATTTCCATTTTGAAGAAATTTATTTTCATTTGTGTTTTATACGAAAAATTAACTATATCTTTAAAAAATATCCACGACACGAATCCCCCCGAAAGGGTGTCAGAGGTGTTCCCAAGTGTGAACTGTGAACACTTGGTACACCCGTTTTTCACCGACGATTATAATAATCGGATTATTACGTTCCAAACGCGATGGGTGGATGAACCGATTTACCCGAATTGAACCCGAATACTTCGGGTACCAATGGACTCCGAAGCACGCAGACCGAACACAACAAATTAGTTAGCAGGCGAGCATTCTACTAATCGGCCACAGGGCCAGTTATATATTTTTAGAATAAAAAATACCACCTTAACTTTTTTCAGACGAGTTCTATTTCTTGTTTGGTAATTTTAACTTTGTGCCCAATATTTGTGCTCATTTCACAGGATTTTTTCAACCTCAAATTAATTGGATTATATTTGAAATATCGCCAAACTTTCATACATTTGACCAACCTTACACTTTCAACTTAAAAGAAAGAGACGGAGCTGAGATTAGATTAGGTACCGTAAAAGAAAAGCAAATTGTGTTGCACAAGTGTCGGGATGCAATTTAAAGTTGTTCTCAAAGTGTCAGGACGACCTTTAATATCCAGGAGACTTAGCAAAGTAATTAGCGACTTTATTCCCACTCATTACGAGCTACCTAACCAATAGAGACTTCTTCTGTGTAGCAATTGTGAGAAATTTTGAAATGTTTCATACCTATTTGGTGCAGTCTTATTAGTTTCGTTGTCAACAACTTATAGTTTCGCCATTCGTCTGTCTGTCTGTCTGTCTGTCCGCGGCTTAGCTCTGAGACTTATACCAGTAATTTGGCAAGACAGTAAACATTTAACCCTTAATTACTCGCACGAAGAAAATCACATAACTGCTCATACGGGGTCTCAGGCGACCCTAAAATATTGAGATTATTTTTGTAATGTATTATATAAATATGTAAATAAAATAATTTTATTCCAAAAGTGCTTTGTTTACACCATTTAATTTCAAGAAAAATCATGAATTAATTATCTGCTCAGACAGAGAAAAAAATAAGTTAAAACAAATAGTAAAAATAAATATAATGTATTATACGTAGTGATATCAAAAGGTTGCCTCGCTTCTGCAGCGCTTCAGGGATGTTCGCAGAGGCGCGAGTTGATTGTTTCTATGCAACAATGCGCAAAAGATGCGCTTCCCTGGTGCGCAGGGTGCGGGGTAGCACCAACAGCATCCTAAATATGATCGCAAGCAGACTGGACTGCTCTTATATAGGTCATTGCTGCGAAACATCGGGTGGGGTGGTGCGAAAATGACTATCACACCACCTTCTCACATTATAATTTTATTATATTTGATTGTATATATTATTTTGTTACTAACATTTGTGTGTGTCTTACTAACAAACTGAGCCTTTGTTGCTTTAATAAATAAATATTCTATTCTATTCTAAAAGTCAAAAATAATAATATTTTAGGAACTCTCAGAATCATGGTTATCACACTTTTGAAAAAATATCTCAGGGTGATCGTTGTATACAGATTTCGCGCAATTTTTGCTTTTTTTACACTTTTCAGACGCAGATACGTTTCATCATTATTTGACGCTGCAAATTGAATGTTCAGGAGACTCGTTTATTTTGCTAGCACTATTGTGATCTCTTTGGATTATTTCATCTGCCTTTAACTCAGATTCTGAGCCTCCAACTTATTCTTCTTCGTCAGAAGTTTCTGCCAATCATTGAAAAATACGCTCTTCTTTTCTGATAAGAATATTTTATTTGTGATGTAGAATTAATTTGACACTGTTACTTAAAAGTAATCCGTTTTATTTATAAGATTTATGTGAATGTCTAATTATTTTTATTATTAAATGTTTTTATTTAAGTTATTGTAAAGCATACTATACAAGTTAACATTAAATATTTATTGTATAAAATGAATTGACGTATGTACATGATATAAGTACATGATAATGTCGAAAGATGAATAAAATGAATTGAATTGAATTGAATCAATGACGAATTCTATATAAAATACAAATCTCTTGATAATACACAATTTTTGATGATTTTTTTTATAAAACTGTAAGAAATGTAATAAAAACTTCAATTTACAACTGGTCCAACAATTGACGTAATAATAACTATATAAAAAATAAGGAACTCAACTGTTTCAAAAAAGTAACGTAATTACTCGCATGGGGTCACGGCTCAAGAGAGCAGTGACGTGTCCTTTCATTCCCGTGATCTGATTGCCACTGAAATGCAAACTTTATTTCGGAACGAGGCAAGACTTTTTGTGACACGCGAAAGTGATTGGACCCCGTGCGAGTAATTAAGGGTTAATCATGCCAACAAAGTGGTAATATAAAATCTTATAAAAAGATTTCCCTAGGGTATCACCTCTACACGTAGCGGGGGAGGGGGGATGATATTTTTTCTCGTCTAGCACATCGTGTGGGGTTTCGTAGGATTAGGTTGTTCAAAAATATTGCAGGTGCGTGAAAACCATTTTTCGATTTAGGGATTCATTTGCGACTTTGTCAAGTATCTCTCCCTGCCAGATACAAAATACAAAAAATATACAAAAATATTTATTTCAGTACAAAACACATTTTAACAAAAACATTGTTGAGACCTTCTTGTAAGTATAAAATACTTGTGACAGAAGACCTCACTCTTCCATAGCCATAAATTATACAAGTGTGAACCAAGAACTAAATACTAAAGTTTTATAAACCATTTTACTGAAATTTAAGTAGCAAAAAAAAACACATTATAAATATAAATCAAAAACAAAAGAAACAAAAGTGTTGAATGTAAGTTCTTATTCGTGAGTGAGGGTGTGTAAAGGTGTGTGAGAGTGGAAGGATGTTTGTGAGTGGGAGAGAAGGGGGGATGTGAACAAAGCGAGTGAGATAAACTGTTATTTTTGGATACGTGAAAAAATTCAAAAAATGTACAAAAGTTAAAAGAAAAACTATCACAGCGAAGTAGGTTCTACAAGTTAACGAGTAATATTCTACCAAATGTTCGTCCCGTGCCTCGTTCTTAGACACACACACATGTGGGCCCGTTCTTAGCCGTTAAACTGTGAACTTAATAAATATGTTCATAGTATCAAACAAAACTCCCCCTTTTGAGTCCACATATTGCGACAGGCAACTACGGAACCCTACACTGCGCGTGGCCCGACACGCACTTATGGGCGTTATCGTTTTTTTCAGATGTTATATTGATTTTTACACTTAGGCGGGTCTAGGATCTCATGTTGGAAGGAGTACACTTCCTGCAGGAATTGTACTAATCTGGTAAAAGTAAATAAAACCGGCCAAGTGCGAGTCGGACTCGCGCACGAAGGATTCCGTACCATTATCTATAAAAATGGCAAAAAATCATGTCTGTTGTATGGGTGTGCGCAGGTCCGACTCCTATTTGGCCAGTTTTAGTATTTTTTCTTATAGTGGCAACAGAAATACATCATCTGTGAAAATTTCAACTGTCTAACTGTCACGGTTCATGAGATACACCCTGGTGACAGACGGACAGACAGACAGACAGACGGACGGACAGAAGGACAGCGGAACCTTAGTAATAGGGTCCCGTTGGTTACCCTTTGGGTACGGAACCCTAAAAATCACTTTCAAGCATTTATGTTGTTCTTCAGCTTATAAGGGTTTGAAGTCGGTATAGGTTTTTCTTAACATATTTCTGTCATTTAAATAAGTCACGTCACAAAAGTGGAAAGAAGTAATACAGTTTTGTACTATCTTTACGTTATTGCACACACCATCAACTTACTGGGTAACTGCTTCACTTGGTAAAAGGTATCCAGTGCACTCAAATATATTAATAAAGTTTTGACGTAAACTGCGGTTTCAGAATTTATTTTTAGAGATAAACGCTTCGAGCGCAGCGACAACTCATTTTAGCTTTACGTTATTAACAGGAGAGTGACGAAAGACGTCGGTTAGTCTTATATTGCGAAAGTGGAACATAAGATGTAAAGAAATTTAATAAATTCTACCGAACCACCCTTCAAGTATTGGTGGCAACTGGCTACATACTGAAGGAGGATTGTTATCAAATTTTCTGTCGATGCCAAGATTTGTAGGTACTTTAAGGACGCTATTACAAAATGTTCTATTATTCGCTGTGTTTACATACATTACATTTTTTGAGTCCCTTCAGATACCTCAATCCTTCATCTACCTACATAGCTGGGGTTTTTTTTTCCGAAAAACACTTTAAAAATACAGTAAAATCTAATTTCCCTACTCTCCTCTTGCAAAAACAGGGTGAGTTTAGGTAAAAGTATCAAACAGAACTTTGGTCAAAAACAAAAATTCCTCTACAGAAAACAATATAAGATTTAATGTGTAGGGTACAAAAAAAGAAATTGTTCTAATTAACCTCAAAATAAAGGTGACTTTAGTATTTTCGCTTTATCACGAGAATCTTATCTTGTATGCAGTTGTATGCTTAGTGGTCAACTTGTGATAGTCGATTATTTATCGCAGTCATTTTATCATTCTGAGTTTATACAGGTTGAAAATGAACCCTGTAGCTATAACAAAGGAAACTGTTCTATGTTCGAAATAAAAAATACATGTTTGTTACTATTGTCATGACTCATATTTAAAAAAATGTTGTCGACCGTCAAAAGAAGCACTATAATATTCCGGTGACAGAGACGACGCTCTACAAAAACTATGTGTACATATGTCGCCTATGTGCATTATTTACCGCCGGGAATATGTACGGTCTATTGTCAGTCACATGTATCGTCGTGTAGTTTGGCCATTCATTCGAAATTTGGGGGAAATTTTTTTTTTCTTTTGTGCTCTATTTAGTGATTCTTATTCATAGATTTCAATATAGCTAGGGGGTTAATTTCCAACCTGTATGTAATTATTTTTAAAAAGCGCGCTCTGAACCATGGCTGTTGTGACAACCGAAGCATTGCGTAGTTCACTAAAAGAAATTTTATTACGGTAAAAATAACGATAATTTTTCAAACGTCACACATGCAGGGCGTGCTTCATACTAAAATTATGCAAATTAATATACAAAGCTTAACGAACTAAAATAATTTAAAGTATTTATTGAATTGAACGCTAGCAGTTAATTGTATAGTTTCGAGGTAACTTGCCAATATTCAACAGAGGATCATGCGAAGTAATTTGAGGTATTATAGCAACACTCAATTGAGCACGTCATCTTTAGGGTTCCGCGCACAAAAGGCAAGACGGAGCCCTATTAATGTCACTATGCTGTCTGTCCGTCTGTCCATCTTTCCATCTGTCTGTCCGTATGTCACTGGTCTCTAGCTTGCAGGTGGAATGAGTAACAGATTTAAAATTTTGATATGTTATGAAAAATGTTGGCACAAGATCGAATAATAAATTAAAAATTAAATAAAATAAGAAAAAGTAAGATGAATGCACATTCATGTGAAAGGAGCCAGAAATAGTAGTTTATGCTACAAGTGCGTAAAGGAGGCAATAGCTTTTGAAACACGAGCGATAAGCGAGTGTTTTAAACGATACGAGTAAGTTATTGCCCTAAAGCACGTATATCAAACTATGTTTTTCAATGCATAGTGTGAGTAAATAAATTAAACGTAAATAAAGTAACAAACAATCAATACTCCAAATGAACTTTAGGCGGACATTCTTTTTCTTTGCATGCAAGTTGCCAAATTGACGGAAATAAGCTGCTTTCAGTTTGATACTTTTGAAGGCTGTCAGTCATACATAACATAAATTCCACTCCACCAGCTTATTCTAATAATATAAACAACAATGGCTGCCCGAAATTGTCTATTCTTTACATACAAAGAATGTTGTTAACGAGGAAGACCGAGATAACATGTATTTTTCTTAAATAATGTACAGAGAATGTCACTATCATTTTTCGAACTCACACATTAAAGTTTTTTGTCTTATGGCATTATAATCAAAAATTTCTTATTCATATAACGATCAAATAAGATTACTTACCAAGAAGTTTATTTTAACCAGATTCCAGTATCCTTCTTGTTACCTATATACGTATTATCAAATGAAATTAAAAAGTAAAAATCAGGCGCGAATTGGTTGATTAAGTTCATTAGAATCTTCAATTTGTAAAGTTATTACCTTAATTACCGTAAGACTTAAAATGTCGTCCAAATAGTTTTCACTTCAAATTAATTTTTTATTTCATTGCGGTATATAAAATCAGAAAAGTAAATCTGGACGTGAGGAGCTCTGAGCCAGGACTCGAACCCGGGACCTCTCGCTTAACGGGTGGTTGCTCTTACACTGAGCAAATGAAATTTTTATACTCCCGCAATGATATAATATTTAATTTGTTATCTCCTTGCGATGGATAAATTGGCAAGTGTTGAAAATACAGAAATTTATTTCTATCATAGTTTTCACTTCATTTCATCAAACGCAGCCTACGAACGCATCAAACTGAAACCAGCTTATTTCTGTCAAGTCTATCTATGGTACACAAGAAAAGACTGGCCACTGTTTTTGATGAATAAAAAAAATTAAACATTCCTCAGACATGGCTGTATGATGGCTGTATGAGCTAAGTTCCATTTACCTTCCCACTAATTAGTATAGGGTAACAAAACAAAAAAACACTGCGGTAAATTTGACTTCGTCAACAGATTAGACGCTTAGAAAACAACTTTACGAGCACTTCCATTGAAAACAAAGTTGAAAACTATAATGTTTCGCTTCTTGCTTCTCTTGTTCTTTCTTCTCATTTCTTAGAGCGCTTGTTTCTATATTATCAACGTGATATTGTTTGCCTAATTTTTGGCGTTTTAGTTTGCACAATTTTGCATGTTCATGAACTTTGCTATAATGTGTGAGGCCAAACTTGAAATATCAATTTTTCTTTATTCCACTGTTCTATATAAAAGGTCTTAAAATCCCGCCAAGTATATACTCCTGTATATAGTACGAGTATATATATTATATAATTATTTAGCTATATAAGTATAAACAATATCATCGTCATCGTCGTCATCGTCGTCGTCGTCGTCGTCGTCGTCGTCGTCGTCGTCATCATCTACTACTTTTCCAATTAAAATATCACCCTTTTTTATGTTCTTTGTCATTTATTTTATTTTATTTTCATTCGACTGTTGGTGGCTCGATTGAAGGAGTCGAAATAAATAGTGACGTGCAATTGATCACTCTGACGTTATCGGTGCCACGCATTTTTTTTTAAACGGCGCGAGGGAAACATCACACTGCTGCTGTGGACAAGAATATATAAAAACATAAGTTACATTACACAAACAGAATGGGTTTCTTCAAGTATAAATTTAACCCTAAATCAGTGTACAATGAACTTAAAACTTACTTCTACCCAGCTACTACACTAAATTAATTCTAATAAACGGAAAATATTATTCTTTAGGCTAAAAAATATTCTAATATTAAGCCTTTTCTCAGCAAATAGCTTTACAATAGAGTACAAAAAGAGCAACAGCGGTTTGAATGGGAAACGCCATTAAAATATAACCTATTAACTTGGTTTCATAATGCATACGATATTTTAGTATTTATTTCATTAAATTTAGAGAGACTACTAACCTAATACAATACATTTAGTCTATTTCCGATAAAAAAAGTATCTAGAACACAACAGACTCAGTCTAAGGTCCAATAAAACGACTGGTAGTACACATATTTTTTACGATAATTTTGATAGTATCTATTATTTTGAGGGCGCGTGAGTTTTTTACTTATAATTAATATACACATTCACGAAAAAGTTGCAACCGCAAGCAAAATTCAACAGAGTAGAGAAAAATCGATACTTACCACATTTTCTATTATTCACTTCACAATTATAATTGTATAATGGTTACGTTCTTTAATAATATCTAGAAAATAACAGTAGGATAATGCTTCGAGGGTAAACATTATATTAAGACTTTACGCAGCCTGAGACTGTGTGCAAGAATAAAAGAGGCTGAATTTTAGAACTGTAGCTGTATAATAGAATTTAATTACGCCCTGACAGCCATTGTACAGCGATAATACAGCTTTTACCCAGCTAGATCTACACTTAACGCTGCATAATTTTGGGCCCCTTTAGGAGTAACAAGGGCTGAGTAGAAGGATATATAGCCTCTATACAGCGTAGTTATTCAGACTAAAGAATCAAAAAATGTCCTAGTACAGCTTTTATACAGTTTCACATGCTATCTGGGTATGCTCTGCTTTTTACTGGCTCAGTATTTAAGCTAAATACTTATTATACCATGAAACTTTATGCGTTAGGACAGCGTATTATGTAGATTGATATGCGGGTTACCATAACGTATATATGTAAACACCAATATGTGTAGATTTTACCTATAAGTATATTCCATTTACCTCTTGCCAATTAATGAAAACGTTCCACCACAAATAATTTCGAGTTTCGTGGCACAAACACATGGCTAAGTAAATACAAACGTTTGTTCCCCCATTAACTAGCAATCAGTATAAATCATTTTAGTCGCAATATGGCGGCGTCCCGTCAGACAGTGATGTCGTCATGTGGCGGTTACTGCTTGTTTGTTTGTCCATTGTATTTAGAGAAAATATATGGCGGAATAATATAGTATAGTGTTAACCACGAACGGACTTTCCTAATAAGTTACTTTTAAACAAATTATTGTGTAACAATGTACAATGTATTGTGTAACTTCTAATACAAGATAATATTTGTGTTAATAATATAAAAAAAATATTGAAGAATCCGTATTCAAACATTATAATTTGGGCATTGACAAAGTTACAATTATAAGATAACAAAATGGAAAGATAATTACAGAGTAACAAGAGGCGTAGATGGTTGACAGAGTTTATCAGAGTAACGAGAGGCGTAGATGGTTGACAGAGTATAAACGAGTAACGACAGGTGTAGTTGGTTGACATAGTATAAAAGAGTAACGAAAGGCGTAGACGGTTGACAGAACATAACAGAGTAACAAGAGGTGAAGATAGTCGACAGAGTATAACAAAGTAACGAGAGGCATAAATGGTTGAAAGAGTATAACAGAGTAACATGAGGCGTAGATAGTCGACAGAGTAACGAGAGGTATAGATGGTCGACAGGATATTTATATGGTGTCACTGACGGTAAATAGTAGATTTATTTTATTACTATCCATCGTATGGTTATACAAATTAACAATATAGAAGAAAAGTAAATTTGGATGTGAGGAGCTATTCACTGTCTGGGTTTCTATATCGCAATGAATTAATAATGAATGACGAATACATTATTTAAAATTTGAACGAAACAGATTGATGTCATAATAATATTTCATAGAAAACAAGAGACTTTTCGATAAAGAAGTTCCGCGCGGGCCAAGTCACGAACAACAACGTGTCCAATATGTCTAATGAAAGTACACTAATCATCAGGTCTAGTGTAATTGTTATAACTGTGATCCAGGGATGTCTGCGCTTGAGTTATTGTCGCCATCGATCTCATATCTCTATGTGGAGCTATCTAGTGGGCTCGATGAAATACATCAGGTGTCACATTTAGACAGTTTGCTGTAGATATGTATCATCAGTATATCAAAAATACCTGGCCATTGCAATGCCATTGCATTGCATCTTTACTCGCCTGAACACTTTTGCAGAATGATTACAAACATTCACAATATCCCCGCTTGTCCTTCAGGGACATACGTTATAATTATAATCTAAAACCATCAAAGTATGCAATACAGTTCACTTCACCACGCAATGTTCAAATAATATTATTCTTTTTTAATTTTGTCTATGGCTGTCTGTATACAGCTTCCTCTTGTCTACTAAAAAGTTCGTACCTACAAATAGAACGCTCTATTAAATACAGTTACTTTATTATACCTCTAATAAAGCTTCCACAAACCTTATCCCTAAACTAACAACAACTTAAGTTGGGTAGAAAAAAAAGTAAACGAGTTTTTTAATAACACCGAACCGAATCAAGCATTGCAGCTAACTTTAAGTACCCCTGGGCTGCATCCAGTTTGATCTCCTGCTCATCACTGACAGCAGAAAATCAAGGCGTGCAAAAGAGATATCATAAATTGAAGTACTGAACTCAGCCTTTACTTGCCCTCCAGCAAAATGCTGTGCGAAGCCTTTTCTTGCTTCCTTTTAAATCGTTTGTGTGTAAAAATAAAAATAAATAAAGATACAGCACCTATCACTGTGAAGTTTCACAAATCAATTATTTTCTATCTTACTAATACATAAAGATATCTGCTTTCGAAGGATTGACTGAAGTTAGAAATAATTACTGATTTCATGCATCTACATTAAAATCTACGTTGTTTATTTTCAAACAATACACCAATGGTTAAACAGTTTGATACCTAACTAAAATATTAAACAAATACAGTTTTCGAAAGACTATCGCGTCCGGGTGAAAAGTATTATTTTCTCCTATTTTAATCACCGGAGACGCAGTGATCGTCGTAATAGTCAATTTGAAATGCACGCTGATATGAACGTTATTTCAATGTCGTTTCTGTCGATATTTGTACCGACACACATCAAGCTACTAATTTAGGCGACGTCAAACTGGCGGGGGGTAGTCAGAGTGTCACTTTTATTAGTATTATAGGTAGCTAGTATAGCTTGGCAACATAGATTATGCCGTCAAAAGGAAGTCCTTGATTAGAAACCCCAATATTCGGGCATCGTAGCTAGTAACGGAGGTTTATCAGAAACCAATATCCTCAAAGGGTAAAGCTTTCGGCTTCTCAATTGTGCTTTTATGCAGAACAAACTTGTCTATAGTACAGTATAATAACACCCAGTGGCGCAGCTCAGCCGTGTCGCTGAGATAGGTAATTTAATTACACAAGCTCACCCAAAGTAATCGGGCTTTTTGTACATTTAACGTTTATTACTTGAATGATTTAAGGTTTTCTAGGGTTCCGTAATTTTTTTTCACGGTTTTGATCCGTTCACAGGACAAAAATATACAAGAAACTATATTTGAATTCAACTTTAAACGCAAGTAAAATGTTTAATGACCTTATAATCATTCGTATATGTAATAAGGCGCAGTTCAAACTAAATACGTAGGTAACATCATGGATGGATTGCAATTTCGTCTCGATATAGTGCTACTGACGTGTGTATCGCGAAGATCCCCGAAACGCGCGGAAAAAAGAAGCGCGTGTCTGTGTGTGCTCGTCGAATCCGTGCGTTTCTTAGCTTACCCACTGTGTTGTTAGTGTGTCTGATGTTGGATTGAGTTTCGCATTATGAACGTGAGTCAGAAGCCGGTACTAGTGAGTCGGGGTTTGTTAACTGCTACTTGAGGCAATGTCGCTAATACGAAGTTGCGAAACTTCCGAATACAGGACCCTACATTAATAAGTGAAAAAAACCTAGAGTAGATTGTGTGCCGTTAACTAATCACAGAGAAAGACATTTTTTTTTTGTTCTTATTTTTTTTAGTCCCCTTACAAAGTTATTCAATCAGGTGACCAAATTTCTATGGAACTGTGAAAAAAAGTTTGCGCAAATAAAAAATATTTTCGGTGGAAAGTGGTGTTTTGGCAATGCTCAATTACCTCCTCATTTTTAGGGTTCCGTACCTCAAAAGTAAAAAAACGGAACCCTTATAGGATCACTTTGTTGTCTGTCTGTCCGTCCGTCCGACCGTCTGTCAAGACCCTTTATCTCGGGAACGGGTGGGGGTAACAAGTTGAAATTAAAACCATATACTCAAGTCTACAGTGCCTTGTGAAAAAATCAAACTTCTAAGTTGACGTAAAAAAACCGTTTTGACCGCAAAAAACGTATATTTAGACACTCTCAAGGGAATCAAAATTTATAGGGTATTTTCCGTTGACCTAGAACTAATTAAATTTGGCAAGTAATACCGTCTTATACAACAAGTATAGGAAGAAATCTTAAAACTATACATTTGTAGTTAAATCATGAAAAAATCATCGAGGTTAAGCAACGGTATGCTTGTACGAGTGACCAAATCTTTTTGTAGGTTTTTTTAAACTTTTACTAAATTGTAGGGAAACCTCGGTGGGCGAGTCCGACTCGCACTTGTCCGGTTTTTTTCACTTTGAATTGGGTGACCCTGTATTTCACATGTTTGCAGAACGTCATCATTTGCTGATCGACTACCATGTCTACATTTATTTACAGAATGTTATGAAGTAAGTTTCATTTCAGTTAATTTCAGTAACATTTATGAAGTAACCACCTCAATGGTCTAGTGGTCCGAGTACTCGTGATTTGATCATGTAGGGGTACATTTTTGGTCGGTCTGCGTGCTTGGAAAGGCACGTTACGTGTATGACATAGGCTAGGAAAAAATGTTATTACTCGTCCAACACAAAAAGGCCAATATCATATTACTTTATTAGCTTTTGATAGAGGCGATTATTGGTTGGCTTATTGACTTATTTTACTTGGACGCGTAATACTTATAGTAATAATCATGCATGAAACAGCACATTGGAGGATTTTTCTTATACTGAAATATTTTACAGGCAAACAATTTTTGGATTTTAGTAGATACCCTTCAAATTTGTATTAACCTACACTATGAAAAAAATACGTTAATCCCGCAATTAAGTTATTTTAAGGAACCATCTGAAACCAAATATTATAGGATTGAAATATTTTTTTAACCAAATTATATTAAATATTTTTTATAGTACGTTCGCTTGATAAAATATAAGAATGAGTCCTAATTTCATCACATGAACCCTCGAAAATCTGGCGTTATTCGTGTTCTAGGATCAGATACAGCCTTAAAAAGCCTGTAGTCAGCGGCTTGAAGTCAGTCGCGCTCACGCACGAGGTCGGTATGCTTGGTTTCATTCTACATTCAACTTCGGAATATAGAGCACTGACTGACTGTTATTTGTTGGCCCGAACGTTCATTTCCCGACCTCGTACGGAACTAACCGAACACGGTGAGAGAGGCAAGCTAACGCGAGACAACATGCATGTTTTGAAAAAACAACAGAATGATTTTGGTGGTTCCTATGATTTCAGAAGAAATATCCCAAAAATATAAATGAAAATAAATATTTTTGAATAGTATAAAATATACTATACTGTGCAACTAAAATTATTTGATTTGTTGTATCGCTTCTAGTACATTACGGTACATAAACATTCATCGAAATATGTGTAAAATCTAGGACTCTGATACGCTTGTAACTTTTGTATGTATTTGATTATGATAAAATGTTTTAGGTTCAAGTCATGGATATTGTATAGGGTATGTTGAAAAATAAACAATAAAAAGCAAGTATCTATAAATTATGGGTGGTAGAGCTGATGCCGGGCTCGACTGTGGACGTACCACCATCTTACTCGCAAATCCTCCCGAAGTTATTCGGGGTAGAGTAAGAGAACAGCTCTTGTGCAAAACCAGGCGGCCCATCATTGCCTGGGACCGATGGATGGCGGTTTATCCATCCCCAATTGCCGAGCCTTATATAAAACAGACTGAATAAATTATACACAAATTCTTGTACTTTTATTCCACATATATTTATTTTTATTCTAACTTAGGCTACCGGTTTCGTATTACACATCATCGGGCCAACAAATTATTAATTATTTAACATGACAGAAAGAAAACATTTAGAAATAAAAATTAAGTTAGAATAAAAATAAATATATGTGGAATAAAAGTACAAGAATTTGTGTATAATTTATTCGAGATGATATTCCACCAATATTTAAAACAGACTGGTAACGGGCAGCGGCGTCACTGGTGCAAGGGTTTCGGCACCGCTCTCAGCAACCCGCCTGCCCAGCGTGTGTGAGTATGGGCATTTCTTCCAGGAAGACCGCCAAGAGTTGGATGGATGGATGGACCTTTAAATAAGGACATCATCAGCGAACTGCACTGGTATGGGAGCTCAGGCGAATATTAGAGACCTTGCAGCGCGCTGGGATCGACAACGACGCGGCACGCCAGCGGTAGAGCTCACCACCCATCACTCGCTGGAACGTGTTAATCGTCGGTGAAACGTGGATGTACGACTGTGGATTATTGTGACTTGATTTGTACAGGCTATACTTGGAAATACCTCTGACATCCCCTCGGGGATTCATGTCGTGGCGAAACATTTAAATCATAGAAATAAAGTATTCATTCTCATTCAAGTGAGTTCAGATCGTAAATGTAAAGAAACTTTCTGATAAAAGAGTCCCTTTATATTTATGTAATGTTTGTATTTGCTCTAGCAAGTGTTTATATCGAGCTTTATATCAAATATGTACCCTTATTTACAAAAGCTAGTTCTCATGTTGCGATGCCAAAGTAAATATGTACGAGTACATCGTATTTAGACAAATGGATACTTTGTGCATCGAGATTATATTTAGTTATTGACGGTAAATAAACAATATGTTTGAGTTTCAGCGGAAGCTTTAACTTTTTATAAAGTTATTTGTTTTTTCCCGCGGCTTCGGTCAATTCAATATAAGACATGAATTTTTTCTACTTCATTATTAGTACGCGACTTTGTCTGCGGCTTTCCCCACGTTTATTCAATCTTTGCCCCGTTTTTAGCTTGGTCTTTACTTTATGAACACTCCTTATAGCCTATGTGTTGAAAAGGGTCACTACGATGATGATAATAGAAAAAATCGCATCTAAATCCGTTGAGCGGTTCTCGAGTTAAAACGGAACATAAATACAGACAGACAGATAGACAGGCGAAAGTTCTAAAAATTATGGTCTTGGGCTCAGTACTATACTAATAACTCATTTCATTTAAAGTTTCGCGAAAATATTCAATATTTTTGAACTTTATTATTAGTATAGATATAGATAAATGAATAGCTACTGATTCGGTAGTACTGAATCGCAGCAGCAACAAAAATATAAAGAAATATGTTTAGCGCTGTAAAATAACCCCGTTATCTGTGCGGACACAGTTCAGCATTTTGGCGACTCCAATAGCGTTCTTGTCTCTGAGTCGGACAATCTCAGCTGGCCCAAGCTTGTTGGGTTACCAAATAACTCGCAGTCTCCGAACTATGATAATATATTGAAAGAGGATAGATCCAACAGTACCACTCGCTATGTGATAACGGCCTTAGAATTATTCAAGTGCCACACAACTAGAGTCTCACAAGTTCTACGTCGTAGAAGCGATTTGAACCACTGGTGCTACGTCGTAGCTGCAACCAGTCTATGTCTGCGCGTAGCTGTTACGGGCACCAAAGAGAGCTCGAAATATAATATTTGTTCTATTTATTTATGTTTTCTATGAAAGTGATATGTGAATTTTTCAACAGTTACTGTTACTCCATGCGGAACGACCCGCAGTGCAAGAGGGACGAATTCCGGAAAAAAATGCAAAATGTCAGTTTTAAATTAATATAAAATTAACTAAAATAGTAATCAAAATTTCAAACATACGAAATTTAGATATTGTTAAAAGTCATGTTATCGAAGGATGTATTTTCAAGTGTGGACCGTCAATACCCTCTTTTCACTGAAGATTTTCACGTCTCGACGTCAGCTTTAACTCCGTACTTCGGGAACAAATACACGCTTTTTAGGGCATGCATGTATGTCTCACAGAGTTTTCCTTTAGCGTCAGTATAAGTGGTTAGATTACAAAAACTTACTTTGCACATAAATTCCTAAAACCTTATTGGTGCTTTCTTTCTTCAAACACGGGTCCTATTGAAGGAAACTCCAAATCAATAATGTATAAGTCTGGTGCCTGCCTCAAATAACCTAATTTATCATCAATGAACTCAGTAACAAAAACAGAGCTTATTGCTTACTACAGTAATTACTCGTAAATTTAATTACTGTCAAAGAAACTTCCAACAAACCTGTAATCAAAAGCAAATTTTAATCATCAGCACCGGCCCCGAGCAAACCGGAACACCTATAATTATACCGGAATAAAGGACCCAGCAATCACCGGACTCGGTGTACTTGGTTCCGTTTATTGACTCAGCTGATGTGTTTACTTATAGCGCGCTGGGGTCATTATCGTCACACGTATTATGTGCTATAGAGGACCAACTTTACGGTCTCATCTTATTATTCTGGGTTCGCAGGCTCATATCCTGTAGAGGCAGAATTTGTGTGCAATCTTTGTGCATCAAAAAGTGCCGTGGGTCTGACTATTATTGCAAGATAGCACTTGTTAATAAAAAAGGGACCACTGTTTCTTGCGTGCACACAAGCACGTATCCAGGGGGGAATAGGTGGAATTTATCTATTTATCCCCCCCCCCGAAATTTGGCGTGACATACACGGGATCGGGAATGTTTATTCATAGCCATTGTAAAGTACGTTAAATTACGTTTTAACAAACGTCGTGGTAAGCAGCACAGAGCCCAGCTTGCTCTACGATGAATCAATGAAACTGTAAGAAATAATTCATACTTGTATACTCATTATTTTGAAGCCACAAAAAGTTGCTACCTTGTTTGACCCATATTTAAAGCTATTTAATATGGAAGAAAAATGTATAAGTATCCATTAGTTTTAAATTTTTTAGGGTTCCGTAGTCAACAAGGAAGGGTTCCGTAGTCAACAAGGATCCCTTATAGTTTCGCCATGTCCGTCCGTCTGTACGCGGCTTAGCTTAAAGACTCCTCCCGCCAGCTAAACAGTTGATCTTGGATATTTTGAAAAATTGACGTCAGTAGTTCGCCAAGGCTCGGGCAACTAAATATCTCGGTAATATGGCTCGTTTTATGCACTCATATAACAATCTTCTATTACATGGGCCTCCGAAGTCTGAAATAAATGGTTTTATTTTGTTATTATTATATTCTATTATTTTATAAGGATTAGATTTGACGTGTACAGAAAAAGAACATCACTGTACCTAATACCACGCCTTATAAACAATTTACCAATTACCATCAAAAGTAAAATTCAGGACAAAAATATAATAGAGGTTTTAAAAGAATACTTTATTGAAAAGTTGTAATCTAAAAAACTAAAATCAAATACTGTATAGTAGTTATAAAAAAGTGAGCGATACCATCACAGTTTCTGTGGTTATTATATTGTAGCATGACTGATTGCGTTTTATTCTTTTATTTATTTTTCTCTGTGTGTGCTCGCTATGCGCCACAATGATTATTTTGTAGCCACCGAAGGAAGACCAATATTGGTTACTTTGGTTACACAAAGACAGAAAAACCTTCTGTTACACGGAGAGAGAAAAGCCTGCGTGATTTCGTCTGTCAAACGCTGAGTACCTAGTAGCGCTGATTCGTGGTTGTACCTATTTTAATGCTCTTGATCTTTATTGCGTAAGGTGGTTTATTTAGGTAAATTAAATAAGTGTTAAAGTTTTTGTACCTTAGTTAGCACACTGCATATTGGCTAAATTCTTTGTATAATTTATTGCTTAAGTTGGTTTATTTGAGTGACAAGTGCTTAAGTTTTTAGTACCTTAGTTAGCACACTAGTTATTGGCTAAATTCTTTGTATACTCATTTATTGCATAAGTTGGTTTATTTGAGTAAATTAAATAGATGTTGAAGTGTTGTACTTTAGTTAGCACACTGGTTATTGGCTAATTTCTCTGTATAACGTATTGTGATGCTGGGATAGATCACATGTGATCTTACAGCAGCACTGGTCCATTTAAATATTTAATTAAAAGTTAATAAATGAAAAAAAAAGTATAAAAAGTATACTTTATGAATCTATTTTACAATAATAAACTATTTGAATTCGAGTTTGTTTTTTGAAAACTACGACTCAAGTTACATTTATACACTCACACCTGTTTCCCAGAGGGGTAGCTCTACCTATTCTACCTCTATCTACCATTTCTATCTGTTACAAACCTTACACACCCCCTTTGCCTCTTCCACATCCATCAATCTAGTCATACAATTTCCTGTATTCCGGGAACTCTTAAGAATAAATAAATAAAGAAATAAAACTTAGTATTTCCGTTCCTCAGTATTTCGCCAATCTGCAGCATACATCCTTATGGCGGCCAGATTGAGCTTTATCTTCCAGTTACGCATACATTAAACAACATAAATTAAAACCATCAAAATTTTAGTAATGAAAAGCGCAGGTTCTTTAGGAAAATTGTACAGTATAAACAGTAGAATGTGTTCTATAGCTGTACCTATTTATTGTGTTTTGTATTATATTAATATTGATTTGTATTCGCATCTAATGCACCAATATTGTCGGGTATATTTTACAACGCTTATTGCCTGAAGTGTTGAACGTATATCGTGCACTGAAATATGCAAATGAAGTGGTCCTGATACTAATATATTCATGCTCGCTTACAAAGTTTATGTGCTTCATTATATCATTAGCTGAAATTAAATAGGTTTTGATGGGTTTACATTTATTGATGTAAGCCCGCCTCTGCTGCAACAATATTGTCAGGTATATTTTACAACGCTTATTGCCTGAAGTGTTGAACGTATATCGTGCACTGAAATATGCAAATGAAGTGGTCCTGATACTAATATATTCATGCTCGCTTACAAAGTTTATGTGCTTCATTATATCATTAGCTGAAATTAAATAGGTTTTGATGGGTTTACATTTATTATGCATGCGTGCTACGTTGTATTGATGTAAGCCCGCCTCTACTGCACCAATATTGTCAGGTATATTTTACAACGCTTATTGCCTGAAGTGTTGAACGTATATCGTGCACTGAAATATGCAAATGAAGTGGTCCTGATACTAATATATTCATGCTCGCTTACAAAGTTTATGTGCTTCATTATATCATTAGCTGAAATTAAATAGGTTTTGATGGGTTTACATTTATTATGCATGCGTGCTACGTTGTATTGATGTAAGCCCGCCTCTGCTGCACCAATATTGTCGTGTATATTTTACAACGCTTATTGCCTGAAGTGTTGAACGTATATCGTGCACTGAAATATGCAAATGAAGTGGTCCTGATACTAATATATTCATGCTCGCTTACAAAGTTTATGTGCTTCATTATATCATTAGCTGAAATTAAATAGGTTTTGATGGGTTTACATTTATTATGCATGCGTGCTACGTTGTATTGATGTAAGCCCGCCTCTGCTGCACCAATATTGTCGTGAATATTTTACAACGCTTATTGCCTGAAGTGTTGAACGTATATCGTGCACTGAAATATGCAAATGAAGTGGTCCTGATACTAATATATTCATGCTCGCTTACAAAGTTTATGTGCTTCATTATATCATTAGCTGAAATTAAATAGGTTTTGATGGGTTTACATTATTATGCATGCGTGCTACGTTGTATTGATGTAAGCCCGCCTCTGCTGCACCAATATTGTCAGGTATATTTTACAACGCTTATTGCCTGAAGTGTTGAACGTATATCGTGCACTGAAATATGCAAATGAAGTGGTCCTGATACTAATATATTCATGCTCGCTTACAAAGTTTATGTGCTTCATTATATCATTAGCTGAAATTAAATAGGTTTTGATGGGTTTACATTTATTATGCATGCGTGCTACGTTGTATTGATGTAAGCCCGCCTCTGCTGCACCAATATTGTCGTGAATATTTTACAACGCTTATTGCCTGAAGTGTTGAACGTATATCGTGCACTGAAATATGCAAATGAAGTGGTCCTGATACTAATATATTCATGCTCGCTTACAAAGTTTATGTGCTTCATTATATCATTAGCTGAAATTAAATAGGTTTTGATGGGTTTACATTATTATGCATGCGTGCTACGTTGTATTGATGTAAGCCCGCCTCTGCTGCACCAATATTGTCAGGTATATTTTACAACGCTTATTGCCTGAAGTGTTGAACGTATATCGTGCACTGAAATATGCAAATGAAGTGGTCCTGATACTAATATATTCATGCTCGCTTACAAAGTTTATGTGCTTCATTATATCATTAGCTGAAATTAAATAGGTTTTGATGGGTTTACATTTATTGATGTAAGCCCGCCTCTGCTGCACCAATATTGTCGGGTATATTTTACAGCGCTTATTGCCTGAAGTGTTGAACGTATATCGTGCACTGAAATATGCAAATGAAGTGGTCCTGATACTAATATATTCATGCTCGCTTACAAAGTTTATGTGCTTCATTATATCATTAGCTGAAATTAAATAGGTTTTGATGGGTTTACATTATTATGCATGCGTGCTACGTTGTATTGATGTAAGCCCGCCTCTACTGCACCAATATTGTCGGGTATATTTTACAGCGCTTATTGCCTGAAGTGTTGAACGTATATCGTGCACTGAAATATGCAAATGAAGTGGTCCTGATACTAATATATTCATGCTCGCTTACAAAGTTTATGTGCTTCATTATATCATTAGCTGAAATTAAATAGGTTTTGATGGGTTTACATTTATTGATGTAAGCCCGCCTCTGCTGCACCAATATTGTCAGGTATATTTTACAACGCTTATTGCCTGAAGTGTTGAACGTATATCGTGCACTGAAATATGCAAATGAAGTGGTCCTGATACTAATATATTCATGCTCGCTTACAAAGTTTATGTGCTTCATTATATCATTAGCTGAAATTAAATAGGTTTTGATGGGTTTACATTTATTGATGTAAGCCCGCCTCTGCTGCACCAATATTGTCAGGTATATTTTACAACGCTTATTGCCTGAAGTGTTGAACGTATATCGTGCACTGAAATATGCAAATGAAGTGGTCCTGATACTAATATATTCATGCTCGCTTACAAAGTTTATGTGCTTCATTATATCATTAGCTGAAATTAAATAGGTTTTGATGGGTTTACATTTATTATGCATGCGTGCTACGTTGTATTGATGTAAGCCCGCCTCTGCTGCACCAATATTGTCAGGTATATTTTACAACGCTTATTGCCTGAAGTGTTGAACGTATATCGTGCACTGAAATATGCAAATGAAGTGGTCCTGATACTAATATATTCATGCTCGCTTACAAAGTTTATGTGCTTCATTATATCATTAGCTGAAATTAAATAGGTTTTGATGGGTTTACATTATTATGCATGCGTGCTACGTTGTATTGATGTAAGCCCGCCTCTGCTGCACCAATATTGTCAGGTATATTTTACAACGCTTATTGCCTGAAGTGTTGAACGTATATCGTGCACTGAAATATGCAAATGAAGTGGTCCTGATACTAATATATTCATGCTCGCTTACAAAGTTTATGTGCTTCATTATATCATTAGCTGAAATTAAATAGGTTTTGATGGGTTTACATTATTATGCATGCGTGCTACGTTGTATTGATGTAAGCCCGCCTCTACTGCACCAATATTGTCGGGTATATTTTACAGCGCTTATTGCCTGAAGTGTTGAACGTATATCGTGCACTGAAATATGCAAATGAAGTGGTCCTGATACTAATATATTCATGCTCGCTTACAAAGTTTATGTGCTTCATTATATCATTAGCTGAAATTAAATAGGTTTTGATGGGTTTACATTTATTGATGTAAGCCCGCCTCTGCTGCACCAATATTGTCAGGTATATTTTACAACGCTTATTGCCTGAAGTGTTGAACGTATATCGTGCACTGAAATATGCAAATGAAGTGGTCCTGATACTAATATATTCATGCTCGCTTACAAAGTTTATGTGCTTCATTATATCATTAGCTGAAATTAAATAGGTTTTGATGGGTTTACATTTATTATGCATGCGTGCTACGTTGTATTGATGTAAGCCCGCCTCTGCTGCACCAATATTGTCAGGTATATTTTACAACGCTTATTGCCTGAAGTGTTGAACGTATATCGTGCACTGAAATATGCAAATGAAGTGGTCCTGATACTAATATATTCATGCTCGCTTACAAAGTTTATGTGCTTCATTATATCATTAGCTGAAATTAAATAGGTTTTGATGGGTTTACATTTATTATGCATGCGTGCTACGTTGTATTGATGTAAGCCCGCCTCTGCTGCACCAATATTGTCGTGAATATTTTACAACGCTTATTGCCTGAAGTGTTGAACGTATATCGTGCACTGAAATATGCAAATGAAGTGGTCCTGATACTAATATATTCATGCTCGCTTACAAAGTTTATGTGCTTCATTATATCATTAGCTGAAATTAAATAGGTTTTGATGGGTTTACATTATTATGCATGCGTGCTACGTTGTATTGATGTAAGCCCGCCTCTGCTGCACCAATATTGTCAGGTATATTTTACAACGCTTATTGCCTGAAGTGTTGAACGTATATCGTGCACTGAAATATGCAAATGAAGTGGTCCTGATACTAATATATTCATGCTCGCTTACAAAGTTTATGTGCTTCATTATATCATTAGCTGAAATTAAATAGGTTTTGATGGGTTTACATTTATTGATGTAAGCCCGCCTCTGCTGCACCAATATTGTCGGGTATATTTTACAGCGCTTATTGCCTGAAGTGTTGAACGTATATCGTGCACTGAAATATGCAAATGAAGTGGTCCTGATACTAAAATATTCATGCTCGCTTACAAAGTTTATGTGCTTCATTATATCATTAGCTGAAATTAAATAGGTTTTGATGGGTTTACATTATTATGCATGCGTGCTACGTTGTATTGATGTAAGCCCGCCTCTGCTGCACCAATATTGTCGGGTATATTTTACAACGCTTATTGCCTGAAGTGTTGAACGTATATCGTGCACTGAAATATGCAAATGAAGTGGTCCTGATACTAATATATTCATGCTCGCTTACAAAGTTTATGTGCTTCATTATATCATTAGCTGAAATTAAATAGGTTTTGATGGGTTTACATTATTATGCATGCGTGCTACGTTGTATTGATGTAAGCCCGCCTCTGCTGCACCAATATTGTCGGGTATATTTTACAACGCTTATTGCCTGAAGTGTTGAACGTATATCGTGCACTGAAATATGCAAATGAAGTGGTCCTGATACTAATATATTCATGCTCGCTTACAAAGTTTATGTGCTTCATTATATCATTAGCTGAAATTAAATAGGTTTTGATGGGTTTACATTATTATGCATGCGTGCTACGTTGTATTGATGTAAGCCCGCCTCTGCTGCACCAATATTGTCGGGTATATTTTACAACGCTTATTGCCTGAAGTGTTGAACGTATATCGTGCACTGAAATATGCAAATGAAGTGGTCCTGATACTAATATATTCATGCTCGCTTACAAAGTTTATGTGCTTCATTATATCATTAGCTGAAATTAAATAGGTTTTGATGGGTTTACATTATTATGCATGCGTGCTACGTTGTATTGATGTAAGCCCGCCTCTGCTGCACCAATATTGTCGGGTATATTTTACAACGCTTATTGCCTGAAGTGTTGAACGTATATCGTGCACTGAAATATGCAAATGAAGTGGTCCTGATACTAATATATTCATGCTCGCTTACAAAGTTTATGTGCTTCATTATATCATTAGCTGAAATTAAATAGGTTTTGATGGGTTTACATTTATTATGCATGCGTGCTACGTTGTATTGATGTAAGCCCGCCTCTGCTGCACCAATATTGTCAGGTATATTTTACAACGCTTATTGCCTGAAGTGTTGAACGTATATCGTGCACTGAAATATGCAAATGAAGTGGTCCTGATACTAATATATTCATGCTCGCTTACAAAGTTTATGTGCTTCATTATATCATTAGCTGAAATTAAATAGGTTTTGATGGGTTTACATTTATTATGCATGCGTGCTACGTTGTATTGATGTAAGCCCGCCTCTGCTGCACCAATATTGTCGTGAATATTTTACAACGCTTATTGCCTGAAGTGTTGAACGTATATCGTGCACTGAAATATGCAAATGAAGTGGTCCTGATACTAATATATTCATGCTCGCTTACAAAGTTTATGTGCTTCATTATATCATTAGCTGAAATTAAATAGGTTTTGATGGGTTTACATTATTATGCATGCGTGCTACGTTGTATTGATGTAAGCCCGCCTCTGCTGCACCAATATTGTCAGGTATATTTTACAACGCTTATTGCCTGAAGTGTTGAACGTATATCGTGCACTGAAATATGCAAATGAAGTGGTCCTGATACTAATATATTCATGCTCGCTTACAAAGTTTATGTGCTTCATTATATCATTAGCTGAAATTAAATAGGTTTTGATGGGTTTACATTTATTGATGTAAGCCCGCCTCTGCTGCACCAATATTGTCGGGTATATTTTACAGCGCTTATTGCCTGAAGTGTTGAACGTATATCGTGCACTGAAATATGCAAATGAAGTGGTCCTGATACTAATATATTCATGCTCGCTTACAAAGTTTATGTGCTTCATTATATCATTAGCTGAAATTAAATAGGTTTTGATGGGTTTACATTATTATGCATGCGTGCTACGTTGTATTGATGTAAGCCCGCCTCTGCTGCACCAATATTGTCGGGTATATTTTACAACGCTTATTGCCTGAAGTGTTGAACGTATATCGTGCACTGAAATATGCAAATGAAGTGGTCCTGATACTAATATATTCATGCTCGCTTACAAAGTTTATGTGCTTCATTATATCATTAGCTGAAATTAAATAGGTTTTGATGGGTTTACATTATTATGCATGCGTGCTACGTTGTATTGATGTAAGCCCGCCTCTGCTGCACCAATATTGTCGGGTATATTTTACAACGCTTATTGCCTGAAGTGTTGAACGTATATCGTGCACTGAAATATGCAAATGAAGTGGTCCTGATACTAATATATTCATGCTCGCTTACAAAGTTTATGTGCTTCATTATATCATTAGCTGAAATTAAATAGGTTTTGATGGGTTTACATTATTATGCATGCGTGCTACGTTGTATTGATGTAAGCCCGCCTCTGCTGCACCAATATTGTCGGGTATATTTTACAACGCTTATTGCCTGAAGTGTTGAACGTATATCGTGCACTGAAATATGCAAATGAAGTGGTCCTGATACTAATATATTCATGCTCGCTTACAAAGTTTATGTGCTTCATTATATCATTAGCTGAAATTAAATAGGTTTTGATGGGTTTACATTATTATGCATGCGTGCTACGTTGTATTGATGTAAGCCCGCCTCTGCTGCACCAATATTGTCGGGTATATTTTACAACGCTTATTGCCTGAAGTGTTGAACGTATATCGTGCACTGAAATATGCAAATGAAGTGGTCCTGATACTAATATATTCATGCTCGCTTACAAAGTTTATGTGCTTCATTATATCATTAGCTGAAATTAAATAGGTTTTGATGGGTTTACATTTATTATGCATGCGTGCTACGTTGTATTGATGTAAGCCCGCCTCTGCTGCACCAATATTGTCAGGTATATTTTACAACGCTTATTGCCTGAAGTGTTGAACGTATATCGTGCACTGAAATATGCAAATGAAGTGGTCCTGATACTAATATATTCATGCTCGCTTACAAAGTTTATGTGCTTCATTATATCATTAGCTGAAATTAAATAGGTTTTGATGGGTTTACATTTATTATGCATGCGTGCTACGTTGTATTGATGTAAGCCCGCCTCTGCTGCACCAATATTGTCGGGTATATTTTACAGCGCTTATTGCCTGAAGTGTTGAACGTATATCGTGCACTGAAATATGCAAATGAAGTGGTCCTGATACTAATATATTCATGCTCGCTTACAAAGTTTATGTGCTTCATTATATCATTAGCTGAAATTAAATAGGTTTTGATGGGTTTACATTTATTATGCATGCGTGCTACGTTGTATTGATGTAAGCCCGCCTCTACTGCACCAATATTGTCAGGTATATTTTACAACGCTTATTGCCTGAAGTGTTGAACGTATATCGTGCACTGAAATATGCAAATGAAGTGGTCCTGATACTAATATATTCATGCTCGCTTACAAAGTTTATGTGCTTCATTATATCATTAGCTGAAATTAAATAGGTTTTGATGGGTTTACATTTATTATGCATGCGTGCTACGTTGTATTGATGTAAGCCCGCCTCTACTGCACCAATATTGTCAGGTATATTTTACAACGCTTATTGCCTGAAGTGTTGAACGTATATCGTGCACTGAAATATGCAAATGAAGTGGTCCTGATACTAATATATTCATGCTCGCTTACAAAGTTTATGTGCTTCATTATATCATTAGCTGAAATTAAATAGGTTTTGATGGGTTTACATTTATTATGCATGCGTGCTACGTTGTACGTTCGCTAAAATTTGTAGGATGATAAATGGGGTTGACAAGCTCACGTCTTCTCCCCACGCCAACGTCCTTAAACAGATTAACTTTGACTAAAACATTATTTTAAAAGAAAAATTTACACTTACGGTAAGAAGTTAAATTCTAATACTTTCTTTACCGAAATAGTATAAAAAATTATATATATTTATTTAGACGGGTATAAAGCGATGTATTTTATTACCTTTTGTTTGAGAAAAGACACCTTTCCAAAGGTAGACCACGAGGCATTCAACTTCGAAACCTCGAAATGTCGGGTGTCTTTTCTCAAAAAGAAGGTAACAAAATACATCGTGTTGTACCCGTCTAAATAAATATTAAAATGTGTAAGGCGAGAGTTTACTTTAAAATTCTACCAGTATAAAAAATTACAATTTTCCAGTCAAAATAGTATAAAATGATTTTCTCACATTTTATACATATATTTAATTTTATTTAAAGCTAACCTTTACCCGCGGCTCCGCTCGCGAACCCGCGGCTTAGATCGAGGACTCCTCCTGCAACAACTTCGTACGTATTGACTGTTACTAATGCATCACGTTGATTCACATTATCCTCGAGAATACTGCAATTATCACTCTGAAGCAAATATGGTAAAGTTGAGGACTACTGCTACGTCCAAAACGTGGTGAAAACTCTAGATTCAATGTTATCCTTTTCGGGCTAAAACAGTTATTTAAATTTGTTTACGCCAGACTAATGTTTATGTGGTATTTCACTTCTGAAAATAAATTTCAGTATTCAAAACTCTAGTTTCATCGTTCCAGTACGATGCGGTTATCATTTAGCTGGTTAACCTCTCCACCGGCTCCGCAGCAACTTGCATGCAGCTTTCATCTCGTGCGGGGCGACGATGAATAATGCATATAAATCTGATCTGAGCCAGTTGCCGCTTCCAGCTACTGAGCATGCTGAATATGGAGCCGGCGGTCGGAATCACTTAGCTTGTTAGTTTCTTGTTCGATATTTGTAATTCAGCAACTATGATTTACGATTCTCAAACTCAATTTGATTTGTTTTAAATATTTATACCTGAGCTAAGCCACGATAATGAAGCCTAGTCACTACCGTATGTACGTACAACGTCACTTAAACTAATGGTACGAAAACACGTAGAGGTAAAATTACGTGAGCTTCTTGATCAAAATTAAAACTTTTGATGAATTCACGTTTTGAGGAAAAGAATAACCGCCCAAGTAGCATAAGAAGCAGTTTTATTGAATAACAATAGTTCACTCAACATCTACAGGTTGGCTAATAGGACTTCGGGACATTAATTACACTTTATTCTGTACATATGGTTCAAAGAATTCCTTTAAAATGGTGTTTTACAACTTATGGAGGTTAATTTTTATTATATTATATTTTAAGAGAACTTTAGAAGTGGCAATAACATACATGGGCTGCACAATTGAACACACGGGGTCCACTGTAATGGACCTGTTTACATCTTATACCAAGAAGTTTTTAAATTGAAAAAGTTTTTTTTCTTCAAGGTATAATTCACCGAAAACAAACTCTGTAAATTGACAAGATAGAATGACGTAGATAAATTAAATATGTAGTGACTCCAAAAATATAAATAAAGACTGTAGGTTTTTCAGTAAAAATACCCAAAGTATTGCTTACAATGCATCAGTGTGCGGGATGAAAATGCGCCGTGAAGTGTGCCGCCAGCTGCTATATTTTGAGTACGAAATAAAATGTTTTCCAAGCACAATATCGATTTTATTTACTGTGACAATATTTCAAGTGATGTAAGACTCCGAAGAGAGCTGTAAGGTACAGCAAACTGGGACTGTGCTTTTAAGCACTTCTTTAATACTACATACAGAGATTCAAGGGTATTTTTTTCTTGAAGGAAGCAACAGTCGTCCGCTCTTTTATTTTCCGTTGGTAGCCAATCCATCCATCCATCCATCAGCCTGTTTCGTCCACTGCTGAACATAGGCCTTTCCTTTCTCTTGGCGGTCCTCCTGGAAGAAATGCCCATACTCATACACGCTGGGCAGGCGGGTTGGTGAGCGCGGTGCCGAAGCCCTTGCACCAGTGACGCCGCTGCCCGTCACCAGTCTGTTTTATATAAGGCCCGGCAATTAGGGATGGATATACCGCCATCCATCGGTCCCAGGCAATGGTGGGCCGCCTGGTTTTGCCTGAGAGCTGTTCTCTTACTCTCCCCCGAATAAATTCGGGAGGAATTGCGAGGAAGATGGTGGTACCTACACAGTCGAGCCTGGCATCAGCTCTACCACCTATTGGTAGCCAATACAAAGGTATAATAATAATAATAATAAAATTCTTTATTTCAGGCCCCTGAGGGCCCATATTATAAATACCTTAAAACTAGGGATACATATTAAAATTATTTTTAACTAAGTAACTAAAACTAACACTTCTAGCCTTTTGCCGATATTTTATTCTGTATCGCTTCCCTAAAGCGTCGAAATACGATACCATCAGGTCAGAAGTCAGCACTGAGAAAAACATGAGCATAAGCTGCTGATACACGAAGTTTGAAAGACAAAAATCCTTTTGCCTTTTAGACTGGAGTGCAACGATCTGTACACTCAGTACAACCTGCACAATCCAGCGTCACACTTGTGTGCACTCTGAAAAGGTATATCTGTACTTTGGGCTCTGCAGCCTTGAGATCGGATGAAGCTGCAGGGGCGGTGCCGCGCTTGTTGCGATTCTGACGAAGACGCTTCCTGTTCTCGACGAGGGTGAAGCCATCCATATCAGTATTTGCTTTCAAAAGGCGTGGAGTGGGAGCAGCGGCAACGGCGGGGGCGGGAGTGGGCAGCTGTTTCTGGAGTGGACAGCTGGGTACTGAAGACGGCATTGGCTGCTTGCGGTGACGAGGGTGGCGGTGGCGTCGGGCTTCAATTTCCTCCTCGGAGTTTTTGCTAGCCGCAGCCGGTGGAGCTGGCATAGACAACACAGATGCTACTGTCTTTAAAGGCATCATTTTGATACCCGACGGAGGCATCGCTGGGTCATTAACTTTCGATGTAACTGGGTTAGTTGCACATAAGCTGTCGCTAAGTGGCAAGGCGACATTTTGCTGACCGTCGACACGCTGCATCGGCAAATTCCGTTGTATCGAGGACGCGGGCATCGCCGGACTTGCGTTGTGCTGTGACGTCAATTCATGCCGCAACTCCGCACAAAGATTCTCGGAAGCCTCCAGCCAGCTTCACAGTTCGGTGACGTCGCCCTCAACAGCACGATATCCTTAAGGAGTTGGGTGACATCAACATGATCAAATATCACCGGTGGCAAATTTTTGAGGTCCTGGCTGGGCTATATGATGGGACATTATCCGTGTCGGTCTCCTTGAAGACACGGAATATGTCCTGTAGGTCCTTTCTTCATTTTCATTTAATTTCCCTGTTCGTCTCCCCGCCTTGCTGCAATGCGCACGGTGCTTACGGCAGTCTTCTCTAACAGCGCTATATCAGCGCTAATCTTAGCCTCCTGGAAGTTGGAGGTGCAGATCTGCATGACACTGACCTCATCCATCACGTCCAGCCGGTTTTGCACGAAGTCGAGCAGCTCATTTACTACATTGGTATTGAAGCGCTTGCCTGTAGCAGCCATGGTTGAAAGCGGGAACTAGGTCGCTATTGCGGTGTCAATGTCACTTGTGTCAGCATTGGTGCGGCCACGGCTAGGAGGCGACCGACCGAGCCAAAGTACGAATTGCAACTGGATTATGCAAGTACGACTTAAGGACACTGACGTCAGATTCAAATTAAAATTTTTATTGGTAACTTTATGTTACAGGTCCTTATAAATAGAACACGTTTTAATAACGCAACTTGAGGATATTTGTTAAATAGTTAAATAACATACATATCTGTTACATTCGTACAAAAGAGTTAGTGAAATAAAACAATCATTATAAATCAGGTACTTAAAAATTTCTCAACAGTATTGAAGGCCTGCTTGATTAGCCATTTCTTGAGGTTCCGGTCATTTCCGGAAATTGGACCTTTATTTCAAATCAGTCAGAAAAACAATAAATAAACCCTAGGTTCAACAAGTCAGATACTACGAGTAGGCCCTGCATCATTATACTACACTAGAATTGCGTAAATCACGTCACAAATGGCCGCCATGAATAATACATTTACGTGTGAACTGCAGATGTCGTGTTTACACGAGCTCACGAGAGAAGCACGCCGCAGGGACTATAGTGTGTGTTCAATGTTCTGTATATTCTACAATACTGTGCCGATTCTCAATACATACACCAATATTGTTTAGCGGAATATTGCAAATTATATTCATATATCCTTTACTTACATACACCAATAGATAGGCTATTGAATACAGTGTATTTTTGAAATGGGGCTGCGTCACATAAAAATAAACCCACAAGTACAAATACAAATACAATTAGTTTGTTTTCACAACATAGGTCAAATAAAACTATACAGTGGTTGGGATAGTAGGAGACCCCGCGCTTCTAAAGCTATATTACATATAATAATTATGACACATTGGTACATACATATACTCACACCTGTCTCCCAGAAGGGTAGGCAATAGGCAAAGACCACCTCTTTTCCTTCTGCATCCATCAATCTAGTCATACAAGCTCTTCTATTAAGGGTACTTTTTACTTTTCCCTTCCTCAATTTTATTAATTTTATTTTTAAGGTATATACACCAGATTGCAGCCAAAAATTGCTTATAATAACATAATAACTATGAACAAAGCTGCTTTCCAAAACGCATACACACAACATGCACAATTAAAAACTAAAATTAAACATTCATGGCGTATGTCTAGCAGTGGACGAACACGGGCTGATGGATGGATGGATGGATGGAAACATTCATTAAGTACTTAATTAATTATTATACCAACAAAATATAAAATTACAAAATTTAAATTGCAAGAAAAATAAAATTTTAATAACCTTTCCATAAAGTGTGTCGCCTATTTGGTCGGTATACGTCCTTCTAGGGCGGCCCGGTCGAGCTTTACCTCCCACTTGTGCAGCATACATTTTTTTCGTCACTCTACTTTCATTCATCCTCTCCATATGCCCATTGGTGTTCTGTAAATTTCAATTTTCATGACTTTTCTATTAGCAAATATTTCAGAATCTGAAAAAAAATAAACAACATGTTCATGATAATGATAAACAGCGACACGCATGCTACGAGGTATACAAATGCACACTAAATATTTATGCATTCTAACACTCGCGTTACTTGACTTACCAAAATGTTTAAACAATCTGATAGACATCGCTCTTCTATAGGTAAGTGGCGTAGTAGATCATTGTCTGTAAAACTGCGAAAATAGGTGTTTTTAAGGGCTCGTACTCCTTACCCTAACTTGAATATTCAGAGGGTTTCTGAAAGGCTATGGTTTGAAAACACTCTCATTATGGTAATACATTTAAATAGATTTTAAAACCACTTCCTAAAAGAATTACACTTGTAAGTCGTATTACCACTAATTAGGGGTTTTGAGTTTACTTATGCTTATATCTCTGCGCTCACGAAATAAGATTTATCATACGTCTGAATCGCATCGACTCTAAGAGAAATGTAAATAAATATAATTAGTCTATTGTGACTGATGTCGGACCCAGGAGAGGGCCCAACATATATCTCCCACTCAATTTAAATCATATTTTATATATACTATATCAACTCTAAGAGCAACTTTGAAAACGCGGGCGCTGCATGTCGCCCGCCCCCGCCCCACGTACTTGTGAAAATAAGGCATTTATCACAAGATAATTAGGTCTAGCTTGTAGTACCTAGTGGAGTAGTAAGCGAATGACATCTAACCGTTACAGTACTACCTTTACAAGAAAGGGTCATTGAACCTTGGTCCTGACCACTTATATATAGGTATACTCTATAATATCAACTCTAAGAGCAACTTTGAAAACGCGGGCGCTGCATGTCGCCCGCCCCCGCCCCACGTACTTGTGAAAATAAGGCATTTATCACAAGATAATTAGGTCTAGCTTGTAGTACCTAGTGGAGTAGTAAGCGAATGACATCTAACCGTTACAGTACTACCTTTACAAGAAAGGGTCATTGAACCTTGGTCCTGACCACTTATATATAGGTATACTCTATAATATCAACTCTAAGAGCAACTTTGAAAACGCGGGCGCTGCATGTCGCCCGCCCCCGCCCCACGTACTTGTGAAAATAAGGCATTTATCACAAGATAATTAGGTCTAGCTTGTAGTACCTAGTGGAGTAGTAAGCGAATGACATCTAACCGTTACAGTACTACCTTTACAAGAAAGGGTCATTGAACCTTGGTCCTGACCACTTATATATAGGTATACTCTATACTATCAACTCTAAGAGCAACTTTGAAAACGCGGGCGCTGCATGTCGCCCGCCCCCGCCCCACGTACTTGTGAAAATAAGGCATTTATCACAAGATAATTAGGTCTAGCTTGTAGTGCCTAGTGGAGTAGTAAGCGAATGACATCTAACCGTTACAGTACTACCCTTACAAGAAAGGGTCATTGAACCTTGGTCCTGACCACTTATATATAGGTATACTCTATAATATCAACTCTAAGAGCAACTTTGAAAACGCGGGCGCTGCATGTCGCCCGCCCCCGCCCCACGTACTTGTGAAAATAAGGCATTTATCACAAGATAATTAGGTCTAGCTTGTAGTACCTAGTGGAGTAGTAAGCGAATGACATCTAACCGTTACAGTACTACCTTTACAAGAAAGGGTCATTGAACCTTGGTCCTGACCACTTATATATAGGTATACTCTATACTATCAACTCTAAGAGCAACTTTGAAAACGCGGGCGCTGCATGTCGCCCGCCCCCGCCCCACGTACTTGTGAAAATAAGGCATTTATCACAAGATAATTAGGTCTAGCTTGTAGTGCCTAGTGGAGTAGTAAGCGAATGACATCTAACCGTTACAGTACTACCTTTACAAGAAAGGGTCATTGAACCTTGGTCCTGACCACTTATATATAGGTATACTCTATAATATCAACTCTAAGAGCAACTTTGAAAACGCGGGCGCTGCATGTCGCCCGCCCCCGCCCCACGTACTTGTGAAAATAAGGCATTTATCACAAGATAATAAGGTCTAGCTTGTAGTACCTAGTGGAGTAGTAAGCGAATGTCATCTAACCGTTACAGTACTACCTTTACAAGAAAGGGTCATTGAACCTTGGTCCTGACCACTTATATATAGGTATACTCTATAATATCAACTCTAAGAGCAACTTTGAAAACGCGGGCGCTGCATGTCGCCCGCCCCCGCCCCACGTACTTGTGAAAATAAGGCATTTATCACAAGATAATTAGGTCTAGCTTGTAGTTTCTAGTGGAGTAGTAAGCGAATGACATCTAACCGTTACAGTACTACCTTTACAAGAAAGGGTCATTGAACCTTGGTCCTGACCACTTATATATAGGTATACTCTATAATATCAACTCTAAGAGCAACTTTGAAAACGCAGGCGCTGCATGTCGCCCGCCCCCGCCCCACGTACTTGTGAAAATAAGGCATTTATCACAAGATAATTAGGTCTAGCTTGTAGTACCTAGTGGAGTAGTAAGCGAATGACATCTAACCGTTACAGTACTACCTTTACAAGAAAGGGTCATTGAACCTTGGTCCTGACCACTTATATATAGGTATACTCTATAATATCAACTCTAAGAGCAACTTTGAAAACGCAGGCACTGCATGTCGCCCGCCCCCGCCCCACGTACTTGTGAAAATAAGGCATTTATCACAAGATAATTAGGTCTAGCTTGTAGTACCTAGTGGAGTAGTAAGCGAATGACATCTAACCGTTACAGTACTACCTTTACAAGAAAGGGTCATTGAACCTTGGTCCTGACCACTTATATATAGGTATACTCTATAATATCAACTCTAAGAGCAACTTTGAAAACGCGGGCGCTGCATGTTGCCCACCCCCGCCCCACGTACTTGTGAAAATAAGGCATTTATCACAAGATAATTAGGTCTAGCTTGAAGTACCTAGTGGAGTAGTAAGCGAATGACATCTAACCGTTACAGTACTACCTTTACAAGAAAGGGTCATTGAACCTTGGTCCTGACTACTTATATATAGGTATACTCTATAATATCAACTCTAAGAGCAACTTTGAAAATGCGGGCGCTGCATGTCGCCCGCCCCCGCCCCACGTACTTGTGAAAATAAGGCATTTATCACAAGACAATTAGGTCTAGCTTGTAGTACCTAGTGGAGTAGTAAGCGAATGACATCTAACCGTTACAGTACTACCTTTACAAGAAATGGTCATTGAACCTTGGTCCTGACCACTTATATATAGGTATACTCTATAATATCAACTCTAAGAGCAACTTTGAAAACGCGGGCGCTGCATGTCGCCCGCCCCCGCCCCACGTACTTGTGAAAATAAGGCATTTATCACAAGATAATTAGGTCTTGCTTGTAGTACCTAGTGGAGTAGTAAGCGAATGTCATCTAACCGTTACAGTACTACCTTTACAAGAAAGGGTCATTGAACCTTGGTCCTGACCACTTATATATAGGTATACTCTATAATATCAACTCTAAGAGCAACTTTGAAAACGCGGGCGCTGCATGTCGCCCGCCCCCGCCCCACGTACTTGTGAAAATAAGGCATTTATCACAAGATAATTAGGTCTAGCTTGTAGTACCTAGTGGAGTAGTAAGCGAATGACATCTAACCGTTACAGTACTACCTTTACAAGAAAGGGTCATTGAACCTTGGTCCTGACCACTTATATATAGGTATACTCTATAATATCAACTCTAAGAGCAACTTTGAAAACGCGGGCGCTGCATGTCGCCCGCCCCCGCCCCACGTACTTGTGAAAATAAGGCATTTATCACAAGATAATTAGGTCTAGCTTGTAGTACCTAGTGGACTAGTAAGCGAATGACATCTAACCGTTACAGTACTACCTTTACAAGAAAGGGTCATTGAACCTTGGTCCTGACCACTTATATATAGGTATACTCTATAATATCAACTCTAAGAGCAACTTTGAAAACGCGGGCGCTGCATGTCGCCCGCCCCCGCCCCACGTACTTGTGAAAATAAGGCATTTATCACAAGATAATTAGGTCTAGCTTGTAGTACCTAGTGGAGTAGTAAGCGAATGACATCTAACCGTTACAGTACTACCTTTACAAGAAAGGGTCATTGAACCTTGGTCCTGACCACTTATATATAGGTATACTCTATAATATCAACTCTAAGAGCAACTTTGAAAACGCGGGCGCTGCATGTCGCCCGCCCCCGCCCCACGTACTTGTGAAAATAAGGCATTTATCACAAGATAATTAGGTCTAGCTTGTAGTACCCAGTGGAGTAGTAAGCGAATGACATCTAACCGTTACAGTACTACCTTTACAAGAAAGGGTCATTGAACCTTGGTCCTGACCACTTATATATAGGTATACTCTATAATATCAACTCTAAGAGCAACTTTGAAAACGCGGGCGCTGCATGTCGCCCGCCCCCGCCCCACGTACTTGTGAAAATAAGGCATTTATCACAAGATAATTAGGTCTAGCTTGTAGTGCCTAGTGGAGTAGTAAGCGAATGACATCTAACCGTTACAGTACTACCTTTACAAGAAAGGGTCATTGAACCTTGGTCCTGACCACTTATATATAGGTATACTCTATAATATCAACTCTAAGAGCAACTTTGAAAACGCGGGCGCTGCATGTCGCCCGCCCCCGCCCCACGTACTTGTGAAAATAAGGCATTTATCACAAGATAATTAGGTCTAGCTTGTAGTACCTAGTGGAGTAGTAAGCGAATGACATCTAACCGTTACAGTACTACCTTTACAAGAAAGGGTCATTGAACCTTGGTCCTGACCACTTATATATAGGTATACTCTATAATATCAACTCTAAGAGCAACTTTGAAAACGCAGGCGCTGCATGTCGCCCGCCCCCGCCCCACGTACTTGTGAAAATAAGGCATTTATCACAAGATAATTAGGTCTAGCTTGTAGTACCTAGTGGAGTAGTAAGCGAATGACATCTAACCGTTACAGTACTACCTTTACAAGAAAGGGTCATTGAACCTTGGTCCTGACTACTTATATATAGGTATACTCTATAATATCAACTCTAAGAGCAACTTTGAAAATGCGGGCGCTGCATGTCGCCCGCCCCCGCCCCACGTACTTGTGAAAATAAGGCATTTATCACAAGACAATTAGGTCTAGCTTGTAGTACCTAGTGGAGTAGTAAGCGAATGACATCTAACCGTTACAGTACTACCTTTACAAGAAAGGGTCATTGAACCTTGGTCCTGACCACTTATATATAGGTATACTCTATAATATCAACTCTAAGAGCAACTTTGAAAACGCGGGCGCTGCATGTCGCCCGCCCCCGCCCCACGTACTTGTGAAAATAAGGCATTTATCTCAAGATAATTAGGTCTAGCTTGTAGTGCCTAGTGGAGTAGTAAGCGAATGACATCTAACCGTTACAGTACTACCCTTACAAGAAAGGGTCATTGAACCTTGGTCCTGACCACTTATATATAGGTATACTCTATAATATCAACTCTAAGAGCAACTTTGAAAACGCGGGCGCTGCATGTCGCCCGCCCCCGCCCCACGTACTTGTGAAAATAAGGCATTTATCACAAGATAATTAGGTCTAGCTTGTAGTACCTAGTGGAGTAGTAAGCGAATGACATCTAACCGTTACAGTACTACCTTTACAAGAAAGGGTCATTGAACCTTGGTCCTGACCACTTATATATAGGTATACTCTATACTATCAACTCTAAGAGCAACTTTGAAAACGCGGGCGCTGCATGTCGCCCGCCCCCGCCCCACGTACTTGTGAAAATAAGGCATTTATCACAAGATAATTAGGTCTAGCTTGTAGTGCCTAGTGGAGTAGTAAGCGAATGACATCTAACCGTTACAGTACTACCTTTACAAGAAAGGGTCATTGAACCTTGGTCCTGACCACTTATATATAGGTATACTCTATAATATCAACTCTAAGAGCAACTTTGAAAACGCGGGCGCTGCATGTCGCCCGCCCCCGCCCCACGTACTTGTGAAAATAAGGCATTTATCACAAGATAATAAGGTCTAGCTTGTAGTACCTAGTGGAGTAGTAAGCGAATGACATCTAACCGTTACAGTACTACCTTTACAAGAAAGGGTCATTGAACCTTGGTCCTGACCACTTATATATAGGTATACTCTATAATATCAACTCTAAGAGCAACTTTGAAAACGCGGGCGCTGCATGTCGCCCGCCCCCGCCCCACGTACTTGTGAAAATAAGGCATTTATCACAAGATAATTAGGTCTAGCTTGTAGTACCTAGTGGAGTAGTAAGCGAATGACATCTAACCGTTACAGTACTACCTTTACAAGAAAGGGTCATTGAACCTTGGTCCTGACCACTTATATATAGGTATACTCTATACTATCAACTCTAAGAGCAACTTTGAAAACGCGGGCGCTGCATGTCGCCCGCCCCCGCCCCACGTACTTGTGAAAATAAGGCATTTATCACAAGATAATTAGGTCTAGCTTGTAGTGCCTAGTGGAGTAGTAAGCGAATGACATCTAACCGTTACAGTACTACCTTTACAAGAAAGGGTCATTGAACCTTGGTCCTGACCACTTATATATAGGTATACTCTATAATATCAACTCTAAGAGCAACTTTGAAAACGCGGGTGCTGCATGTCGCCCGCCCCCGCCCCACGTACTTGTGAAAATAAGGCATTTATCACAAGATAATTAGGTCTAGCTTGTAGTACCTAGTGGAGTAGTAAACGAATGACATCTAACCGTTACAGTACTACCTTTACAAGAAAGGGTCATTGAACCTTGGTCCTGACCACTTATATATAGGTATACTCTATGTATCTGTGAAAAGCCCCCCTCTCCACGGATATGGTTTAAACCTCGCGTGCTGGACCCATTTGAATATTATAAGGAGGTTAAAACCTGTCAGAAAGGGGCTTCCCATACAAAGGGGGGTTCTTATATACTAAAATTCCTTTCTGAAGGGTAAACGATTAAACACTCACGTTAGTGTTGAAGTCCACGTCCTTGACTGGTCGTCGAAACTGCATTCGGGTGGCCAGACTCAACCCTGGCTGATAGGAAGTCAGGGGTTCGCTCGTTGACCTTCGTCGCCCTCAGCACGTTGCAGGCCGTTATCGAACTACTGGCTCATCCAGCAGCTTTCGGGAGTTTACCTAAACACAAATATCTAACCCCTGGCATGCCACCCGAGAACAAATAAGCCTTGCTTTATAACCGTGGTAATGAACATCCAAACACATCACTTTCCACCGGCGACCGATTCCCGAAACTGTTCGGACACACAATTTAGCTCGCAATTAATGCTTATTAATTGGGTTATTTTACCACTTTTCCACTGTTTATTTCCTTGAAATACCTAATTACTTCAACACTGGTTGAATCCATTTTTACACGCATCTCTCTCGAGACCAAGATTGACAGTAAACCGGAAAAAACAACTTTGACATTTCACTTTTTTACAACCCGTGTTGCCATCTCAATAAAATAAAATCTGACACATACTTGCGCGTTCCGAACGCTTTTAAACCGAACAATCCCCCGCTCCGGGCTGTTATCCTTATCAGACCGCTAGCTTACTCAACCGGGAGCCGGGAGAGAGTCGCCAAGGCTCGTCACAGAATCAAACCTTCGACCAACACCTCAGCGGCGCGAGGAGTCTCATCCCCGCCAACTACCAATTTAATAATGCGACCACGTCGCCAATACAAAGAATTCCAAATTCGCATCTTTCAATACGATTACATCCCCGATGACGCGGCGGAGGTGGGTCTTGGCCGATTTCACATAATAACCATGACTTAACTAAATACAATTATCTTCTAAAATGTATACATCTTTTCAAGTAATTTGCGGTACCCTTGTAATTCGTGCCGTTGTCTGAACTAATTAAAAAAGCAAACCTCTACGCGATACTAATCGGTCTAATGCAACGACGAAGGCCTCCGCGGACAACGAGGACTCTAATCCCAAGTGGACGGCCTTGGTGGACAGACACACGAATACTCACAGGTACGCCTTAACAGTCCGAGCGTTGCGAAGGCTAGACGTTCGGACGAGGAACGGTCCCCCCACGTCCGTAGCCACTCCATCAAAAGGTCTCGACTGTGTGATCCAATCAGCTGGCAGATCTCCTATCTGCGGCTGCATCAACAAGGCTCGCAGCCTGTAACAAGAAACACAGGAGAAGAGAACATTGCGAATTACCCGGCAAGTTGACAAAATCCAAAACTCTCGCTGTAAAATCGCCAATAACACGTTTCATCCCGCGTGTGAGTTACAAACATGTCGGTCGGACAGCAAACGCCTCATCAAAGGCCCTCCTTGGGTAACAACAAAGGATGGCGACTTGCGTGCTCCGACCCGACGCACACCGTGCCGATGCCACCGTCGCGACGCCCCAGCGTCTCAACGCACGGTGACCCAACTCACGGCGTCCAATCAGGAATTAGTTTGGTCCCTAGAACTAGAGCATGCACACGCAACCCGGGTAAAATCTGGGGTGTCCTATCCAACTGCTGGACAGGCCAAGAAATCTGTTTCTTTAAACCACTCCGGCCCCCACTATAGATGATGCGACACCAACTCCGGCGCTGTGCAGCCCCTAGATGCGCACTCTGCAGGATTACATTCACCTGGGACGTGCCTCCAATTTAATATGAATAACTATATTCTGAATTTGTGAAACCCGGTTTCCTACAAAAATCTCTAAAGTACGTGGGGATGCGCGTAGCCATGCTCGCGCAACCTGACTATCCGATCATGCATACACGTCCCGAAATTCAACAGTGGTCCTTACTCTAACTGAATCTCCCCCCGGGGGGCCCCAACTACTAACTAATATGGTGGGCCGAAGAACTGTCCTCGGCTCCGCACCGGTACAGGGGCAGACAAATTATTGGGGTCCCGGCCCCTCCAATCCAGGGTGCATCCATTGCCCTATATATGGTGAGCGTATACACAATGCCATCCGAGGTGGTGCGTAACCCGCTGCCCTACCATATCTCGAATAAGGCGGGTGATATTCTAACCGCGGATACTCGTGTATCGGCGGAGAGTATCGCTGTGGCTCCGCCCTGCTATACTGTCCTACAGTGGGCGCAGGCACTGGTTCGGCAAACTGGGGTCCACTCATACAACCTTGAGTGGGGCCCCCGCCCGTGGAGCCCCCCCCCCCTCGGGGGGTCCCTACTCGGGCCCGCTGTCGCGGAAGCATGGGGTCCACTCCTAATATCCTGAGTGCGGCCCTGACCCGTTGAACCCCCCCCATGAGGGGTCCCCCACCCGGGTCCGCAATATAGCCTCGTACCGCAGGCGCACGATTCACACCACTATCAAACTGAGCACGACTCACGCGAGGGCTCTCTCCACTCTCTGACGGGTGCGCTCCTCGTCCTTGAGAGGGGCCACTCGACGGACGTGACTGATAGGTGGACTGCGCCGCGGCTCCCCCGCTCGTGGCGTGACCGTAGGCTCCAGACCTGTTCGCACAAATTAAATCATTATGTGGCCGGCCACATTCTCTACACATTCGCTGTCTGGAGCACTCGCGCGCTAAGTGGTCCTCTAAACAAAAATAGCACAGTCTATTAATTTTAACTAATCGCCGTCTGTCCACTACCGGTAATGCAGCAAAATCATGGCACTGCGATAACGCGTGTCCTGGGCGTCCACACTGGTGGCAATTTGGGCTCTCAGCCACAGCGGCCAGTGCAGCCAGACGTGCAGCAACGCGTCCCCGAAGCGGTTGCACTCCCTGTGGCCCCCTTCGCCCCGAATTACCGGCAGGTTCCCTGAAACTCCCGGTAGGTGGCGCCACCTCCGAAGTCGATGAAGATTCCACGGCCCTAGCCTCAAATTCTAAAAACTTCATCAAATCAGTGAAAGTAGGAAGAGCCTTGTCCTCCCTTTCCGCGGTCTCACGTTCGAAACGTGAACGAGTATCAGACGGTAACTTACCCAAAATAATGTGTACCAACAAGAACGACCACTCATCCACGGGCAAACCTAACATTTTTAACGCGTTACAGGCTACTGTAACCGGGGTCAGTAACTGCGTTCGAATTTGAGCCTTATTACCTACCCTAGGCAAACTTAACAATTGGCTCGTATGAGCATCGGCCAACAGACGGACATTCTGATATCTATTATTTAATAGTTCCCACGCTATGCTATAAGAATCGTCCTCTACATTTAAATGTTGCACTAAGCTCTTTGCCTCACTTTCTAAAGTGGACATCAAATATGCCATCTTTTGAGCGTTGGTTAAATCCTGCCTACTGTCAACCAACGAGGTGAACATATCCTTATATGCCACCCATAGCTCCATGGCACCATCAAAATGTCCCAACTCCAAAGTAGGGAGCCTACTGTGCAACGATGTACCTTGCGCTGCATGTCTTACATCAGGTGTGCTCGAAACACCTGACTGTCGCTTTTTAATCTGACAGGCGACCTGTGTGACCTCATTATAAATATCCATAATTTGATCCATGTCATTATTAGGGCTAGCCATTACCTCCGGTGGCAGCTCCTGGTCCAACAGCTCGATGAGCGCCTGCTCAGCTTTCTCAAGGCGATCCTCCATCTGTGAGTACCGCTCCAGGACTGCATCGCCCCGATCAGCTCGAGCCAACAAGCCTTGAACGCTGACAAACCAGCGCAGCTGGCTGGCCAAGATGTTCCTCGGAGAAGTCCTCGACATTGTAGACCGGGAAATCAAAGAAAATACCAACAATTTAAAACCGAACTAACTCTGGCACGAATCACAAACGTCCCCGTATACAATCCTATTGTAGACCCAAATATACTAGACTCTAGTCAGTATGCTAATTTCAATACAATAATACACAATACAACCCTGTTGTTCCATTATGCGAGTTCAACCAAAACCAATTTTTAATACTCAAGTGTGTACAAACAAACACAATATCATAACTTTATGAACAAACAGACAGACCTTTTCTGTTGCTATATATCACTCAAACATTTTCAAATAAACAAAATATCATAACTTTATGAACAGACAGACAGACCGTTTCTGCTGCTATATATATATATAATCCATACAACATAAACCAGTTAGTTACATTTATGCTACACTTTTGACAAACAACTATGTCCAAGCCTCAATCGCAAGTGTCAAGAAGTTTTCATTCAAAATAAACAATATAAACCAAACTGTAGCACTAACTAACAGTATATCCAAAGGTAATTGGCTTCTGAAAGTATGTAATCACATTAAACACTTGTTAAAGACTAAACATACTCCAAAACAAACAAATTTAACAATTCCAAGTTGTAACATAACCTATGTACGTTGTTATAATATTATACCTAAGCGCTCGCTTAGTTAATATGATTCACTAACCAAAAACTACACATTACACATTAGCCCTGCTATGTACTTTGTAATTTATATAAGCCGAGGCTTTCAACAACTACATAACTAATAATTAAGCCGCTTCGCTTGCTAGCAATGGTTATGCTGTATGAATTTACAAACTATTATAGTTTTGTCGCCGGGTTCACTAGGCTTAACCGCGCTTATAAAGTTATATGTTTATCCACAATACAACATATAATACAATACCTAAAGCTAAAGGAGCTGTGTAAATATCCTTCCAGCTTACATAAACCTATTCATATACACAGTCCGAGTACTGTAGTATGAGAAATAACAAAATATTCTATTTGATCTCGCTTTAGGTTACAAGGTTCCAAACTACCTACCTAAAACAAAGTATAATTCACAAATTATCTTAGGCCAACGGAGCTACTATATCGGTTCGGCTTATATAAACAGAATATATCTTGGTCCGGGGTTGTTTAATATCCGATACTAAACAACTTAACCGCGCTATGCTACCAGGAAATGTATCTGTGAAAAGCCCCCCTCTCCACAGATATGGTTTAAACCTCGCGTGCTGGACCCATTTGAATATTATAAGGAGGTTAAAACCTGTCAGAAAGGGGCTTCCCATACAAAGGGGGGTTCTTATATACTAAAATTCCTTTCTGAAGGGTAAACGATTAAACACTCACGTTAGTGTTGAAGTCCACGTCCTTGACTGGTCGTCGAAACTGCATTCGGGTGGCCAGACTCAACCCTGGCTGATAGGAAGTCAGGGGTTCGCTCGTTGACCTTCGTCGCCCTCAGCACGTTGCAGGCCGTTATCGAACTACTGGCTCATCCAGCAGCTTTCGGGAGTTTACCTAAACACAAATATCTAACCCCTGGCATGCCACCCGAGAACAAATAAGCCTTGCTTTATAACCGTGGTAATGAACATCCAAACACATCACTTTCCACCGGCGACCGATTCCCGAAACTGTTCGGACACACAATTTAGCTCGCAATTAATGCTTATTAATTGGGTTATTTTACCACTTTTCCACTGTTTATTTCCTTGAAATACCTAATTACTTCAACACTGGTTGAATCCATTTTTACACGCATCTCTCTCGAGACCAAGATTGACAGTAAACCGGAAAAAACAACTTTGACATTTCACTTTTTTACAACCCGTGTTGCCATCTCAATAAAATAGAATCTGACACATACTTGCGCGTTCCGAACGCTTTTAAACCGAACACTCTGTAATATCAACTCTAAGAGCAACTTTGAAAACGCGGGCGCTGCATGTCGCCCGCCCCCGCCCCACGTACTTGTGAAAATAAGGCATTTATCACAAGATAATTAGGTCTAGCTTGTAGTACCTAGTGGAGTAGTAAGTGAATGACATCTAAACGTTACAGTACTACCTTTACAAGAAAGGGTCATTGAACCTTGGTCCTGACCACTTATATATAGGTATACTCTATAATATCAACTCTAAGAGCAACTTTGAAAACGCGGGCGCTGCATATCGCCCGCCCCCGCCCCACGTACTTGTGAAAATAAGGCATTCATCACAAGATAATTAGGTCTAGCTTGTAGTACCTAGTGGAGTAGTAAGCGAATGACATCTAACCGTTACAGTACTACCTTTACAAGAAAGGGTCATTGAACCTTGGTCCTGACCACTTATATATAGGTATACTCTATAATATCAACTCTAAGAGCAACTTTGAAAACGCGGGCGCTGCATGTCGCCCGCCCCCGCCCCACGTACTTGTGAAAATAAGGCATTTATCACAAGATAATTAGGTCTAGCTTGTAGTGCCTAGTGGAGTAGTAAGCGAATGACAACTAACCGTTACAGTACTACCTTTACAAGAAATGGTCATTGAACCTTGGTCCTGACCACTTATATATAGGTATACTCTATAATATCAACTCTAAGAGCAACTTTGAAAACGCGGGCGCTGCATGTCGCCCGCCCCCGCCCCACGTACTTGTGAAAATAAGGCATTTATCACAAGATAATTAGGTCTTGCTTGTAGTACCTAGTGGAGTAGTAAGCGAATGTCATCTAACCGTTACAGTACTACCTTTACAAGAAAGGGTCATTGAACCTTGGTCCTGACCACTTATATATAGGTATACTCTATAATATCAACTCTAAGAGCAACTTTGAAAACGCGGGCGCTGCATGTCGCCCGCCCCCGCCCCACGTACTTGTGAAAATAAGGCATTTATCACAAGATAATTAGGTCTAGCTTGTAGTTTCTAGTGGAGTAGTAAGCGAATGACATCTAACCGTTACAGTACTACCTTTACAAGAAAGGGTCATTGAACCTTGGTCCTGACCACTTATATATAGGTATACTCTATAATATCAACTCTAAGAGCAACTTTGAAAACGCGGGCGCTGCATGTCGCCCGCCCCCGCCCCACGTACTTGTGAAAATAAGGCATTTATCACAAGATAATTAGGTCTAGCTTGTAGTACCTAGTGGAGTAGTAAGCGAATGACATCTAACCGTTACAGTACTACCTTTACAAGAAAGGGTAATTGAACCTTGGTCCTGACCACTTATCGAGTCTCCAGTACAAATTTGGCTATATAAACGAAAGTCACCTTAAATCCGAGCGGGTGTTAGAGGTGTTTTCTTAGAGAGGACTACCGCTCAAACAGTCTCTGACGACAATGCGTGATAAGGGATGAACAATGTAAATATTGTAATACACGCATACATCGGGACCTCACCGAATTGTCATACATTCCTAAAAACTCGGCTGGATTCGATCCCGGGTTTTAAAATAGATCGGTTTCCAACTGATAGAGAAATAGCTGCTTTATAATAATAAAAAAAATATGTTCATCTGGGTCACTGTCCCATTAGTTAGTCGTAAACTCATTCCATTAGTAATTAGTCCGTTGTCCATTCCTTACCATTTCTTCTTGTTCTGTAACAAAATGTACTCCCATATTAACCGTGTAAAGGGACAGTTATAAAGTTGAGTAATTGTTACAACTCGGGAGCCTTGTTTGTGGTGCTGCGGTATATAATACTGGAATTTATAATCTGAAACCCAGAAATAATTGCTTCCTAAATTACGCTTGTTATAAATAACTTAGTTTTCTTTTAAAACTTTAATAAAATTAGGTTTAAAAGGAAAATTCATACTGTCTGCAGTAATATAAGTATTATTAAACACAAAACAACACGATATATCTAATCTTTTGGCGCTTAACTATGATTCGAAAATTTCACTAATATAATGATGTTAACAATTGAGATTTAGTTTTTGAGAAAGACCCCTTAACAAAAATGGTCCAAAACTAACACCTTCGATGGCTTCCCATTTCTTTATTATTAAAGATAAAATAATATTTGCTCTACTCAATGAGTTCTAGACAATGACACACGTAGAGATGGGGTATAAAAATGTTGCTCCTCTTACATGTATAATAAACACACATATATAGGTTACATAAAAACAATTGGCGAAACTCAAACCAGAGGTAGTGTTCCTGTATAGAAACAAGACTGTGGAATTAGTTTTTGAAAATTCTAAAAGTCAATATTTAATTTTAAAGTTTTTCCAGACGAGACACACCCAACACAGCTGATTGTGTCGCCTAGACAGGAGACAACTAGCCCCCTTATCGTCTAACTTCAACATTTATCGCTATCGCTTTCAAAAGTATCATGATTAGCTATAAATGGCATCACACATCATTTGAAAAGCGATTGACACGACAAGCGATAGCGATAGATGTTCACGTTAGACGATTCAGGCCGGTTGAATGAAATCCCGCTTTCAAGGACACGCTCACACCTTAATAATAACCGACTATGGACGGTCGTCATTGACAACAGATCGATATAAAATATCAAGATCAGCAAACAAGAAAATCAAAAAGGTCAGTCAGTCTAATAGGCTGTAATTGTGATTCTCTTTTTTCTTCTTTTCTTCACAATGTGCTTTCCATACAAAATTATATAGTTACCATTTTTTTTTTTCCTCTTCATGACAGATTGCACCCTTTTTGCACAACGCACATGCACTCGAATTTATAAATTATGTATTAATTTATTCCTGTTGATATATCACGTACTAGCACTTATTCTTTTAAAATTTGTTGGTATTATATTTTATTTTGACAACACTTTTTTTACAACTATATAAACTTTTATACCTTTGTGTTTTTTTATGGCATTTATTTACATTTATGTACTATTTATGTACTTAAATTAAAATATTTACATGGTACTCACATGGTAACACTACATACCTACATATACATAAGTAATTTTCAATTTATTAAATAAGTAAAATCACATCATACATGTGTATCAATCACAATCAAAAACAGTGATATGTTAGGTGTTGTTTAACTTTATTTATTGTTCATTTATCCCTTTAACAATGAGGTATGTATATCTATATTCAGAGTTTTTTTTTTTTCGTGTTATTTATTTCTTTTTGTGTTTAATGTAACTGTTTCTTTTATAGACGCACCCTCTGCATTTGTATCAAAAAATTATTTATTTGCTTATGATCCGACAGCATTGCTGAACGCATGACCTTTTGTCAAATTAGCTTAAGATTTTATCTATTATTATAATTATGTTATTTTTTTTTTCTTGTTTGGCAATAAATGATATTTTTCTTTTCTTTCTTTCTTTCTTATGCTAGTAGGTAGGTACCTAATTATTTTGTTTTGAAATATTATTGCCTATCACCGTAATATCATTTAATACAACACATTTACATTTGCTTGCCCTAATTATTAACAGCAAAAAAAGTTGTTTTGATGAAGTTTAGGTGGAATTCAGGGTTTATCGTTTTGCTAAAATAACACAAAGTTCGAATAGAAATGTGTGTGCGTGCCGAACATATTGCTAGCGTTTGGCACGATAACTAAATAAGCGGAAAGTACAGTGATGAGAATCAAATTATTTACCTTTTTACAAATGCTGTTGAAAGTGCCGTCCATTGTACTGAATGCACAGGTTAGCACGTCTCAGTATGTTAGACTGCACCCTTCCAAGTGTTTCTCGATCCTGTCGCACTACGTCAAACGCACTTATTATTTTGGCTTTTAGTAGCGCCACAGTTCTCACAGAAAGAAAATTGTCTGTGTACACCAAATCTTTCACACGTCCCCACAAAAAGAAGTCCAACGGTGTAAGGTCTGGTGAACGTGGAGGCCAAGGAACCGGTCCTCCATTTCCTATCCATCTCTGCCCGTACTTCTCATTGAGATAGTGGCGCACTGCTAGCGCGAAGTGAGCGGGTGCTCCATCGTGCTGATAGAAGAGACCGCCGCCACGATGTACATCTAGTGGTAACTCGTCCAGAAGGTCCCCCACATGCTCGAGCAGCTCGAGATATGTAGCACTATTCAGCCTCTCCGGGAACAGAGGCCCCACGATGTGACCGTTCACGATGCCAGCCCATACGTTCACGGAAACACGGTACTGCACGTGATCCACTCGGATTGCGTGAGGGTTGTGAGGCGACCACACATGTGCGTTATGGTGGTTAAACAGTCCGACCCGCGTGAATGTGGACTCGTCAGTCCAAAAGATGTTTCGGTTGCGGTTCTGCAACAACCACTCACAAAACACAATCCGGGGCCCGTAGTCACGCTCAAGTAGTTTTTGTACCCTTGTGAAATGATATGGGTGTTGCCCGCCCTCTCGCAGCAGGTGCCAACAATAAAATTGGCTAACACCGAACTCCTTCGCTCCATCGTTAGTACTTGCTTCCGGGAACATCTCAAAGAATTCGAGGACTTCATCCTCCAGGTGCCTATGACGAGGTCGGCCGCCATCGTAATTAGGGCGCCGAAAAACCCCGTAATCCCGCAACCTCTGGGTTGCGCCGAGCACTGTGGCGCGAGTAGGCACGCTACCGTGAGGGTGCAGACGTTGGTACAGCTCCCGAGCAAAGTCCAGCACGAAGCCACTAGCCATGTAACACATCACCATATCAAAGTACTCCGAGTTGGTGTAGGCATACGGCATGTTGCTTTTTGTCACTTTTCACTTACGATTACAGACACACACAATATTGCGTTGATGCGTTTGCGCGGTTACTGACGGCGGCGACGGACGCGGCGGGGCCGCGGGGCGGGGGGCATCGCGGTAATTCGGCTTGTGGAGATTCCCCGCCGGGAATAGTCTGTGAAACACGTTAGTACGTACGGCGGCAACTTGGATCCACGGACAGCGGGGGTCTTTGATAATACCGCCCGCACGTCGTCGCGGACTTTTCTTTTTGTTGTTTTCGCGCGTAATCGTTTTAGACAATATTGCTTTGTTTTATTTTAAATTTGAAGTTAGACGATAAGGGGGCTGGTTGTCTTCTGTCTAGGCAACACAATGTTTGGGTGTATCTCGTCCGGGAAAACTTTAAAATAAATATTGACTTTTAGAATTTTCAAAAACTAATTCCACAGAATTAAAAAAATATAGACAGTAATAGGATCCCGTTGCCCAGAAAAGTATTTATTAACATTTTCGAGTATATATACGAGTCAACGAGTTAAAGATACCAGTACTAAGGGTCGCTTGGTCGCCCTTTATTTGTCTTTCAGTTTTTTTATGAAGTTTTATTTGATGGCACTCTATCGAGTGAAAATTTAGTTGCCAAAAAGTCCAAAACTAGAGATAGGGCTTAACCATATGAACAATACGTAGTGTAGACTGTAATCACGAATTAACTTCAAGTTAAGGGTTACTTAATCCATATAGTTTTGTAATTAGCTAAAACAATCACGATGAGAGCACGATCGCGCCCTATCCATAAAGTAGTAAAAAGGTCGTATCTGTACATTTTCGAAAAAATTTAAATGAAATGGATTATTGGTACTGTACTGAGGCTGAAACCACAATTTTTAGAATTTTTGTCTGTCTGTCTGTTCCGTTTTAACTCGAGAACCACTGAACGGATTTAGATGCAGTTTTTTTAATTATCATTGTAATAACCCTGGTCAACACATAGGCTATAAGGTGGGTTCATAAAATAACGACCAAGCCGGAAACGGGACAAAGATTTAATAAACGCTTTTATAATTTGAGAACCACTAACCGGATTTGGATGCGGTTTTCTTTATTATCATTGTAGTTACCCTGGTCAACACATAGACCATAAGGGATGTTTATAAAATAACGCCCAAAACGAAAACGGGGCAAAGATTGAATAAACGCAAACGGAAAAGGCTATTGTTATATAAATCTATGGGAAATCTGATTCGAATTTATATCCGAAACCCACGCGAACGAAGTCGCGGGCAAAAGCTAGTGAAAGTATATGGGTGTATATGTGTAGGTGTTGGTGGATAATCTGTTAACCTGACGGATCCGGGCCATGATCTGGACTATGTTTTATTAGTATATAGTTATATATTAGTATCTAGTGATGATCAGAATTGACTGGACCGACGACCTGAAGGACGTTGCGGGGGGCGGCTGGATGAGGAGGACGGAGGGAAAGGCCTATGTCCAGCACGAACGAACACGGGCTGATGGATGGATGGATGGAGAATAAACAATATTTTCAAAGATGGAAATACCAGGAAATATACTATTCCTACAGGAGATGCCATAACCATAACTATTCTTATTACAGTTAGGGAATAATAATTGAAAAATTAATTAGTGCATAGCGACAGGACATCTTACGATCATACTGACCCATAATTAATTATTATCTGTGAAACTATAACAATTGTAGATTTATAGCCCGGAGCAAGGATACACGTGGGATGATGCCGACCACAGAGCATTAACCGCGTGACCGCTGCACTCTGCACTCACGGCTCCAACAATCGCATTAAAGACTTACTTCCCTCTCCAAGTCTACGTCTCATAAGAGCATACTGCTTACAAAATGAATTATCTGTGAAACTATAACAATTGTAGATTTATAGCCCGGAGCAAGGATACACGTGGGATGATGCCGACCACAGAGCATTAACCGCGCGACCGCTGCACTCTGCACTCACGGCTCCAACAATCGCATTAAAGACTTACTTCCCTCTCCAAGTCTACGTCTCATAAGAGCATACTGCTTACAAAATGAATTATCTGTGAAACTATAACAATTGTAGATTTATAGCCCGGAGCAAGGATACACGTGGGATGATGCCGACCACAGAGCATTAACCGCGCGACCGCTGCACTCTGCACTCACGTCTCCAACAATCGCATTAAAGACTTACTTCCCTCTCCAAGTCTACGTCTCATAAGAGCATACTGCTTACAAAATGAATTATCTGTGAAACTATAACAATTGTAGATTTATAGCCCGGAGCAAGGATACACGTGGGATGATGCCGACCACAGAGCATTAACCGCGCGACCGCTGCACTTTGCACTCATGGCTCCAACAATCGCATTAAAGACTTACTTCCCTCTCCAAGTCTACGTCTCATAAGAGCATACTGCTTACAAAATTAATTATCTGTGAAACTATAACAATTGTAGATTTATAGCCCGGAGCAAGGATACACGTGGGATGATGCCGACCACAGAGCATTAACCGCGCGACCGCTGCACTCTGCACTCACGGCTCCAACAATCGCATTAAAGACTTACTTCCCTCTCCAAGTCTACGTCTCATAAGAGCATACTGCTTACAAAATGAATTATCTGTGAAACTATAACAATTGTAGATTTATAGCCCGGAGCAAGGATACACGTGGGATGATGCCGACCACAGAGCATTAACCGCGCGACCGCTGCACTCTGCACTCACGGCTCCAACAATCGCATTAAAGACTTACTTCCCTCTCCAAGTCTACGTCTCATAAGAGCATACTGCTTACAAAATGAATTATCTGTGAAACTATAACAATTGTAGATTTATAGCCCGGAGCAAGGATACACGTGGGATGATGCCGACCACAGAGCATTAACCGCGCGACCGCTGCACTCTGCACTCACGGCTCCAACAATCGCATTAAAGACTTACTTCCCTCTCCAAGTCTACGTCTCATAAGAGCATACTGCTTACAAAATGAATTATCTGTGAAACTATAACAATTGTAGATTTATAGCCCGGAGCAAGGATACACGTGGGATGATGCCGACCACAGAGCATTAACCGCGCGACCGCTGCACTCTGCACTCACGGCTCCAAAAATCGCATTAAAGACTTACTTCCCTCCCCAAGTCTACGTCTCATAAGAGCATACTGCTTACAAAATGAATTATCTGTGAAACTATAACAATTGTAGATTTATAGCCCGGAGCAAGGATACACGTGGGATGATGCTGACCACAGAGCATTAACCGCGCGACCGCTGCACTCTGCACTCACGGCTCCAACAATCGCATTAAAGACTTACTTCCCTCTCCAAGTCTACGTCTCATAAGAGCATACTGCTTACAAAATTAATTATCTGTGAAACTATAACAATTGTAGATTTATAGCCCGGAGCAAGGATACACGTGGGATGATGCCGACCACAGAGCATTAACCGCGCGACCGCTGCACTCTGCACTCACGGCTCCAACAATCGCATTAAAGACTTACTTCCCTCTCCAAGTCTACGTCTCATAAGAGCATACTGCTTACAAAATTAATTATCTGTGAAACTATAACAATTGTAGATTTATAGCCCGGAGCAAGGATACACGTGGGATGATGCCGACCACAGAGCATTAACCGCGCGACCGCTGCACTCTGCACTCACGGCTCCAACAATCGCATTAAAGACTTACTTCCCTCTCCAAGTCTACGTCTCATAAGAGCATACTGCTTACAAAATGAATTATCTGTGAAACTATAACAATTGTAGATTTATAGCCCGGAGCAAGGATACACGTGGGATGATGCCGACCACAGAGCATTAACCACGCGACCGCTGCACTCTGCACTCACGGCTCCAACAATCGCATTAAAGACTTACTTCCCTCTCCAAGTCTACGTTTCATAAGAGCATACTGCTTACAAAATGAATTATCTGTGAAACTATAACAATTGTAGATTTATAGCCCGGAGCAAGGATACACGTGGGATGATGCCGACCACAGAGCATTAACCGCGCGACCGCTGCACTCTGCACTCACGGCTCCAACAATCGCATTAAAGACTTACTTCCCTCTCCAAGTCTACGTCTCATAAGAGCATACTGCTTACAAAATTAATTATCTGTGAAACTATAACAATTGTAGATTTATAGCCCGGAGCAAGGATACACGTGGGATGATGCCGACCACAGAGCATTAACCGCGCGACCGCTGCACTCTGCACTCACGGCTCCAACAATCGCATTAAAGACTTACTTCCCTCTCCAAGTCTACGTCTCATAAGAGCATACTGCTTACAAAATGAATTATCTGTGAAACTATAACAATTGTAGATTTATAGCCCGGAGCAAGGATACACGTGGGATGATGCCGACCACAGAGCATTAACCGCGCGACCGCTGCACTCTGCACTCACGGCTCCAACAATCACATTAAAGACTTACTTCCCTCTCCAAGTCTACGTCTCATAAGAGCATACTGCTTACAAAATGAATTATCTGTGAAACTATAACAATTGTAGATTTATAGCCCGGAGCAAGGATACACGTGGGATGATGCCGACCACAGAGCATTAACCGCGCGACCGCTGCACTCTGCACTCACGGCTCCAACAATCGCATTAAAGACTTACTTCCCTCTCCAAGTCTACGTCTCATAAGAGCATACTGCTTACAAAATTAATTATCTGTGAAACTATAACAATTGTAGATTTATAGCCCGGAGCAAGTATACACGTGGGATGATGCCGACCACAGAGCATTAACCGCGCGACCGCTGCACTCTGCACTCACGGCTCCAAAAATCGCATTAAAGACTTACTTCCCTCTCCAAGTCTACGTCTCATAAGAGCATACTGCTTACAAAATGAATTATCTGTGAAACTATAACAATTGTAGATTTATAGCCCGGAGCAAGGATACACGTGGGATGATGCCGACCACAGAGCATTAACCGCGCGACCGCTGCACTCTGCACTCACGGCTCCAACAATCGCATTAAAGACTTACTTCCCTCTCCAAGTCTACGTCTCATAAGAGCATACTGCTTACAAAATTAATTATCTGTGAAACTATAACAATTGTAGATTTATAGCCCGGAGCAAGGATACACGTGGGATGATGCCGACCACAGAGCATTAACCGCGCGACCGCTGCACTCTGCACTCACGGCTCCAACAATCGCATTAAAGACTTACTTCCCTCTCCAAGTCTACGTCTCATAAGAGCATACTGCTTACAAAATGAATTATCTGTGAAACTATAACAATTGTAGATTTATAGCCCGGAGCAAGGATACACGTGGGATGATGCCGACCACAGAGCATTAACCGTGCGACCGCTGCACTCTGCACTCACGGCTCCAACAATCGCATTAAAGACTTACTTCCCTCTCCAAGTCTACGTCTCATAAGAGCATACTGCTTACAAAATGAATTATCTGTGAAACTATAACAATTGTAGATTTATAGCCCGGAGCAAGGATACACGTGGGATGATGCCGACCACAGAGCATTAACCGCGCGACCGCTGCACTCTGCACTCACGGCTCCAACAATCGCATTAAAGACTTACTTCCCTCTCCAAGTCTACGTCTCATAAGAGCATACTGCTTACAAAATTAATTATCTGTGAAACTATAACAATTGTAGATTTATAGCCCGGAGCAAGGATACACGTGGGATGATGCCGACCACAGAGCATTAACCGCGCGACCGCTGCACTCTGCACTCACGGCTCCAACAATCGCATTAAAGACTTACTTCCCTCTCCAAGTCTACGTCTCATAAGAGCATACTGCTTACAAAATGAATAATCTGTGAAACTATAACAATTGTAGATTTATAGCCCGGAGCAAGGATACACGTGGGATGATGCCGACCACAGAGCATTAACCGCGCGACCGCTGCACTCTGCACTCACGGCTCCAACAATCGCATTAAAGACTTACTTCCCTCTCCAAGTCTACGTCTCATAAGAGCATACTGCTTACAAAATGAATTATCTGTGAAACTATAACAATTGTAGATTTATAGCCCGGAGCAAGGATACACGTGGGATGATGCCGACCACAGAGCATTAACCGTGCGACCGCTGCACTCTGCACTCACGGCTCCAACAATCGCATTAAAGACTTACTTCCCTCTCCAAGTCTACGTCTCATAAGAGCATACTGCTTACAAAATGAATTATCTGTGAAACTATAACAATTGTAGATTTATAGCCCGGAGCAAGGATACACGTGGGATGATGCCGACCACAGAGCATTAACCGCGCGACCGCTGCACTCTGCACTCACGGCTCCAACAATCGCATTAAAGACTTACTTCCCTCTTTATAGCTATAAAGAAAACAATTCCTGTAACCAGACGATTTGACTTGGAGGACCCGGTTTACGAAGACATTATTATTACCCTATCGACAAACCAAAGCTCTATCCTACTTTTATCAGTTAATTATATACCACCAAAATCAAAATCAAATATCTACGAAACACTTCTAGGTAAAATGCAGAGAATATACTCAACTCATCCCGAATTTACCTACTGTATTGCTGGTGATTTTAACATTCCAGACCTCGAATGGAGTCCAAACCATTATGATAGAGCACTGACGCCTTCACAACCTACTAATTCAATCCATAGAATACTTATAAACACTTTAACTTTAATGAAACTTTCCCAGTACAACTGCTGTCTCAACAATAATAAACGTATTCTCGACCTACTACTCTGTAGTATATCATGTTCATGTGCTCGGTCCAATATTGACATCTCTCGGTCCGGAATCCACCACCCATCTTTTGAATTTACAATAGAGAGATCTGCGCAAAAATCTATCCCCCCTAAGCACAATCCTAAATACAACTTCAATAAAGCTGATTATTCATTAATCCGTGACAAACTTCAGACCTTCGATTGGGAAGATGAGCTCAAGAATACCGGCGCAACAACTTCGGTGGATAAATTTTATGAAATTATTTATAATATAATAGACCAAACTGTACCACTAAAAAGAAATAAACAGACAAAATACCCAGTTTGGTTCTCTCCAGCACTTAAAAGTTCATTAAACCGAAAGTTGAAATTATGGCACCGGTGGAAAACTTATAAAGCCCTTTCTGATTACGCTGAGTATTCTCTCCTTCGTACACGTTGCAAATATCTTTTGTCACAATGCTTTCGAACGTATATTGCAAATACTGAATCAGCTATACCAAAAAATATAAAACACTTCTGGCAGTACGTGTCATCTTTAAAGAAAAGCGATTCCGGATATCCCATTACCATGACGCTTGGAGAATTCTCGTCTAGTGATCCATCTACAATAGCAGAGATGTTTAGTGACTTTTTTTCTTCCGTCTTCGAACCAACAGACTCTTTAAATTACAAAGACTTAGATAGCCTCCATACCAACCCTGTGGCCGACCAAACAGTGACAATAAATCTCACACAAAGAAAAATAGAGCAAGGACTAAAAAATCTAGACAGTACTAAAGGCCCAGGGCCTGATAAAATAAGCGCCTTATTTTTAAAAAATCTCCACGTTGAATTAGCTTACCCACTTTTTATAATATTTAACAAATGCCTAATTGAAGGTACGTTCCCAGATAGATGGAAAATGGCTAACGTCACTCCTATACATAAATCTGGTTCTAAGGCGACAATACCTAATTACAGACCTATATCCAATATATCAACTCTGCCTAAACTATTTGAATCTTTGGTCCATGATGCACTTTACCCCATCTTACAGTCACAAATAAGTCAGCAGCAACATGGTTTCATGAAGAAAAGATCAATAGTCACCAATCTCTTACTTTATTCTAACTATTTGTTTGAGGCCTTAGAAGCTGGAACCCAAGTGGATGCAATCTACACGGATTTTCGTAAAGCTTTTGATAAGGTGGATCACAGATTGCTTATTGAGAGACTTTCTTATAACGGAATAAAGGGTAACCTACTGAAGTGGTTCGTTTCATACATTGAAAATAGGTTTCAAGTAATCACAATAAATGGATACTGTTCAGAGAAAAGGCTTGTCTCTTCTGGTGTTGTCCAGGGCTCTATCTTGGGACCGCTGCAGTATCTACTATTTATTAATGAAATTGAGCAGTGTTTTCACTACTCTAACATACTAATGTTTGCTGACGACTTAAAGATCTTTAAGACTGTCAAAAACCAACACGATTGCATCCTTATACAAGATGATTTGAACAGGTTTAAAGATTTCTGTTTACGTTATAAGCTGCAACTTGCCTTTGATAAATGTCAACAAATATCGTTTACCAAAAACCGTAATAAGGTCGATTATGTGTACAAGATAGGAGGCGTAAAGGTAGCTAAAGTAACCAGCGTTCGTGACCTCGGGGTAACTTTCGACGAAAAGCTAATATTTGATCAACACGTAGATAAGATCTGTAAAAAAGCCTATCAACTTCTTGGATTTGTATTAAGAATAACGAAACATTTTAAACACGCATCGACGTACATAACGTTATATCAGTCACTTATACGTTCACAACTCGACTTTGCCTCAGTAGTATGGAACCCATTTTACACAGTGTATTCTAATAAACTAGAAATCATTCAGAAACGATTTGTGAAAGCACTTCACTTTAGACTGACGCGATCTCGAGGTCACTATTCTGACCTCCTTCAACTCTATAAGTTGCAACGCCTAAGTGATAGACGAACCTTACTGGACGCGATGACTCTCTATAATATCTGTAATAACCTTTACGACTGTCCTTCTCTTCTGAAACAGATAAAGTTTAGAGCACCTGGGCGGTCTTCACGATCTCGGGCTCTATTCTCATTGGCTATGACGCGGAAAAACGCCGGTCTTCGAGCCCCTCTTAGAAGAATCTGTGAGTCATACAACAAAACATTCCTGTCAGCTGACCTATTCAATTTAAAAAGGTTTACTTTTAAAAGAAAAATAAGAAAAATCCTTGACGACTCAGAAAAAAAATCAAGTAATATAATCTAATTAATTAAAATATATCAAACATTGGGTACGTATAGTATTAATATGAATATGTTTATGAATGTAATATTTTAAGTACAGTAGGTATATATTGTATACGTGTGTATGTATATTTTCCGACATATCTATTTATGTATTTACTATTTCGGAAGACAGAATTTGTAATGAAGTGTAGTTGTAGATTTAGTTAAGTTAGGTTTATGTTTATATTCTTTCATCAGTAATGTTCACCAAAAGTTAATTACAAGTCTATCTCTTTGTGAAAAATGTTAAAGGGAGTAGATTTATGTACATGTCAACATTTCTATAATACTATTGCTTTCTGTAGTTTGCTCCTGTTGTTTTTCCATAAATAAATAAAATAAAATAAAATAAAATAAAAGTCTACGTCTCATAAGAGCATACTGCTTACAAAATGAATTATCTGTGAAACTATAACAATTGTAGATTTATAGCCCGGAGCAAGGATACACGTGGGATGATGCCGACCACAGAGCATTAACCGCGCGACCGCTGCACTCTGCACTCACGGCTCCAAAAATCGCATTAAAGACTTACTTCCCTCTCCAAGTCTACGTCTCATAAGAGCATACTGCTTACAAAATGAATTATCTGTGAAACTATAACAATTGTAGATTTATAGCCCGGAGCAAGGATACACGTGGGATGATGCCGACCACAGAGCATTAACCGCGCGACCGCTGCACTCTGCACTCACGGCTCCAACAATCGCATTAAAGACTTACTTCCCTCTCCAAGTCTACGTCTCATAAGAGCATACTGCTTACAAAATGAATTATCTGTGAAACTATAACAATTGTAGATTTATAGCCCGGAGCAAGGATACACGTGGGATGATGCCGACCACAGAGCATTAACCGCGCGACCGCTGCACTCTGCACTCACGGCTCCAACAATCGCATTAAAGACTTACTTCCCTCTCCAAGTCTACGTCTCATAAGAGCATACTGCTTACAAAATTAATTATCTGTGAAACTATAACAATTGTAGATTTATAGCCCGGAGCAAGGATACACGTGGGATGATGCCGACCACAGAGCATTAACCGCGCGACCGCTGCACTCTGCACTCACGGCTCCAACAATCGCATTAAAGACTTACTTACCTCTCCAAGTCTACGTCTCATAAGAGCATACTGCTTACAAAATGAATTATCTGTGAAACTATAACAATTGTAGATTTATAGCCCGGAGCAACGATACACGTGGGATGATGCCGACCACAGAGCATTAACCGCGCGACCGCTGCACTCTGCACTCACGGCTCCAACAATCGCATTAAAGACTTACTTCCCTCTCTAAGTCTACGTCTCATAAGAGCATACTGCTTACAAAATGAATTATCTGTGAAACTATAACAATTGTAGATTTATAGCCCGGAGCAAGGATACACGTGGGATGATGCCGACCACAGAGCATTAACCGCGCGACCGCTGCACTCTGCACTCACGGCTCCAACAATCGCATTAAAGACTTACTTCCCTCTCCAAGTCTACGTTTCATAAGAGCATACTGCTTACAAAATGAATTATCTGTGAAACTATAACAATTGTAGATTTATAGCCCGGAGCAAGGATACACGTGGGATGATGCCGACCACAGAGCATTAACCGCGCGACCGCTGCACTCTGCACTCACGGCTCCAACAATCGCATTAAAGACTTACTTCCCTCTCCAAGTCTACGTCTCATAAGAGCATACTGCTTACAAAATTAATTATCTGTGAAACTATAACAATTGTAGATTTATAGCCCGGAGCAAGGATACACGTGGGATGATGCCGACCACAGAGCATTAACCGCGCGACCGCTGCACTCTGCACTCACGGCTCCAACAATCGCATTAAAGACTTACTTCCCTCTCCAAGTCTACGTCTCATAAGAGCATACTGCTTACAAAATGAATTATCTGTGAAACTATAACAATTGTAGATTTATAGCCCGGAGCAAGGATACACGTGGGATGATGCCGACCACAGAGCATTAACCGCGCGACCGCTGCACTCTGCACTCACGGCTCCAACAATCGCATTAAAGACTTACTTCCCTCTCCAAGTCTACGTCTCATAAGAGCATACTGCTTACAACATGAATTATCTGTGAAACTTTAACAATTGTAGATTTATAGCCCGGAGCAAGGATACACGTGGGATGATGCCGACCACAGAGCATTAACCGCGCGACCGCTGCACTCTGCACTCACGGCTCCAACAATCGCATTAAAGACTTACTTCACTCTCCAAGTCTACGTCTCATAAGAGCATACTGCTTACAAAATGAATTATCTGTGAAACTATAACAATTGTAGATTTATAGCCCGGAGCAAGGATACACGTGGGATGATGCCGACCACAGAGCATTAACCGCGCGACCGCTGCACTCTGCACTCACGGCTCCAACAATCGCATTAAAGACTTACTTCCCTCTCCAAGTCTACGTCTCATAAGAGCATACTGCTTACAAAATGAATTATCTGTGAAACTATAACAATTGTAGATTTATAGCCCGGAGCAAGGATACACGTGGGATGATGCCGACCACAGAGCATTAACCGCGCGACCGCTGCACTCTGCACTCACGGCTCCAACAATCGCATTAAAGACTTACTTCCCTCTCCAAGTCTACGTCTCATAAGAGCATACTGCTTACAAAATGAATTATCTGTGAAACTATAACAATTGTAGATTTATAGCCCGGAGCAAGGATACACGTGGGATGATGCCGACCACAGAGCATTAACCACGCGACCGCTGCACTCTGCACTCACGGCTCCAACAATCGCATTAAAGACTTACTTCCCTCTCCAAGTCTACGTCTCATTAGAGCATACTGCTTACAAAATGAATTATCTGTGAAACTATAACAATTGTAGATTTATAGCCCGGAGCAAGGATACACGTGGGATGATGCCGACCACAGAGCATTAACCGCGCGACCGCTGCACTCTGCACTCACGGCTCCAAAAATCGCATTAAAGACTTACTTCCCTCTCCAAGTCTACGTCTCATAAGAGCATACTGCTTACAAAATGAATTATCTGTGAAACTATAACAATTGTAGATTTATAGCCCGGAGCAAGGATACACGTGGGATGATGCCGACCACAGAGCATTAACCGCGCGACCGCTGCACTCTGCACTCACGGCTCCAACAATCGCATTAAAGACTTACTTCCCTCTCCAAGTCTACGTCTCATAAGAGCATACTGCTTACAAAATTAATTATCTGTGAAACTATAACAATTGTAGATTTATAGCCCGGAGCAAGGATACACGTGGGATGATGCCGACCACAGAGCATTAACCGCGCAACCGCTGCACTCTGCACTCACGGCTCCAACAATCGCATTAAAGACTTACTTCCCTCTCCAAGTCTACGTCTCATAAGAGCATACTGCTTACAAAATTAATTATCTGTGAAACTATAACAATTGTAGATTTATAGCCCGGAGCAAGGATACACGTGGGATGATGCCGACCACAGAGCATTAACCGCGCGACCGCTGCACTCTGCACTCACGGCTCCAACAATCGCATTAAAGACTTACTTCCCTCTCCAAGTCTACGTCTCATAAGACCATACTGCTTACAAAATGAATTATCTGTGAAACTATAACAATTGTAGATTTATAGCCCGGAGCAAGGATACACGTGGGATGATGCCGACCACAGAGCATTAACCGCGCGACCGCTGCACTCTGCACTCACGGCTCCAACAATCGCATTAAAGATTTACTTCCCTCTCCAAGTCTACGTTTCATAAGAGCATACTGCTTACAAAATGAATTATCTGTGAAACTATAACAATTGTAGATTTATAGCCCGGAGCAAGGATACACGTGGGATGATGCCGACCACAGAGCATTAACCGCGCGACCGCTGCACTCTGCACTCACGGCTCCAACAATCGCATTAAAGACTTACTTCCCTCTCCAAGTCTACGTCTCATAAGAGCATACTGCTTACAAAATTAATTATCTGTGAAACTATAACAATTGTAGATTTATAGCCCGGAGCAAGGATACACGTGGGATGATGCCGACCACAGAGCATTAACCGCGCGACCGCTGCACTCTGCACTCACGGCTCCAACAATCGCATTAAAGACTTACTTCCCTCTCCAAGTCTACGTCTCATAAGAGCATACTGCTTACAAAATGAATAATCTGTGAAACTATAACAATTGTAGATTTATAGCCCGGAGCAAGGATACACGTGGGATGATGCCGACCACAGAGCATTAACCGCGCGACCGCTGCACTCTGCACTCACGGCTCCAACAATCGCATTAAAGACTTACTTCCCTCTCCAAGTCTACGTCTCATAAGAGCATACTGCTTACAAAATGAATAATCTGTGAAACTATAACAATTGTAGATTTATAGCCCGGAGCAAGGATACACGTGGGATGATGCCGACCACAGAGCATTAACCGCGCGACCGCTGCACTCTGCACTCACGGCTCCAACAATCGCATTAAAGACTTACTTCCCTCTCCAAGTCTACGTCTCATAAGAGCATACTGCTTACAAAATGAATTATCTGTGAAACTATAACAATTGTAGATTTATAGCCCGGAGCAAGGATACACGTGGGATGATGCCGACCACAGAGCATTAACCGTGCGACCGCTGCACTCTGCACTCACGGCTCCAACAATCGCATTAAAGACTTACTTCCCTCTCCAAGTCTACGTCTCATAAGAGCATACTGCTTACAAAATGAATTATCTGTGAAACTATAACAATTGTAGATTTATAGCCCGGAGCAAGGATACACGTGGGATGATGCCGACCACAGAGCATTAACCGCGCGACCGCTGCACTCTGCACTCACGGCTCCAACAATCGCATTAAAGACTTACTTCCCTCTCCAAGTCTACGTCTCATAAGAGCATACTGCTTACAAAATGAATTATCTGTGAAACTATAACAATTGTAGATTTATAGCCCGGAGCAAGGATACACGTGGGATGATGCCGACCACAGAGCATTAACCACGCGACCGCTGCACTCTGCACTCACGGCTCCAACAATCGCATTAAAGACTTACTTCCCTCTCCAAGTCTACGTCTCATTAGAGCATACTGCTTACAAAATGAATTATCTGTGAAACTATAACAATTGTAGATTTATAGCCCGGAGCAAGGATACACGTGGGATGATGCCGACCACAGAGCATTAACCGCGCGACCGCTGCACTCTGCACTCACGGCTCCAAAAATCGCATTAAAGACTTACTTCCCTCTCCAAGTCTACGTCTCATAAGAGCATACTGCTTACAAAATGAATTATCTGTGAAACTATAACAATTGTAGATTTATAGCCCGGAGCAAGGATACACGTGGGATGATGCCGACCACAGAGCATTAACCGCGCGACCGCTGCACTCTGCACTCACGGCTCCAACAATCGCATTAAAGACTTACTTCCCTCTCCAAGTCTACGTCTCATAAGAGCATACTGCTTACAAAATTAATTATCTGTGAAACTATAACAATTGTAGATTTATAGCCCGGAGCAAGGATACACGTGGGATGATGCCGACCACAGAGCATTAACCGCGCGACCGCTGCACTCTGCACTCACGGCTCCAACAATCGCATTAAAGACTTACTTCCCTCTCCAAGTCTACGTCTCATAAGACCATACTGCTTACAAAATGAATTATCTGTGAAACTATAACAATTGTAGATTTATAGCCCGGAGCAAGGATACACGTGGGATGATGCCGACCACAGAGCATTAACCGCGCGACCGCTGCACTCTGCACTCACGGCTCCAACAATCGCATTAAAGATTTACTTCCCTCTCCAAGTCTACGTTTCATAAGAGCATACTGCTTACAAAATGAATTATCTGTGAAACTATAACAATTGTAGATTTATAGCCCGGAGCAAGGATACACGTGGGATGATGCCGACCACAGAGCATTAACCGCGCGACCGCTGCACTCTGCACTCACGGCTCCAACAATCGCATTAAAGACTTACTTCCCTCTCCAAGTCTACGTCTCATAAGAGCATACTGCTTACAAAATTAATTATCTGTGAAACTATAACAATTGTAGATTTATAGCCCGGAGCAAGGATACACGTGGGATGATGCCGACCACAGAGCATTAACCGCGCGACCGCTGCACTCTGCACTCACGGCTCCAACAATCGCATTAAAGACTTACTTCACTCTCCAAGTCTACGTCTCATAAGAGCATACTGCTTACAAAATGAATTATCTGTGAAACTATAACAATTGTAGATTTATAGCCCGGAGCAAGGATACACGTGGGATGATGCCGACCACAGAGCATTAACCGCGCGACCGCTGCACTCTGCACTCACGGCTCCAACAATCGCATTAAAGACTTACTTCCCTCTCCAAGTCTACGTCTCATAAGAGCATACTGCTTACAAAATGAATTATCTGTGAAACTATAACAATTGTAGATTTATAGCCCGGAGCAAGGATACACGTGGGATGATGCCGACCACAGAGCATTAACCGCGCGACCGCTGCACTCTGCACTCACGGCTCCAACAATCGCATTAAAGACTTACTTCCCTCTCCAAGTCTACGTCTCATAAGAGCATACTGCTTACAAAATGAATTATCTGTGAAACTATAACAATTGTAGATTTATAGCCCGGAGCAAGGATACACGTGGGATGATGCCGACCACAGAGCATTAACCACGCGACCGCTGCACTCTGCACTCACGGCTCCAACAATCGCATTAAAGACTTACTTCCCTCTCCAAGTCTACGTCTCATTAGAGCATACTGCTTACAAAATGAATTATCTGTGAAACTATAACAATTGTAGATTTATAGCCCGGAGCAAGGATACACGTGGGATGATGCCGACCACAGAGCATTAACCGCGCGACCGCTGCACTCTGCACTCACGGCTCCAAAAATCGCATTAAAGACTTACTTCCCTCTCCAAGTCTACGTCTCATAAGAGCATACTGCTTACAAAATGAATTATCTGTGAAACTATAACAATTGTAGATTTATAGCCCGGAGCAAGGATACACGTGGGATGATGCCGACCACAGAGCATTAACCGCGCGACCGCTGCACTCTGCACTCACGGCTCCAACAATCGCATTAAAGACTTACTTCCCTCTCCAAGTCTACGTCTCATAAGAGCATACTGCTTACAAAATGAATTATCTGTGAAACTATAACAATTGTAGATTTATAGCCCGGAGCAAGGATACACGTGGGATGATGCCGACCACAGAGCATTAACCGCGCAACCGCTGCACTCTGCACTCACGGCTCCAACAATCGCATTAAAGACTTACTTCCCTCTCCAAGTCTACGTCTCATAAGAGCATACTGCTTACAAAATTAATTATCTGTGAAACTATAACAATTGTAGATTTATAGCCCGGAGCAAGGATACACGTGGGATGATGCCGACCACAGAGCATTAACCGCGCGACCGCTGCACTCTGCACTCACGGCTCCAACAATCGCATTAAAGACTTACTTCCCTCTCCAAGTCTACGTCTCATAAGACCATACTGCTTACAAAATGAATTATCTGTGAAACTATAACAATTGTAGATTTATAGCCCGGAGCAAGGATACACGTGGGATGATGCCGACCACAGAGCATTAACCGCGCGACCGCTGCACTCTGCACTCACGGCTCCAACAATCGCATTAAAGATTTACTTCCCTCTCCAAGTCTACGTTTCATAAGAGCATTCTGCTTACAAAATGAATTATCTGTGAAACTATAACAATTGTAGATTTATAGCCCGGAGCAAGGATACACGTGGGATGATGCCGACCACAGAGCATTAACCGCGCGACCGCTGCACTCTGCACTCACGGCTCCAACAATCGCATTAAAGACTTACTTCCCTCTCCAAGTCTACGTCTCATAAGAGCATACTGCTTACAAAATTAATTATCTGTGAAACTATAACAATTGTAGATTTATAGCCCGGAGCAAGGATACACGTGGGATGATGCCGACCACAGAGCATTAACCGCGCGACCGCTGCACTCTGCACTCACGGCTCCAACAATCGCATTAAAGACTTACTTCCCTCTCCAAGTCTACGTCTCATAAGAGCATACTGCTTACAAAATGAATAATCTGTGAAACTATAACAATTGTAGATTTATAGCCCGGAGCAAGGATACACGTGGGATGATGCCGACCACAGAGCATTAACCGCGCGACCGCTGCACTCTGCACTCACGGCTCCAACAATCGCATTAAAGACTTACTTCCCTCTCCAAGTCTACGTCTCATAAGAGCATACTGCTTACAAAATGAATTATCTGTGAAACTATAACAATTGTAGATTTATAGCCCGGAGCAAGTATACACGTGGGATGATGCCGACCACAGAGCATTAACCGCGCGACCGCTGCACTCTGCACTCACGGCTCCAAAAATCGCATTAAAGACTTACTTCCCTCTCCAAGTCTACGTCTCATAAGAGCATACTGCTTACAAAATGAATTATCTGTGAAACTATAACAATTGTAGATTTATAGCCCGGAGCAAGGATACACGTGGGATGATGCCGACCACAGAGCATTAACCGCGCGACCGCTGCACTCTGCACTCACGGCTCCAACAATCGCATTAAAGACTTACTTCCCTCTCCAAGTCTACGTCTCATAAGAGCATACTGCTTACAAAATGAATAATCTGTGAAACTATAACAATTGTAGATTTATAGCCCGGAGCAAGGATACACGTGGGATGATGCCGACCACAGAGCATTAACCGCGCGACCGCTGCACTCTGCACTCACGGCTCCAACAATCGCATTAAAGACTTACTTCCCTCTCCAAGTCTACGTCTCATAAGAGCATACTGCTTACAAAATGAATTATCTGTGAAACTATAACAATTGTAGATTTATAGCCCGGAGCAAGGATACACGTGGGATGATGCCGACCACAGAGCATTAACCGTGCGACCGCTGCACTCTGCACTCACGGCTCCAACAATCGCATTAAAGACTTACTTCCCTCTCCAAGTCTACGTCTCATAAGAGCATACTGCTTACAAAATGAATTATCTGTGAAACTATAACAATTGTAGATTTATAGCCCGGAGCAAGGATACACGTGGGATGATGCCGACCACAGAGCATTAACCGCGCGACCGCTGCACTCTGCACTCACGGCTCCAACAATCGCATTAAAGACTTACTTCCCTCTCCAAGTCTACGTCTCATAAGAGCATACTGCTTACAAAATGAATTATCTGTGAAACTATAACAATTGTAGATTTATAGCCCGGAGCAAGGATACACGTGGGATGATGCCGACCACAGAGCATTAACCACGCGACCGCTGCACTCTGCACTCACGGCTCCAACAATCGCATTAAAGACTTACTTCCCTCTCCAAGTCTACGTCTCATTAGAGCATACTGCTTACAAAATGAATTATCTGTGAAACTATAACAATTGTAGATTTATAGCCCGGAGCAAGGATACACGTGGGATGATGCCGACCACAGAGCATTAACCGCGCGACCGCTGCACTCTGCACTCACGGCTCCAAAAATCGCATTAAAGACTTACTTCCCTCTCCAAGTCTACGTCTCATAAGAGCATACTGCTTACAAAATGAATTATCTGTGAAACTATAACAATTGTAGATTTATAGCCCGGAGCAAGGATACACGTGGGATGATGCCGACCACAGAGCATTAACCGCGCGACCGCTGCACTCTGCACTCACGGCTCCAACAATCGCATTAAAGACTTACTTCCCTCTCCAAGTCTACGTCTCATAAGAGCATACTGCTTACAAAATTAATTATCTGTGAAACTATAACAATTGTAGATTTATAGCCCGGAGCAAGGATACACGTGGGATGATGCCGACCACAGAGCATTAACCGCGCGACCGCTGCACTCTGCACTCACGGCTCCAACAATCGCATTAAAGACTTACTTCCCTCTCCAAGTCTACGTCTCATAAGACCATACTGCTTACAAAATGAATTATCTGTGAAACTATAACAATTGTAGATTTATAGCCCGGAGCAAGGATACACGTGGGATGATGCCGACCACAGAGCATTAACCGCGCGACCGCTGCACTCTGCACTCACGGCTCCAACAATCGCATTAAAGATTTACTTCCCTCTCCAAGTCTACGTTTCATAAGAGCATACTGCTTACAAAATGAATTATCTGTGAAACTATAACAATTGTAGATTTATAGCCCGGAGCAAGGATACACGTGGGATGATGCCGACCACAGAGCATTAACCGCGCGACCGCTGCACTCTGCACTCACGGCTCCAACAATCGCATTAAAGACTTACTTCCCTCTCCAAGTCTACGTCTCATAAGAGCATACTGCTTACAAAATTAATTATCTGTGAAACTATAACAATTGTAGATTTATAGCCCGGAGCAAGGATACACGTGGGATGATGCCGACCACAGAGCATTAACCGCGCGACCGCTGCACTCTGCACTCACGGCTCCAACAATCGCATTAAAGACTTACTTCCCTCTCCAAGTCTACGTCTCATAAGAGCATACTGCTTACAAAATGAATAATCTGTGAAACTATAACAATTGTAGATTTATAGCCCGGAGCAAGGATACACGTGGGATGATGCCGACCACAGAGCATTAACCGCGCGACCGCTGCACTCTGCACTCACGGCTCCAACAATCGCATTAAAGACTTACTTCCCTCTCCAAGTCTACGTCTCATAAGAGCATACTGCTTACAAAATGAATTATCTGTGAAACTATAACAATTGTAGATTTATAGCCCGGAGCAAGTATACACGTGGGATGATGCCGACCACAGAGCATTAACCGCGCGACCGCTGCACTCTGCACTCACGGCTCCAAAAATCGCATTAAAGACTTACTTCCCTCTCCAAGTCTACGTCTCATAAGAGCATACTGCTTACAAAATGAATTATCTGTGAAACTATAACAATTGTAGATTTATAGCCCGGAGCAAGGATACACGTGGGATGATGCCGACCACAGAGCATTAACCGCGCGACCGCTGCACTCTGCACTCACGGCTCCAACAATCGCATTAAAGACTTACTTCCCTCTCCAAGTCTACGTCTCATAAGAGCATACTGCTTACAAAATTAATTATCTGTGAAACTATAACAATTGTAGATTTATAGCCCGGAGCAAGGATACACGTGGGATGATGCCGACCACAGAGCATTAACCGCGCGACCGCTGCACTCTGCACTCACGGCTCCAACAATCGCATTAAAGACTTACTTCCCTCTCCAAGTCTACGTCTCATAAGAGCATACTGCTTACAAAATGAATTATCTGTGAAACTATAACAATTGTAGATTTATAGCCCGGAGCAAGGATACACGTGGGATGATGCCGACCACAGAGCATTAACCGTGCGACCGCTGCACTCTGCACTCACGGCTCCAACAATCGCATTAAAGACTTACTTCCCTCTCCAAGTCTACGTCTCATAAGAGCATACTGCTTACAAAATGAATTATCTGTGAAACTATAACAATTGTAGATTTATAGCCCGGAGCAAGGATACACGTGGGATGATGCCGACCACAGAGCATTAACCGCGCGACCGCTGCACTCTGCACTCACGGCTCCAACAATCGCATTAAAGACTTACTTCCCTCTCCAAGTCTACGTCTCATAAGAGCATACTGCTTACAAAATGAATTATCTGTGAAACTATAACAATTGTAGATTTATAGCCCGGAGCAAGGATACACGTGGGATGATGCCGACCACAGAGCATTAACCACGCGACCGCTGCACTCTGCACTCACGGCTCCAACAATCGCATTAAAGACTTACTTCCCTCTCCAAGTCTACGTCTCATTAGAGCATACTGCTTACAAAATGAATTATCTGTGAAACTATAACAATTGTAGATTTATAGCCCGGAGCAAGGATACACGTGGGATGATGCCGACCACAGAGCATTAACCGCGCGACCGCTGCACTCTGCACTCACGGCTCCAAAAATCGCATTAAAGACTTACTTCCCTCTCCAAGTCTACGTCTCATAAGAGCATACTGCTTACAAAATGAATTATCTGTGAAACTATAACAATTGTAGATTTATAGCCCGGAGCAAGGATACACGTGGGATGATGCCGACCACAGAGCATTAACCGCGCGACCGCTGCACTCTGCACTCACGGCTCCAAAAATCGCATTAAAGACTTACTTCCCTCTCCAAGTCTACGTCTCATAAGAGCATACTGCTTACAAAATTAATTATCTGTGAAACTATAACAATTGTAGATTTATAGCCCGGAGCAAGGATACACGTGGGATGATGCCGACCACAGAGCATTAACCGCGCGACCGCTGCACTCTGCACTCACGGCTCCAACAATCGCATTAAAGACTTACTTCCCTCTCCAAGTCTACGTCTCATAAGAGCATACTGCTTACAAAATTAATTATCTGTGAAACTATAACAATTGTAGATTTATAGCCCGGAGCAAGGATACACGTGGGATGATGCCGACCACAGAGCATTAACCGCGCGACCGCTGCACTCTGCACTCACGGCTCCAACAATCGCATTAAAGACTTACTTCCCTCTCCAAGTCTACGTCTCATAAGAGCATACTGCTTACAAAATGAATTATCTGTGAAACTATAACAATTGTAGATTTATAGCCCGGAGCAAGGATACACGTGGGATGATGCCGACCACAGAGCATTAACCGCGCGACCGCTGCACTCTGCACTCACGGCTCCAAAAATCGCATTAAAGACTTACTTCCCTCTCCAAGTCTACGTCTCATAAGAGCATACTGCTTACAAAATGAATTATCTGTGAAACTATAACAATTGTAGATTTATAGCCCGGAGCAAGGATACACGTGGGATGATGCCGACCACAGAGCATTAACCGCGCGACCGCTGCATTCTGCACTCACGGCTCCAACAATCGCATTAAAGACTTACTTCCCTCTCCAAGTCTACGTCTCATAAGAGCATACTGCTTACAAAATGAATTATCTGTGAAACTATAACAATTGTAGATTTATAGCCCGGAGCAAGGATACACGTGGGATGATGCCGACCACAGAGCATTAACCGCGCGACCGCTGCACTCTGCACTCACGGCTCCAACAATCGCATTAAAGACTTACTTCCCTCTCCAAGTCTACGTCTCATAAGAGCATACTGCTTACAAAATTAATTATCTGTGAAACTATAACAATTGTAGATTTATAGCCCGGAGCAAGGATACACGTGGGATGATGCCGACCACAGAGCATTAACCGCGCGACCGCTGCACTCTGCACTCACGGCTCCAACAATCGCATTAAAGACTTACTTCCCTGTCCAAGTCTACGTCTCATAAGAGCATACTGCTTACAAAATTAATTATCTGTGAAACTATAACAATTGTAGATTTATAGCCCGGAGCAAGGATATACGTGGGATGATGCCGACCACAGAGCATTAACCGCGCGACCGCTGCACTCTGCACTCACGGCTCCAACAATCGCATTAAAGACTTACTTCCCTCTCCAAGTCTACGTCTCATAAGAGCATACTGCTTACAAAATTAATTATCTGTGAAACTATAACAATTGTAGATTTATAGCCCGGAGCAAGGATACACGTGGGATGATGCCGACCACAGAGCATTAACCGCGCGACCGCTGCACTCTGCACTCACGGCTCCAACAATCGCATTAAAGACTTACTTCCCTCTCCAAGTCTACGTCTCATAAGAGCATACTGCTTACAAAATGAATTATCTGTGAAACTATAACAATTGTAGATTTATAGCCCGGAGCAAGGATACACGTGGGATGATGCCGACCACAGAGCATTAACCGCGCGACCGCTGCACTCTGCACTCACGGCTCCAACAATCGCATTAAAGACTTACTTCCCTCTCCAAGTCTACGTTTCATAAGAGCATACTGCTTACAAAATGAATTATCTGTGAAACTATAACAATTGTAGATTTATAGCCCGGAGCAAGGATACACGTGGGATGATGCCGACCACAGAGCATTAACCGCGCGACCGCTGCACTCTGCACTCACGGCTCCAACAATCGCATTAAAGACTTACTTCCCTCTCCAAGTCTACGTCTCATAAGAGCATACTGCTTACAAAATTAATTATCTGTGAAACTATAACAATTGTAGATTTATAGCCCGGAGCAAGGATACACGTGGGATGATGCCGACCACAGAGCATTAACCGCGCGACCGCTGCACTCTGCACTCACGGCTCCAACAATCGCATTAAAGACTTACTTCCCTCTCCAAGTCTACGTCTCATAAGAGCATACTGCTTACAAAATGAATTATCTGTGAAACTATAACAATTGTAGATTTATAGCCCGGAGCAAGGATACACGTGGGATGATGCCGACCACAGAGCATTAACCGCGCGACCGCTGCACTCTGCACTCACGGCTCCAACAATCGCATTAAAGACTTACTTCCCTCTCCAAGTCTACGTCTCATAAGAGCATACTGCTTACAAAATGAATTATCTGTGAAACTATAACAATTGTAGATTTATAGCCCGGAGCAAGGATACACGTGGGATGATGCCGACCACAGAGCATTAACCGCGCGACCGCTGCACTCTGCACTCACGGCTCCAACAATCGCATTAAAGACTTACTTCCCTCTCCAAGTCTACGTCTCATAAGAGCATACTGCTTACAAAATGAATTATCTGTGAAACTATAACAATTGTAGATTTATAGCCCGGAGCAAGGATACACGTGGGATGATGCCAACCACAGAGCATTAACCGCGCGACCGCTGCACTCTGCACTCACGGCTCCAAAAATCGCATTAAAGACTTACTTCCCTCTACAAGTCTACGTCTCATAAGAGCATACTGCTTACAAAATGAATTATCTGTGAAACTATAACAATTGTAGATTTATAGCCCGGAGCAAGGATACACGTGGGATGATGCCGACCACAGAGCATTAACCGCGCGACCGCTGCACTCTGCACTCACGGCTCCAACAATCGCATTAAAGACTTACTTCCCTCTCCAAGTCTACGTCTCATAAGAGCATACTGCTTACAAAATGAATTATCTGTGAAACTATAACAATTGTAGATTTATAGCCCGGAGCAAGGATACACGTGGGATGATGCCGACCACAGAGCATTAACCGCGCGACCGCTGCACTCTGCACTCACGGCTCCAACAATCGCATTAAAGACTTACTTCCCTCTCCAAGTCTACGTCTCATAAGAGCATACTGCTTACAAAATTAATTATCTGTGAAACTATAACAATTGTAGATTTATAGCCCGGAGCAAGGATACACGTGGGATGATGCCGACCACAGAGCATTAACCGCGCGACCGCTGCACTCTGCACTCACGGCTCAAACAATCGCATTAAAGACTTACTTCCCTCTCCAAGTCTACGTCTCATAAGAGCATACTGCTTACAAAATTAATTATCTGTGAAACTATAACAATTGTAGATTTATAGCCCGGAGCAAGGATACACGTGGGATGATGCCGACCACAGAGCATTAACCGCGCGACCGCTGCACTCTGCACTCACGGCTCCAACAATCGCATTAAAGACTTACTTCCCTCTCCAAGTCTACGTCTCATAAGAGCATACTGCTTACAAAATGAATTATCTGTGAAATTATAACAATTGTAGATTTATAGCCCGGAGCAAGGATACACGTGGGATGATGCCGACCACAGAGCATTAACCGCGCGACCGCTGCACTCTGCACTCACGGCTCCAACAATCGCATTAAAGACTTACTTCCCTCTCCAAGTCTACGTTTCATAAGAGCATACTGCTTACAAAATGAATTATCTGTGAAACTATAACAATTGTAGATTTATAGCCCGGAGCAAGGATACACGTGGGATGATGCCGACCACAGAGCATTAACCGCGCGACCGCTGCACTCTGCACTCACGGCTCCAACAATCGCATTAAAGACTTACTTCCCTCTCCAAGTCTACGTCTCATAAGAGCATACTGCTTACAAAATTAATTATCTGTGAAACTATAACAATTGTAGATTTATAGCCCGGAGCAAGGATACACGTGGGATGATGCCGACCACAGAGCATTAACCGCGCGACCGCTGCACTCTGCACTCACGGCTCCAACAATCGCATTAAAGACTTACTTCCCTCTCCAAGTCTACGTCTCATAAGAGCATACTGCTTACAAAATGAATTATCTGTGAAACTATAACAATTGTAGATTTATAGCCCGGAGCAAGGATACACGTGGGATGATGCCGACCACAGAGCATTAACCGCGCGACCGCTGCACTCTGCACTCACGGCTCCAACAATCGCATTAAAGACTTACTTCCCTCTCCAAGTCTACGTCTCATAAGAGCATACTGCTTACAAAATGAATTATCTGTGAAACTATAACAATTGTAGATTTATAGCCCGGAGCAAGGATACACGTGGGATGATGCCGACCACAGAGCATTAACCGCGCGACCGCTGCACTCTGCACTCACGGCTCCAACAATCGCATTAAAGACTTACTTCCCTCTCCAAGTCTACGTCTCATAAGAGCATACTGCTTACAAAATGAATTATCTGTGAAACTATAACAATTGTAGATTTATAGCCCGGAGCAAGGATACACGTGGGATGATGCCGACCACAGAGCATTAACCGCGCGACCGCTGCACTCTGCACTCACGGCTCCAAAAATCGCATTAAAGACTTACTTTCCTCTCCAAGTCTACGTCTCATAAGAGCATACTGCTTACAAAATGAATTATCTGTGAAACTATAACAATTGTAGATTTATAGCCCGGAGCAAGGATACACGTGGGATGATGCCGACCACAGAGCATTAACCGCGCGACCGCTGCACTCTGCACTCACGGCTCCAACAATCGCATTAAAGACTTACTTCCCTCTCCAAGTCTACGTCTCATAAGAGCATACTGCTTACAAAATGAATTATCTGTGAAACTATAACAATTGTAGATTTATAGCCCGGAGCAAGGATACACGTGGGATGATGCCGAACACAGAGCATTAACCGCGCGACCGCTGCACTCTGCACTCACGGCTCCAACAATCGCATTAAAGACTTACTTCCCTCTCCAAGTCTACGTCTCACAAGAGCATACTGCTTACAAAATTAATTATCTGTGAAACTATAACAATTGTAGATTTATAGCCCGGAGCAAGGATACACGTGGGATGATGCCGACCACAGAGCATTAACCGCGCGACCGCTGCACTCTGCACTCACGGCTCCAACAATCGCATTAAAGACTTACTTCCCTCTCCAAGTCTACGTCTCATAAGAGCATACTGCTTACAAAATGAATTATCTGTGAAACTATAACAATTGTAGATTTATAGCCCGGAGCAAGGATACACGTGGGATGATGCCGACCACAGAGCATTAACCGCGCGACCGCTGCACTCTGCACTCACGGCTCCAACAATCGCATTAAAGACTTACTTCCCTCTCCAAGTCTACGTCTCATAAGAGCATACTGCTTACAAAATGAATTATCTGTGAAACTATAACAATTGTAGATTTATAGCCCGGAGCAAGGATACACGTGGGATGATGCCGACCACAGAGCATTAACCGCGCGACCGCTGCACTCTGCACTCACGGCTCCAACAATCGCATTAAAGACTTACTTCCCTCTCCAAGTCTACGTCTCATAAGAGCATACTGCTTACAAAATTAATTATCTCTGAAACTATAACAATTGTAGATTTATAGCCCGGAGCAAGGATACACGTGGGATGATGCCGACCACAGAGCATTAACCGCGCGACCGCTGCACTCTGCACTCACGGCTCCAACAATCGCATTAAAGACTTACTTGCCTCTCCAAGTCTACGTCTCATAAGAGCATACTGCTTACAAAATGAATTATCTGTGAAACTATAACAATTGTAGATTTATAGCCCGGAGCAAGGATACACGTGGGATGATGCCGACCACAGAGCATTAACCGCGCGACCGCTGCACTCTGCACTCACGGCTCCAACAATCGCATTAAAGACTTACTTCCCTCTCCAAGTCTACGTCTCATAAGAGCATACTGCTTACAAAATTAATTATCTGTGAAACTATAACAATTGTAGATTTATAGCCCGGAGCAAGGATACACGTGGGATGATGCCGACCACAGAGCATTAACCGCGCGACCGCTGCACTCTGCACTCACGGCTCCAACAATCGCATTAAAGACTTACTTCCCTCTCCAAGTCTACGTCTCATAAGAGCATACTGCTTACAAAATTAATTATCTGTGAAACTATAACAATTGTAGATTTATAGCCCGGAGCAAGGATACACGTGGGATGATGCCGACCACAGAGCATTAACCGCGCGACCGCTGCACTCTGCACTCACGGCTCCAACAATCGCATTAAAGACTTACTTCCCTCTCCAAGTCTACGTCTCATAAGAGCATACTGCTTACAAAATTAATTATCTGTGAAACTATAACAATTGTAGATTTATAGCCCGGAGCAAGGATACACGTGGGATGATGCCGACCACAGAGCATTAACCGCGCGACCGCTGCACTCTGCACTCACGGCTCCAACAATCGCATTAAAGACTTACTTCCCTCTCCAAGTCTACGTCTCATAAGAGCATACTGCTTACAAAATTAATTATCTGTGAAACTATAACAATTGTAGATTTATAGCCCGGAGCAAGGATACACGTGGGATGATGCCGACCACAGAGCATTAACCGCGCGACCGCTGCACTCTGCACTCACGGCTCCAACAATCGCATTAAAGACTTACTTCCCTCTCCAAGTCTACGTCTCATAAGAGCATACTGCTTACAAAATGAATTATCTGTGAAACTATAACAATTGTAGATTTATAGCCCGGAGCAAGGATACACGTGGGATGATGCCGACCACAGAGCATTAACCGCGCGACCGCTGCACTCTGCACTCACGGCTCCAACAATCGCATTAAAGACTTACTTCCCTCTCCAAGTCTACGTCTCATAAGAGCATACTGCTTACAAAATGAATTATCTGTGAAACTATAACAATTGTAGATTTATAGCCCGGAGCAAGGATACACGTGGGATGATGCCGACCACAGAGCATTAACCGCGCGACCGCTGCACTCTGCACTCACGGCTCCAACAATCGCATTAAAGACTTACTTCCCTCTCCAAGTCTACGTCTCATAAGAGCATACTGCTTACAAAATTAATTATCTCTGAAACTATAACAATTGTAGATTTATAGCCCGGAGCAAGGATACACGTGGGATGATGCCGACCACAGAGCATTAACCGCGCGACCGCTGCACTCTGCACTCACGGCTCCAACAATCGCATTAAAGACTTACTTGCCTCTCCAAGTCTACGTCTCATAAGAGCATACTGCTTACAAAATGAATTATCTGTGAAACTATAACAATTGTAGATTTAAAGCCCGGAGCAAGGATACACGTGGGATGATGCCGACCACAGAGCATTAACCGCGCGACCGCTGCACTCTGCACTCACGGCTCCAACAATCGCATTAAAGACTTACTTCCCTCTCCAAGTCTACGTCTCATAAGAGCATACTGCTTACAAAATTAATTATCTGTGAAACTATAACAATTGTAGATTTATAGCCCGGAGCAAGGATACACGTGGGATGATGCCGACCACAGAGCATTAACCGCGCGACCGCTGCACTCTGCACTCACGGCTCCAACAATCGCATTAAAGACTTACTTCCCTCTCCAAGTCTACGTCTCATAAGAGCATACTGCTTACAAAATTAATTATCTGTGAAACTATAACAATTGTAGATTTATAGCCCGGAGCAAGGATACACGTGGGATGATGCCGACCACAGAGCATTAACCGCGCGACCGCTGCACTCTGCACTCACGGCTCCAACAATCGCATTAAAGACTTACTTCCCTCTCCAAGTCTACGTCTCATAAGAGCATACTGCTTACAAAATTAATTATCTGTGAAACTATAACAATTGTAGATTTATAGCCCGGAGCAAGGATACACGTGGGATGATGCCGACCACAGAGCATTAACCGCGCGACCGCTGCACTCTGCACTCACGGCTCCAACAATCGCATTAAAGACTTACTTCCCTCTCCAAGTCTACGTCTCATAAGAGCATACTGCTTACAAAATTAATTATCTGTGAAACTATAACAATTGTAGATTTATAGCCCGGAGCAAGGATACACGTGGGATGATGCCGACCACAGAGCATTAACCGCGCGACCGCTGCACTCTGCACTCACGGCTCCAACAATCGCATTAAAGACTTACTTCCCTCTCCAAGTCTACGTCTCATAAGAGCATACTGCTTACAAAATTAATTATCTGTGAAACTATAACAATTGTAGATTTATAGCCCGGAGCAAGGATACACGTGGGATGATGCCGACCACAGAGCATTAACCGCGCGACCGCTGCACTCTGCACTCACGGCTCCAACAATCGCATTAAAGACTTACTTCCCTCTCCAAGTCTACGTCTCATAAGAGCATACTGCTTACAAAATTAATTATCTGTGAAACTATAACAATTGTAGATTTATAGCCCGGAGCAAGGATACACGTGGGATGATGCCGACCACAGAGCATTAACCGCGCGACCGCTGCACTCTGCACTCACGGCTCCAACAATCGCATTAAAGACTTACTTCCCTCTCCAAGTCTACGTCTCATAAGAGCATACTGCTTACAAAATGAATTATCTGTGAAACTATAACAATTGTAGATTTATAGCCCGGAGCAAGGATACACGTGGGATGATGCCGACCACAGAGCATTAACCGCGCGACCGCTGCACTCTGCACTCACGGCTCCAACAATCGCATTAAAGACTTACTTCCCTCTCCAAGTCTACGTCTCATAAGAGCATACTGCTTACAAAATTAATTATCTGTGAAACTATAACAATTGTAGATTTATAGCCCGGAGCAAGGATACACGTGGGATGATGCCGACCACAGAGCATTAACCGCGCGACCGCTGCACTCTGCACTCACGGCTCCAACAATCGCATTAAAGACTTACTTCCCTCTCCAAGTCTACGTCTCATAAGAGCATACTGCTTACAAAATGAATTATCTGTGAAACTATAACAATTGTAGATTTATAGCCCGGAGCAAGGATACACGTGGGATGATGCCGACCACAGAGCATTAACCGCGCGACCGCTGCACTCTGCACTCACGGCTCCAACAATCGCATTAAAGATTTACTTCCCTCTCCAAGTCTACGTTTCATAAGAGCATACTGCTTACAAAATGAATTATCTGTGAAACTATAACAATTGTAGATTTATAGCCCGGAGCAAGGATACACGTGGGATGATGCCGACCACAGAGCATTAACCGCGCGACCGCTGCACTCTGCACTCACGGCTCCAACAATCGCATTAAAGACTTACTTCCCTCTCCAAGTCTACGTCTCATAAGAGCATACTGCTTACAAAATTAATTATCTGTGAAACTATAACAATTGTAGATTTATAGCCCGGAGCAAGGATACACGTGGGATGATGCCGACCACAGAGCATTAACCGCGCGACCGCTGCACTCTGCACTCACGGCTCCAACAATCGCATTAAAGACTTACTTCCCTCTCCAAGTCTACGTCTCATAAGAGCATACTGCTTACAAAATGAATAATCTGTGAAACTATAACAATTGTAGATTTATAGCCCGGAGCAAGGATACACGTGGGATGATGCCGACCACAGAGCATTAACCGCGCGACCGCTGCACTCTGCACTCACGGCTCCAACAATCGCATTAAAGACTTACTTCCCTCTCCAAGTCTACGTCTCATAAGAGCATACTGCTTACAAAATGAATTATCTGTGAAACTATAACAATTGTAGATTTATAGCCCGGAGCAAGTATACACGTGGGATGATGCCGACCACAGAGCATTAACCGCGCGACCGCTGCACTCTGCACTCACGGCTCCAAAAATCGCATTAAAGACTTACTTCCCTCTCCAAGTCTACGTCTCATAAGAGCATACTGCTTACAAAATGAATTATCTGTGAAACTATAACAATTGTAGATTTATAGCCCGGAGCAAGTATACACGTGGGATGATGCCGACCACAGAGCATTAACCGCGCGACCGCTGCACTCTGCACTCACGGCTCCAACAATCGCATTAAAGACTTACTTCCCTCTCCAAGTCTACGTCTCATAAGAGCATACTGCTTACAAAATTAATTATCTGTGAAACTATAACAATTGTAGATTTATAGCCCGGAGCAAGGATACACGTGGGATGATGCCGACCACAGAGCATTAACCGCGCGACCGCTGCACTCTGCACTCACGGCTCCAACAATCGCATTAAAGACTTACTTCCCTCTCCAAGTCTACGTCTCATAAGAGCATACTGCTTACAAAATGAATTATCTGTGAAACTATAACAATTGTAGATTTATAGCCCGGAGCAAGGATACACGTGGGATGATGCCGACCACAGAGCATTAACCGTGCGACCGCTGCACTCTGCACTCACGGCTCCAACAATCGCATTAAAGACTTACTTCCCTCTCCAAGTCTACGTCTCATAAGAGCATACTGCTTACAAAATGAATTATCTGTGAAACTATAACAATTGTAGATTTATAGCCCGGAGCAAGGATACACGTGGGATGATGCCGACCACAGAGCATTAACCGCGCGACCGCTGCACTCTGCACTCACGGCTCCAACAATCGCATTAAAGACTTACTTCCCTCTCCAAGTCTACGTCTCATAAGAGCATACTGCTTACAAAATGAATTATCTGTGAAACTATAACAATTGTAGATTTATAGCCCGGAGCAAGGATACACGTGGGATGATGCCGACCACAGAGCATTAACCACGCGACCGCTGCACTCTGCACTCACGGCTCCAACAATCGCATTAAAGACTTACTTCCCTCTCCAAGTCTACGTCTCATTAGAGCATACTGCTTACAAAATGAATTATCTGTGAAACTATAACAATTGTAGATTTATAGCCCGGAGCAAGGATACACGTGGGATGATGCCGACCACAGAGCATTAACCGCGCGACCGCTGCACTCTGCACTCACGGCTCCAAAAATCGCATTAAAGACTTACTTCCCTCTCCAAGTCTACGTCTCATAAGAGCATACTGCTTACAAAATGAATTATCTGTGAAACTATAACAATTGTAGATTTATAGCCCGGAGCAAGGATACACGTGGGATGATGCCGACCACAGAGCATTAACCGCGCGACCGCTGCACTCTGCACTCACGGCTCCAACAATCGCATTAAAGACTTACTTCCCTCTCCAAGTCTACGTCTCATAAGAGCATACTGCTTACAAAATTAATTATCTGTGAAACTATAACAATTGTAGATTTATAGCCCGGAGCAAGGATACACGTGGGATGATGCCGACCACAGAGCATTAACCGCGCGACCGCTGCACTCTGCACTCACGGCTCCAACAATCGCATTAAAGACTTACTTCCCTCTCCAAGTCTACGTCTCATAAGAGCATACTGCTTACAAAATTAATTATCTGTGAAACTATAACAATTGTAGATTTATAGCCCGGAGCAAGGATACACGTGGGATGATGCCGACCACAGAGCATTAACCGCGCGACCGCTGCACTCTGCACTCACGGCTCCAACAATCGCATTAAAGACTTACTTCCCTCTCCAAGTCTACGTCTCATAAGAGCATACTGCTTACAAAATGAATTATCTGTGAAACTATAACAATTGTAGATTTATAGCCCGGAGCAAGGATACACGTGGGATGATGCCGACCACAGAGCATTAACCGCGCGACCGCTGCACTCTGCACTCACGGCTCCAAAAATCGCATTAAAGACTTACTTCCCTCTCCAAGTCTACGTCTCATAAGAGCATACTGCTTACAAAATGAATTATCTGTGAAACTATAACAATTGTAGATTTATAGCCCGGAGCAAGGATACACGTGGGATGATGCCGACCACAGAGCATTAACCGCGCGACCGCTGCATTCTGCACTCACGGCTCCAACAATCGCATTAAAGACTTACTTCCCTCTCCAAGTCTACGTCTCATAAGAGCATACTGCTTACAAAATGAATTATCTGTGAAACTATAACAATTGTAGATTTATAGCCCGGAGCAAGGATACACGTGGGATGATGCCGACCACAGAGCATTAACCGCGCGACCGCTGCACTCTGCACTCACGGCTCCAACAATCGCATTAAAGACTTACTTCCCTCTCCAAGTCTACGTCTCATAAGAGCATACTGCTTACAAAATTAATTATCTGTGAAACTATAACAATTGTAGATTTATAGCCCGGAGCAAGGATACACGTGGGATGATGCCGACCACAGAGCATTAACCGCGCGACCGCTGCACTCTGCACTCACGGCTCCAACAATCGCATTAAAGACTTACTTCCCTGTCCAAGTCTACGTCTCATAAGAGCATACTGCTTACAAAATTAATTATCTGTGAAACTATAACAATTGTAGATTTATAGCCCGGAGCAAGGATATACGTGGGATGATGCCGACCACAGAGCATTAACCGCGCGACCGCTGCACTCTGCACTCACGGCTCCAACAATCGCATTAAAGACTTACTTCCCTCTCCAAGTCTACGTCTCATAAGAGCATACTGCTTACAAAATTAATTATCTGTGAAACTATAACAATTGTAGATTTATAGCCCGGAGCAAGGATACACGTGGGATGATGCCGACCACAGAGCATTAACCGCGCGACCGCTGCACTCTGCACTCACGGCTCCAACAATCGCATTAAAGACTTACTTCCCTCTCCAAGTCTACGTCTCATAAGAGCATACTGCTTACAAAATGAATTATCTGTGAAACTATAACAATTGTAGATTTATAGCCCGGAGCAAGGATACACGTGGGATGATGCCGACCACAGAGCATTAACCGCGCGACCGCTGCACTCTGCACTCACGGCTCCAACAATCGCATTAAAGACTTACTTCCCTCTCCAAGTCTACGTTTCATAAGAGCATACTGCTTACAAAATGAATTATCTGTGAAACTATAACAATTGTAGATTTATAGCCCGGAGCAAGGATACACGTGGGATGATGCCGACCACAGAGCATTAACCGCGCGACCGCTGCACTCTGCACTCACGGCTCCAACAATCGCATTAAAGACTTACTTCCCTCTCCAAGTCTACGTCTCATAAGAGCATACTGCTTACAAAATTAATTATCTGTGAAACTATAACAATTGTAGATTTATAGCCCGGAGCAAGGATACACGTGGGATGATGCCGACCACAGAGCATTAACCGCGCGACCGCTGCACTCTGCACTCACGGCTCCAACAATCGCATTAAAGACTTACTTCCCTCTCCAAGTCTACGTCTCATAAGAGCATACTGCTTACAAAATGAATTATCTGTGAAACTATAACAATTTTAGATTTATAGCCCGGAGCAAGGATACACGTGGGATGATGCCGACCACAGAGCATTAACCGCGCGACCGCTGCACTCTGCACTCACGGCTCCAACAATCGCATTAAAGACTTACTTCCCTCTCCAAGTCTACGTCTCATAAGAGCATACTGCTTACAAAATGAATTATCTGTGAAACTATAACAATTGTAGATTTATAGCCCGGAGCAAGGATACACGTGGGATGATGCCGACCACAGAGCATTAACCGCGCGACCGCTGCACTCTGCACTCACGGCTCCAACAATCGCATTAAAGACTTACTTCCCTCTCCAAGTCTACGTCTCATAAGAGCATACTGCTTACAAAATGAATTATCTGTGAAACTATAACAATTGTAGATTTATAGCCCGGAGCAAGGATACACGTGGGATGATGCCAACCACAGAGCATTAACCGCGCGACCGCTGCACTCTGCACTCACGGCTCCAAAAATCGCATTAAAGACTTACTTCCCTCTACAAGTCTACGTCTCATAAGAGCATACTGCTTACAAAATGAATTATCTGTGAAACTATAACAATTGTAGATTTATAGCCCGGAGCAAGGATACACGTGGGATGATGCCGACCACAGAGCATTAACCGCGCGACCGCTGCACTCTGCACTCACGGCTCCAACAATCGCATTAAAGACTTACTTCCCTCTCCAAGTCTACGTCTCATAAGAGCATACTGCTTACAAAATGAATTATCTGTGAAACTATAACAATTGTAGATTTATAGCCCGGAGCAAGGATACACGTGGGATGATGCCGACCACAGAGCATTAACCGCGCGACCGCTGCACTCTGCACTCACGGCTCCAACAATCGCATTAAAGACTTACTTCCCTCTCCAAGTCTACGTCTCATAAGAGCATACTGCTTACAAAATTAATTATCTGTGAAACTATAACAATTGTAGATTTATAGCCCGGAGCAAGGATACACGTGGGATGATGCCGACCACAGAGCATTAACCGCGCGACCGCTGCACTCTGCACTCACGGCTCAAACAATCGCATTAAAGACTTACTTCCCTCTCCAAGTCTACGTCTCATAAGAGCATACTGCTTACAAAATTAATTATCTGTGAAACTATAACAATTGTAGATTTATAGCCCGGAGCAAGGATACACGTGGGATGATGCCGACCACAGAGCATTAACCGCGCGACCGCTGCACTCTGCACTCACGGCTCCAACAATCGCATTAAAGACTTACTTCCCTCTCCAAGTCTACGTCTCATAAGAGCATACTGCTTACAAAATGAATTATCTGTGAAATTATAACAATTGTAGATTTATAGCCCGGAGCAAGGATACACGTGGGATGATGCCGACCACAGAGCATTAACCGCGCGACCGCTGCACTCTGCACTCACGGCTCCAACAATCGCATTAAAGACTTACTTCCCTCTCCAAGTCTACGTTTCATAAGAGCATACTGCTTACAAAATGAATTATCTGTGAAACTATAACAATTGTAGATTTATAGCCCGGAGCAAGGATACACGTGGGATGATGCCGACCACAGAGCATTAACCGCGCGACCGCTGCACTCTGCACTCACGGCTCCAACAATCGCATTAAAGACTTACTTCCCTCTCCAAGTCTACGTCTCATAAGAGCATACTGCTTACAAAATTAATTATCTGTGAAACTATAACAATTGTAGATTTATAGCCCGGAGCAAGGATACACGTGGGATGATGCCGACCACAGAGCATTAACCGCGCGACCGCTGCACTCTGCACTCACGGCTCCAACAATCGCATTAAAGACTTACTTCCCTCTCCAAGTCTACGTCTCATAAGAGCATACTGCTTACAAAATGAATTATCTGTGAAACTATAACAATTGTAGATTTATAGCCCGGAGCAAGGATACACGTGGGATGATGCCGACCACAGAGCATTAACCGCGCGACCGCTGCACTCTGCACTCACGGCTCCAACAATCGCATTAAAGACTTACTTCCCTCTCCAAGTCTACGTCTCATAAGAGCATACTGCTTACAAAATGAATTATCTGTGAAACTATAACAATTGTAGATTTATAGCCCGGAGCAAGGATACACGTGGGATGATGCCGACCACAGAGCATTAACCGCGCGACCGCTGCACTCTGCACTCACGGCTCCAACAATCGCATTAAAGACTTACTTCCCTCTCCAAGTCTACGTCTCATAAGAGCATACTGCTTACAAAATGAATTATCTGTGAAACTATAACAATTGTAGATTTATAGCCCGGAGCAAGGATACACGTGGGATGATGCCGACCACAGAGCATTAACCGCGCGACCGCTGCACTCTGCACTCACGGCTCCAAAAATCGCATTAAAGACTTACTTTCCTCTCCAAGTCTACGTCTCATAAGAGCATACTGCTTACAAAATGAATTATCTGTGAAACTATAACAATTGTAGATTTATAGCCCGGAGCAAGGATACACGTGGGATGATGCCGACCACAGAGCATTAACCGCGCGACCGCTGCACTCTGCACTCACGGCTCCAACAATCGCATTAAAGACTTACTTCCCTCTCCAAGTCTACGTCTCATAAGAGCATACTGCTTACAAAATGAATTATCTGTGAAACTATAACAATTGTAGATTTATAGCCCGGAGCAAGGATACACGTGGGATGATGCCGAACACAGAGCATTAACCGCGCGACCGCTGCACTCTGCACTCACGGCTCCAACAATCGCATTAAAGACTTACTTCCCTCTCCAAGTCTACGTCTCACAAGAGCATACTGCTTACAAAATTAATTATCTGTGAAACTATAACAATTGTAGATTTATAGCCCGGAGCAAGGATACACGTGGGATGATGCCGACCACAGAGCATTAACCGCGCGACCGCTGCACTCTGCACTCACGGCTCCAACAATCGCATTAAAGACTTACTTCCCTCTCCAAGTCTACGTCTCATAAGAGCATACTGCTTACAAAATGAATTATCTGTGAAACTATAACAATTGTAGATTTATAGCCCGGAGCAAGGATACACGTGGGATGATGCCGACCACAGAGCATTAACCGCGCGACCGCTGCACTCTGCACTCACGGCTCCAACAATCGCATTAAAGACTTACTTCCCTCTCCAAGTCTACGTCTCATAAGAGCATACTGCTTACAAAATGAATTATCTGTGAAACTATAACAATTGTAGATTTATAGCCCGGAGCAAGTATACACGTGGGATGATGCCGACCACAGAGCATTAACCGCGCGACCGCTGCACTCTGCACTCACGGCTCCAACAATCGCATTAAAGACTTACTTCCCTCTCCAAGTCTACGTCTCATAAGAGCATACTGCTTACAAAATTAATTATCTGTGAAACTATAACAATTGTAGATTTATAGCCCGGAGCAAGGATACACGTGGGATGATGCCGACCACAGAGCATTAACCGCGCGACCGCTGCACTCTGCACTCACGGCTCCAACAATCGCATTAAAGACTTACTTGCCTCTCCAAGTCTACGTCTCATAAGAGCATACTGCTTACAAAATGAATTATCTGTGAAACTATAACAATTGTAGATTTATAGCCCGGAGCAAGGATACACGTGGGATGATGCCGACCACAGAGCATTAACCGCGCGACCGCTGCACTCTGCACTCACGGCTCCAACAATCGCATTAAAGACTTACTTCCCTCTCCAAGTCTACGTCTCATAAGAGCATACTGCTTACAAAATTAATTATCTGTGAAACTATAACAATTGTAGATTTATAGCCCGGAGCAAGGATACACGTGGGATGATGCCGACCACAGAGCATTAACCGCGCGACCGCTGCACTCTGCACTCACGGCTCCAACAATCGCATTAAAGACTTACTTCCCTCTCCAAGTCTACGTCTCATAAGAGCATACTGCTTACAAAATTAATTATCTGTGAAACTATAACAATTGTAGATTTATAGCCCGGAGCAAGGATACACGTGGGATGATGCCGACCACAGAGCATTAACCGCGCGACCGCTGCACTCTGCACTCACGGCTCCAACAATCGCATTAAAGACTTACTTCCCTCTCCAAGTCTACGTCTCATAAGAGCATACTGCTTACAAAATTAATTATCTGTGAAACTATAACAATTGTAGATTTATAGCCCGGAGCAAGGATACACGTGGGATGATGCCGACCACAGAGCATTAACCGCGCGACCGCTGCACTCTGCACTCACGGCTCCAACAATCGCATTAAAGACTTACTTCCCTCTCCAAGTCTACGTCTCATAAGAGCATACTGCTTACAAAATTAATTATCTGTGAAACTATAACAATTGTAGATTTATAGCCCGGAGCAAGGATACACGTGGGATGATGCCGACCACAGAGCATTAACCGCGCGACCGCTGCACTCTGCACTCACGGCTCCAACAATCGCATTAAAGACTTACTTCCCTCTCCAAGTCTACGTCTCATAAGAGCATACTGCTTACAAAATGAATTATCTGTGAAACTATAACAATTGTAGATTTATAGCCCGGAGCAAGGATACACGTGGGATGATGCCGACCACAGAGCATTAACCGCGCGACCGCTGCACTCTGCACTCACGGCTCCAACAATCGCATTAAAGACTTACTTCCCTCTCCAAGTCTACGTCTCATAAGAGCATACTGCTTACAAAATGAATTATCTGTGAAACTATAACAATTGTAGATTTATAGCCCGGAGCAAGGATACACGTGGGATGATGCCGACCACAGAGCATTAACCGCGCGACCGCTGCACTCTGCACTCACGGCTCCAACAATCGCATTAAAGACTTACTTCCCTCTCCAAGTCTACGTCTCATAAGAGCATACTGCTTACAAAATTAATTATCTCTGAAACTATAACAATTGTAGATTTATAGCCCGGAGCAAGGATACACGTGGGATGATGCCGACCACAGAGCATTAACCGCGCGACCGCTGCACTCTGCACTCACGGCTCCAACAATCGCATTAAAGACTTACTTGCCTCTCCAAGTCTACGTCTCATAAGAGCATACTGCTTACAAAATGAATTATCTGTGAAACTATAACAATTGTAGATTTATAGCCCGGAGCAAGGATACACGTGGGATGATGCCGACCACAGAGCATTAACCGCGCGACCGCTGCACTCTGCACTCACGGCTCCAACAATCGCATTAAAGACTTACTTCCCTCTCCAAGTCTACGTCTCATAAGAGCATACTGCTTACAAAATTAATTATCTGTGAAACTATAACAATTGTAGATTTATAGCCCGGAGCAAGGATACACGTGGGATGATGCCGACCACAGAGCATTAACCGCGCGACCGCTGCACTCTGCACTCACGGCTCCAACAATCGCATTAAAGACTTACTTCCCTCTCCAAGTCTACGTCTCATAAGAGCATACTGCTTACAAAATTAATTATCTGTGAAACTATAACAATTGTAGATTTATAGCCCGGAGCAAGGATACACGTGGGATGATGCCGACCACAGAGCATTAACCGCGCGACCGCTGCACTCTGCACTCACGGCTCCAACAATCGCATTAAAGACTTACTTCCCTCTCCAAGTCTACGTCTCATAAGAGCATACTGCTTACAAAATTAATTATCTCTGAAACTATAACAATTGTAGATTTATAGCCCGGAGCAAGGATACACGTGGGATGATGCCGACCACAGAGCATTAACCGCGCGACCGCTGCACTCTGCACTCACGGCTCCAACAATCGCATTAAAGACTTACTTCCCTCTCCAAGTCTACGTCTCATAAGAGCATACTGCTTACAAAATTAATTATCTGTGAAACTATAACAATTGTAGATTTATAGCCCGGAGCAAGGATACACGTGGGATGATGCCGACCACAGAGCATTAACCGCGCGACCGCTGCACTCTGCACTCACGGCTCCAACAATCGCATTAAAGACTTACTTCCCTCTCCAAGTCTACGTCTCATAAGAGCATACTGCTTACAAAATTAATTATCTGTGAAACTATAACAATTGTAGATTTATAGCCCGGAGCAAGGATACACGTGGGATGATGCCGACCACAGAGCATTAACCGCGCGACCGCTGCACTCTGCACTCACGGCTCCAACAATCGCATTAAAGACTTACTTCCCTCTCCAAGTCTACGTCTCATAAGAGCATACTGCTTACAAAATTAATTATCTGTGAAACTATAACAACTGTAGATTTATAGCCCGGAGCAAGGATACACGTGGGATGATGCCGACCACAGAGCATTAACCGCGCGACCGCTGCACTCTGCACTCACGGCTCCAACAATCGCATTAAAGACTTACTTCCCTCTCCAAGTCTACGTCTCATAAGAGTATACTGCTTACAAAATTTTGCACTTTCATTTACCTCATGCAAAATTATGAACTTTTTTAATATATATTTTGGTTATAAGCTATAATAATAATATTAGATCGGCGGATTATTGATTAGCTTATTCTGTGATTGAGATAATTTTAGCTTGTTTCTTAAAATATTTATACATATAGATATTACAAATGCCCACTTTATAAAAGTAAATTTAAATTACTCAATCTCAAAACGAATATCCACAACAATACGATTTGTTAAAAAAAAACCGAACAAGTGCGAGTCGGACGCGCTCACCGATGTTTCCGTACAAATTAGTAAAAGTTTAAAAAAATCTACAAAGAGATATGGTCACCCGTACAATTATGACCCCGCATACCGTTGCTTAACCTCGATGATTTTTTAATGATTTAATGGGAAATATATAGTTTTAAGATTTTTTTCCTATACTTGTAATATTAGACGGTATTACTTGCCAAATTTCATAGTTCTAGGTCAACGGGAAATACCCTATAAATTTTGATTCCCATAAGAGTGCCGAAAAAGTCGAAATATACGGTTTTTGCGGCATAAACGGCCGTCATTTTTACGTTATTATTCTTATCGTCAAACTTAACCTTCTCATTGCTTTTCCAGCAAAAAGTTCTATGCGTGCTACTGGACTTGAGTTTAATTTCAACTCGATATCTACACGCGTTCCCGAGATAAAGGGTCTTGACAGATAGACGGACAACAAAGTGATCCTAACAGGGTTCCGTGTTTTCCTTTTGAGGTATGGAACCCTAAAATAGGGCTGTAGGAAGAGGATCGGTACAGATTTTTCCTCTGGGAATCATATAATCCAATTATGTAGTGTTAATAATTATTTCTCTAGAGTACGATATAGTAACATATACTTTTTTATTTCAATACTTGCAACAATTAATGCAACAATTTAATTATAAATTTGTCATTAAATTTGTTAGGATGTGACATCCCCTTAAGAAATACCACTTGCAGTAAAAACTTTAGCTAAGAGGCTTACCTAGCAAGAAACGCTGGACTGTAATGGATTTCTGCTAAGTTAACTGCTACGTCCATTGAGGTTTTGGAAAAAAAGGTTTTATATATTAAGATATAGTAGAGTCGTCTGATGAATTGGTTTTAGGGTTCCGATAAATAAGAAAGCCTTTATAGCGAAGCTGTCTCTCCGTCAGTTTATTGGCGTCGTAACTTGATGACTTCACAGTTTAAGTTATATTATAACTTTACGTTACGACAGACAAACTTATATATTTTTTATTATGTAGCATTTTGCCCACGGTACCGCCCGCGCTGACAGAGATACAAACTGCACCCTGTTTCGATCTTGTCCATTGATGCCACAAAACAAGTGATGAAACAAGGATGCAAGTGAATTTTTAAAAGACTTTGAAAGTACATTTACTTGTATAAAAAAAAGGAATCCACCGACTTCTTTTTAATTTCCAATCTGCATTTAGACTAGCGGACGTCTACCTCATACAAGCAACCTCCGATATTTGACTTGACCGGTCCAAGAGCAAGAAAATAAACGTCGCTCACTTGTAACCAGTCGCAATCGTTATGATCTAAAGCAGCCAATACTGAATTACCCCAACACAAACTACTTCATTCACAAGGCAAGCACTATCGCGGCGCTTTGCCACCTAATTAATCAATTAAGTGCACCTGTGCCATGTAGCATACCTCATTACTGGCTGAGTGCTCGGTTGATAGAGGGTTTGTACCAGCTTTAGTACCTCGTTTGTAGTTGACTCTACCAAAGTACGGAACCCGAGGAAAGTGATGGTCTTGGATAAATCTGGCGCGACCTTTGTTACGTTGTGATGGGAGTTACGAAGGTAACATAGAAATTAAATGCGTATATTTAATTATATGGTTTTGTTACAGCTGAATAACGTGATCGGTTAGATTCAAATCGGAGACTAGAGCGGCTATTCTGACACATGCCTCAATTTGATAAATCACTACGTCATAAATAATGTAGTGTACGTTAAACATCGATAGTTTATCGAAAGTTAAAAATGTATTGAAATTACCTAGAATTTATTGAATAGCACCTTCCATTTTTTATACTTTTATTGTAAATTAAATCAAAACCATGAGTAGATATAGATACCGAGATGGACGACCACATTTCTTAATGTTTCTCTTTGAGGTGATCGATGAAATTTGTGGTATTTCCACTTGACTAAAACTCGCCGGAACATAATGAACATTTTATAAACTTTTGGTCTTTTCTTGTAAAATAATTCCAAACACATCATTTACCATATTTAGTTTAATAATTAGTTGTAACTGAGTGAATGAGTGAACTGAACGAGTTTTAAAAGACTGACCCGCGTTGTTTTTATACATTAGCCTTAACGCCAGGAAAATTGTCCCCTTTCGATGTACTTATCCTCAAAGAATAAAAAACTAAATCTGCAGGACTTAATTCTTGGCACCAATCTTATTTTTCGAATTTCCCCAAACATGGACAAAAGAGTTGCAATAGAGCGATATAGCTGACAATCGATTGTTACAAGAAATATCGATTACCATCGATAGTCATCAACGTACAATAAAAAAATGCAAGGAAGGCTAGGCTTTTCTTTTGAAATAGATAAAGCTATCAACACGAAAGGAATAGTTCTTAAGATCAACTCAATGGCGCCGTGTTAGAGCGAAGGTACACATTAATTTGTGTTTAGTTTGCGTGCTTTCACATTTTCATGCGAGTGTTCACTTACACGTGACGTCTAAAACACTCGCTTATCGCTCGTGTTTCAAATCGTCCTCGTAAGGTATTGCCTCCTTACCGCACTTGTAGCATAAACCACTATTCTGTGTTAGGGTAAAATTAGTGTCGTAAAATAAATAAAACTAGTTAAGCGACAAAGGTCCCTGAACAGAGCTTCGCTGTAGAGGGTTATTAATTATTGTTCTCACCAGTCCTGCCCACCTATTAACCTCATTTACGCCATTAATTCCTTGCATATTGCTTTTAGCATCGGGTAAAAGCCTTCTCGTGTTCTAAACTTTGCTGCATTGTAATAAAAGTGAAAATCGTGGAACAAACGCAACAATAATTGACCTTGAAGCACGATAATAGAAGAGGAATGTGATGATTTTACAAAGGCTTTATGTTAAAATTGTTAATTAATAAATAAAAAGGATGTTTTAAAGTTGTATCTGTATTGAAACTAATTTTGTAAACAGAAAGCTTTGTATTTCCGCAACCCAGTGCTGTTATATTGTGTACCATAAACACTTGGGAACCTTTTCTGTATTATAAATATTTGATTATATAACTTAAACTTAGCATTTATTACTTAGTTGATAATCTGACTATCAAAAAAGTGATAAACTATATGAGACAGGTGGATGATGTTTTGCTTAGTATTTTAACTTACTACCTCATTAGACAGGTAGACTAAGACATATTTTTTATTTTTTTCTCATGACACAATTTCCTTCTGTCTTTTATATTTTTATCCTTTTTTAATACATTGTTTAGTATTATTTTATATAAGTAAAAAAAAAACTGTAATAGTATTAAGGCATATTCAGAAAAAAAAAATACTGATAAAAAAGACATTATCTTGCTAAGTTTCTTGCCCTTCTTCTTAGCAAGATTAATCGAATGGGCGGATTTAGGCATTATATCTATTTATAGTTTATTTATCTAATAACATATTTATCCATTGAATTATGTAGGTATGTATATACAATATTTTAATTTCTTACTTATGTTAGTATATATTTGGCTAGGCATTATATTTATTTAGGGTCTATTCAGTTTATTTATCAACTTATTTATTAATTGAATTATGTAGGTATGTATATACAATATTTTAATTTCTTACTTATGTTAGTATATATTTGGCTAGGCATTATATTTATTTAGGGTCTATTCAGTTTATTTATCAACTTATTTATTCATTGAATTATGTAGGTATGTATATACAATATTTTAATTTCTTACTTATGTTAGTATATATTTGGCTAGGCATTATATTTATTTAGGGTCTATTCAGTTTATTTATCAACTTATATATTAATTGCATTGTGTAGTTGTAATAATATTCGTATTCCAATAAGTCTTTCTTTTATGCATTTAACTTTTGTAGCCCAACTTAAATATAGTTTTTTTTATATATTTCCCGTATCATATTCGTCAATCATAAAATATTATTTTTATACAGATTAGATTTGACATGTAAAACTTATACTTTATGTATCTATTTTACAAATAAACAATTTGAATTTGAATTTGTATTCTAAGGTTTTATCTATAAATTAATTATAAGTCGCCAATAATTATCATTGTATTATATGAATTTGGGATATATTTTCTAAAATTCCCATTCAAATTTGCACAGTCATTCCTATATCGACCCCATTAATTCTAAAATATTATGATATAGACATAAGAAGGAACATCAGCGGTACCACTGTACCGACGGAGCCCTGTATACATAATGATCTCTGTTCAGAATAAAACGCGTCATGATTATTTTATGTCAACTACCCAACTGGGTGACAACTTATATACATTTTAAAGTCAAATCAAAGGTTTGGCTGTAGCGTGAACTTCGTAAATTGGATATTGAACTGTGCATTCGTGATAAAAAATAACCAAGTTTTAACCATGACAAACTTTTACCTCCACAAACGAGCGTTTATTAAACGCTCCTCAATAAACGCTCCTCATATGTTCGACACCCGCTCGCAGTCGGCGGTTTCCGGTCAGCCTACACCAGCTTGGACCTAGCAAGGTAAGCTTCAGACGGACTGTCACCACTTATTCCCCCCCTTTTATTTTATTTCATTTTCTCAAAGTTGGGGTCGGGGAGGGGGGGGGGGGGCTAGGCCGAGTCGGCCGGGCCGGAAGACATAAATATGCGGCTGGATCGGAAACCTTAGTACTGGCTGCTCTGTTGTTAGAATTAAATAGGGTAATTTGTTTATCGCTAACATTGATACGGTATGGTTTTATCAGAGCCTTATCTGCGGTAGTTAAGTGAACCTGGCACATAAGAATCTCCTGATGAATTATGTATAACTAGCTATTGTTATTCGGTGTAACGACATGCTTTTTTCCGGAATAAAAAGTAGCCTATGTGCTAAGTTAGGGTTTAAGCTATATCCATTCTAAATTTCATCCAAATCCGTTCAGCCGTTTCAGCGTGAAAGAGTAACAAACATACACACACACACAAACTTTCGCATTTATAAATTAGTGTGATTATTCTGGGGCGTAGTGGATCTACAAAACGGGAAAAATAAAGTTATAGAATCGTAACGCTACGCCGTTACAAAAGTTATAGAATCGTAGTGCTACGCCGTTACAAAAAGGGATGCAAAAGTATTAGTTAATAACTTTATAATAGTATTTTATTCAACTGTGATATAATTAATAAAACTGCCAAAATTTCAAGTTAAACAAAGACAATGAGAGTCACTCCGTTCAAGCTTCCGTTGAAGTCTACAAAGCAATCGTCTTTAGAAAATCTACCGGCTAGTTATAAAAAGTAAATCCATTGTGCACCCGTTAATTGTCACTTTAATTTATCCAACAGATGGTAGCACTTACAATAATACAGTAACTCTTTATTGAAATGAGTATAAATACAGTAGTAGTTGAAGCTCTGACTTTAAAACTAGATATTAGCTGTATGTTAGAAGTCAGTGTCTTCCCCAGAGTATGTTTAACAGTTGACACTATAACAGTACAGAGGAAATTCTAGCATATACGTGTAATACATTGACGTTACTATAATCTATCTATATATTTAACAGTGAGTGTATTGTGTATGTGTACGTGTGGAGAGAATGAGTGAGGGTGTATATATTTAAGGGTGAGAGACGGTGTGTGTGATGTGTACCTATACGAGGGTGAGTAAATAGTGTATACTTATGACTAGGTATTAAAAGCGTGTATTATTCGTGAGTGTAAGCCCTAGCCCTACGACTTTGATCTTGGGATCAGTGTTTGTTTACTACTAGGGGGTACGTGCAATGGACAAGTGTGTGAGAGGAAGAGAGTTTAAGAGGCGGTACCTAGGGAGGGAGTACATAAAAGTGAGATTTAAAATTATTTGTTGTGAGATTACATATCCTAACTTATAATTTTTCAAAACATATATGATAGATAATTAATACAGTTTCGTGTTTCACTTGCACATAAATATTTAGGCTAAAAACAATATTTATTATATTAAACTTATTTATGTTTTCATTTGAAATGCGTCACCTAGGACCATTAGCGCACGAATGCTTGTTTATAAAACGAACCGAAGCTCACTTTCAGAAAAGGCTGCTCGAGTGTCTTTATGACAATATATGTCACAGTTGGTCACAATACTTTATCAACGACCATCTTTTCAACTAACAGTTCCATTCAAAAATGTTAAACGGTTTTTTTATGTGGTGTATTAAAGCTACGGCAAAGATCTTTGCTGTTCACCCGAATTGTTGGTAAATTACGGACTAACCCTTACTGAAGGTGTTCTATGGGAGCATTCGAGGCTGCATGCCAGACTATTTGCCTAGCCTAAATAGATGAAATATTAGTCACGGAATGGTTATTTAAGCGGTGTAATACATATATTTTAGGCCAATTACAGTACAATATTTATTTTTACATTGGTTTTTGTGATATTAGCATTTGTAAAAATATTTGTAAAATCACTGATCAATCCATCCATTTCGTCCACTGCTGGACATAGGCCTTTCCAGGATTTCGCCACTCTTGGCGGTCCTCCTGGAAGAAATGCCTATACTCACACACGCTGGGTAGGCGGGTTAGTGAGCGTGGTGCCAAAACCCTTGCACTAGTGGCGCCGCTGCCCGTCACCAGTCTGTTTCATATAATGCTTGGCAATTGGGGATGGATAAACCGCCATCGATCGGTCCCAGGCAAGAGCTGTTCTCTTACTCTCTCCCGAATAACTTCGAGAAATTTTCTTCGAGAGAGAGTAAGATGGTGGAAGTCCGGCATCAGCTCTACCACCTATGACCTATAGTAATTGTAACACTAGATCTACATCAGTTAGCAAACTATTTATTGTTTAGGTAGAAAATCATGGTAGGCTGACTAGGCTGACGCACAGTGGCAGGTAATTTACGTTTCATATACATAGAATACAAATTTCGGTTTTTGAACAAAAAAAAATGCAAGGTTGTTACAACCAACTTGTTGTTCAAAAAACATGGGGAACTTTTTCTCCTCACGCACAGTGATACGAAATTAAAAATTAAATAGTTTTTTTTTTGTATGGAACAAATCACGTTATGCCATTTTTTTCACGATTAGTTCAAACTGTCAAACTTCCATTGATTTCTAGGTATAGCAGGACCCAAGGTGAGCAAGATGAACTACAGCACGCGCGCATCGACTTGCACGTTTGGCCGCCACATATATTTAAACTTTCCAAATTTGCACTGCATTTTTAACTGAAAATGTATATATTTCTAGATGAATTGGGGTGGAGTTGCAACAAATAAGTGTTAACTTGTAATTTTATGATGAAACCGTCCTTCCCAAACACTGTGGTTCGAAATTACGAAAAAAAAAAGTTTTTGTTTTCTAAGAACAAATCACGTTATGTCATTTTTTTCACGACCAGTTCAAACTGGTAAAGTGGATGGTTCAAAGCAATTTTCATACAAACTTGTAGGAACCAATAACGATGACACAGAAGTATTATAATTACGTTTTGTTACTATTTTATACAAGTTTCATTAAATTTAAACCGCAAATAATCAGTTTTTCTACAAACAAAATGTTTTACAATCTAATTTTGCTATTTCAAAATTTTTTTATCCAATGTATGAGAGTTTGAGTGGGTCAAGTTACAGACAATGTTGTAGTTGCACATTCTTGGAACATCTTTGGTTGGCTAAAACTGTATTTTATAGGGCTAAAATCAGGGTTCGAAGTGATAATTAATGATAATAATTAAGATAATTATCAAGATAAATATAGGTTGATCGAAAACATTTGCCACTGCTTAATTTATCGCAGATTACCTTGATTGTAAAATGTGTATAATTTATTTCCTAAAATACTTGCTTCTAACGTATATGTTGATACATAATACCCAACGAGCAATGTAATACCAATTAAAAAATATTGCTAGGCTTACATCTGTTTGATAATTATGTGATAATTATCACATTATAGGTGGTAGAGCTAATGCCGGGCTCGACTGTGGAGGTACCACCATCTTACTCGGAAATCCTCCCGAAGTTATTCGGGGGAGAGTAAGAGGACAGCTCTCAGGCAAAAGGCCAGGCGGCCCACCATTGCCTGGGACCGATGGATGGCGGTATATCCATCCCCAATTGCCGGGACTTATATAAATCAGACTGGTGATGGGCAGTGGCGTCACTGGTGCAAGGGTTTCGGCACCGAGCTCACCAACCCGCTTGCCCAGCGTGTGTGAGTATGGGAATTTCTTCCAGGAGGACCGCCATGAGTGGCGAAATCCTGGAAAGGCCTATGTCCAGCAGTGGACGAAACAGGCTGATGGATATCATGGTAATTATCGCAACAACTATCAAGGGGCATATTTATCTTGATAATTTCAAACCCTGGCTAAAATAATAATAATATGGTAATGGAAGGTAAAGCTCGACCGGGCCTCCCTTGAAAGACATAATAGTGTCTATTTGGTGTAACATGACTTATTTGACAGGACTTACCTTATTTTAAAGGCCCTATCCTTGTCATTTCAATACAGAAGGAAAAAGACAGAATGCCCTTTCAAAAGAGTTAAGTCATGTTACACTGAATCGACACCAATGCCAACCAAATTGGCGACATACTAAAGAAGGGCCAAGAGCAGCAGACCTTGTATGACTCAACTGATGAATATAAAAGCGAAAAGGTGTGTCAGGGTCGTAGCAGATGCAGGTCTATGGTCGCTGCCTACCCCACTGGCGTGAGTATAAAACGGTATGTGTAACGGCATAATGTTAGGTAAATAAAAATGTTTCATACCAAAATTGCCGAAGATCATCATTCTTTGGTATGTCTTTGAATACTTGAAGATCAGAGGAACTATCACAATATGGAATATTAGGAACCCCAAAGTTATCAAGGCACCGAGCACAAGGCTTCTGGAAATGATATAGATATACTTTAAAATTTATACTAAAACTCTCATACATTGGATAACAAAATTTTGAAATAGCAAAATTAGATTGTAAAACATTTTGTTTGTAGAAAAACTGATTATACGCGGTTTAAATTTAATGAAACTTGTATAAAAAAGTAACAAAACGTAATTATAATACTTCTGTGTCATCGTTATTGGTTCCCACAAGTTTGTATTAAAATTGCTTTGAACCATCCACTTTACCAGTTTGAACTGGTCGTGAAAAAAATGACATAACGTGATTTGTTCTTTGAAAACAAAAACATTTTTTTTTGTAATTTCGAACCACAGTGTTTGGGAAGGACGGTTTCATCATAAAGTTACAAGTTAACACTTATTTTATGCAACCCCACCCTAATTTACCTAGAAATATACATATACATTTCCAGTAACATATTGCAGTGCAAATTTCGAAAGTTTAAATATATGTAGCGGCCAAACGTGCAAGTCGATGCGCGCGTGCTGTAGTTCATTTTGCTCACCTTGGGTCCTGCTATACCTAGTAATCAATGGAAGTTTGACAGTTTGAACTAATCGTGAAAAAAAATGGCATAACGTGATTTGTTCCATACAAAAAAAAACTATTTAATTTTTAATTTCGAATCACTGTGCGTGAGGAGAAAAAGTTCCCCATGTTTTTTGAACAACAAGTAGGTTGTAACAACCTTGCATTTTTTTTGTTCAAAAACCGTAATTTGTATTCTATGTTTATGAAACGTAAATTACCTGCCACTGTGTGACGGTAGCAATCTTAAGCGCTACGGCGTAGCATTTCATCCAGTTTGCTACACCGTTTTAGCATTTTGGTTTTTGTCGCCTTGATGTTGCTATGGCTATAAACATTTATATTGTTTTTGTTTACCATCATGTTTTAAGTGTTTCAAACGTAGATTTCGGTGCTACAGAAACATTTGTGCGCGAGATTTTTAGAACACAAACAGAATAGTTTAAGAATTAAATTAAGAATTTGTTGTAATTTTTCCGACAAGTGGTACCATAAATTCGTGGTAAACGTATACTACGTATACTATGAATCCCCTTGGTTCACTAATTTAAACTGTTACAAGAAATCTTAATAACGAATATGCCTTTGGATAAGATCAAATTGTTAATAAAGTAAAGTTAAATCTAGATGCTGGAAACTTGACGCAGCAAGCTCCGGGTTCTAGTATATATAATGTACGCATTTATGTATTTGTTGCTGAATTTAACTAAGGTTAAAATATTTATGTGGTTTCTCCTAGATTTAGAGTTATTTAAGTTAGCGGTGATGTCCTCATGTGTCCATATGAACACAGATAAAAATTAATTTAAAAAAATAGTGGAATAACGGAAATAAGTTGTATGTAAGGAGTTTTTTGTAAGAATGTGTTTGAGACATTATATTTACAGAGATGGAAAGAAAGGAGATTGTTTATTTACCATTATTTGATTCAAGTAAGATTCAAGATTCAAAATGTTTATTTGTAAAATAGATACATAAAGTTTTACATGTCCAATCTAATCTTTATAAAAGTAATATTATATGATTAAACTAATATAATACGGGAAACAGATATAAAAAAACTATATTTAAGTTGGGCTACTAAAGTTATACATATGCACAAAATAAAGACTTTCTTTAGAAATAAGCTCGCCCTTGTACAAGCTATTGTTCCTGTATGTATTTTGTTAATTAAGTTTTTTGTGCAATAAAGATTAAAAAGACTTATTGGAATAAGAATATTATTATACATAATGCAATTAATAACTAAGTTGATGAATAAACTGAATACACCATAAATAAATATAATGCCTAACCAAATATATACTAACAAAAGTAAAAAAATAAAATATTGTTTAAACCTACATAATGCAATGAATAAATAAGTTAATAGATAAATAAACTATAAATAGATATAATGCCTAAATCCGCCCATTAGATTAATCTCGCTAAGAAGAAAGGCAAGAAACTTAGCAAGATCATGTCTTTTTTATCATTTTTTTTTCTCATCTTATGGCTTAACACTATAACAGTCTTTTTAACTTATATTAAATTATTATACTAAACAAGGTATTAAACTATAATAACTAAAGGATAAAAATATAAAATTGTGTCGTGAGGAAAAAAATACATCTTAGTCTACCTGTCTAATGAGGTAGTAAGTTAAAATACTAAGCAAAACATCATCCACCTGTCTCATATAGTTTATCACTTTTTGTTACAGTCAAATTATCAAGAAATGAAATACTAAGTAATAAAATGTACATGTCAATAAGTAAAAAGAAATCGCGGGCTTCAAGCCATAGGGGCGTATACGCAAAAATGCGTTTTTTTATAACGTCAATCTTTTCTAATTCCATCGATACACACAATCTCCATTTTTTTAATTAATCGGTAAATTGCTTTAGAAGATATTAATACAATACTTTTAGACGTATGTCCGACAGTCAGATATTATTTTCATACCAGAAAGACGTACAGCGGTCGTAAAGCTACGAGTGACGAATTGTGTATTGTAACATAAAGACGTATGTGCATACGACTATCGAGTTTTATTAAATCGCCAGTAAAATGTCATGCCAAAGAGACGTATGCTCATACGACCTTGACTTTGCATCGCCGAGCCTCGCAGTCTAGTCGCAGTGGCCGTAGGCAGTAGACGGATAGAATATTCTTGTTTACGACAATGAATCGAAGCAAACGTATTCTGGGTATAGCACTACACGGTGAGTATCATTATAAATATTATTATTATAACTAGTGATTATTGTTGTTAATTATTGTGTTGTAGGTTAAGTACTCAGGTGAAAATTCATCCCAACTGACAAAGAAACGAACTTTCATATATTTAATAATTTTATAATATAAGTGAGTTAAATTTTATTCGGTACCCAAATTTGTGTTTCTGTAGGCACTTGTTTTAGCCATCGTAATTTTTTTTTGTAGGGTAAGTTCGTGGTTCACGTCCGTTCGATGGGTGAACTGGGCGATGGACATGAACAGACGAACTTATCCAATCTTTTTAGTCACATTTATTTATTTTTGCGATTTTGAAATCACCTGCAATTTTCAATTGGTGAATCAGTTAATCATCTGCAACAACTTACTTCCAAAAAATAATAACACTATTTCAAAATCGCAATAAAGATATAAATATATCGTCATGACATGAATCTTGGAGGGGGTGTCAGAAGTGTTCCCAAGTGTGAACTATGAATGGCAAATCACAGAACACACCCGGTATACCCGCATTTCACCGACGATTACGTCCCAACGTGATGTGTGGTGAGCCCCATCGCCATTCTTCGGGCACAAATACACGCTTTTTAGGGCATGCAAGTTTCCTCACGATGTTTTCCATCACCGTTCAGCAAGTAGTAAGTATTAAAAACTATGCACATAAATTCCGAAAAACTCATTGGTGCATGCCTATAGTTGTAAACCAGCGTTCAGCTACCGAAGCCAGCGGCTGGAAACGAATAACCAGCCGCTTGATACCGGGTAGGTGCCCGACTTGAGCATCGAAGAAAACTTTTGAGAAACATCGTAAAGGAATGTTTGTGAGGTATATTTGTTACTCGGTTCGTGCGGCAGCGCCCCGCGACCCCGCTCTCTATAGTTTTCCGCAATATAGTCCGTGAAGTATATTTGTTACTTGGTCCGTGCTTTGTTTCATCATTACAAACCGAACGCGGGAATCTCACGCGGCAGGATAGGTGATAGATAGAACATCTCTCACAAATAAATTATTAAAATATTCCTATGCCTTCCACTGCTGTGTCACATTTTGTATGAGAATTTTGAGATTTGAACACTTAATACACATGCAAATGTCATTGTTTATGTGTATTTATGTTAAATGCAACCTATACTAAATAAATAAGAAAAAACAAACAACAAAAACAAAAAAACTAAATCATGTGAACACATCAATGAAATGTAAGCAACCGTTTCCAACTACTCGTTATCACTGGATTATAAGCCAAATAAGCGGTTAGTAACCGCTAGGTTAGAAATGTTAGTAATCAGCTTCACATCTATGCATGACCAACCGGGGGTCCTAAGATTGAGAGTCCAGCGTTCTACCGCCTGGGCTACCGCTGCTTTGCAAAATTTTCAAAATTGCAAGTGATTTCAAAATCTCAAATACATACTCAAAAATATGCCGATCAGTTGCAGGGCTTACATAATTTACAAAAATATGTAAACCCTGCAATGGATTGGTCATATGATGCTACTCTTATGGGACTTTTATGACAATTTTAATTTACATTCTATGGTATTCATAATCGAATTTACAAAGATATATCACAAAGAAAAAATACCTTAGGTACTTGACTTGGTCAAGGAACTTGAACTTTACCAAACGTAATTTTTTATAGGGCCTCCAAATCAAGACGATTCACCCGTCTCGGTTGAAGAGGAGATGGAGATTTTGAATTTGGAGCATTCGTCACGTATATTATCACCAATGACTGTTTCACATATGGAGGTACACAGAGAATCGCCACTTACAGCTGAACAACTAATAGTACTAACTGAAATGGAAAATGTAGGCTTTACTGGGGATGAAATAGACAATGATATTCCAATATATTCAAATAAATCACCATTTACGACAAATAAGGATTTCACAATACAAGAATCAAACGTTCCACCAATTGAAAAACAGCTTACACCGCTTTTTAAACCAATAGCATCCATAAATTCACAGGGAAGCCCCAGTATTTTAGACAATTCTGAAAACACGTCTAATGTTAATCTGACGCGCTATCAAACATTCATTGATGTCAGTGATGACTCTGTAGCAGACTCTAATTACCAACCTGAAGAAGAGGAAAATCAATGCTCACCAACGTCACCCATTGCGTCTTCATCTTTAGTTCAAATTGAACCACCAGACAGTAATATTAACTCACCCCAAATAGAAGAATTGTCCACACTTGAAAGTAGTTGTCAAGTAGTGAAAAGATATAAAAGAAAAGTACCGGAAAATTGGAAGAAGAACGTAAGAAAAACGAAAAGAAACAGTGGTGAAACATACACATCAAGTAAAGGAAAAAATGTACCAGCAAAAAAGTGTGGCAATGAAAATTGTAAATGTCAACGAGCTTGTCACACAAAAATTGATAATGACTTAAGGGAGAGTCTTCATTTGTCATTTTGGAGTTTGGGGAATCATGACAGACAAAGGGATTTTATAATCTCGAACGTTTCTTCAACTGAAGCAAAGGGATCACGTGTGAACAATTCGAAAAGGAAATTTACATTGAATTACAGTTTCAAGGTTGATATGGAGACGATTAATGTGTGTCAACCTTTTTTTATTCGTACATTGGATATCAGTGACAAGATGGTCCGTACTGCTTTGAAGAAAGCGCGCCAAGGAATAGGTAATATTTCATCCCCTGACAAAAGAGGTCATCACACACCATCAAACAAATTAGAAATAGACGACACATAGATTCGTTTCCAAGAGTGCCCTCCCATTGGTGCCGTAAAGATACAAGAAAGATTTATTTGGAGGCAGCTCTAAACAAAGAAAAAATGTACGATATATACAAGGATTATTGTTTGAAGAATAATAAGAAACCGATTGGCAAGACTTCCTATAAAGAACTAATTTTAGAAAAGAACATAGGATTTCACAAACCAAGAAAGGATCAGTGTTGGTGTAACAAATATGAACAATTAACTGATGAAAAGCAAATAGAGAAACAAGAAAAATTCGAAGAGCATATTTGCAGAAAATACTATGCCCAGGAAGAAAATAATTCTGACAAAAGGAACGCAAAAGTCGATAGTCGCTTGCATGTTTGTACTTTTGACTTTGAAGCAGTACTCTATTGTCCTTTTAGTTTTAGGAAAGCCTGTATTTTACAAACGGAAGTTAGGCAGCATGAATTTCACAATTCAGCGACCAAACAAGGTTATTCTTATATTTGGCCGTAATATGAAGGCAACCGCGGATCAAATGAGGTATCAACTTGTCTCTATAGGTACATTAAAAATCTTTCTAACGTTGACCACCTTGTATTATATTCTGATTGTTGTCCAGGACAAGATAGAAATTCTGTGCTTGTAACTATGCTCAACCACATCATTACATCACCTGATAATGACATTAAAGTTATTGACTATAAATTTCTTGAACCAGGACACACCTATATGGAGTGCGACAACATGCATTCTAGAATAGAACGAGCATCTGAGTATGCCAAAATTTACATCCCTGATGACTGGCAAAATGTGATACGACTAGCCCGTAAAGACAATCCATACAGTGTCCAAGTTATGGAACATACAGATTTCTTGGATTTCAAAGCACAAACAAATAATATTTTTCCAAATAGAAGCAAAGCCACTGATGGAACTATTTTGCAGTGGGCTAAGGTAAGATGGTTACGATTGAACAAAGATCTTTCCAATTCGATGTTTTTCAAATTTGAATACTGGTATGAATTCAAAGAGGTAAAGTTAAAGGAGAGGGTGACAAGATCTGAACGTAATTTCTCTCTTACAAAACTCTACCCTGAACAAATATTGTTAAAAAAACAAAAACACACAGATCTGATGGATATGTGTAAGGACGGGACGATACCCAAGAATTATAACTTCTACTACGCAAGTCTGCCGGTGGGATCAGGACCGTTGCCCAAGACCAAGCCTCATAAGGATGATGATGAATTGGAACTATCTGCAACAAGAGCTTTTTATTTAAAACGTCGGTCAGGGAAAAAGAACTGATAAGTACTTCTGAGGTTCCTATTTAATGGACTTTTTACCTTTAAATAACTCAGGGTTGAAGTCAAATTAATTAATTTGTTTTCTGTAGTATAAATTTTATTGCATTTCATGTTACCAAGAAAGAAACCAGAAGAAAGTTACCAGAAGAGGAAAATGTCGTTTAAGATATTGATTTATAAATACTATTTATCATAGAAATGTTCTGTTGTATTTTCAATTAGTTTATACAATTGAAATAAGCGGGTCCTATTATTTGATTATTGTCATTAATTTGACTGTCAAAGGGCCCTTAATATATATATAATTTTTCCTAAATGGCAGAAAATACTGCCATTTAGGAAAAAAAATCTTTGCTAGCTAGAATAATTGTTGAAAATCTGCTCAAGTGAATGTCTAGAAATAGCAATTAACTATTTTTAAACAGCAAAGTTTTCAGAAACAATGTCATTTTATAGATAGAGTTTTAAATTTTGCCAAAAGCGGCCGCTTTTAGCAAAATTTAAAATTTCAATTGCTATTTCTAGATATTTAAATGAACAGATTTTCAATAATTATTCTTGCAAGTAAGATACGTTTTTTTTAAAGTGGCAGCACTTTTGCGTGTTGTAACACCCTAAAATTATTAAGAATTCTGCATTTCGCAAAAACAATTGCGATATAATTTAAGAATATTAATTAAGCTGTTTTTTGTAAAAGTTAATTTGATACAATTAAAAATTGAGTAATTAGTGGACATTGTTTAGTTTTGAAGTTCCTTTTTGAATACATACATATACTCACGTCTGTCTCCCAGATACTATAGGCAGAGACTACAAATTTCCAGCTGCTACGATCCAGACACACTTCTTTCGCCTCTTTTACATCCATCAATCTAGTCAAGCACGCTCTTCTATTCCAGGTACTTTTGACATTGGCCTTCTTCAAAATGTCACCAATTTGGTCAGCATACGACCTTCTAACCTCGAACCTTTTTTCTTTATGTAGCGGGACGATGATGGCCTTGCACCAGTCAGCTGGAACACAATCGCCCGTCCAGCACATATTAAAGAGCCGGTACAGCAGGCTAGCTACCACGCCATCTCCTCCTCTTAGCATCTCTATTGACACCCTATCATACCCAGCCGCTTTCCCAGCTTTCATACCTGTCATTGCCTGTACAATTTCTTTCATACTTATCACACTTTCTTCAACGTTGTCTATTACGCGACTATTTTAAATAACACTGATTAAAAATATTTTTGAGTGTATTTGTTTTACGGCACCGTCAGAGTTTTTTTTTTGTTTTAAAAGTTTGATACAATTTGAAATTTTATAATGTGTGAAAGTAAAATTTTGGAGTTCCTTTTTAAATAATACAATTTAAATCAATTTTTGAGTATTTTTGTTTTACTTCGCCGTTAGAGAAATTAACCATAAATCTATACGTAAGTCTTGGAACAAAACTAATTTTCTATTTTTGACAAGCCAAATAGTGGATCTAATTATATAAAAATTTACTTTAATATGACATTTCGCGATACTTTCACTAAGTTTATATGTTTTTCTTATATCGCATTGCATACAAAAGTTTTGTTTTATACGTCCATCACGTAAAAGAATTTTCTGAGAAAAAATAACACACAGTTTGTCTAATATTAACGAGCCAAATAGAAGTAAGCGAATTATAGTGGGTTTTAAAATAATTACAATTCTAGAGGCTCCTGTGCTGGATGATTCTATTCCTAGTTTTGTAAGCAATCAAATTTCTAAATTTGAAGAATCATCCGGCCGACTAAAAGAAATTAACCCGCACATGGCAATGTTTATTATTAGATACTGCCTTTTTGTACCCAAATTTACATATGTGCTACGCTGTTCAACTCTTTGGAAACATACAACCTTTTTAGATCAGTTAGACGATATGTTACGCACGATTTTCACTGAAATTCTAAATTACCAGCTGAATGACCGCAGTTGGGCCCAGGCCACGCTTCCAATCCGATTTGGAGGCCTGGGTATCCGCAAACCATCGAGCGTAGCACTACCGGCGTTTCTGTCCTCGGCGCACAGCACGCTTGACCTCTATGGTAGAATAATTAACCCGTCACTCGGTGACGTAGAGGTCCCGTGCTTCTCCGAGGCTAGGGACACCTGGTCGACTGCAGCTGGGCCGAGTGAAAATACCCCGCTTAATCTGGCATCGCAGAAGCTATGGGATAAGCCGCTCTGCAGTAAGGTTCAAAAGAACCTTCTAGAAACTTCTGATAACCCTGCGGAGCGAGCCCGTCTCTTGGCAACAAGCGAGCCAGAATCGGGGTATTTAGGTATTTAGGATTGGATATTTAGGATAGTGTATCTATGGAAACTTATGAGTATTTTATACAACGTTATATTAAGAAATTAAAATACTCAAATGTTTCTGTTGTAGAATTTGTTTGTCCTACCCGCATGCCAAGCGATTCGTATATTGTACGTAAACAACCAAACAAACCTTTGATAATGCTTTAACAGCGAAACCGGTAAGGGAAATTAATATAAATAAGTGGACAAGTACAAGTGTTTATCAAACAAAAAATGTTTCAAAAGTTCCACCAAGTGCCAACAATCACGAGCATCAACTACATAAAAAAGATGTTTCGTAATATCAATCTTATCCCAGAACAGAGATCTCTACAGAACATTTTATGGAGAGATTCCCCGGAAGATGATATAAAATGTATGCGCCTCAACACTGTGACATATGGACTAAAAAGTTCATCCTTTCTAGCAACTCAGTGTTTCATGGAGCTTGCCATCAAATATAAAAATAAAAAAAAAATTCAAATATTAAATACGTAACAATGAAACAATGGCTGAATGCAGACTGGTTTATTTGCTTCCCGCAGGATGGCGGTAGCGATAGATTATGATTACCTACATATTGTACATAACACTTTTCCCTCACAAAAGAAATACAAAAAGCTTGTGAGTACAGAAATAATGATTAAAGTACCACAACTACAAGGTTATGCATTATCATCCTAACTATTAGTACTTAAACAATAAAATATTATCTTATAAAACTAACTTAAACAAAAATCAATATTTAAATGCTTTGAGCTTATCCCGACAACGTAACGAAGCTTCCCTGTGCGAGCGAGTATGCCTTGGAGTCACCGGAGACAATAGCGACGCTGGGGACTGCGGCGGAGACGCTGACGATCGCGGCGGAGACGATGGGCCCGCGCCCACATCCTCCTCCGCACTATCAATGGATTCGTCCTTCTCACAGTCTACGTCTGGGGAAGCTACACTAGCCTTATTATGCGAACCCTCCCCGATCTGGCTAAGTGAATGGCGTGATTTCCTTGACAGTATTTGGTCAATATGACGCTTATGGATTTTACCGTCCATCGTTTTGACGGTATAAGATACTGGTCCAATACGTTCATCAATTACACCCTCAGTCCACTTGTTTCCAGATTTTGAATAATTTCGCAGTAATACCGGCTCGTTTTGCCGAGCCACCCGTAGTGGCGGCGTGTCGCGGCGCTGCTCCTCTTTGAGCTGGCTCGCGCGCACGCGCTCAGCGGCGTCGGGCCGCAGCAGGTCCAGGCGGCCGCGCAGGCGCCGCCCCAGCAGGGCGACCGCTGGCTCACGCCCTGTTGTGCTCTGCTCAGTGTTTCTATACATGAATAGAAACCGAGTTGAGGCCGTATTTACGTTCTCTTTTTCTAATTCTGCTTTTTTAAGCACGCGTTTTATTGTACGCACCGCATTCTCTGCAGCCCCATTACTGGAGGGATGGTACGGGGAAACTAACGTATGTTTAATACCGTTACACTCTAAATATTGAGCAAATGCGGCTGAAGAAAAAGGTGGTCCATTGTCGCTTACTATGCGCTTAGGCAGACCGAAACGCGAAAATAGTCGTCTTAAGCAATCACAAACGACACCGGCTGATGTCGTACTTACTTTTTCTGCCTCGATCCACTTAGAATGAGCATCGATAACTATCAAATAATAATTACCATTAAACGGACCGAGAAAATCAACGTGCAGACGCGACCAAGGCTCCGCCGGCCAAGACCATGAGTGCAGAGGCGCAGCGGAGGGCGCGGGCCGTGCCTCCTGACACGCGACACACTCACACGCTATCTGTTCTATATCTCGGTCGATGTTTTCCCACCAGACGTAATTACGCATGATTTGTTTCATTTTAACTATTCCCGGATGACCCTCGTGGATTTCTTTCAAAACAAAATGCCGTAAAGAGTTTGGAACCACAATGCGATAGCCCCATACTAAGCAACCCTGATCCACATATAAACTTTCTCTTCTGTTATGATATATTTTTTCTATGTCATTACACTCATTTATAGTTGGCCAACCGAACATAACGAAACCATATATTTTACTGAGCAACGCGTAACTTTTCCAGTTTCAGTTTTAATGTCTTTAAAACTAATCGGAAATGTTTCCTGTACGAAATTAAGATATCTGGCTTCTTCGTCTTCACCTCGTAGTTGCTTTTTTGTCAATTCTAGAGGGAGACGGGAAAGAGCATCAGCAAAACAATTTTTTTCTGATGTCACAAATTCAATCCCGAAATCATAAGCGGCCAACTTCACTGCGTAGCGTTGAAGTCTACTCGCAGCCGTCACCGGCAATCCCTTATTTTTACCAAAAATGTAACTTAAGGGACGGTGGTCGCTGCGCAAAATAAAGTATCTACCATAAAGATATTGATGGTGCCTCGTGACCCCAAATACAATGGCAAGCGCCTCTTTGTCTCTCTGAGAATAGTTAACCTCGGCAGAGTTAAGTGTGCGCGACGCACTACACACAGGTCGTTCCGTACCATCTGCAAAGCGCTGCGTCAGTACCGCACCCAAACCGTACGCGCTGCTATCAACAGACAAAATCAACTCCAGACTTGGATCATAGTGCGCCAGCACAGGGGAACTGCTCAAAACATTTTTAATTTTATTAAAGGCCATATTACAATCAGTAGTCCACTGCCATTTAACATTCTTTTTCAAAAAATCATACAATGGCTTTAGAATATCACTCATGTTAACACAGAACTTGGCATAAAAATTAACCAAACCCATAAAGCTTTTTAGCTGAGTAACATTGGTTGGTGGTAGTGCTGCTACAATAGCCTCAATTTTTTTTGTATCTGTATGCAAACCAAACTTATCTATCTTGTATCCTAAGTAGGTGACACTTTCCTTAAAAAATTCACATTTACTGAAGTTAACTTTCAAGCCGTTCTCTGTGAGCCTTTGTAGCACAGCTCGCAAGTTCGCTAGATGGGCCCCCCTGTCTTTCCCTGTTACGCAAATATCATCGGCGAACACAGCAGTACAAGGTAGCCCATTTAGTGTCTCTTCCATTATTTTTTGAAAATTTTCGGGAATACATTTAATACCGAACGGTACGCGCTTGTAAACAAAAGTACCTACGTGAGTTGTGATGGCCGTCATCGCCTGTGAGTCTTTGTGTAACAAACATTGTTGAAAAGCGTTAGAGAGATCTAGTTTCGTGTATTGTTCACCACCACCTAAAGCGGCGAAAAGGTCCTCGATGCGCGGCAGCGGGTAGTGGTAATCCTTTAAAAGAGGATTAATTGTGACCTTGTAGTCACCGCATATCCTTATGTTACCGTTAGCCTTAATTACCGGCACAATAGGCGTGCCATAATCCGAGCGCTCAACTTTATATATAACGCCCTCACGCTGCAGCCGATCGAGCTCCTTCTCCACAGGTTGCCGCAAAGCTAAAGGCATGGCCCGCGCTTTTATAAAAACAGGTGATTCATCCTTTAGATAAAGTCTCAACTCCGATTTAAACGTACCTAAGCCGTCGGCAAATACTTCCGGAAACTCATTTCGTAAAGAGATCGCCATCGAGTCATCTTCGGCCAAGTTGTGGCATTCTACAATGGCCAATTTCAAATGTTTGATCCAAGTACGACCCATTAATGGCGGTCCACCATTCTCAATAACAAATAAATTTAATTTAGCCTGTTTTTTACCACAGCTAACATTGACCACAATAAAGCCAAGAGTCTCGATGATGTCTCCTGTATAAGACCTTAAAGTTAATTGCCGCTGTTGAATGGGAATGTTTGAAAAATTTCTGTCGTAGTAATTTTTGGAAATGACAGATATTTTGCTTCCGGTGTCAATCTCGAACTTACTCATGATATTTTCAACTTTTACAATAGCAAAGTAAGGCCCATCACCTTCACTAGAGACTACTAAATTATAAAAATTACAACCATCATCATCCGTGTCCGATTCATTTAGAAAAAATTGATTTTTCGTTGGTTTTCTGCCACTGTTATTTGCACTTTGCTTTTTAGCACACATCAGCTTAATGTGACCTCTTTCGCCACATTCATCACAGTTATAGTATTTAAAACGACACTTTCCTTCCGAATGCCCTAATTTACCGCAACGAGAACATGCGCGCTGCGCCCGGGCGGCGCCCGCGTTCTTTCGCGAGCTCCCGGCTGCGCCCGCGCCTATTCGGTGCAAGCCGTCGTCCTGCGCCAGCCGCGTTGCAACGGCACCGGTGCGCGCGCCCGGGGCGCACGCCACAGCTGCGTGCCGCTCCGCCGCTTCCAGCGCCTGCGCCAACTCCACGGCGCGCTTGTAGTCTACATTCTTTTCCGCAAAGATCCTTGATCTCATGTCTTCATTGCACAGACCAGATACAAACTGGTCTCTCAAATTCTCTTCTAATTTATCTCCAAAATTGCATGTTTTGGCTAAATGTTTTAGAGATTGTAGGTATTCGCGAACACTTTCACCTTGACGTTGCGTACGCTGCCTAAAAACATGCCTCTCAGCGATTTCAGACCGATCCGGTTCTAAATGATTTTTCACAAGCGTAACCAACTCTTGAAATGACTTAGATTCTGGATTGTTTGGGGAACACAAATCACACATTAATTCATAGCACTCCGCGCCCACTACCGTCACTAGCGTGGCCACTTCCAATTCGTCGGCGATCTTATTTAATGCTATAAATTGCTGGACTCGTCGAATATAGGTGTCCCAGTTGTTACTCCCTAAACTATATGGTTCAATATGACCGATAGGCATTTTTCATGGAGATAATGCACACACACACGCGGTAATTTTCGAAATCCTCGTCACCAGTGTTAAATGCATAACAATGAAACAATGGCTGAATGCAGAGTGGTTTATTTGCTTCCCGCAGGATGGCGGTAGCGATAGATTATGATTACCTACATATTGTATATAACAATTTTGCTTTGGCTTCCTCAATCATATTAAAAAACACATATGTTGATGACATTCTTGCAAATAGTAAAAGCGAGCAAGAGTTGCTAGAGATGCAATCAGAATTGATAGGATTGCTTAGCCTGGGAGGTTTCCAGTTACACAAATGGGCTTCAAATTCTGAGTTTGTCTTAAACAGTGTACCTGCTGAAAATCATCATTTTGGAGAAATAGAACTACAAAAATAAGGTCTGACTATGAAAACACTAGGTGTTAACTTTGATGTTAATACAGATGCATTCAACATTTCATCACCAGAACCTTACAAAAGTAAACAAAGCACCAAAAGAGACATCCTGAGCTATATCAGTAAGTTTTTTGATCCGTTGGGGTTGGCAGGGCCAGTCCTTGTGTCTGCAAAAATCATTATGCAAAAGCTTTGCGCTTCAAAAATTGATTGGGACTCATTTCCTTCAGTAGAAATTAAAGCTGGGTGGCTTGAGTTTTCTGCAAACCTAAAAAACATGCAACCGCTACACATTCCTCGGTGCATAAAATTTGAAAACTCATCCACATTACACTTGTTTGGGTTCGCCGATGCCTCGTCAGCCGCATATGGATGCAGTTTATATATCAGAGTAATTGACTCTAAGGGTAAAGCACATGTCTCATTACTTTGCTCCAAGTCAAGAGTCAATCCACTGAATAAGAATCTCACTGTACCACGCCTGGAACTGAATGCCGCACTGTTGCTTGCCAATCTCTTTTTTAAGGTAAAAAACATATTATTCTTTAACCTACACTTAACTTATATTTATTTGTTCATCGATTCACCAATTGTCCTGGCTTGGCTAAAAATAAACATCACTCAATTAAATGCTTATGTTGCAAACCGAGTGAAAGTAATAACCCAGCTGACACAGGAGTGTCAATGGCATTATGTAAAAACTAGTGAAAATCCTGCAGACTGCCTGAGCCGAGGCATTCAACCTCATGAGCTCGAAAACCACAGGTTATGGTGGTATGGCCCCTCATTTTTGTACGATCTTGGTAATAAATTTGATGTTGATACCAAATATCTCGAATGCTTACCTGAACTAAGAACATGTTAAATACTTGTTTACTAAATACATGTAGGATTGGTAATCCAACAGAAGTCGACAAAAAACATAACGATGTTTGCAAAATTTGTTGTAACCCCCAGTGTAAACACCAGTCCAGCATATTTGACTACATGGATAACCATTCCAACATAAATACAATAAAGAGAATATTAGCTTATGTCATCCGATTTAGTAATAACGTAAAGCCAAATACTAAGAAAATTAAGGAAAATTACTTAACCTCTGATGAGTTAAACAATGCGATGCTTAGTATTGTAAGAGTTGAACAAAGCAGGCATTTCAAAGAACAAATGTCATCTATTATTAATGATAAACAGATCAAAGGTAATTTAAAACCCTTACATCCATTCATTGACAGCAACAACATTTTGAGAGTCGGTGGTCGTATTCAAAACGCTTCCATCCCATATTTCCAAAGGCACCCTATAATTTTGCCTAAGGGTTCTAGGGTTGTTGATCTGATTATAATTAACGAGCATTTAAAGTTGTTACATGCTGGTCAGAAACTTGTTCTAGCTCAAATAAACATGAAATACTGGATTGTGGATGGTTTAAGAACTATAAAAAAATATTACATAAATGTACAACCTGTTTTAGGATGAAGGCAGCGGCTTCAGCTCAGCTCATGGGTTCCTTGCCAGCCTCAAGAGTAAATGTAAGCCGTCCGTTCGAGAAGGTCGGTGTTGACCACGCGGGGCCAGTTTCAATAAAGACGTGCCGTTTAAGAAAACCGTTATTAACGAAAGGTTACATTGCTGTATTTGTCTGCTTCGTTACTAAGGCAATCCATCTAGAACTGGCATCAGACCTAACTACAGATACGTTCCTTGCTTGTTTCAAACGCTTCATTTCTCGAAGAAACTTGCCCAGCGAGGTTCACTGCGATAATTCGACGACATTTAAGGGAAAAAGGAACCGATTAGATGAGCTGTATGCATTAGTTAATTCTAAGTCTCACCAGAAGCAAGTGCAATCATTTGCAGCAGAAAAGGGCATAAATTTCCACTTTTCCCCGGCCTACTCACCAGTTTTTGGTGGCCTATGGGAAGCTGCTGTAAAAAGCACAAAATACCAACTGAAGCGTGTCGTAGGACAAGCTCTTTTAACTTTTGAACAATACTCTACCATTTTAACTGAAATTGAAGCAATATTAAATTCAAGGCCAATAACTGCGATAAGAAGCGATACAGATGATTTTTCGTATCTCACTCCAGGACATTTTCTAACTGGAACTCCATTTAACTGTTACCCAGAAATTGATTTGAGTCATAAACCAGTTAATATCTTGAAATTTTGGCAGATATGTATAGGTACTAATATGAAACAATGTTTCTGGAAATACTGGAGTAAACACTACTTGACAGTATTACAGAGCCGCCCTCAATGGCGCAATCAAGAACCTAATGTAAAGGTTGGTAGCTTAGCAATCCTCCGTGAAGACACAAGTCCTCTTTACTGGTCAATGGCCAGAATAACTCAAGTTTTTCCATAAAACGACGGAATCGTTCGCGCAGTAGAGGTTCAGACGGCCAATGGTCACAAACACAACCGATCAGTGACGAGGATCTGTGTCTTACCATTAGATATTTAATGTACAATTATTAAATGTGTAGTACATTAAATACATATTTTTTATTCAGTAAGAGAACATGATTTAAGATTCTGCACTGAATAGTTTCAGGTTTGAATTTGCTGATTAATACATTATAAGCTTATGTCTGTTGTAATAAATTTGTAGGTTGTTTGACAATCCTTATCAAAGAGATTTACGCTTCTCTATTCTCAATACCTACATAGATGCATGTTAGTTTAAGCTGCTAATTTTAAGTTATAATTTGCTGAATAATGCGTTAATGGATTGTGAGTTAACAACTTGTAATGCTTTCTTATGGGCGATTAATTCAGATAATTTTGCGTCTTGCTACATACCTACTTGTGTTATGTTTAATTACACCTTAATTTACTTAAGGCCCCGACTATGTTGGATACATGAACGCACCTACATTCCGACGTCACTGTTGTTCTACCCCTTCTTTACTCACTTGCTATTAAACCACCGACCGAGACGTATTTATTGTAATTATTAGTGGAGATTTAAAGTCGTTTTTTCTGTGTTATGTGCAAATATTGAAGTGCTCTCAACAATAAACTCTTTTCATACTACTAATTTGGCATTTTAATGGTAATTAAAACATCAGTACCTGTGGAACATACAATTAACATTTTGCTCGCTAGTTCTAGTAGCGAACACAGTAAGAAAAACAAATGAAAATCACACATTTTACCTAATTTGAATTTGGAATTATCTTTATTAAAATTTAAACTTTTTAATAATACCCAAACCAGCCAGATAGCCAAAACGATTTTTTTATAAGTTCATACATACTATTTGCGAAAAGAGTTTTTCCCCAAACTGTTATACCACCTTACATTATGAGTTTGAGATGGCTCAGTAAGCTGTCGTTGAAATAGTTTTTATTTTAATACACTAGATGGCGCTGCATGTTTCAAAATATCGAATTTGACGCAGTCTGGTTCAAATCAACTCACGTTAAAGTTTGTGTACACTATTATATAAAGAAGAAAGATTTGTTTGCTTGTTTGCATATAATGGGTAATATCTAGAACTACTGAACTGACTATAAAAATTCTTCAAGCATTCAATAAGATTTTTAGTTAATCATATGGTATGTACGCCTTGCGTAGTCGTATTTAGTCTCATCGTAGGGGTTTAAATCATCCACTGGTAAATGTTTTTTAAGAGAACTCTCAAGTTTAAGTTTATTTGATCGGTATTGATGAGTATTTTTTTAGAACGAGGTGACCGGGATCTAATGACGGGACTGGGAGGTGGGTACGGGATCTCCTCAATGAATAACAGCAGATTCTTCGAGTTTGGGCTTATTTTATTGGTCTTTATTAGCAATTTGGTAAAATATGGTGACCAGGGTCTGCTGATGGGACTGGAATGTGGGTATGGGTTCTCATCAACGGATAACAGCAGACCCTTCAAGTTTGGGCTTATTTGATTGGTATTTACTAGCACTTTGGTAAAACATGGTGACCGTTGCATACTGTCGTTCAAAAAATCATATTCTTTTGTTTTCCTTATTTCCACGAAAAACTCTTCGACGCGGGTGGAGCCGCGGGCAAAAGCTAGTACCCTTTAAATTTTGATTCCCTTGAGCTTAGTTGAGAGTCGAAATATACGTTTTTTACATAAGCGGCCATATATATCTTTTTTTTACGTTAACTTAGAAGTTTGAATTTTTCATACCTCCACGCGTCCCTGAGATAAATGTCTTGACAGATAGACGGATCGACAGACGGACAACAGAGTGATCCCAAAGTAAAAAATAAATAAATAAATAACCGCAAAGCGCAAGCTGTAAAGTAATGTAGTAAACCTGAATTTGCTAATTGGAAGTAGTACGAGTAAAACATGCTGTCCACGGAGCTTACCTACTTACCTACTTATTGAAGTGAAATAAGTTTCAACCTTCTAAATACCTATAAATAAATAACCGCAAAGCGCAAGCTGTTAAGTAATGTAGTAAACCTGAATTTGCTAATTGGAAGTAGTACGAGTAAAACATGCTGTCCACGGAGCTTACCTACTTACCTACTTATTGAAGTGAAATAAGTTTCAACCTTCTAGATACCTATAAATAACGGCAAAGCGCAAGCTGTTAAGTAATGTAGTAAACCTGAATTTGCTAATTGGAAGTAGTACGAGTAAAACATGCTGTCCACGGAGCTTACCTACTTACCTACTTATTGAAGTGAAATAAGTTTCAACCTTCTAGATACCTATAAAGAATAACCGCAAAGCGCAAGCTGTTAAGTAATGTAGTAAACCTGAATTTGCTAATTGGAAGTAGTACGAGTAAAACATGCTGTCCACGGAGCTTACCTACTTACCTACTTATTGAAGTGAAATAAGTTTCAACCTTCTAGATACCTATAAAGAATAACCGCAAAGCGCAAGCTGTTAAGTAATGTAGTAAACCTGAATTTGCTAATTGGAAGTAGTACGAGTAAAACATGCTGTCTGTGCTGTCTCACCGTAGGCAAGTATTTATAAGTGAATTAAATAGAAACACAAAGTGTAACGTTCCGTGCCCTGCGACACGCCCGCTCGCCACGAGGTCTCCCGTGGAAGTGTGGGCCGCGCGGGCGGTTCGCAACCACCATATTTATTATTACTAATCACGTACATCACATCTCTCCTTTTCAATAAATTTTGAAATGAATTATTTTACAACTTACAAACGTGTAACTTAAGATTATGATATGTACTTATAATTATTCTTACAAATCAACGTACAAATAAATTGGAATACAACACAATTAGATGCACGTATGTACCTTCTTAATCTAATCAACATTATTTGAAAATTTTAATCTAATCAACATTATTTGAAAATTTAAAATAAATTAACGTCCTCCCTGAACAAACAAAAGTAACGAAATAAATGCTGATATAATTTTATTCATCTTCATCTGTTTCCATTTCTGAACTATTATTATTTTCATCAGTTCCATTATCTTTACTGTCATTTTCATTTTCTTTCTCATTGTGTATCTTCCATTTCCCTTCTACCTTTTTTAGATGTATTATGTTTCTTCGCAATTCTTGTCCAGTCTCATCGTTTCTGACATTTATGTCTCCTCCATTGGCGCCTATCACGGTGTGTGGCGTAGGATTGAAATTTGGTGTCAATTTATTTTCCTTGATTAAATTTTTTACATATACTTTTTCCCCTATACTTATGTCATTATTCTTTGCTTTTCTTTTCCTATCCTCTCTGCTCTTCCCCTTTTCTTTCATCATTTTGTCTCTGTCGTATACTTCTAAATTTATTTGCCTGTTTTCAACATCTACAACAGAAGGAATTTTATCTCTAAACTGTCTGTTAAAAAATAACTCTGAGGGTGTCTTCCCCGTCGTGCTATGCGGTGTACTGTTGTACATCATAAGATAGCGTAAGAGGTCATCCTTCCAGTCAGATTTTTGGCACTGGCTTATCTTTAGACGCTTGATTATGTCACGGTTTTGCCTTCAACTTCACCGTTTTGCTGCGGCCAATACGGTATAGAATGATAAAGCTTAATGCCAAACTCTGAGCAGAAAGATTTGAATTCCTCGCTAGTAAACTGCCGTCCATTATCTGATGTCAAACTAACCGGTATACCTAGCCTTGAAAAAATTTCATTCAATACCCCGATTGATTCTTGAGACGTTATCGACTTCATGACTTTGATTTCTTTGTAACGGCTGAAGTAATCTACCACAACAAATAAGTGATGCCCACTTGGAAGTGGACCTAAAAAATCCACGGCTACATCGATCCAAGGTTGGGATGGCAATTCACGTCTCTTCATCGGCACTGGAGGATTGGGTCCTGAGACTAAGGTGCAGCTCTGGCAACTTTTTACCATACTTTCTGCATCTTTATCAATTTTTGGCCACCACACCTTAGTCCTAAGTCTGCCTTTCATGGCGACAATCCCTGGATGACCCTCATGAGCCGATGCTAGTACTTGTTTACGAAGCTCGACGGGAATTACGATTTTATTTCCGCGCAACAAAATTTCATCATGAACGCAGAGTTCATTCTCAAAGAGTTTATAACTATTTACTTTTGAATCCCAGCGCTTATCCGAAAGACCGACCTTAACCAATTGAATTTCGTTATCTTTTATGGATTCACTAATTATGTTATCTATGGACACTGCTAAAGGTCTCGCAAATCGCACGATTTGGTTAACATGATGACCATCATCGTAAGGCCGTGAATCTTGTACGGGACACAACCTAGAAAGTGAGTCAGCTATGTTGTTTTTCCCAGAACAATATACTACTTTATAGTTGTAGGATTGCAACCGTAATACCCAGCGTTCTATTCTCGCGCAGGGTTTAGATCGCGGCCCAAATATTACCTCCAGAGGTTTGTGGTCGGTGACTAACTCGAATTCTTTCAACCCATAAAGGTACATACTGAAATGTTCTATAGCCCAAACCAATGCCAAAGCCTCCTTTTCCGTCTGACAGTACCGCTTTTCGACATCAGTTAGACTTTTGTGACCATAAGCGATAACTCGAGGACCATGTGTGTCGTATTGAATGAGAATTGCCCCTAGTCCCACGGGGCTGGCGTCTGCAATCACTTGCGTTTTGTCATGAGGATCGTAAAACCCCAGGGTGCGGAGATTACTTAAACTTTGCTTTAATTCAGCAAACGCAAGTGCTTGTTTTTCTTTCCAGAATTCAGCAATATCAGCGTGTTTGGAAAGCTTGTGCCTTAAAATTTCACGAATCGGTTCTGTAATTGTGGCCAAATTTGGAATCCATTTTCCTATGTAATTAACAAGTCCCAGAAAGCTTTGAACCTCTTCAACAGATTTTGGCTCTCTAAAAGATGCTATAGTTTTGATATATTTGTCTAGAGGTTTAATGCCTTCTGAAGATAATTCATGGCCAAGAAATTCAATTTTAGGCTGACTAAGTATACATTTTTTTTCATTGAGAAGTACATTATTTTGTTTTAAAATTTGCATAACTTTGCCCAATCTAGCGTTATGTTCTTCCTCATTGCTTCCAAACACGACGATATCGTCGATGAAATTTATAACACCTTCGCAAGGGAGAAGCAACCTTTCTAAAATTTTTTGGAAATGCTCGGGTGCACACGATATCCCAAACATTAACCTTTTATAGCGAAACAACCCTTTGCTGGTAATAAAGGTTGTTATGTCTCGACAGTCTTCTTTAATTTCCACTTGGTGGAAAGCGTCTTTAATATCCAGCTTAGAAAAGACGCGAGCTTTGCTTAGTTTTGGTAAGAGTTGTGTCATAGTAGGCAAAGGATGATTCTCCCGCATGATGGCTTTGTTGGCACACCTCATGTCGACGCAAAGTCTTACATCACCGTCACTTTTCAAAATAGGTACGAGTGGAGAGACCCAACTTGAAGCTTTATCGACGGGTTCAATTATGTCTTTTTTTACTAATTTGTCGATTTTTTCATTAATTTTATCTTCGAGTGGTATGGGTACTCTTCTGTATGGCTGACAAATTGGGGTTACCGATTTGTCAATCGCAATGTTAAGCTGGACGTCTTTAAATCTGGGAAAAGTGACTGTGTTTGTATCTAAGGAATTTATACTCACCCCTAATTTAAGTACGTTGAGTCTCATGGCCGTTTCCTTACCCAACAGATTTCGCGTACCATTTTTGATGACATAAAATTTTGCCGTTTGTTTTTCGGGTTCTATCGCGATTGTGGCTTCAAATGAGCCCAGCACCTCCAGCGGGTCTTTGGATCCATATGCCATGAAAACTTGATTCGAGTTTCTTTGCTGATTTGATGTAACAACCGCATTTGATTTTAAATATTCCCAAGTTTTGTCATCGATTATATTTGTTTTACTACCCGAGTCAATAAGCATGTTCACTTTGACACCTCCAATTTGACACATTATTTCCGCATCATCATCTATGTGAAACACATAGTTGACATTTGGTGGAATTGGATTTGTTGGTTTTTTGGTTTGTGTAGTAGTACTTTGGTTCGATTGTTTAAGTGAACGATCATTAATCTTAGTTTTTTTAGCATTCTGTGATTTGCTAGCGTCAGGCATCATCCTTCGCTTTACTTGCCTAGTGCGACATTGATTTCTAAAGTGGCCTTTATACCCACACTTGGTGCAAGTTTTGTCTTTTGCCATACATTGTTCACTGTCACTGTCATGGTATGAACTCCCACATCTAGTACACCGTATACTGTTGTTTTTTGATCTAGTTCCAATTTTGTTAACATCAAGGTTGGTATTTCCTTGAAATACCTTAAATTGTCTTTCGACAGTCTCAATCGAGTTTGCTTCCAAAATAATTTGCTCAACGGTGACTGAATCTTCTAACTTTAGGATTTTTTTCCTGAGATCAGATGAACTGCATTTCTCAACAATTTGGTCGATAAGATCGTCTTCTTTTCGCGCGAAATTGCATTTAGAGCTTTGGTTACGCAACCTGATCAAAAACTTTTCGAACTTTTCATCCGTTTCCTGCTTTAATAGCCTAAAAATATGTCTTTCGTAAAGAAAACTCTGTTTAGGTGAAAAGTACGCGTCGAGCTTTTCTATTGCGATTTTAAAAACGTCATTCGATTCCGTCTCTTCGACATGCGCGCCGGGAAGATTATAATAAATTTCTTGAAACACGAGTCCGGCGGTATGTAGAAGAACTGCTCGCTTTTTTATCGGTTTGTCTATTCCAGTAGCTAGAAGGTAAATATCTAAGGCGCGTTTCCATTTTACCCATCGATGGCCTAATGAGCTTGAATCGCCTTCACAGTCAAAATTTTCTATAGCCAGTAGTTGAGACGTCATTATGGGACGATCTGCAAGTACATAAAACTTGTTTCTGTACATGCAATTAAAGTAAAATGTGGGTAGAACAACTTTCTTTAAAACCGACTTTTACTTTCCGTTTTATCTAACAGTATGTTTTGATATTAAACATTATTTGATAATTAAGTATTATTTTTTATCTTTTTGGAAGCAATCTCAGTTAAAGTTGGAACTACATAGCATAAACTGACATTTAAAACATGTCACAAACTGACATGTAAAATATGTCAGTCTATGTAAACTTGACGAGTTTTCACTCGTTCGCTATTGTACGGTGTACTTTCTCGGTCGGATTAGTATCCCGACTTGGCTAATATATACAGGCACATCTTGTTGTATGTATAGTCGGGATTTGCCAACAGTTGGTACAGCTTTAAATTATCAGATAATTAGATAAGTTTAAAATTATTGCATAGGTAGGTGTTTACTTATTTGCGTGCTAACTGGAATAAAACTAGAAACAGTTAGGTAAACGAAGGGAAAAAAAAAAGGAATGAAATTTTAATCGTACTAAACACGTACATATTTTACTTAGAAAGTTTTCTTTTTAAATGTGTAATAAGCATTTATGTTTTAGTTAGGTTATAAGTGTTTATGTCCCCATATCTTGAAACAATCAAGCTAATGGCTGATACCGACTATACAACAATGGAACAAATTTATTTATATTGGTATATATTAGCTTATTTTCACGACTATGTACATGGGTAAACCTTTTGTTATCAATCCGAATGTTTACAAAATGTTATGCAATGTGATTGTAGTCTGCTGAAGAATTAGGTCATTCCAAGCACTATAAGTACCTAATTGGTACCAATAAGCAAAAGAATAAACAAAGAATGGTAACCTAAATAGCTACCTTAGGACTATGGCAATACTTATCCTACCCTCCTTTTAAAAATAAAGCATTTTTTACTTTATTTCGTCATGATTATAAAACTTTCGTCTGATAACTCCAGGTCGAAATTGTGGTCGTGTGAAATGTAAGTATTTACTCACGTTCTTTGTCCTCGTCGCCAGTTTTGTGCTGTCTTACCGTAGGCAAGTATTTATAAGTGAATTAAATAGAAACACAAAGTGTAACGTTCCGTGCCCTGCGACACGCCCGCTCGCCACGAGGTCTCCCGTGGAAGTGTGGGCCGCGCGGGCGGTTCGCAACCACCATATTTATTATTACTAATCACGTACATCACACTGTCCACGGAGCTTACCTACTTACCTACTTATTGAAGTGAAATAAGTTTCAACCTTCTAGATACCTATAAAGAATAACCGCAAAGCGCAAGCTGTTAAGTAATGTAGTAAACCTGAATTTGCTAATTGGAAGTAGTACGAGTAAAACATGCTGTCCACGGAGCTTACCTACTTACCTACTTATTGAAGTGAAATAAGTTTTAACCTTCTAGATACCTATAAAGAATAACCGCAAAGCGCAAGCTGTTAAGTAATGTAGTAAACCTGAATTTGCCAATTGGAAGTAGTACGAGTAAAACATGCTGTCCACGGAGCTTACCTACTTACCTACTTATTGAAGTGAAATAAGTTTCAACCTTCTAGATACCTATAAAGAATAATTTACAACACATTAAATTCAGCGTCTTTCCATCATTATCGCACGCGATATAGCGGAAGTAGGATAAACAGGCTTGCCTTGGTCTACATAACAATAAAAACCGGTCAAGTGCGAGTCAGACTCGCATATCTAGGGTTCTGTGATTCGACAGTTTCGGGAACAGTCAGGAAGAAGGTATTTAAAATCTTGCCCATAACTGTTTATCATAATATAATTAATACTTACCATGACTTTTTTCATATTTTTCGGTTCAGTAGTTTCGGAAAAAGGGGTGTATGCATTTTTTTGTGGTTTTTCAAAGATTTCTCGAAATTTTTGATTGAAAAACACTTGTACTTGTCCACTGATTTATATTATTTCCCTTACCGGTTTCGCTGTTAAAGCATTATCATATCGAAAACGTTTCTTAGACGGAAATTAACATGTTGTATGAAGAAATTAAGCAAATTAGATCGATTATTTATGAGAATAAGCAAGAAATAGCTAAAGATAAGAAATATTCGGGTACTCCCTCTAAACCTAGAAGGAAAGAATTGTCGGCATTTTCGACAATACCGATTCAGTTGACGCAGCAGTCCAGCGGAGATAAATATTGCTCAGTTGAGACGGTGGCGGCGGCGGCGCCGACGACGACGACGACGACGGCGGTTTCGCCTATGAGAATGAAGCCGAACGGCTATGAGTCACCTCTTGTACCTGCTTATCGTGACATTGTGCTATCTCAACGCTCACAACGATTAGCAAGATCTAACAATGACAATGAAAACGTAAGGAATTCACGGGATGACGGTTTTATTAGTGTAACTCTTAAAAAACGCAATATTAAGAATATAAATATAAGGGCACCTTAGAAAAAAGTGATAGACTGCGTGCGTTTGAATCGAATGCTTTTATTTATGTGTCGAGATTAAATAATGACGTATCTGAAGACGACATTTAGAGGTCATATTATGGACATGAAAGAAGAATGTATTAGTGTTCATGTTCAGATGCTGAAGCAAAACCGAGAAGTGAACTTTAACTCGTTTAAGGTGGAAATACAGCGTCATGAGTTAAATACATTTCTAAGTACAGATTTTTGGCCCGTGGGTTTGGTCTGTGGAAGGTTCACAGAACGCGTCGCGTACTCTGCGGGCAGTAGTATCAATCGTAATGTCTAGTACAAAACATAGCAAGAATACCATCAACATGGTAACGTTTAATTGTAAAAATATTAAACGTTCCATCGAACGTGTACGTTCTCTGTGCAGGACAGCGGATATTATTGCTCTGCAGGAAACGTGGCTGCTTCAACATAATCTAGACTTCATAAATGAAATTAACGATGATTTTGGAGCCTTCGCAAGACGTCGGTGTACTCGTCGGTTGGGATTCTGCGTGGGCGTCCTTACGGAGGACTCGCTATTATGTGGCGCAATTCAGTATGTACTAATGTAGCGATAGTGCAGTGTGAGAGTGATAGATTGGCTGCCATCAAAGTTGAACTTCAATTTCAAATCTTCAGTGTGTATATGCCATGTGACCTGGAGGATAATTTACCGGAGTTTACGGACGTCTTGGCGAATATGACCTCCATCGTCGAGGAGTGCGAGGTGGAGGTAGTGTTTATGATGGGTGACAACAACGCTCATCCCCGATCGAGGTTTGGAAATGAACTTCAGGTATTCTGTGACGATCAGCTGTTCGTGTGTGCGGATCTGGACATCCTGGGTGAGAACTCAGATACGTTTACCTTCATCAGTGAGGCGTACGTTACCAGGAAATGGTTGGACCACTGTCTAACCACTAGTACCGCGCGAGACACCATCATCAATGTAAAAGTTGACTATGACGTGAGTTGGTCGGATCATTATCCGCTAATTATAGATTGTGACATTGACTCTGTGTGCAATAAAATGTCAGCTCCAAGTAATTCAACAAAGGGTTTGAGATGGGGTCAAAGAGATTTAGATCAGATAAACTATTATGGCAAAATATGTTCTGAGAATCTGATTAAATCAGACGACTCTAGTTTCTGTACAGGCTGTGATAATAAAACTACTTTATGTGATAATCGTGACGCTTTAGGTTTAATAAACAAATTATATAATGACTTAGTTAAAATTTTGCAAACTGCATCAATACAAAGTTCTAGTCCTAGCTCTGGTGCACGTAAAAAGCGAGGACAGGTCACCGGTTGGAATTTCCATGTCAAAAATAGCAATGACGTTGCAAAACTGTATTTTAAATGTTGGCTAGTCAGTGGTAAAACCTAGTTCTGGTGAAATGTTTGATAACATGACTGAAAGTCGCAAAATTTTTAAAAACAAACTTAGTTGGTGTCAAAATAATCAAGAGTCCATCAAAGTGAATATTCTAACCTTACATAAGACAAATAAGACTTTTTCGGAATTTTGGAAAGCAACCAAAGCTCTGAACGGTAAAAACAGTCTTCCGGTGAGCGTCGATAACATTTACGATCAAAAATTAATTGCTAACCTGTTTGCACGGCAGTTTAAAGCCACTCCTCTTGATGTGGAGGATGTGCTGGAAAGTACTGAGCCATGTGCGGATGGGAAGCCGTTACAGTTCACACGGCAAGATATTGCAAAAGTACTTCGTTGCATGAAGCGAGGCAAGTCGCCCGGGCATGATAGCCTTAGTGTCGAGCACATCCTCTATGGTGGCGACGAGGTATTTAGAGTATTAGCTTTGTTATACAACCTGTGCCTTAAACACAGTCTTCTACCAAGTGGTCTTATGAAAACTATCGTGACTCCAATAGTTAAGAACAAAACCGGTGACTTGTCTAGTGCTAACAACTATAGACCCATATCGTTGGGTACTATAATTGGCAAGGTGCTTGAAAGGCTTTTGCAGCCCGAACTGATGAAGAATGTGAGTCTGAGTGATGCACAGTTTGGTTTTCGGCCTGGGCTCTCGACGTCCTCAGCGACTTTGTGTCTAAAGCATGTTGTCAACTACTATGTCAACAGGGACACGTCCGTCTACGCGTGTGTCTTAGATCTCAGTAAAGTTAGATCTCATATCCTGGAGCTGAGAAGGTACTGGTATTGGGTGCCATATAGAAAATGTCTGTTTTAACAACCTCAGTTACGCTGACGATATGGTGTTTCTCTCTCCATCCATCAGCGGCCTACAGAATTTACTTTCAGTGTGTGAAAGCTTTGCTATAAGACACGGAATGAAGTACAACATCAAGAAAACGGAAATGCTTGTGTTCAGGTCAGGTAAGAGTCCGGAGAGGGTTCCCTCTGTTTTCTTGAATGGTTCATCGGTTCGGGTTGTAAGTTAGTTCCGGTGTATGGGACATATTCTGACCGAAAACCAATGTGATGACGCCGATATAGAACGTGAGAGGCGAGCCCTGGCGATTCGGTGTAACATGCTCACTCGTAGGTTCGCAAAGTGCTCTAGAGAGGTTAAAATCCTCTTATTCAGAACATTTTGTCAATACTTTTACACCTGCCATCTCTGGGTAAAATATACCAAAAAAGTGTATAACGTCCTTAGAGTACAGTATAATGTATGCGTATTCTACTCAGAATACCACGCTACTCCAGCGCGAAGAGTATGTTCGCTGAAGTTAGGGTTCCAGACTTCCACGACATCCTAAGAAGCCGAGTAGCGTCGTTCTGGGCTCAAAAAATGAGCTTGTCGGTGTCGTCGGTCAGAATAAGTACCGTTTTAAGTTCCTAATGCACTGGTCGCACGTACACCGGAGCCTTAATGGGAAGTGAGATTCTATTTCTATTTTTATGTTTTTTTTTATAATTTTACCTTCATTTATTTTAGGGTTTTAAATCATTTTTAATTTTTGATATGTTTATTAATACCATTATTACTTTATTTAAATCTTACTTCCTACAATTCACTAAAAATTTTACTGCGTATTTTGTAACATTACCAATATTATTCTGTATGGGTTAATGGTGCCTGAAATAAAGTTCTTTTATTTATTTATTTATTATTAATATCTACGATTTGGTACGCAAATTGTATTTTTTGTTTTTTTTTTCTCTATTTTGTATTAGATATGTATGTAAAATTTTATATATATGCAAAAAAGAAATAATAAGTTCGAAATATATTTCGATCCACTCGGGGTCGTCGTCAGTCGAATATTAATAAATATTATATATAAAATACATATATATAAAATTGTACATACATATATATATATTAATAAAAAACAATTAAAAAGCTTTGTTGTGATAAAAAGCTTTTACAAAGCTAAAATATTTATTATTATTTTGTATTAGAAATATTTTAAACAATATAAAAGTTTACATTTTTTTTACACCATATTATGTGTGGTATTTGAATGGTATTTTTGTGGCAAATTTCAAGTCTTTATCTTTTACGAAGCTAAAGTTATGAGGTTGTGACATACGGACGGACAACGGAGTTTCACCATAAAGGTTCCTTTACCTTTCAGGTACTACGGAACCCTAAAAAAGATTACGTATGTAAATACAGTTTATCTTAAATGATATCGATATTTTATCTTATCTTATATTTTGATTTGATATATTCTGTGCTTTAAATAGAGTAAAATACCTATCTGTCACTTATATTGTTCTCGGCGAAAATGGAATCAAGTAACCACGTTAATGGTTATACACAAAAGTCGCAAACTCTAACCATTGTTCCTGGTAAACTATCTTTGTCTGATTTGCGAACAATTTATAGTAGTCCAGTTAAGATAATCTTGGATCAGTCTGCTTATGGTCCAATCAAGGAGAGTGCTGATTGCGTTGACCAAATCGTGAAAGAGAAAATAACTACTTATGGCATTAACACTGGGATAGGATTGCTAGCTTCGACACTTATTGGTCAAGATGAGTTGGAAAAGTTCCAAAGGGCCCTCATAACATCTCACGCTGCTGGTATAGGAGCTGCCACTGAAGATAACCTTGTGCGCCTTATAATGGTTCTGAAGATAAACAGTCTCTCTCGTGGTTTTTCTGGAATTCGTCAAGAAGTAATAGATGCTTTGATTGCTCTAGTCAACGCACAAATATATCCCCATATTCCATTAAAAGGCTCCGTAGGAGCCTCAGGTGATTTGGCTCCGCTTGCCCATATGAGTTTGGTCCTGATTGGTGAAGGTAAAGCACATTATAATGAAGAATGGATTAGCGCAAATGAAGCATTGTCACATATTGGACTAAAACCTTTAATATTGGCACCGAAAGAAGGGTTAGCTTTAATAAATGGTGCTCAAGTATCGACCGCTTTTGCGTTACGTGGTCTTTTTTCTGCTGAAGAATTGTATGCTAATGCAACTGTTTGTGGAAGCCTTACCTTGGAAGCGGTTCTTGGTTCCCGGAGGCCCTTTGACGCCAGAATCCATTCTATCCGAGGGCATCAAGCTCAAATCGATGCTGCCGCGGCTTATCGGCATCTGCTTGGTGATCGCACTGAAATATCTGACTTTCACATGAATTGCAAAAATGTTCAAGATCCATACTCTTTGCGTTGCCAACCACAGGTGATGGGTGCTTGTCTCACACAGATACGAAATGCTGCAAAAACTCTTCTGATAGAAGCAAATGCTGTCTCTGATAATCCTCTAATATTCTTTGGAAAATCTACAAGAGATGTTATTTCTGGGGGAAATTTCCACGCAGAACCTATAGCAATGGTAGCTGATAATTTGGCACTCGCTTTGGCAGAAATAGGTTCCCTATCTGAACGCCGTGTTGCATTGCTGATGGATAAGCATATTTCTCAATTGCCTGGATTTTTAACAAAAAGCGGTGGCCTATACTCTGGCTTCATGGCAGCTCAGATATCTACAGCTGCATTGGCAAGTGAAAACAAAGCATTAGCTCATCCGCATTGCATTGATAGTATACCAACATCTGGAAACCAGGAGGACCACGTATCGATGGCGCCAGCTGCTAGTCGAAGACTGTGGGCGATGGCTGATAACGTTAGAGGTATTGTGGCTGTGGAGTGGTTGGCTGCTTGCCAGGGACTGGATATGCGTGCAGGTCTTCTATCCAGTCCTCATTTGGAGCGGGCTCGTCACTTACTTCGGAAACACGTCAGTTTCTATGAAGATGACAGATTCTTTGCTCCCGATATTGAAGTAGCTCTTAAACTACTAGAATCTGGGTGTTTAATATCTTTAGTGCCTTCTGGCCTTTTGCCCAGTAGATCGTAATTTTCTTGAAATTTGGAGTGATGTTAATGATGTCTTATGACTGTCAATAATTCTAGAATTCGGTAAGTCAAAGACCATAGGGTATACTGACATGAAATTTTGATTGTAATTATACTTTATTATATATTAAAAAAACTTTCTACTTAATTATTAGAACTAGTAGGCGATATGCATACATAGAAAAAAACCGGCCAAGTGTGAGTCGGACTAGCGCACGAAGGGTTCCGTACCAATATTTATAAAAACGGCAAATAAAATCATGTCTGTTGTATGGGAGTACGCAAGCCCGACTCGCACTTGGCTGGTTTTAGTATTTTTTATTATAGCGGCAACAGAAATACAACATCTGTGAAAATTTCAACTGTCTAACTATCACGGTTCATGCATTATCTATAAAAACGGCAAAAAAATCATGTCAGTTGTATGGGAGTGCGCAGGTCCGACTCGCACTTGGCTAATTTTAGTATTTTTTGTTACAGCGGCAACAGAAATACATCATCTATGAAAATTTTAACTGTCTAACTATCTTGGTTCTTGAGATACAGCCTGGTGACAGACGGACGGACGGACAGCGGAGTCTTAGTAATAGGGTTCCGTCGGTTACCCTTTGGGTACGGAACCCTAAACAAGAAATCATCAATGGCTACTATTAAGCCGGTATTTTTTTAGGGTTCCGTACCAAAAGGGTAACCAATGGGACCCTATTACTAAGACTCCGCTGTCCGTCCGTCCGTCCGTCGGTTTTTTATTTTTTACACTACTGAGGTAATTAGACTCCTTAGCGCCACAGAGTTTTTACTACCTATACAAAAAATTAAACCTTTTTAATGACCATCAATATTAGATAAATGGCAAAGACTTTCTTAACTTTTGATAGAGGCGATTATTGGTTGGCTCTTTGGCGTTTTGTAATATTGGCACAAGGGAAGATGATGTATGTATTTAGCCATATATGGCTTCGAGCAATTAAGACTCATTCAACATTTAAAGTCTTGGAGTATCGATTGAAGATTATGATGTAGCGTGACCTTTATTTACCCATGTTTTTAAATAGCCATAAAATATTTTGAAATATATATAGTTAAGGATATAAAAACAATTTTTATGTGAAAGAAATTAATATATTCTTAATACTAGCTTTTGCCCGCGACTTCGTTCGCGTGGGTTTCGGATATAAATCCGAATCAGACTTCCCATAGATTTATTTAATAGCCTTTGCCGTTTCCGTTTCCGCTTTCGGCTTGGGCGTTATTTTATGAACAACCCTTGTAGTCTATGTGTTGACCAGGGTAACTACGATGATAATAAAAAAAACGCATCCAAATCCGTTAAGTGGAGCTTGAGTTAAAACGGAACATACAGACAGACAGACAGACATAAATTCTAAAAATTATTGGTTCGGCCTCAATAATACCAATAACCCATTTTATTTAAAATTTCGCAAAAATATTCAATGTACAGACACGACTTTTTACTACTTTATTATTAGTTTATATAAGGTGCTCTAAAAATATCTGCCACGGCTGCAATGGGAGACAGTATTGTGTATATAGATTACAATAGTGAAGATAATTTTTTGACCGAACGTCATAAATTTTTTTATACAAAAAAATGTGCGTATTAATTTCAATTGATTTAGTTGTTTGAAACCGTTCCGTAGTATATAGATAGATAGATTTTGGGAATATGTATCCGTTATTTAAGAAAGATAGCTCCTGAAAATATTATTTACAAAGGGCAGGTGAATAAAATAGAAAAGTATGGCGGCTGATCGTTGATGGAATATCAAAAAGCATTACTTTAACTTCTGTTCGTGTACGGAACCCTTTGTGGGCAACCGACATCTTTTTCCATTTTTTTTTCTCTTCGCTCTGGTATTACTCTGCATTCAATTCAGTGTTCTTATTGGAACCAACAAGGTCTTTTATCTCGTGTCAACTACAGGCGCATTTGTCCTGTTTATTTATTTTAGGGGTTGGTTTATTGTCAACTTCTACTTCGCAGTCGAAATACTGATTGTGGTTCTTGTGTAGTACTGCTTAGGTTTGTTTTACAACAACGATCTTGTTTGAAAATGCATTGAAAATAATTGTAGAATCAGCTACGTTCAGAGTCATAAATTTATAGCAGTAATCTTGATGTCCCTGTAAAGTTAAGGTTAGAAGTGGTTGGAAATTAGTGATTCAAGTAGTATTTATTTTATCTTTAAAAATCTAGTCCCGCTAATATTTATTTATATCTTTTCTTTTTTTATCGTAAAATACGTGGGCTGTTCCTAAAATTGTTACTGAAATGAAAAATAGTTAGAATATAACAAAGGTCATTTACAGCTTTTCCAAATAATCCCTTCTAATCCCTATGCACTTATGCATTCGGTTGAAATAGCATTCAAAACATTTTAAAAAACGTATCTTGCGGTAGGTCGAAAAATTACCGCCAAATCCTCTGCAGTGTTGAATTTTCAACCACGAAGCATATTTTTAGCGTGGGAAGTGAAAAAAATCGGATGGAGATAAATCTGAGCTGTACGGAGGATCCACTATGCAGCTGACGATTTTTTTTAGCTTATTATGGCTTCAGCTATCTGTGAGAAAAGTTTCAGCCGGCGTACTATTACTTTTTTTTACCACTTCCTCTGCCTCCCACACCCACACCCACCACGGGTGCGCCAGCTGACGCTTGGTTCTGTTATTAGCCATTCCAGATCTATTGAAAAATATGGAAATCAATCGGCTTAAAATCACTACCTTAAATGCAACGTTACCGCCCGGACTATAGCAGCTGTGTAAGCGGGCGTGTTATCTTGGTCAAAAAGAATGCCACGGACGCTGCCCCTTGGGGGCTCGCTATTCATCTCTCCGAAAGCTTGAGGCAGACAAACTTCGCAATACCTTTCACTAGCTGTTCTACGGTCTTCTAGCGGAATTAGTGTCACTGGTCCTCTGCGCCAAAAAAACCGCTATCAAATTTTTAATAACGCTCAGACCGCAACCAACTTTTGTGGGCAAGTCGTCCTCTTCAAACACCCATTGCTGCTTCGTGAGAGGATCGTGGCTATAGATCCAAGATTCGTCAGTTGATGTTTTACGAAGTTCCCCTTTCGAACTTTTCTAACATAAATTTGCACCAATCAACACGACAGGAGTTTTGCTCTTCGGTGAAAGAATGAGGTATCCATTGCGAAGCAAGCTTCCTAACTTCAAGGTGTTCACGCAGGATGGTGGAAACTGCTTGTGATTGTGATCCAATCTTCAGTTCAGCTGACTTCAGCCTGAATCTCTCGATGTGTAATATGTTTATTCTCCCGCAATAGCCGCTCTACCCTAATGACGTTTTCATGAGTTACTGCAGTTGAAAGAAGAAGAAAGAAAGAAAGAAAATAATATTGTTCGGTAACACACAAAATGAAAAAATAAGAGGTACATAAAATAAACTTAACACTACTACAAACTAAATCTAAATACCTCAGACCAAATAAAAAGTCAAGACGTAGTTTACTCTATGTGACGGGTGAAGCAGGCCAAAAGTGAGACAGCTGGTGTTCGTACACGGCTTGAAACTCACACATGCGCAATCTGTCTCAGTTTTTACTTGGCGGCAGCACTCATTAAGTGCACACATGTTTACTAAACTGGCTTCACGTCAATGTTGACAGCGCTCCGTCTTGAGTTTTTATTTGGTCTGAGCTAAATACATGTATTTGGTGCTACCAAAATGGTCGCAACTCAGCATGATGTTGTGTTGACATGGTATGACTACGGAGTAGGTAATCATCTCGACACAACGCTGGTATTCTGTTGCAGCCTAGCGTGTGTGAGTGACTCGCAGTTGTGGAAACAAACAAACAAATAAATAAATAAATAATAATAATTCAACAACAGTTGAACGGTGACTACATATGTGTTAAATGTAGGTACTCGTATTTAACTAGAAATAAGAAATAGTACCTATAAATTAAGGAGGGTGGAATCATCAGAGATAAAACAAGAAGGAAAATGTTACGGAGCCGATTACTTTAACACGAGGGCAAAAGTTTGTTGGTGGAATCAAAAAACAAGGTCGGATAGCAAATATTGGGTAAATTATTTCTAAAGTAATTAAAGATAAAACAGATTTTGATCCTTTTGTCCATTTAGCAAAAAAATTCGTATTTTGTTCTAAAGGTAGTGACAATTGGTGATCGGCCGAGTCTGGGGTCATCGTTTAGGTTCTCTCGACCACGTTTAAATTAAAGAAACCAATAAGTAACTGTTGCTAACGCAGGAGCAGACTCCCCAAAAGCAGCTTGTAAATTTTCTTGAGATTCCTTAAAGGTTAACTCTCTTTTATATTTATCCTACTAATATTATAAATGCGAAAGTTTGTGCGTGTGTGTATGTTTGTTACTCTTTCACGCTGAAACGGCTGGACGAATTTGGATGAAATTTAGAATGGATATAGCTTATACCACAACTTAACACATAGGTTAATTTTTATCCCGGAAAAAAGCATGTCGTTATACCGAATAACACGCGGGCGGAGCCCGAGCTAGTAATCATATAAAATCATAGCACGAAAAGCTTCCCGCGAGATGTCCATTGTTGCAAACAAAAGAAGAGCGACAGATGATTTTTCAAAATATTAAAAAAGACTACACGAAGGTTGCTAATGAGTTTTACCAAGGAAATGTGTATTGAAATTAGCCGTGATTTCTAAATAGTTTCATGAAAGAAGAGACTGGATTTATTCTGTGGCTATCAATTTTCGAAACAACCTACGTATTTGAGTTGGAAGGTTGTAGTGATTGAATGTATACAATTCATGTTTTCTTAAAAAAAGGCTTCGAATCTTCTTTTAACGGGAGAAGTTTTCTAGACCACATTATGGCCGAGTGGTAAGGCGCTCGTCTGCTAACGGGGGCACATTAATTTGTGTTCGGTATTCGTGCTCCTTTTCGTTATGCTGTCAGTCCATTTGTGCCCGAAGTACGGTGTTAGAGGTCCAAGTGTCGCCTGTGACTTGCATTACGTGTACTCATTTGTGAACACCTATGACACTCTCTCGGGGATTCATTGTAGTGACGATATATGTTAGTTTAATCAGTAATCCTATAATTATATTTTCAATATTTTATATTTTACCAGTAGTAGCCATCTCATCGTGTTTTGCTGTACAAATCAGTTTGGCGCCATTTTTAGGTTTCCGTACCCAAAGGGTAACCAACGGGACCCTATTACTAAGACTCCGCTGTCCGTCCGTCCGTCTGTCACCACCAGGCTGTATCTCATGAACCGTGATAGTTCGACAGTTGAAATTTTAACAGATTATGTATTTCTGTTGCTGCTTTAACAACAAATACTAAAACCAGCCAAGTGCGAGTCGGATCTACGCACTCCCATACAAAAGACATGGTTTTTTTGACGTTTTTATAGATAATGGTACCGAACGCTTCGTGCGCGAGTCCGACTCGCACTTGGCCGGTTTTTTACGTTAGTAATATTTTCAACTTCCCACCTATGCACACATGAAGCTGTAGACCACTGTAACAGACGAACAGACAGACAGACAGTGGAAGCTTAGTAATAGGGTCCCGTTTGGCACCCTTCGGATATGAAACCCTAAAAAGTAACATTAAAAGTAAAACACGAACGTTTCGTCAAGCCAGCAGGTGATTGTACACTCACAGGCCTATCGTTGCTCAATTTGCTGAGATTAATGGATGTGTAAGAGATGTGTTAGGATCGTAGAAGATAAGTAGTTACTGTCTAGCCCTCTGGAAGACAGGCGTGAGTAAATGCATGTGTACTAAGCATATGCTTTAATAAGCGGTTGCTTGCATGGCTGCCGTTTCTCCCGATCCCGCGGGAATTTCCTTAAACCCCTTCTTATCAGATGTTTACGTGATACAATAAACCTACAGTCCAAAGTTCATGTTCCTAGGTCAAGCCGTTAAACAGGTATATCGATGGTTATACCGACGTTTAAATATCAATGGTCGATAGATGCTCTACTCATTAATTAAGACATTTTCTTCTTGTTTAAAAAACTTGTGACGGAATTTTGGAGGTTATAATAAAGAAAGATTGTTTGCCTGATATAATATGTACGTTAATCATGTTTTGAGACACAGGATGAAGGGCACTCGCCAAGGAAGTGGAATATATTATCCAGCGAATTCAGCAAAATCTACGGAAGCCACTAATGGACGAATGACGCCATTCTCCTGCATGGCTTCTCATGACGTCATGCTGGAACACGACGAGTCACGTGGTGGCATGGAAACGTCATGGGGTTGGTGACATAATGCAATTGAACCGATTGGTCAGTTAGACGGTGGCAGTTGGGGTTTGGGGTGTGGTGTAACTATCCAGGGTGTAGCAGGCGTATTTTGAATATTAAGTAAGAATAAACGTGAATTTGGTCTCCATTTCTGGGACTTTTCAAGTTCTGAAACAAAGAAGCTTATATTTTGTTGTTCACTGTGCAGACTTCACTCACTTGTACATCTTGGAGTTCTCACAAACTCATCCTCCTAGACTCTCTCGCTCTTTGACCTGATTCACATTCAATTAAGCACGTGCGCAGTTAGGATTTTCCATGCAGAGGTTGCAGTCTGGTTTTGCCACAAATGGTGTAAAAAAGTATTGAAAAATGAAGGGGGTGAAAAATAGACCAAAAAATACTTGTTAATTAAAATGTTGGAAATATGTGGCCAGCATGGGCTGAGGTTAGGACTCCAAACTGAATTTAGGCTTTGGTCACACTCGAAAGACCCAAAATTGTATTTAAAATTTGGAATTAAGTTCGGTCCCATGAGATACCGCCTGGCTATGAGTTTGCATGCTATGGATAAAGGTAATATAGGTTATTGTTGCATGTGTCTATTACGTGTTCACGGATGTTGTACAAAGGCTTCCTATTAACAGTAAACGGATTAGCTTGCTACGCCCGCAGCTACGCCGTAGTTCACACGTCTGATGTAAGCGCTATGAATTGCTACGCCACCGGCATCACAACGAGATAATTGAATATTCATACTTTTAAATTATAATTACAATATGTTCTGGACAGAAAATATTTATTTACGAGTAAAGAACTAATGTTGACCAGGAACTGGTGGCAAATGGGGGATTAAAAAAAAATTAAAAACACTGGTTCCTATATAAAAATTTATAAATAATTTAATATATATATATAACCGTGAATAATGAACAATATGTATAATCAGGCTACAGGATGGATAATGTAAAATTTAACTTTTATATCAATAATTATTTCAAAAAGAAAATATGAATACACAAACGTTAAGAGAAAACAGGTTTATACAAATAACCTTTATGACTAGCGAAAATATTTTGTTAATTAAAATAATATTTAAGGAACCAATTTTGTTTTTCCACGTATCGTAAATTATGAAAATTATTTTATTGATAAACCTCTTATTCACTGAATTCTATTGTTTATATAGGTGGTTGGTAGAAATAAAACAGAAGATATTTCATTATATGTTATTTAATCAAAACATTCGCCCTACTAACTACTTCAGTTAAGAATTTGATCGCTACACGGAAAATCTTACATTTAAAGTACAATTATGATTTTATCTATTATTAAACTTTAAAATTTTCTTATCGTTTAGAAAGATAACTATTATCTAAACATGTGTTCTCAATGTTTTCGTATGTACCATTGCTTCCTATCTTTTAAAAAAATAAAAAAAAAACTATTATTGATGACCTCTTCTACTCAAAAAGTTGGAACAGTTTGCTGTCAGAGGTCTTGCTCAAAATTGGTTTAGAAGTTACCTAGAAGAACGTACCCAACAAGTCAAAATAAACTTCGATAAAAGTAATGAAGTATTAACTGAATACGGCGTTCCGTAAGACAGTGGGACCTGTGCTGTTCTTAATTTATATAGACTCTGTGAGGATAATTCCCTACTGTTGTATTGTATTATTGTTGTATCCGGCTTGAAGGACCAAATTGTAAGGATAATTCCCTACTGTTGTATTGATTGAAGGCTGAATTAAGAGCAGACGATGAAAACAACCGCTAATGTTGAGTGCGTTTATTTGACTGTTTGTGCTATCGATTTTGACTCATTAGGTTAAATATAAAATAATACCACGTGGGAGCTCGCTATGTCAAAAGCTGGCATGAAGAAAGTGAAAATTTGGCTAGATAATAACCTGCTAACGCTAAACTTTGACATGACAAAATGGTTGTGTTTCATTAAAACAAATCACAGCGTCCCCTCAGAAAATTTGAAGCTAAGAGTCTGTGGCTGTGACAAACTTCAATATACACATTGTATGTGTCCAGAACTTGAAAAAGTTTCTCAAGCTAAATATCTAGGAATAACAGTGGATGAAAAACTTTCCCGGGACTTACACATTAAAGTTATTAGTGGTAGAGTCCCTAAACTCATGTACTTTTTTAGGATTAAAAACAAATTTAGTACCTAGTGATAGTTTAAAACGAAACATAAACTTTGCCATGTGTCAAAGTATCTTGTCCTATGGGATCACTTCCTGGGGTGGGGTTGCCAAAACAATATTGCTTCCATTGGAAAGAGCCCAACGAATGGTGCTGAAGGTAATGTTAAAAAATCGTCTTAGGTTCAGTACAGAACTTCCAATCAAATCAAATCAAATCAAAATATTAATTTTTGCAAAATAGATACTTAAAGTATACTTTCTACAATTCAAAGTTAATTTTAACAAAATATCTTTAGAATATAAAAAAATATATAATATAGGAATAAAAATATTATGATGATAATGCCTAACCATCCGCACCATTCGAATAGTATTGCTAAGAAGAAGGGCAAGAAACTTAGCAAACATTCCTTTTTTCAAAATAAAACATATGCTACAAAATCGTATACCTAGGTACATACCTACTCAAGTAAAGGCATAAAAAATATAAGACTGCAGGAATTAGTCACGAGAAAAAAAATATATCCTATTCAACCCGTCTCATATTGTCTATTACCTTTAACAAAGTAAGTTTACATATTAATTAATTTTAAGCCTTTAGAGGAATCACACAGTATTAAAATATTGAATAAGATTATTATTATTTATTACACCATTATCGTCCAAATAATCTTGGATTTTATAATAAGCTTTCTTAAGTAGTCCCTGCTTAATATATAGTTTAAACTTATTTTCAGGCAAACTATGGACATAGGACCTCCTATGGAAGCTTATTGTAAAATCTTATACCATGTCCTGGAAAAGAGGTACCTACTTTGGCAAGTCTTAATTTTGGAAAAGCTAGTTTATGTTTGTTTCTGGTCCCAACATAGTGGTGCACACCAAGCCTCGGGAAATTATCAATATTTTTTTCTGACATATCTAATAACTTGATAAATAAATTCACATGGGACCGTAAATATATTAATTTCTTTTCACTTTTGTCTTAATGAATCTTAGTAATTCATGTTATAAATAGACCGAATTGCTCTCTTTTGCAAGACAAAGACTGCTTCTATATCCGCGGCTCTACCCCACAACATTATGCCATATGACAGAATGCTGTGAAAATAACTGAAATATACTAATCTAGCAGTATTTTCATCAGTAATCTGCTTTATGCGTCTAACAGCGTATGTGGCTGAACTAAGTCTACCACAGAGAGCTTCTATGTGGGGACCCCACTGAAGACGAGAGTCTATAGTAATACCCAAAAATTTAGTTTCGTTACCTAACTCCAGCCTGGACCCCTGCAAAAATAAACTGACATCTACTTGAATTACATTTGGTAAAGTAAACTTTATACATTTCGTCTTTTTTGCATTTAGAACTAAATTATTTGCAGTGAAACAATCAAGAATCAGAGAGAGAGTTGAATTCGCGTCATCAAGAATATCGTAATGTCGATTCACTTTAAAAATAAGTGACGTGTCATCTGCGAATAGAACTATCTCAGATAAGTCTCTAACTAAGTAAGGAAGGTCATTTATGTATATTAAAAACAATAGGGGCCCCAATATGGAGCCCTGCGGAACACCCATTTTGACTAATTTTTCTTTACAGGGAAGCAAAGGTTTTGACCGCAAGACAGCTTTATTTCTTCATCGATACTGTCACTCTTAACATCAGATCCTTCAGTAATAACTGATAAATTTTCTACCAGACATCCATTTACAGTTTCAGTACCCCCGTGTCACACTGAATTTGGCAAACGTCTCAGATTTTTCCAAAAACCACGCTTATTAAATTTTTCTAACAAATCCATCAAGTTACACACTTACCCCAAATCAAAATATAAATTCATCTTAAACGTCTTTCTTCAAAAACTAGCATAATGATACCGAAAACTTAATCGAAACCATAAAATAAGTCCACATCACTCCACCAATCCATCCATTCCTTGCAATTTGGTCTATAATAAATATCATATAAGTTTTTAAGAATTAAGTTTCAAATTATGAAGCAAAATGTTATAATTTGGATATTTATTGATGATTTTTCCTTGTATATAAGTAGTATAGGTAATTTGCTTAAAAATGTAATAAACAGTAAGTTAATAAGATTATTAAAGGATAAAGAAACTGTCGCTTTAAGATGAATTATGTATAACTTGGACCGTACCGTGAAAATCAGATTAGTCCAGTCCAGGGTACATAATTTGTAATACATTAACTCATGTTACTCTCTTTTTTAATTCAATAGGTAATCGTTTTCATATTTGTAATTGCTTAAGCACAATTGGTGATCTTATCACTAAAATCCAATCTTTTCCGGACAATTTCTGAACTAGAAAATGATTTTAAACGCTTCACTTCCATTACTGGCTCGTCCATTCAGATAATGAGAGTATAACAAGGTTTAAAACCCTATGTGTATTATGAACACTTCTAAGATATTAACATCATATTTATCATTGCGGTATTGAAAGGAGTTCATGTATCTGAAAATTGTCTATTGTTTTCGTTCTATCAAACAGCACAATCGATTCGAGAACACAACGACATCCTCGATATCTCGATATTTGCATAATCTCGGAACCCGGCTTCTGAAACGATGGTAATAAATCCGTATATTGTGTCACGTGTATTGTCTCACGAAATACAGGATTTTAATGCTTATACTGAAAGAATAAGGCACTCATACTGGCAAGTAGTTTAAGTTCGATCCCGGACGAGAGTTTTATTCCAATTTTAAAATGGCTTCTACTAGATTTGATGATAGTGCTCGAGCCAGAGGCTTGAACCAATGGTTTGCATTTATAGATTTTTATTTTTTCATTAGATTCCCCATTTTTTGCTCAAAGCCCAGGGACACTTGTAAGCCTTATTTTCAAGAGCACAAATTATTAACATTTCCTTCCATTTACGTACTGGAAGTAGCAATTTTTGTTAAATCTAACATCCACCTATTTGATTCTTACACTGGTAGAAGACACCGCAATAAGGTAAAGGCCGCCTCTCGCAAGACAGAATTTTTTAATCAGAGTGTTTTTGGTATGTGTAACAAAATTTATAATAAGCTTCCAAACTCCATCAGAGAAATAGATAACATTGTATTGTATAAATTTAAATTACAAAATTTTCTGACCAGAAAATCCTACTACTCGTTGACCGAATTTTTAGAAAATGATAATGAATAATAGGTACTCGTATGTAATGAAATGAAATAGTTGACATGTAATTTATAGTGTAATTTAAATTTAAGGTAATTGACCTAACTGACAAGCAATTGAATTTAAAATTTATTCTGACATAAAATCAGTAATGTAATAGTATTTAGTTATTAATATTTTATAAGTGATCAATTTGTGTATTTTGTAAATATATAAAATCATTTTATGATAAAGAATTGTACGCCTAACGGCAGAGCATACGGCACATTATAAGCTTAAGATTTACCTACCTACCTATGACTCAGCAATAAATGATATTCTATTCTATTCTATTCTATTCTAAAAAAAATTCAAAGAGTTGCAACAAAACCCGTTGCTATAAAAGAAGAAATTTTGAATTATCATTAATCTATCCTTATTCTACCTATATGTCAGCAATAGCTATAAATAATGGAGAAGTTTTGTCTCTCGAAGAAGCGTTTGACTAATGTCAACACAGGTAAGCTGTATCACGTGACCATCACCCCGACAGACGACTTGCCCTGTGTTTCCATTGGTCAAACGCATCGTCGAGAGATGGAAATTCTTTATTATGTTGACCTGGGTCATTACGATAATATTAAAGATACTGCATCCAAATCCGTTGAGTGGTTCTCTAGTTAAAACGGGACATACATACATATAGACAAAATTACAAAGTTATAGTTTGAGCTTCAGTAAAACATTATTAATAACTAATAATAAAATGAGACAGGACTGAGATATATTTTTTCTTCATGACACAATTTCCTCCTGTCTTGTATATTTTTATCCTTTATTTATTAAAGTTAAACCTTGTTTAGTATAATAATGTAATATAGGATTATGTTTTTATTGCGAAATCCATCGCTTTGGAATACTCTAAATATTATTAGAGTGCATTGCAAACTAGAAAAGATAAATTAGAAACAAATATAAAGACAAAAATTTGAAAAAATTACTCGGGCCAGTGATTCGAACCTGCGACCTCTTGTTATCAAGACAAGCGCGCTAACCGACTGCGCCACCGAGGCACTTACCCAGATAATGCTTTAACAGCGAAACCGGTAAGGGAAATTAATATAAATAAGTGGACAAGTACAAGTGTTTATCAAACAAAAAATGTTTCAAAAGTTCCACCAGGTGCCAACAATCGCGAGCATCAACTCCACTTACCTAGACATTTGAATTTTTCCACCATACTTATCCACGTTATATTTTTGTAACTATTTTAACTAACTAGCTTGTAATGCACATACTGAACGCTCCCGAGGGCGTTATGTGATTTCACGCTTTGTTCTTAGGAACAGATGGCGCTGTTGTCGCTACAATATGTGTTGCTTCAGACAGTTAAGAAATTCACAGTTCTCATTAACTAAGATTATGTTTTTATTGCGAAATCCATTCTCGGGGAAAGTGGTTCAGTACAGTAGGGTCGTTAGAATATGTGGTTTCATTTAATGGTAGCAGTCTATTATATAAGGTGGAATCGTAATACCTGCCACGGATGAAATAGGAGATACTATTAAGTTTATAGATTACATTAGTGAAGAAATTTCGTACCCCGGAACAGTTAAATAAATTTGAGAAGGTAAAGTAATTAAATAAACATTTTCTTCATTCTGCATAACGTGGTTCACAAATTACGCTTGACGAGTCGTTTAGTCAATGATAACAATTGCTATCTCTTTCTAACCGTTCAATGAATGAAATCAGCTGCCCAGTTCGTCTCTACCAGGTAGAGATTTTTGTACCTATTCTGTGTAGCACAAACTTAAATGTAGAGTTGTGAAAACCCAAAATAATACAAGCTCATTTAACTGTCATCCCTCCGCGTTAAGGTCTATTTTGCTATGAAAATTCTTGGTTTTTTTAGCTCGAAATTTAAAAGTGCTACACGAGAATAGGTGCCATTGCATGCCTCTCCAATGTGCTTACGCTCACACGCAAAGTAGATGTAAATACGAAATACATTGCAAATTACTCTTCGTCATTGGTCATTAAGACACCGGTAAATTAACTAATTAGGGTACTGTTAAATTTCCAAACGGCTGGATCTGTTGGCCAACCAGTACCCAATAATACGCAGGCAAAAGTTTAAAAGTGCACTTCCCAGTTATTGCATTCCTCTAATTCATTCCGCAGATAAAAACTGATGTAATAAGATGGTAAACTTCCCATCACACTTAAAGCCGGGTCTCCTGATTATGTTTTGCCATAGGTACACATTACACAAAAACATTATGTTCTGTCTTTGCATTTTTACACCAATTGTACCTTATTTACACCAATTACACCTTAGCTACAGTTATTTGCATAATTTACAACAGTATTATTTATCTACAAAACTGTTGCACAAGTCCGCCTTCGCGTTGCACACAAATGTAGGCACGCTTGCGTACATGTCTTTGCACTTTATTTAAGGTGTCAGTTTCACTTTTTACTTGCTGAAAAGCGCGCTTGATGCGCCTTTTTAGTTCTCGCACAGTTCTAATATCATGTCCGGTTTGGCCGTACACATTGGTATGATGGCTCACTCGTACACCAAATCTCTGCTCGTATAGGTTTACTGCATGCGCGGTTACGTTGTTACACTCGCGGTAGCACGATACCATCTCAAGATATTCTTGATTTGAATATCGTGGTCTAGGAGGCATTTTTAAAGAATGCGCGCGAGATACGCGCCTCTGCGACCAGCGAAAACAGCGAACTGGGGTGGGGGCACAACAACAAACAAAAACAAGCGCGTGCGACGAAGGGGGTAGTGGGGGACGGGGTGGCGGCAGGCGGTCTGCCCTTTGACTATTTGACGAGTGGCTCGCTCGGATAGAGCGGCGTCCTTTGACGGACGGTTTCATACAATTAAATGAATTTAAATTTATACGCACATTTGTTTGTATGGAAAAATTTATGAAGTTAGATCAATAAATTATCTTCACTATTGTAATCTATAAACATAATAGTATCTCCTATTTCATCCGTGGCAGGTATTACGATTCCACCTTATATATAATTTATATGTCTCTCCTATAACATTTGTTTCTTATTATAATAATTATTTTTATAGAGATTAGATATGACCTCTAAAACGTATACCATATGTATCTATTTTACAAAATAAACAATTTGATTTGATTTTACTACTTTATTACTTAGTATATGTATAGGTAACACGAAGTAACGCTCAAGTTAAGGATAATGGCCGCCGGTTATACCGAGAACAATAAACGTTCACAGCAGATATGTCAGACCAGGAGCTAACTCATTATATAGTGTTCTTAATTAATTGTCTAACTATCACGGTTCGTGAGATACAGCCTGGTGACAGACGGACAGACAGACGGACGGACAGCGGAGTCTTAGTAATAGGGTCCCGTTGGTTTTAGATTTCGTATAGAAATATTTGAAAATAAAATGCCATTACTAGATGTAAACTGAATTTACTGGAGTTGCCTTCACAATTTCATAGAATGTATAAATAAATAATAGATCCTACACAAGCAAATGAATAACTTATGCATGGGAGGACAATTAGAATAAGGTTAGCTAAGTAGTCCTTAAATATGTAATATTAAAGATTCAATTTGAATAAAAGGTCAGTCTACTCAATTATGATAAAAGCTTAGAATATGAAGAGAGCCTACAAACGTATGTAAATAATAGCTAGGTCTTTGAAGTTGCCGTTCTGCAGTACTGGCCATTTCAAATCAAAATAAATGAGGTTACCTACCACGAAGTTTATTTTAACCAGATTCCAGTATCCTTCTTGTTACCTGCATATTATAAAAAAATAAAAAAAGTCAAAATCAGGCTCCAATTGGAAGATTAAGTTTCATCAGAATTTTCAATTTGTAAAGTTACTACCTACTCAAAATGTTGTATAACAGTTTTCATTACATTTCATCAAATTGAACGCAGCCTACGAACGCATCAAACTAATACCAGCTCATTTTTGTCACTATCTATGGTACATGAAGAATAAATATTATGGACACGAAACGCCTTGAACATTTCTCATAGCATAACGATCTAAATTCACCTATTGTTAGTTGCGTTTGGTTAGGCTCCTTCTTGCCTGTTGTAGAATGTGTGTGACGTGTCGTATAATTATAAAATATATAAATTAAATAGTCTAGTCCGTGTATTTCAGTCAGATCTTGTTTGATTTCATTCCTTCAGTACACAAGATAAGACTGGCAACTGTTTTTGAAAAATTGAAAAAGTAAAATATACCTCAGACATGGCTGTACGTATGAGCTAAGTTTCGTCACACTATGTAGGGGATAAAAAAATAAAAAAATAAAAACACTCGTGCAGTAAAGTTTAATTTGACAACAGATTAGACGCATATAAAACGGAACTCTAGGAGCACATGCATTGAAAAAATTCGAGTATTTATGGAATATGAGTACCGTTGTGGCAGCAAAGCGGCACAAGCGGCATGCAACATCATCGACGTTTATGGAGCGAACACTACAAACGAACGCACCACCTGTTATTGGTTTGACAGCTTCCGTTCTGGAAATTTCGACCTGAAAAATGAACCCCGTGGTCATCCAAAAACTTCGGTTGACAATGACGAGTTAAAGGCGATAGCGGAAGCTGATGATACACAATATACGGCTGAATTAGCAACAGCTTTCGACGTTAGCATCAAAACAATATTGGTCCATTTGCCTCAAATTGGCAGGGTAAATGAACTTAGCGCGCTTGTCTTGATAACAAGAAGTCGCAGGTTCGAATACTGGCCCGAGGAATTTTTTCAAATTCTTGTCTTTACATTTCTTTCTAATTTATCTTTTCTGGTTTGTAATGCACTCTAATAATAATATTTAAATGAACTTGATGATCGCCGGCGCAAAGTACGCGTCGAGACGTGCCTTGCACTGCTCAAAAGGTCCACAAACGAAGGAATTTAGAAGCGCATTGTTACCTGCGACGAAAAATGGATTCTGTTTGACAATCACAAGCGCTCAGCAAGTTGGTTGGATCCTGGTGCAGCACCTAAACAATGCCCTAAACAAAAACTTACCTCTAGAAAAGTGATGGTCACTGTTTGGTGGTCTAGCGCCGGTGTGATTCATCACAGCTTCTTACCAAATGGGATGAGCATTACTGCAGATATGTACTGTGAAGAACTGAACACAATGATGGAGAAGCTCGCACGTCTTCAACCAAATTTGGTCAATTGCTCGACCCCGGTACTCCTGCACGACAACGCGCGACCTCATACTACACAGCAGACGGTCTCCGTCATTCGCCGTACTCACCAGACCTTGCGCCTACAGACTTCTACTTTTTCCAGAATTTGAATAACTTCTTGATGGGAAAAAAGTTCAATACCCAAGAGGCAGTACAAAATGATTTTGATGAATTTGTCGCCTCCCGTCCAGCTGATTTCTTTAAGAATGGTATTAGTAAACTGCCACTTCGTTGGCAAAGATGCATCAATTGCATGGGTGATTACTTTGATTAGTGCATAAAAAATATAGTTAACTTATTTCATAAAAAACAGCAATTTCTTAGTAAAGACCTAATATTTTGTATAATACCCAATACTTAGGATTTGAAAGTTATATTGATACTCCAAACAATAATATACGGGTTGAAAATGAAACCCCTACCTTTAACAAGGGAAACTGTTCTATGTTCGGAATAAAAAATACATGTTTTGTCATGATTCATATTTAAAAAAGAAGGTCGACCGCCAAAAAAGCACTAATACTCCAGTAACAGAGACAAAACCTACGTGTTCTTAGCCTATGTGCATTATTTACCGCCGGGAATGGCCCCTTTTCCACTTACCGGCAATCCACAAAAATACATGCATTTTTACCACCTTAGCCGTGCCGTCGCCGTCGCCGTTGCCGGTGCCGGTGCCGGTGGATTGCCGGGAAGTGGAAAAGGGGCCAATATGTACGGTCTATTGTCAGTCACATGTTGAATCGCACAGGTTTGCAATTTTTTCGAAATTTAGTAAAAAAGAAACTGAAAAAGAACTTTTTTTTACGTTGTTGTGTTCTACTAGTGATTCTGAAACATAGAGTTCAATAAAGCTAGTGACTTAATTTTCAGCCTGTATACATAGACGCAGACGTATGTTCAAAAATTCCATACAATAATCTATTTAGTATAGGTACTCGTGTGCCCATGACATGCGACCGACAAAGAGTTGTATTGTTTTTGAAGATTTTTTCATTACATGTATTCTGTGAAAATGTCAACTGACTACCTATTAGAGCTGAAGTTGTCTTCTGTGATAGACGGTCCGTTAGACAGCGAAGGCTTAGTAAAAGGATCCCATTTGGTGTCCTTTGGGTACAGAACCTTAAAAAAGCAACGCAATGTGCCTGCTCTCTCCGTTTAGGGCTCTTGTCACGACGATGTCAAACAGTTGTAGAACATCACGAAAGTTCTCTTTAACTTGATACATCCAGTTTAATACGGATGCCTTTTTTTTAAATATTTTTTTTCTTAAATCGGACTTGTTTGAATGAAACCGCTCAGACTGACTTTAAATATGGTTTAAACAATAGTTGGCAATATCTCTGCCGTTTATTAACTCCAAAAAATATTTAGTACTAGATTTTGCCGGCGGCTCCGCCCGCGTCGTAGAGATTTTCGTGGAAATAAGGAAAACAAAAGAACATGATTTTTAAATGACTATATGCAACGGACACCATGTTTAACCAAAGCACAAATAAATACCAATCAAATAAGCCCAAACTCAAAGGATTTGCTATTGTCCGTTGATGAAATCCCGTACCCACTTACCAGCCCTATCAACAGACCCTGGTCACCATATTTTACCAAAGTGCTAATAAATACCAATCAAATAAGCCCAAACTCGAAGGGCCTGCTGTTGTCCGTTGAAGAGATCCTGTACCCACCTTCCAGTTCCATCATCAGACCCTGGTTACCACGTTTTACCAAATTGCTAATAAAGACCAATCAAATAAGCCCAAACTCGAAGGGTTTGCTGTTGTCCGTTGAGGGGATCCCGTACCCATCTCCTAGTCCCATCATCAGACCCTGGTCACCATGTTTTACCAAAGTGCTAATTAAGACCAATCAAATAAGCCCCAACTCGAAGGGTCTGTTGTTGTCCGTTGATGGGATCCTGTACCCACCTTCCAGTTCCATCATCAGACCCTGGTCACCATGTTTTACCAAAGTGCCAAGTGTGTCAGAATCATTGTAAATGAAAATCTGTAGTCAGATTAAACCGATACAGTTTTCTCGTATGGGACAAAATCAATACATAAACCTGGCTGTTATCACTTTTTAAAGCTAAATATTAGCAAGAGGTGTGTCTGGATCGTTGTAGATGTAAATTTGTAGTCAGATGAAACTGATATAGTGTTCCTGTTACTATATACCATAGTATTTAATGTATCTATGCTTAAACCTGGCTGTAATCACTTTTTCTAGCTAAATATTAGCAAGAGGTGTGTCCGGATCGTTGTAGATGTAAATTTGTAGTCAGATGAAACTGATATAGTGTTCCCGTTACTATATACCATAGTATTTAATGTATCTATGCTTAAACCTGGCTGTAATCACTTTTTCTAGCTAAATATTAGCAAGAGGTGTGTCCGGATCGTTGTAGATGTAAATCTGTAGTCAGATTAAACTGATATAGTTTTCCCGTTACTATATACCATAGTATTTAATGTATCTATGCTTAAACCTGGCTTTAGTCACTTTTTCAAGCTTAACATTAGCAAGAGGTGTGTCAGGATCATCTTAGATGGAAATCTTTAGTCAGAATAAACTGATACAGTTTCTTCGTATGGAAAAACAACCGGTTTAGTCACGTATATTTTACCGCGTTTGGTCAAGACACGCCGATAAAGCAGCTAAGCAGCGTTTTTTCTCCCGACATGGTTCACAAATATTGAATGTTATGAATGAAAACTTAATTTTATTAAAATAAAATATAGCCTATGTTACTCAACAATAGTGTAGCTTTATACAAAAGAAAGAATTTTTAGAATCGGTTCAGTAGTTCCAAAGTTTACCTCAAACATACAAACAAACAAACAAACAAATCTTTCCTCTTTATATAATAGTGTAGATGTAGATGTAGAAGTATGATAGAAACATAGGCCTTGCTTCCCCAAGCTTCCCCATGGCAAAGCTTTAGCCGAGTCAAGACCTTGTTATCCATCCTGTAGTAAAATTGTGGTGGAATAATAGACCTTTATTTAATTTATTATGATAGACCTTGCTACACTTTAGCAAAACAGTGCTAGTAAACCTGTTACAATTTTGTATGATAACTAGGTAGAAGATTTCGATTGACTGACCTGTCCATTAATCCTTACCCCACTCACATACTCATCCTCACCCTTATCTCTTCCTACTCTCCAAAAAGTTTATATTTTAAGATAGTAGGTGGATTTCCTTTTTTTCATCTCTTTTTAATCCTCATTGTCACCATGTCATTTTTATTTCCCATTATTTCATTGTAAATATTATTATGTCATTATTATATCAACTGATGCCGGGCCCAGCAGGGCCCTAAATATGTCTTGAATTTTTTTTCCCATGTGTATTACTATAAAAATACAAAAATAAAAAAAGCTAGAAAAGTTTATATACATTTATTTTATTATATAAAATACAATACAAATCACTTTATTCCACCAACAAAACAAAAATAATATAATAAATTATGCAACAAGTTTAGCTCATGGATGATTTAAATATTACTAAATACTAATAATACACAGGTCGAAAATGAACCCCCTAGCTATGTCAAAGGAAAATATTCTATGTAAAAAATAAAAATACATGTTTTATTAATTTATAGTAAAATTTATTTAATTCATAATTTAAAAAGAGATATCGACCGTCAAAAGAAGCACTAATTACTCTGGTGACAGAGACGACGCTCTACGAAGCCGAAGCTACATAGCATAGCCTTATACATTATTTACCGCCGCCGGGAATATGTACGGTCTATTGTCAGTCACATGTTGTGTCACGTAGATTGGCCATTTATTCCAAAATTGGTAATCAATAAAAATACGAAGAAAAAAAAAACTTCTTTTTGCTATTCTGTGTTATTATCATTAGTGATTCTGATTTATGGATTTCAATAAAGCCAGGGGGGTTCATTTTCAACCTGTGTAAGTTTAACTTTCATTTAAATTTTTATTTTTTCATTCCATAGTTCCTTGAAGCGATCAGAGAGTCGCGCCCACAACTTTCTCAAACTGCAACATGATGATGAGGTAGCTCACGAAGAGACCGATGTACTGCAGCGGCAGCGCAGTGTCCACTGTGAACATGCCGAAGAGGGAGAACGAGAGATCTCTCTGCTCTGTCAGCATCATCAGCGCGCGCGTCACGCCCCGTGACGATTTGTCTGCAATTTTTAAGTAAAAACCATCTCATTTCCGGTGGGGTCTGTCACCACTGGTTTGTTCGTCCGAGGCTTGGAGGAGAAAATCAACTGGAGTGGAGCCGCCCACTAATTTCTATACAAAAAGTCTGTCATTTTCGGTGGGGGACGAGGCAGCGTCGCGATGCACGCACACTACAAAGTACTTAAACACTAGCTTAAACTATACGCACACAATGACATTCACCCACAGGGACATCTATCGTTTTTATATAACCGATATGCCCGCCGGGCTTATACCTTGGGCAGAGGGGTTCGCCTGTTGGTGGCCTGTCCAGTTGGTTTGTTCGTCCGAGGTCGCCACACAGGTTACTTTATATAATTATAACTAACTTATTGTTCATGCACTAAGCCTTCTACATGTATACTTTTAGCATTTGACTATTCATGCAAGAATGGGGTGAATCGTCACGGATTTTTAAATCTATGATGTAAACAAGTGAAGACCTCTATGCATTAAGGAAGAAAGATAGACTAGCACACTAATTTCAGCGCTTTTTTCTTCAACTTTTCCTCTTGAGACAAATCCGTTTTAGAATACTCCTATCTTCCTTTCATTCTCTGAAAAGGTTTTAACACATCTGAAAAATAAAACGAAGGTGATGCTTGCACATACTCTGCTACTACGTATTTTTTATTATGTCAATATCTTTTTCATTGATGCCATTGAAGAGGAAGACGCCTTTAAAACCTAGGTATTGAATTCATCTTTATTTTACGAAGTATGATCATTCGCCCAATTTTAGACGTCAATTAGGATGACTTCCTATTCGTTGACAAATAAATTTACGCAGGCTAGCGTTTTTAATTCTGAACCAGCTTTGCGCTTCTCAGTAACTCCGAGATCGTTTTCACTAGACTCAAAGAGTTTGGGACACCAGGACCTTGAAAGTGCCTTTTTAAAATATGGATTTTTACTTGAAATCGGTCAAAGTTCGAGACGCTTGATTATCGAGTATCTGCCTAGTGATATTAGAGACAGTATATCTATAACTTCTTTTAAAAGAGTGCTTAAACAGCATTTTTTGTCTGAGACTTAATTTTTATCTATCTACCTTCATTTTATTAGTTGGAATGTTTGTGTATTGAGTGTGTTTTACTAAGAAACGTTACTTTATTTCAAGTATGTACTGTTTATTTATTGGATATAATCTTAATTTTGTGTATATTTGCAAGTATTATTTTCACTTAAGAGTATGTTATATAAACGTGAAAATATTTTTATAGCACACCGTGCGTAAAATGACCACTTTACGCACGCTGCGCTTGCGTAAAGTCGGCATTTTCCGCACTTTTGCTATAAAATATTATACGATACTCGTGCGAGAAACGTTTCATCGCTCTCGTATCGTAATGTACTATTTACGCGTTGTGCAATACATTTTTGGCCATACCCATCGTATTATCATAAAGTCGTGATGCCAGAAGCATTCTGAGGCGTTCCACTTCTGCCGTGAGCTGGTCCTGATGTATGCAGCATAGGAACTGGGCCATGGTGTACCCCACTATGTACGACAAGAAAGATATAACCGTCCATAAGTTCACCTGCTCTACATTTTCTTCCTGTAATAAGAGATGTAAATTCCACCTAAAAATAAGCATCTGGGAATATATAATAATATGAAAAATAATATTTAAAATTTCTTGAAATACAACTGGGAATAATAGCAATTGCACACGAAATAAATTCCAATTTACTGGGAGAACTGAAAATATTCTAACATTGTCAATCAGCCCAACCGTTGATGTGATATGCTGGAAATAGGTGAACAAACACTGCGGCTTCGCTTTGGTTTCCATTTTATTACAGAATCCTAAAAACAATATAGATTTCGGCAAAACACTTGAAATGGAGTTGTTCTTAGAGAAATCAGGAACAGGTACTTTATGAACATTGATTTCTGCAGTTTAATATAAAAAAATGAATTTTTATACTCCTACAACACAATACCTATGAAACAGTGGTTTTATGATACGAGTATTTGTCAAGAATAATATAAAGGAAAAATAAAAAAGACACAAAAATGCGTAAATATTTAAGGTGACTTTAACTGAAATAGCCACATTCATACTGAAGACTTGGATTTTATCTTTGTGTCTACCAGTGGCAAAGGTTTAAAAAGGGAAGCCGGACGAAAAAAAATCTTTTTTTTGTACTTTGCAACTCCCTGTCAGCCAAGTGCTTGTTGTATAGATACGAGTATTTATGGAATTTTTTGACAAAGCGAAGAGCTTGAATAAATAAATGTAGTATGGATGCCATTTTCTAAACAAGCCGACAGGAATCGTATTATATGAACCCTTCGCCACTGGTGACGACGAGGTTAATTTAAAAAAAAAATACTAGATGAAGTGCTTAAACTATAAAATAACGACAACGGTCTATATTATATTTTTGATTTAATTTGATGTTTTAGGGCGTATTTATTTATTTTATATTAGTAATTGAGATTTTTTATAGACTCATATCTTAGATAGGTTTATATTTATTTAAATAGTACTTTAGTTTTTATAATTAAAATATAAAATAGTAGGTGGAGACTTTAACGTGGATCTGCTACAAAAGTCAGTTTAGGAATCGAAATTCAAATCTTTTCATTCGCCTAATGTGTTCTTGGAACTAATTAAAAATATATTCTAAACATTTTGACACTAAAGCTTGCTTTCTGATCAGAGTAGCCAAACTATAAGCACCACGCAAAAACTGAAAAAATTGCCCAAAAATTCCGGCCGATCTCAACTCACTAAGTAAAATATTTAAAAGCAAACTTAAAAGTTAAATTAATACTTCAATCTTCCCCAAGATTATCCAAATGCTCTCTGTTTTAATAAAGTCTTCAAGGAATTTGAAAATACATAAAAAATTGCGAAATGCCTCTAATATAAGTAAAATTATTTTCAGAGGTGACACCATGTATTTACAAAAGCAAACATCATCTATAACAGTTGTACGGTATTTTGAATTTTGAAAAAATATTCATATGTTAATTATTGATATTAGGTAAATAAATATATTTTTTACTTTACCAGTATTGGCCTTAAATTATTGTAGTTTTATTATATTTAAAACACAGTTACTAAAAAATACAAAAATTAACGAAATATTTCGACTCCTTCAGTGGAGTCGTCATCATCACCAATATCATCATGATATTAGTGTACTTAAAGGCAAAAAGTATAAATCTGAAAAAAAACTTAAAATGCAATAAATACTGAAACTGGGAAGAATGTGAAACGGAATAATGAACTTCAATAATTAAGTGATCGAATTCAAAAGGCAGATATTAATTGAGTAAAAGTCGTCTAGAATATTGGTTAAAACAGGTGTCCCTCAGGGCTTCACTATATTTCTTTATTTTGTTAACTAGCTTTTGCCTGCGGCTCTGCCCAAGTTTATTAAATCTGCCACGTTTTCGGATTGGGCGTTAGTTTATGAACACCCCTTATTATCACACCAATATTATAAATGCGAAAGTTTGTGTGTGTGTGTGTGTGTGTGTATGTTTGTTACTCTTTCACGCTGAAACGGCTGAACGGATTTGAATTAAATGTAGAATGGATATAGCTTATACCCTAATTTAACACATAGGCTACTTTTTATCCCGGAAAAAAGCATGTCGTTGAGCCGAATAACACGCGGGCGGAGCCGCGGGCAAAAGCTAATAGCCTATATATGTTGACCAGAGTTACTAAGATTATAATAAAAAACAAACCGCATCCGAATCCGTTGAGCGGTTCTCGAGTTAAAACAGAACATACGAGTACATACATACGAACAGACAAACAAAAATGATAAAAATTGTAGTTTAGGCTTCAGTACCATAACAATAACTCATCAAATTTTAAATATTCATTGTACGGACACGACTTGTTTACTATCTTAATATTAGTATAGAAAAGAAGGTTCTTTAATCTGCTTGTGCATACAGACGTGAACTCCACTAAATACAGTGTTAGCGTCGATACTGGAATGTGACTTATTTTCTGATAGACTGAGACTTATTATTGATACATGTTTGGCGTTTCGCGAGCGTTATGAGGGAAATTGATTGATTTGTTTGACATTAATTCACTTTTGGTTCAAATTTATTATTATAAATTGTGATCAAAATAAGTTGTCCAACTTAAAACTACATGAAATATCTTCAATTTGAAAAGTAAGAACTATTATACACGGAAAATCATAAACCCATAATCATAACTAATAATCTTTTTCAAGTAATCAAATCGCCCTCAAAATCTGCTATCCTAATAACTGCGATCCTGCAATTCTGTGCCTCCGGTGATTAACGATTTAACTCAAAAAACCCAGTTTTACAGGAGAACAAAAAAAAACAATATTTTTTTGCACAAAAAAAATGTTTTTTCTTGCCTACTATTTACATTTCGAACAACAAAATCAAAGAGTCATGTAGATAGTGTTAAGTTCTATTCCTGTGTATTCGTTCAGCCCCTAGAAAACACATGTATACCATACCATCTTAGGGATATATCGTTCAAAAGGTGAATTAAACCATTTCGCACCAAACAAATTATGCATTATTTGAGTCGAGTTTGTTCCTTGTGCCATATGAAGTAAACGTGTAATAAACAAAAAAAAAACATGAAAAACGATCTAAGTCAAGTCACATCTAAATTCACAAATGAATACGCGATTAACTCCATTTAAACCATTGTGTACCGCCAAAAATTTTTTTCATTTGTCTATCTTCGGTGCTTTTAAAGATATGAAAATTCCATTTAGACCATTTTGTACAGAAAAAAAAAAACGAAGCAAAGTGGTAAAAAATGTCATTTTGGATCTAAGCAGATTTAAACCGTTATTCACCGGAGGCACAGAATTAGTCTTTAAATTAAATTGTTGGCAGTTTGGTCAAGGTAAATTTTTCTCGATTTTTAATTAATGTAAGCGTATTATTTTACTTAACTTAAGAAAGCCCAGTTTTCATTTTATTATTCTCGGTAAAATATTTGGTTCAATTGTTTTTTTACATAAACATTTGACATTTAATCCATCCATCCATCAGCCTGTTTCGTTCACTACTGGAAATATACATTTATTAGATTTCGCCACTCCTGGTGGTCCTCTTGGAAGAAATGCCCAGGGAGGACGTTTAATAAGTGTAAATAATGTACCTATATTGCATAAATAAAACTTTTACATGTCGTTTCGTTTCAAATCAGTACAAAACGATGTTTTGTTTTAGGTATATGCCTACAACGCTCAATAAATCAGAAGTATGGTAAAACCCAGTAAAAACATTAACTTAATTGTTACAATAGTCACAGACTTTAAACTGAATTAGATGCTTAGTTCATAGGTAAGTGTAAAATATAGCGTATTCATAAATGTTTCATAGCACACACTCACAGGTTTCTGCAGTAGTATCCAGGTAGCCCTGTTTGCAACGCCCAGGCTTGTGAGGAAAGACGTTGTCAATATAACCAAATACTGAAATGAAAAGACACATCGTCTTTGGAATATACTCATAATCGATTTAATTTCAAGTCAAGTGCCACTATCGTCAGTGCACGCAAATGTGTATAGGCAGACACTCGCTCGCTTCACATAAATTAAAACATGTCGCGTATCATTGTTAATCACACTAACATTATATATGCGCAGGTTTGTGTGTGTGTGTGTGTGTGTGTGTGTGTGTGTGTGTGTGTGTGTGTGTGTGTGTGTGTGTGTTTGGTTGTGTGTGGGTATGGGTATGTGTATGTATGTTTGTAACTCTTTCACGCTGAAATGGCGGGACGGATTTGGATGAATTTTAGGATGGATATACCTTAGACCGTAACTTAACACAAGGGCTACTTTTCATTCCGGAAAAAAACGTTAAACCGAAGAACACGCGGGCGGAGCCGCGGACAAAAGCTAGTATAATATATGTTAGTGTTATCTGTTTAATCTTTGAAAATGAATTCAAATTACAGTAGTTAACCGTAAAATGAAACCGTTAACATTAAAAAAACGGAGTAAAAATAGTAAAGACATCAACAAGTCCAAACGGCCATCTTGTACTAGCACCCAGTCTATACTAATTTGTACAAGTGTCGCAACGGTTTATGAGCGCTGACCTTGACTGCGCTAGTCATTTTTTCTCTATCGCACTTAGTAATTTTGTGCGCGAGTGAACACATGCGCTAGTCCCCCCCACGTTCGCCGAGCGCTCATAACTCGTTGCGCGACTTGTAATACTGCGTGAACGCTCCGCAACTCTGAAAACTAATCTAAATATGATTACCTGCCATTTTATAGCATCAACCAAGTTGTGGTGTGCCGTTATCAAAGTTTCATAAAGATCCATAAGAAAGCTCATTTCTGAGTAATCAATTTCAGACCTCGGGCTTATGAGGAAGTCGTCAAATCTTTTAACGCCTTGGGATTGCAGTTCTAAGGGACACGATAACACACAATGATTCAAAATCCTAATCCTTGAAACAATTGAATGAAAGAGATAACCAAAGTAATAAACTTCTAGTATGTGCATCCAGCGGACTGGTACAAAATGCCATCTATTATTCATTTCCATACTAGATAATCTACTAATGTGTCCCCAGGCTATACCAATTGTTAAAAGGAATATTATCGTATTGAGTATAAGGTTTTGATACACGAACTGCACAAAGTTAAAGCGGCAACCAACATATATATCAAACTTGTTTAACTTTTGATAGTAACTCCGTAATCTTGCAGCGGAGCGGTAACTTAGAACGCAACAAAACAAATAACTGAATTCATTCACAAAAACAAATATGCCATCATCATCTGTGACGTACTGATAGACCGTCGACACAATCACTGACAGATTAACCACAATACAATAAAATATCACTAATATACGGATATTTTTGGAGAAACATCTTTCTTCAAACAAATCTAGCCTATTTAAGCCAAAAACCGTTTCGGTTATTATGAAAAATTTCGATATTCGTTCAATATGTATTTTGTCTTCATCTTTCATAAAAGAATTTACCACAACTTTCGGTGGAAACGATGAAGTCATGATTTGACAATAATACAAGAGTGAAGAAATTCAGTTTGAATACAAGTTTAATCATCTAATGGAGAGTGACTTAGCGGCTGTCATTACTTGACATCAATATAATCCCATTTCAAACACGTATGTACTAAGAGGGAATATTGCGTTCACAACTTCTTACCACCATTACGATGGTAATAAAAGTGATTGTGTTAACTAACCTGATAGTACATACAGGTATATATTGCAACCAACAAAAGAAAATAACGCATTATAGGTAAATATTAATAAATTAAAATGAAATTTAAAAAAAATTACCACCAATACAATTAAGGGGCAGGATTTATAATTCTACCAGCTTTTGACCGCGGCTTTGCCCGCTTTGTTTAGTTTCTGGGTAGTCATATCGAATCTGTTCGGAATTCGGACCAATTCAAGATTTCGAGATAATTCCAAACAAGTTATCCACTTACGGCTTACATGGATCTCTTCTAAAATGATGTCAATTATTATCTTGACCGCAGAAGGCAAAAGGTAATAATGGAAGGTTATTCGTCTGACTTCTATGAGGCATCCTCAGGTGTTCCCCAGGGATCGCACTTGAGGCCGATCCTGTTCTTGGTGTTCGATAACGATATTGTGGATGAAGAAAATGTAGTTAATTCTTTTGGACGAGATAGTGCACTTTTGTAAATTTTCATTTTATTAAATTTATATCGTTGCGGTATATAAAATCAGAAAAGTAAATCGGGACGTGAGGAGCTCTGAATTAAAAAAAATATATGGAAAAGTACAAACGTAAATTCGCAGGTCGTGTTGAGAACTGGATAGCTCAGTTGGCAGAGGAACCGCCCGGTAAGCGAGAGGTCCCGGGTACGAATATTATATCTTATCTTTTATAATTATATTATTAAAACTATTTTGTTGATTTCTGTCAAAGAGTTGTGTTATTGTTTTGTGTGTGTGTTTGTTTCTGAACATGAGTGTTGTTTAAACTTGCTTTAAAGGCCTTACCCCTGGTGCACGATAATCCTACTGAGCGATTTTGAACTTCAGTATGTTGTCAGAAAGCCTACATTAGAATGCTCGATTCGCGCGCTGCCGGCATGCAAAATCAGTGAATTTTCGAGTTTTTCTGTATTTGATATAGTAGTGTTTTCACCTGACATCGGAAAATAAACCATGTATTCTTGTTAGAGCAGTAATTTCAGACATAAAACTTAAGCCGTTTGGACATAAAACGAATTAATAACTTAAAAAGGCATCATTTTCAAAAATAAAATCTATCGAGTGAAATGTGTCCAATTAGGTAACCGACCTGACAACGGAAAGAAATCGGTCTGAAAGAGTACGTATCCAAGTTTTACATTGATCAGATAAGTGGTTGACTCAGCGTCAGCATTTTAATACAAAAACCGTGGAAAGACCAAAGGCAAGCCGTTAAGCAAATAGGGCACCCCTATAGCAGCCCCTAAATTATATATCGTTGAGTCGGTTGCCAACTTGTTGCCAAACGTCAAAATCATAGATATACTATCGAACCCCGATTATCTAAGGATAGGTTCGTGCTTAAAGTAACGTCACAGTTCTTGAACAGTTCAATATATACTGAACTGTTCAAGAACTGTTGAAGGCAATGTCAGAAATAAAAAAAAAACTAGTCCTACCAGAAATGTAATGTGCAATGTTCAGCCGAAGCACTTAGCCGATGGCCATAAAGATATATAACAAACTTCCATCAGCATTTAAAGAGCTTCCACTAACATTATTTAAAAAGAAACTGACACTTCTATTAAAGCAGTCGACATTTTATAATAATAAAGATTTTTTAGACTCTTAAAATTAAATGAGTATGACATTGAATTACACATTATGAGGACTACTTTTTAATAATTTTCTTGTTTATTGTATTCTTTTCATCTTTTTAATTATTTCGTGAACTGATCTAACGATGCCGATTATTATTAAAATTTAATCAAATTAAGCGAAAATAATTTTTGTAATAATGAGTTATGTAATTTGAATACGTATTGTCACGGATGAAATTTATTTTTATGAACTTTTATTGTTTAAGAATTTAATTTTGCAAGCCAGTCTTGGCGAAACATGCTTGTACCTTAATCAATTTAATACCGAAATATTACCATGTTTTAAGCTAATATATGTTTTGAGTTTTGACTTTTTAAAAGTTCTGTTTTCATCCATGTTTTTAGTGTTTAGCAACCAGATGGCGATTGACTTTAGTTACATTAAAGGCTTGCTGGTTTTTTATTTTCCTGGTCAGGTTTCAAATCAAATTTAAGTCATACAGAAATAGTTGTACAATAATATAGTTCATTACTGATAATACCAGGAATTAAGCAATCCTTTGGATTAAGGATTGCTAATTAATGGTCGAAGCAAGCACTACATATGCTTTTCTCAAAAATAAAATTATACATTTTAATTTTTTTCATGATAATGAGTTATTGCAACCAACAAACGTTTTTGCAACCAAAATACAACGTCTGTCTGTCTGTCTGCCCGTCTGTCTGTTCGTTGGCTTGTAACTTGAGAACCACTCAATGCATTTTGATGCAGTTTTCACTGAAAGATAAAGCGTTTCTTCGGAAAGGTTTAACGCTATGTATCATCACGCTATGACAAAAGGGAGCAGCGCAATGAGAATTTTAGTGACACATATGGAAGGTTCGCCGCCGTACCGTAGTCGATCGTCGCGGGTTCAAACCCCGACTGGTAAAATTTGTTTTCACTTTTTATTTTTTATTCTTTAATTTTATTTACAGAAGAAATATTTCCTTTTGTAAAAAAAATATTAAAGCTGAAATTATATTTCTTGACTGAGCAAAGACCAATCCATCCATCCATCAGCCTGTTTCGTCCACTGCTGGACATAGGCCTTTCCAGGATTTCGCCACTCTTGGCCGTCCTCCTGGAAGAAATGCCCATACTCACACACGCTGGGCAGGCGGGTTGGTGAGCGCGGTGCCGAAACCCTTGCACCAGTGACGCCGCTGCCCGTCATCAGTCTGTTTTATATAACCCCCGGCAATTAGGGATGGATATACCGCCATCCATCGGTCCTAGGCAATGGTGGGCCGCCTGGTTTTGCCTGAGAGCTGTTCTCTTACTCTCCCCCGAATAACTTCGGGAGGATTTGCGAGTAAAAGAGACCAATAACTAAAATATTTTTATTTTCAAGTCCTTAGAAAACGCCATTTCTGGGAAGCTATCCTGGATAATGGCTCAGTAAGCTGGTGTTGAAATTGTTTTTATTTTAATACATTAGATGGCGCTGCATGTTTCAAAATATCAAATTTGACGCAGTCTGGTTCAAATCAACTCACGTTAAAGTTCGTCTACACTATAATATAAAAAAGAAAGATTTGTTTGTTTGTTTGCATATAATGGGTAATATCTACAACTACTGAACTGACTATAAACATTCTTTAAGCACTCAATAAGATTTTTAGTTATTCAAAATATGGTATGTAGTACGTACGTACGCCTTGCGTAGTCGTATGTAGTCTCATCGTCGGGGTTTCAATCATCCACTGGTAAATGTTCTTTTTAGGAGACCTCCCAAGTTTAAGTTTATTTGATCGGTATTGATGAGTATTTTTGTAGAACATGGTGACCAGGATCTAATGACGGGACTGGGAGGTGGGTACGGGATCTCCTCAACGGATAACAGCAGACCCTTCGAGTTTGGGCTAATTCGATTGGTATTTATTAGCACTTTGGTAAAACATGGTGACCAGGGTCTCCTGATGGGACTGGAAGGTGGGTGCGGGATCTTCTCAACGGACAACAGCAGACCCTTTGAGTTTGGGGTTATTTGATTGGCCTTTATTAGCACTTTGGTAAAACATTGTGACCGTTACATATTGCCGTTCAAAAATCATATTCTTTTGTTTTCCTTATTTCCACGAAAATCTCTTCGACGCGGGCGGAGCCGCGGGCAAAAGCTAGTATCAAATAAAATAAACTTCATAGGTAATATTAAAAGTTACTTGCTTATATTTGGGCAATTAGTCATGTTTATTGTTATTGATTTCTTCAGCAAAGCATCAGTGGAGTACAATCTATATCAGAGCCCGCTTCTGAACTAATTTTGTAATTTATTTGCTCAAAACACTTTCAACTAAAATATAAAGCAACATAAATTCCCGCTTTTACGCAACTTTTTTTAAATTTCACCTGGGCAAATGTATTCTACCACCATGCAGCCTTCTTCATAGACAACACCATCTAGAGGCATGCTAAGAACTAAGAAAACCATTCAACGAGAAAAACGCTCATTGGGGTTAAATTCAAATATTCAATGGTTTTAAATATACCTATAAAATCAATTAAAATTATAAATATTTTTGTTGATTTGATTCTAAACATGATATTGCAATTAATTTTATTTTTATTTTTAAATTGGTCGCATAAACCGCCAAACATTTTTTTTTTTTTTTTTATTTATTTATTTATTAAGGAACTTACACTATCATTACAGGCTGGACCTAATTCAATAGTGAAGTAACACATCATATACATCATAATTACTATACAACATACACATCCAATACCAAAAACAATTAACTTACTTACATATATTGTCATCTTACACAATAACAAAAAAAAGAAAAAAAAAAACAAGGACAAAGAGCCATAAAAAACAATTAATTAACCACAAACCTAATAGTAACATAAAATTTGCAAAGTTATCCTTGTGAATTCACCCAGAGAACACGTGAAAACGTCCGTCTTTTCTGAAATTTTATTGAGCAACTTAATAGCTCTAGTTAGCGGCGCTTCCGCAAGCAAGTTGGTTCTGGCGCCGGGCACGCAGAGCAGCCGCTCCTCGCGCCGCCGCAGCCCATGCTCACCAAACGGAACCACCAGTCTAATGCTGTCAAGTACTGTAGGATTGCACAACATTCCTCTAAATATCTTAAATACGGTTATCGCTAAAGATAGGTCTCTCCTAACCTGAATTTTGGTGAACCCAACCATACCTAAGATAAATAAGGTTGGATATAACAATGGATAGCCTGGATAGACTCCATATAGTTTTAAATACAAAAACCTTAAAAATTTGTTTTGGATCCGTTCCAGCATGAGACTATATTTAATTTCATGCGGAGCCCAGATGATCGCGTTGCTTTCTAATTTACTCCTAACTAGTGCATTGTACAATACTTTTATCGTCTGTACATCTGAGAAGCCTTGGCTCCTACGGAGTACAAATCCCAAGGTTTTAAAAGCACTTTTACATGTGTCTACAATGTGATCACGAAAAGAGAGATCCGAGGATAGCCGTACGCCTAGATCCCGCACAGAGTGAACTCGCACTAGCGCGTCACCGTCTAGCGTGTACTGGTGTTGCCTCGGTGTATGCGCGCGACTAAACGTGATCTGTACACATTTTGACCCATTGAACTGCAACCTATTGTCGTGGCTCCATTTCACTACTCTATCAATGTCCTGTTGCAGTTTAACACAGTCATTTTTATCCTTAATAGCTAAGAGCAGCTTGAGATCGTCTGCAAATAGCAAGCACGTGGCGTCCTGTACGATGTTCGGAAGGTCATTAATCATAATTAAGAACTCTAGAGGCCCCAGGTTACTGCCTTGACTCACACCTGAGGGTGTGTAATAAGGCTTCGAAAAGCTATTTCCATACTGGACGTACTGCATTTTATTGTGCAAGTAACTACAAAAAAAGTTAAGGGAATGTGGTGTGAAGCCGATAGCTGCTAATTTATTTAGAAGAATGTCATTGTCAACCGAATCAAAAGCTTTCTTAAAATCAAAATAAGCAGCATCGACTTGCACTCCAGCATCTACCGACGGTACAACATAGGACATGAAGTTGAGAAGATTGCTAGTAGTACTGTGTGCCGGACGGAAACCATGCTGAGAATGAGACAAATTACCATGAACCTCATTGTAGATACTTTTCTGTAACGTTGATTCAAAGACCTTTGCGAACACCGAAAGAACTGCCACTGGCCTGTAATCACCTACATCAGATCCCAATCTACCTTTAGGAACCGGTATAACCCTTGTGATTTTCCACAAGTCAGGGTATGTGGTACTTTTAAGACTGCAATTATATATGTGAAGTAGAGGCTCAAGAAGAACCATGCGACAGTCTTTAAGAACGTAGGCAGGAACTCCATCTGGGCCAGAAGATTGCTTGGGCGCAAGTCCCGCTAGCGCTGCGGCCACTTCAGCGCGGTGCAGTGCCACTAGGTGTACACGCGCTGGCGCCCCCACGCCACCGCCCCCGCTGGCAGTTGCGCTCGATGCCTCTGCCATGCTGAGACAAGGCGGACGGTTACTATAAACTGATTGGAAAAAATTCGCAAACTGGTTGGCACTCTCTTCTTCGGTGAGAATTACCCCATCCCGTTTTATATTTATTTTGGTGCTATTTGATTTTTTTGATTTAATGAGACGCCAAAATGATTTTGGATCATTAGCTAGTTGATATTGTAATTTCTCATTATACTTTTTTTCAGCAAGTTCAGTATTAATTTTTACCTTCGCCCGACATTTCGAAAACTCTACGTAATCACATTGTAAACCCGTTCGTTTATAAGTTTTATGTAATTTTGCCTTCAAACGAATGTCGCGAATTAGATCGGCCGTGTACCATTCAGGATAACAGTATCTTGAACCTACAGGCTTTCGCATTTTTCTGGGAACGCAATCATCAATTATTTCTCTGATAACATAATAAAAAAACTCTAATGCAATATTGGGGTCCTTCTCCAAGTACAGTTTACTCCAATCTATTTTAGCTATTTTACTATACAGCAACGGAAAATTTGCCTTACTGAAATTCCACTGTTGTGCGATCCCGGTAACAAAGAAGTCATCAACGGCAGACGAGTCAGCAGGGTGAAGCGTGGGCGGCGGCGGCTGCGGCGGTGACAGCGGCGGCGCAAGGGTCGGCTCGGGTTCTGGCTGCTCCGCCGTTGTGCATAACTCCACTAGCAGTGGTGGGTGATGTGCGTCCACTTTCACCATAGGCTCGCTGGAAAGTACCACCTTCACGTTTGCGTGTTGGGTATTAGTTAGTACTAAGTCTAACCACCTGTTATTTTTATTTGTCACCGTGTTCATTTGGGTGAATTCACAATATGTTAAAAAATATTCATAGTAATTCTTAATATCTAGAGAGCTTGAAAACAAGTTAAAATCACCTACAACTAATAATTTCTTATACTTTGTACACAAAAGTTCAATAATACTAAATAGGGTTAAATATTCATTGTCCGGAGATTTCGGCGGGATATACACTACAACTATATGAAACAAAAGTTTATTATTACTACGCGAGTACACCCCCGCGCACACTATCTCAAACACAGCTGCATCTATGTTGACGTCACGTGCTAACGCGACTCGCCGGAGCTCCAACGCGGGTGTGGCCACTAACATCGCGCCGCCTTGTTTTCGCCCATCGCATCTGTCGCATCGTAACACGCTGTAGCCAGCGGGAGCTATCTCTCCGTCAAATATAGCTTCATTGCAGCTAGTTTCGGTTATAGCATATAGGTCCGATGTGGCCGTCAATAAGTTTCTCTGGAATTCATCTAACTTTGTTCTCAGTCCTCTTACATTTTGATAAAAAATACTGAAGCTTCTACTTGGTCTCTTGCAGAGGTTGTGCCGGTAATGTGGTGTGACGAAACCAAATCCATAACATAAGATCTCCAAACTCCTTAGTCTCTTAAAAACATAGACACGGATAGTTTTAAAAAGAAAATATATGGTACCTATATATGTATTGAATTTTCATACGAATTTCCTTCCTAGAAAGTTATTCAGATTTCCTGGACACTTTTAAATAGCTCGCCAGGATGAAGTATTTTCTGGTAGGTCTTTACAGTATGTAATGGTAATATTACAATGTATTTTTGAGAAAAAATATTTTCGTGGAGGCGACGTCGTTCTCTGAATATTCAAATACTCTTTCTCCCACTGTTCATTAGAAATGTTTACATCCCAACATACGAATATTTATTAGTTTATCACCATGCGCGCCTCTTTTTGGGCATTGATTTTTCTTTACATTATTACACTACACTGCAGTTATTCCAGAGTTAAACACTCGTACGTACCATATAATATATAAAATGTATTTAAATGTTTAAAGGTTTTGGCCCCCATCAATGTTATGCAAAGTTTTTTTTTCTTAATTGGAACTGCTACTAACTCTTCAAGAATCAATTTCTAACATCAATACAAACATCTGACAAAACCTCGTAACACGAAAGTTGAAGCAATCAACTGCTAGCATAATAAAAAGAAGTTAAATAAAACCTCTGAGAATTAGTTTTATATCCCTCTTAACTAGTCTCATAAGTCTAGCAAAGCGTTAATCCTTACTTCCTTATATTCGTTCTTATATACGTAATTTCTTCCTTATATACGTTCTTTACTTATTTCCTCTTGCTATCAGTACAATAATGGCCACTTATTTTTTTAATGTGACACTTAGCGAGCATTTTCTATTTTGTTTTGTATGTGTGTAAGGGCCTGCCCGCACTGCGAATTTTCACCGTGCGGATTTTTTCTCGCAATTCTGTAACACATTGAATCTTATACGAGTATTCGCACTAGCGATATAAAATAAAATATAGTAATACACGGAAATAATTCGCGAGAGTAAATATTGCGCGGTGAAAATTCGCAGTGCGGACAGGCCCTAAAAAACAGAGGTGACCATTCAAAAAAATTTACAACTTTTAATTCTCATTAGAAAGGCTCTTTTTTAAGTTAGTGTCGAGTAAAAAAAAAACACGTAACTTAATTGATCAGCTGTAATTGTAACGACTACTGTAATCTGAGGATCTCCAAAAAATAAACAACTGCTTACGCCAGTTTTTCCCTTAAAATAAATAAACATGACTGTTTATTTTGAAGCCTTGTTATCGAAACAATATACGTTTGAAGAGCTCGTTCAGTGGGATGTAACCAAGCAATATCAATTAATCTGTTCATAACAAAAACAGGCTAAAAAATAAATACAAAATAAGAGAAACAAAGGCAGAAGCCGTAGTGATGAATCCGACGGAAAAGGTACATGAAATTCAGCTTTCGGTATCGACGGGCCGGGAGCCTGTTGTTTATTTTTTGAAGAATGAAGATTATTATTAAAGTAGGTACATTATATTTATAAAATCAATCGGACAATAAATTTTCCGATGGTGATATTCTTACATTAAAGTGGGTGGCGTTCCTCGATACTAATTTGCTAGTTTTTTACCTTCGGCTTTCAGTCAGGCCACTATTTCTTTGACTTGTTACTCAAATATTTTTAACAGTCTGCTCTGTTCATGACTTTTAAAAATATTCCTTAAAAAATCAATTCGTTAATGATTCCCAAGCCTCATGCGCCAGAATCCGAGCCTAGGCTTTTTAACGTAGTTGTAAGTAATAAAAATAAATGGAGTTGATGCTTATGATTGTTGGCACTTGGTTGAACTTTTGATACATTTTTGATTGAGAAACACTTGTACTTGTCCACTTATTTATATTATTTCCCTTACCGGTTTCGCTGTTATAGCATTATCAAAGGTTTTTTGGTTGTTTACGTACAATATATATAATATTAAATAAACTTGCTTGAGGTATGTGTACGCAGCCTTTAAAATGATTATTTTTGACAAACACCATCGTAAATATTTTAACCGATCACCTGTTTAGTCAAAGATCGATGCAGTTTATTTCATTGTTATATTTTTATGAACGCGGACGATGGCCATGCATGGGTTAAACATGCAGCCTCAAACTGTCCCTGCTCACCTCTTTTTATTTATACCTGATGATGACGAGTTGTAACTATGACTTATAACTAGGATTATTGGATACGTGTCCGACGATTTCTTGTTTCGAGTTGCGTGCTTGTGGCTGCTGGACTAGAATGTAAATTTCCTGCTGAACCTAGACTTTAGTAACAGAAATAAAGTCCGCAGAGCAGAGAGAGTATGTAATTTAATATCGTTTAAAAATGAGCACAATTTTGCGGTTCTTGCATAAACCCTTTTACTTCATTTTATTTTTTAAGCTTTATTAAATTTACTAGAGACTGTTTTGTTCAGAAACAAACTTGAAACGCTAATCTGTTATGTCTGTTAATGAACAATGCACTGTAGAAACTAGGGAGCCACTCGAGAATAAAATGAAGAAAGTAACTAAAGGCATAGTAAAAACAGAATAGTAGGATAACTCCCGCGCCTCGCGAGAATGAAATACCTACTGTTGCAGGATTGTCCCTTACTCGTGTTTTGTAGCGAAAATGCGACTGCGAAACGGGCTCTGGAGCGCAGCCCCGACCTGTACCGGCAAAACAGGCATAAATGTTGCCGTTGTGTGCGTGCTGTGGTTCGTGCATACTGGCACGCAACGCACACATATTAGCCGCGGTCGGTATTTATTATGCTATAGGCAAGCCGAGTTCTCTCACAGTTGTAAATTATTAATTATCTGAAAAATAAAACCTACTGACGGGCTGAAAGGGAGCAGCTGGTCTAGAAGCACAATCGTTCGAGGCTCACTCGTCTCGTCTTCCTCAAACGACGAAAGGAGGAAATGAATACGAGTAAGCAAGACATATAATAAATTTTTTCTAGTTCACTCGCGTATTGCTGTCCCTTTTGTCGTTTGTCGAAGACGAGACGAGTGAGCCCCAAGCGGCTTTGCTTCTAGACCACATGTTCTGGCTGCTATCAGGATAAAACTGTAGAACGAGGAGTTAGCTTTAAGCCGCGATTACACCATCCGATTTATCAGCAGTGTTGCCTGATGAGAATATTGAAAATGCGGTAGTGGTGTTTCAAAATAGAGGATTTTCAACAAAAAAAGTGAAATATGTGGTTTTAACATTTACATTGATTTCTCTCATACGCTTATTGATGTTTTTAATTGCAGGCTCCTCATGTAGTACGGTGGTGGCAGAGGCGTGGCGTCAATTAACGATCAAACTGAACGCAGCTTTTTATTCCCGACGCGACGTGTAACTATTATGAATTTAGTGCCTTAGTAGAACCGCCATAATAGGTAAGAAAGAACGGGTTGTTGAGCAGATTCGACAAAAGCGGAATCGCGTAGATTAAAAGCGGAAGGCGGATCCATTGTCAAAAAGCTGGTATAAAAAGCGAAAAAACCGTGCATCTGGCAACACTGTTTAGCGGCATCCTTACTAGAATAGGATTGTACTTAGGGCAGTGTAATCGCGTTTAGGACGGTCTGTTTCTTCTCGCGTCCTAATTACGATCCTAGTTAGAAACTCGATAAATCGGATAGTGTAATCGCGGCTTTAGTCAGACCCGCAATTGTTTTTTGTTAGTTTCAAATTGCCAATTCGTTCCGCATAAATAAGCTAATAAAAAGAAAAATATAAAAAAACCATGGATTGGACCACAGATAATAAAACTGACTCGAGAAAAGCTACAGAAATGGAAATTGTATCAATTATGTAAAACAAAAGAATCATACGAGAATTATAGGAAGCTAAACAATAAAATTATTGGAGAAGTAAGAAAATCCAGAATTAATTTTGAAAGAACTATTGTTGGAGCTGGTCCGAAATGCTTTTATGCATATATGCGTCAACATTTGAACTCGAAAGTTTCTATTCCACCAGCATTAAGAGATAGCCTAACTCAGAGAATAACTACTGACAATAAAGAAGTTGCTAATATTTTTGGCAAACAATTTGAAAAGTCCTTTGTGAAAGAACCTATCAACCAACCTTTACCAAACATTGGCAGTCCTGCTGTGGCAAACTCACTTGAGCAGATTGACTTTACACCTGAAGCCATAGCAAGAGCATTGAATACCCTGAATGATGACACAGCAATGGGCCCTGATGGAATACCGTCAATCCTACTGAAAAGATGTAACCGTGTGGTATGCGGGCAACTTGCTCACATCATGAGTCTGTCTTTTAAAGATGGGAAATTACCGCAAGATTGGAAAGAGGCAATGGTTACCCCCATTTACAAAAAAGGAGATAAGCTCGACCCGGCTCACTATCGACCAGTTTGCTTAACATGCATACCATGCAAAGTAATGGAAAAAATTATTGCTAAACAAATAAGAGAATTTTTGTCCAAGGAACAGATCATTATTGCTGAACAACACGGATTTGTGCCTCGAAGATCCATAGTTACTAACCTGTTGTCTTGCGTAAACTTTTGGACAAAGAATTGGGATAAGCATGAACCTACAGACATAATTTATCTAGATTATGAGAAAGCATTTGACCGCGTCCCCATAAAACGATTAATTGCAAAGTTAGAACATTTTGGAATTCGGGGAAAACTTCTTCTGTGGATAGTGTGGATGACTTCCTTAGTGCACGAACATTCAAAGTCAGAGTAGGAGAAGAGCTTTCCAACTACTTCAATGTTTACAGCGGTGTTCCTCAAGGATCTGTATTAGGACCAATCCTATTTGGAATATTTTTGACGGACCTAAAGGACGTTATAAGATCTGAATTGTCCTTATTCGCTGATTTCCCAAAATAATGGGAAACCCGCTAATATCCCACCAGATGATTCAAGATGATCTGAATCGGATAACTCAGTGGACCAAAGACTGGCTTCTAACTTTAAATTCTGGGAAATGTACTGTCTTACATGTTGGGGAAAACAACCCATATTTACCATACACAGTTGACTCAGAACCCCTAAAAACAGTTACAGCACAGAGAGATCTGGGAGTCACAATAACAGACAATCTGAAATGGGATGCTCACGTTCTTCAACTAACCAAGAAGGCTAACTCTGTAACATATATGATAAGAAAAACATTTAATTACATCGACAAGGCTTTATTTTTAACAATCTATAAATCATATATACGCCCACTGCTTGAATATGGCTTTCAAATTTGGAGTCCCTATTTTCAAAAAGACATTGTCATGTTAGAGAAGGTTCAAAGAAGAGCTACCAAAATGGTTGTAGGTTTACATGACAAGCCATACGAACAGCGATTGAAAGAACTTGGTCTTACCACGCTGCAACAACGCAGACAACGCGGTGACCTTATAGAGACATATAAGATACTGACTGGGTGCTATGATGTTCAAGAACTTGACAGCCTTTTTAAAATGAACAAAAACCAGCACCTCAGAGGTCACTCACTTAAAATCGTTGGATCAAAATGTGCAAGCAACCCCCGTCGACACTTTCTGCCTAACCGTGTGGTTACCGGGTGGAACAGTCTACCCGAAGCTGTAATTAGTGCAACCACAGTGAACTCATTCAAAAATAAATTAGACATTTTTTTAAAGACTAAAGTGCAGTGATATACACAACATCAGCTTTGAGCTGCTTGTGTATAAACAATAATAATAATAATAATAATAATAATAATAATAAAAAGGCTTTTTAGTAAAATTGCATAGTTACAAAAAATATATGTATATTTATTGCGAATGAAGGTACTAAATGTAATTTGAATAAAACACGAGGAATCATATTGCATTTGTGCTCAACACATTTTTAATGATTTACTCAACCGGTGTCGCTTTATTTCATTTTTATTATTTAAAATATAATATAATTATTTTATTTTATTTTTTTATTTTACTAAGAACGATTGTAAATAATACTAGAATATTATTGCAACAATTAAAATTTCTTTTCCACACTACAAAAAACAATTTAATTGTAATTGCAATAATATTCTTAGTAAAATAAACTCGTTGTTCTTGCTGTATCGTTTGCAATAAGAATGTCTTGTTGTAATAGCTATAACAAGAGAAAATATATAGGTATTGTTTTTGTTCTGCTAAATAAAGGTTCATTTTAATTTTGTTATTTCACTAGCCGAGCGCGCCGACTCGTAGATACTAAGCAAACTTACCCCATATTTATTTGGAAAGATGGCTGCTTATTTCAACATCGTTAGAACATGTGGACGTATTTCATTATTTGCACGTTAATTGAGTCTCTCCGTTCAAGTTCTCTGTAATTTCTATGAACATTATTTTATTTGGAAGCAATGAGATCAAAGAGAATGGTGTGGAACTGTTCTGTCGTTGAACCCCAAACTTTTACTGTTTGTCTTCTTTTAAGTTTAGTTTCTTCATGACGAGCATTTTATTTGGTGCTTAAACTTACATATTTTTATTTTTACTATGAATTGAATGAACGAAGACAAAACGGACAGGTGCGAATTGGACTCACCCACCGAGGGTTCCGTACAAATTAGTAAAAGTGTAAAAATAATCTACAAAAAGATTTGGTCACCCGTACAATTTTGACCGCGCATACCGTTGCTAATCCTTGATGATTTTTTTATGATTTTAATACAAATGTATAGTCTTAAGATTTTTTCCTATACTTTTAGTATTAGACGGTATTACTTGCCAAATTTCATAGTTCTGGGTCAACAGGAAATAACCCATTAATTTTGATTCCCTTGTGAGTGTCGAAATTTACGTTTGTTGCGGCATAAATGGCCGTATCTTTTTTTCACGCTTAGAATTTAATTTAGTAGTTTGATTTTTTCACAGCTTCAAGGGAATGAAGACTTGAATATATGGTTTTAATTTCAACTCCATACCTCCACGCCTTCCCGAGATAAAGGGTCTTGACATACAGATGGACAACAAAGTGATTTGAGATACGGAACCCTAAAAACAAGTTTTCTAAATATGTTTCGGTATAAAATATAAAAATGCTGTTTCAGTTTTCATCAAAATCGGTTTCGACATTCCTTTGACCATTTTTTGCTATTTCCTGTAGTTTTGGATTTGGTCATCCATTGCCCACTTGAAAATCTAACCCAGTATATTTATTTTAATTTAATATGAATATAATATTGTGGTCAATACTTGCTTATCGCTCGTGTTTCAAATCATCTTCAGAAGCTATTGCCTCCTTACCTCACTTATAGCATAAACTACGATTCCTTACTTTCGCTTTAATTTTCACTGGCACCATTACTTTCCCTTCCACAATCTTTTTGTCATCTTTATTTTATTCATAAACATATTGAAAAAACTCTACATCACACAACAATCATATTATTTTGGGTCTTACTTTGGCGTATTCTCTTTTGAAAATAACGCCAAGATTCCAAAAGTAATTTTAAGAAATTATGCTGAGTTATATTTGTATGTATACATGAAACTTTTTTGGTTACAGGAAATGAAGAGCTTCGGACCTCATAATTTTCAGGATGCTGCCGTCTCTATGACTACATCCAACATCCTTAGCTCAAGAGTTATTAAGTTTTATAAGATATTCATTAATTACTTACCATGTACTAACATACTTAAAAAATAAATAATTATTGTAAAATTACATGTGCATATATTTTTTATCATAATTCTCTTCATTATTGTCATTGTGCTAACCAATTTTTAAAATTCTGTTTAAGGAAACTGGTGACCTGTTTCCGAGAAATACAAGAAACTCTAATAGGTTAATTCTTGACCATAAACCTAGGACTGAGTGGTATTAAACAAACTGTTTTGTCATGTCAATTAAAATGTACCGGGTGTAAATAGACTGCTACCATTAAATGAAACCACATATTCTCCCGACCCTACTGAACCTTTTTTCCCAAGAATCATACCCGCGGACACCTATAATTTGGGAAATAATTGAGTTCCAAATAAAAATGCGGGAACCCTAACAATGCAACAGCTTCAGGTTTCACGGGCGACGCTGTCTCTAAACTCGCCCTTAAGTCGGTGCGTCAGTCTTTTAAAAACTGAGAGGGAAGGTGGTCTTCTAGAGGATAGAGTCTACACTCGGGATCACCTCTGATACCCCCTCGGGGATTATTGTCGTGACAATATTTATCTATTTAAATATTGTATTAGCATTTTCCCGCGGTTTCATTGGCGTGGAAGTGTCTTTCAAACAACATAGTATGAATTAATTAAAAAATAATAATAATTTTAAGTTAATCGTTATTGAAATCGAATTCGAATCCGTTAAGTGTTCGGAACAGAACAGACCGACAGACAAACAGAAAAAAATCGATCAATAGGAGTTTTAAAACTAATTATTAATACTAAAATAATAGTAACACGTTTCGTTTAAGAATTGTTGTTTTATTTCAGATTTATTTACAATACCTAATCTGAACAAATTTAAAACGTGTATGCGTAACAGTCTTTAAGAAACAGCGGAAACCAACACTGTTGCAAAAATGATAATTCTTCAAGATTTTTTTGTACGTTTACAATAATATTATTTAATAGGAGTTTATAATTATTTACCTATTACGGTTGAGGCTGTAGACCACTGTGACAAACGGACAGACATACAGCGTGAGTCCTTCTTTTACGAAACCCTAAAAATAGAGCTTTTATGTTGTTCTTGCCTGAGATTATCAAAGTAAATTTGCCGGAGAAACTATAGGTACAATCCCAACTGCACAAACAACGACTGTTTGTAACAGTAACAATACAATAAAGACTTCTTTCTTATAATAGGAGTTATAGAGTTTCCGATACTGACAACTCAAAGATAGTAACAATCGACTTCTCCGTTATAAGCTGCTATCTAAAAAGCTGCAAATAATAGACTGATATACTCATTTAATATCACAACACTCGCGGACCTAATAAAATAAAACCTGTACTTTATGTTACTAATGAGCATTGCCTTACAAAGTGAATACGTTGTCGAGCTACCCTAGATGTAAAGAGAAAACGATGGCCGGTTTCCTGTACCTCACGAAGTAGTAAATGACCTTCATTTTTAGGGTTCCGTACCCAAAGTATAACCAACGGGACCCTATTACTAAGCTGTCCGTCCGTCTGTCACCAGACTGTATCTGATGAACCATGATAGTTAGACAGTTGAAATTTTCACAGATGATGTATTTCTGTTGCTGCTATAAAAACAAATACTAAAACCAGCCAAGTGCGAGTCGGACCCGCGCACTCCCATACAACAGACACGATTTTTTGGCCGTTTTAACCTTCGTGCGCGAGTCCGACTCGCACTTGGACGGTTTTTAAAGACTAAAGGCAGTTTCTAAGTTAAAGTAAGCTCGAAAGCGCAAATTTCATTTTTGTTACTGTCATTCCGAGTGTAGAAACAAGCAGAGGATTCAGGGCGAAAATGAAAAAGTCAGTTTTTATTTAATTTTATCTATAATATTCTCTAATAGCTAGCAAAATTTCTAAATTCCGAAGTCTAGAATTAAAACCCAACTAAGAAAAAAGGTTTACACGAGGTAAAGTGTATTTGAAGACCTCATTTCAATTTATTATCGATAAGTTTTTATCCAAACATGGTTTTCAGTTTAATTACTTAGATTATACAATCAAAATGCATTCACCAATGTTCTATGTATTTCATGAAATAAACAGAAAAAAGTTACGACTTTTTATTTAGGTACATAGGACCTCTTAATCACTTCACAGCAGCTTCTACAAATGCAGCGCTTTCATGGTGATTTGGATATTCTGTGCAGATATATAATACATAAATAAATAAATACATTAATAGCAATCAGGAGCTATAAATACCGATAATTCCACAAACAAATAAGTTAATATTTCTCTGATTCCTTAGCCCAACTATGACCCAAGATTCATTAAGTTTGACAAAATGCTCTCCTCCATTAATTCCTCAGCTCATCAATTCCGATCACATCCGGAAGGCATACGTCCCCTGACCATTGCCCCTAGAACTATCTCTGATGCTTAGCGACTGGTAATAGAAGTGGTTTTTAATAATCTTAGGTTTAGTGTTGTGGTCGAGTCAAACCAATAAGAAACAGTGAATCCACAGAAGAAACTTCGCAATGGATTACTCCCTGTTCGATAATTCCAACTAATGTTTTCTCCTTAACTAATACAATTTATCAATAAAGCTTTGCTGATACGAGACGGCGAGTTGCACAATATTTTTAAACGTTGTTCATTGTAGTTTACTTGGAACTGATACAGTTGAGAGTTTGGTGAACAGGTAAACATTTAGCGAGGTAAACAAGTTTGATTTATTTTGTATTACAAACTTCTTTACTTCTATATTATGTAAACATATAAAATGCAACGTCTGTTTGCTTATGTGTCTTTTGTGTGTTACTTAATAAATAGGTTCTCTGCAAAAGGTTTCAGATTATTAATCATTATGCGCATGCAACAGATGTTTTAGTTAAAAAAATCAGTGTAGAAGACACGCGAAAAAAAAAATCCCGCGCCGCGGTTAAAACTTTGGTGCGACAAAGAGTCATAGAATTGAATTAAGTAATTCCGAATTCAGAAAAATAAAAATCTTAAAATATTTTGCCATTCCATCCATCAATCCATCCATCAGCCCATGTTCGGGCCTTTCCAGAATTTCGCCAATCTTGGCGGTCCTTCTGGAAGAAAAGCATATACTTACACACGCTGGGCAGGCGGGTCGGTGAGCGCGGTGCTGAAACCCTTGCACCAGTGAAGCCGCTATATAAGGCAGGCACCTCTAAGGTAGGCACCTCTTTTGTAGGACATGGTATAAGATTTTACAATAAACTTCCAAAGGAGGTCCTTAGTTTTACCGAAAATAAGTTTATACTATATATTATGCAGGAACTCTTGAGAAAAGCATACCATAAAATCAATGACTATTTGGACGATACCCAAGTAGCATTCGGGGTTCTATATAAGCTGTCTAGTCGTTCACATGTACTCCAAAAGCTGTGTAAGTTAGCTGTATAAGAGCTGTATAGCTTGCTATAATGCTCTTATAGAACCAGTTTGGGCACAAATTAGACAGCCTTAAGTTCACTATGGCTGTACATTAGCAGTATAATAGCATTATAATAGCTGTTTAAGTAGTAACATCGGACTTAAGGCTGACTTACGGCACTATATGGGACGCAGTGTGAACCATACTAAGTACATGAGTGTAATAAAGAGTAACAATTGGCTAAATACACAGCCTTCACAGTTATAAAATCCTACAAAATTACTCCAGTGCTACCTAAAGTTCACGTGTGTCCTAAATTATTTCTTTATTTTATTATTAATTATTATCCTCATAGTTGATTTTGTGTGTGCCATCAGAAACCAAACTCCGGCGGATCAAGGATAAAAATGTATGATAACACGAGGTAGTACCTGTTTTAAATATTTAATAATGTTAATGCCATGGGAATGCAACTTTATCGTGAAATATATACATATTTACAGCCATGGAAATGCAACTTTATCGTGAAATATATACATATTTATAACATGAAACCAAAACTCAATCGCTCTATCTACGTATTTTGTGATAAATCTGCATGATAATTTTGGAGATTTATTTGGTAAATATTTTAGGTTAAAACAAAATGGTGGAAATGAAATACGGCTATGTGAACTGTTATAACTCCAATTTATTACGATGGAGCGTATATAGGTTCACATGTGTTCTGTTAGAATGCTGTTTTCTATTTAAAGTCCCACATTTGCACCACTACAGAGCCAATGTCTATAAACTTATTCTAATGTGAACTTATGTACAGCTTTAAGATGTAGTTCAGGTCACTTGTGTCATCGTTTAATTCTTTTAATATACTGAAATTTTAGAGATTCGCAATAATAATTATTGTCCGTTAAATCGCCTAGCCCAGGTACTAAGTCAAGTATGAGTACCTAAAGTAAAAATGTTGTAACAAACTAACAAAAATCACTTTTTGTTTTCGTGTGAGACACACAGTTTGGTCTCAGAGTATTTATGTTACCGGCTTTCTGTATAATCCGGTATTGTATACAATGCCTAGGCAGTTTATACAATGCCAAAAAGGTAAAGGTAATGTATGAAATATTATTTATTTAGTACATTGCCTAGGCATTGTATACAGTACCGAATGCGCAGCCGGTAATGTATATAACAGACGTGAGCAGGAGCGGGAAATTGATTAAGGCATGTATTTAAATGATTTTTTATGAACAAAGCTTAGCCTTTTGGTTAAATGGTATTTCAGGGTGGTCATAAAAAAAAATAACCACGAAGATTATGTATGGCGGTCGCGCCACAAGTGGCGCGACTCGCCATACCTAATCTTCTAACCTAACCTACCGGCTCTCTTCTGCGCTGGAAGACCTCCAAAAAACTAATTCTGACTGTTTAATATTATTCCATTAATTAGTAATAACTTTACACTTTGCCGGTAGACCAGCAGCTACTCTATACAATGCCTAGGAATTGTATACATTGCCTAGGTAAAGTATGTAACGGACAATAATATTCATAATATTTCATACATTGCCGGGACGCCCCAGGCATTGTATACATTACCTAGGTACTGTATACAATACCTGAATGATACAGATTGCCGGTGACATTTACACTTACAAAAAACACTACTCTGTTCAAGGAGGTATTTAAAATAATGTAAACAAACTAGATAAAGAGGGACAACATTTATGCCCTGCGACAGAAAAGGACAGAAAATAATAGTTGTCACTCAGCCATAGTAACAAACACTGTTTACAATCTTTTAAAGCGCCGAGTCAGCAAGTGTAATAGTGTAACCATAGTATAAATAACTGTGGTGTGACCACATTTTGCAGAATTTATCAGATAAATAACTGTTATTCCTGTTATTTATGAGATAAATAACTGTTATTTCTGATATTTATCTGTTAAAATTCTGTAAAATATGGTCACACTAGCAGACTTGGCGCGTACGGAGCTGACGGGTGTACAATCACCAGGCACGTATCCAGACTTTTGTTTCGGGGGGGACATTCATTGAACCAACAATGTGAATTGTGAAAGAAGCCTCTGTAATCACTGTACTATATTATTATTAAGTATCAAAAGTACCCTACCTTTTTTATTAAAACGTACTTTACAGTGGTTATGAATAAACATTCCTAGTCCCGTGTATGTCACGCCAAATTTCGGGGGGGGGGGATAAATCCCACCTATCCCCCCCTGGATACGTGCTTGACGATCACCTTAAATATCTACTTAGAGAAAGTTTATGCTATTTCTTTCTGAACTTGAAAGTAATCATGCGCATTCCTTTTAATAAGTAAGCGAGAAATAGAGGCGGGAACGGGATAGGTATAGATCCTCTGATCACTCGCGTGCGCCCGTGGTGTGCGTGATGGCCAGGATAGGATTAGTTATTGTCAGTGTTGCCATTTTGGCCACTTTGTGGGTAGATCTAGCGGATTTTCAACAGTTTTAGCCAAAAAATAATCCATTTTAGCCACCAAAACAAATCTAGCTACTTCTATCTATTTCTGGTAATTTTTTGGATTATTACTATTGGAAGACTACGGAGTAAACAGACAGAAGATATTTCAGATTTACCAGACATTGTAGACCTATAAATTGATTTAAAAAAAATTGCTGAAAATTTTAAACTTTATTATAACCAGTTTTTAATACATTTTTAACTTCAATTAGAGACCAAAGCCGATTCTGAAGGCTTTAATTTTAGTTTTAGTGCTGATAAATATACATTTTCTTTATTGCAAAATAGATCTTAGTGTTAACAAGAGAAGATATATTAACTTTGGAAAATATTAAGTTTTGACAGCACTAAAATTAAAATTATAGCCTTTAGAATCGACTTTAGTCTCTAATTGAAGTTAAAAATGTATTAAAAAGTGGTTATGATAAAGTTTATAGCTATATATTTATATCCATATATAATTATAATAGGATATCAATAGTAATAGGATATTTAAGTAGACCAATAATATTATGATATTTAGCATCTTAGACCTCCATCTACATTTTTTAAAGTTACATTAACGGGAGTGCATAAAATTGTTCTAGCATCAGACGGTAGTGTTCCCGGTTTAAATTCGTTTATTATGCCTGACAATTTATTCAAAGCGGAATGAGGAATACGATTTTCAATAGCCCATGTTATTATTTTTTTGCGAAAGGTTAAATGATTGTCCAAGTCAAAATTGTATTCACTATCACTAGAACTGCAATCACCACACTCTGATATCTGTATATTTTGAAGGGAACTTTCAGGTTCAGGCACATTTTCCTCTGCATCATGTACAGAACCACCATGAACAACGGTTGAAGTCGCACTTGTTGAAGCCGTATCGACGGGCTCATTTTCGGGCGTCGTTGTCAATCGACTGTTTATTTTTACAATTTGCGAATATTCTTTTGCAATTTTTCTTCTTATTCCACCGGTTCTCGCTCTTATTTTCCAGGATTTTTTATTCATTTTCACAATTTTTTGCACGAGACGTAATAACACGCAGCTTCTGGGATAAGTGTAATAGAATATCACATTCACATTCATGTTCAGCTTACAGTAGTCCTTTTAACAGCCTACAGTGCACATGTGAACCATTTAAACACTTCTGTACAGCAGTAAAAAAAGGTTATTTTAATGATCACAAACAAGTCCTACTACAGCTTTCAGCTGTATAACAGTCTAAAACAAGTAAACATAACAGCCTTTGGCTTTATAAATGACCACATGTGTTCTATTAAAATGCTAGCTCTGTAACATCGTACAAGTAGGCCGTTAAACAGCGGTTGGCGTATCTCTACCCTCCTATAATGCTCTTAGTCAGATGGCTGACTAAAGGATAGTTGTTAGAGTATTATAACACCAACAATCGTATATCAGTACAACTCTACACTCCTTTAAGTCCCTTAGACAGGTATAGGTGTAATTAATCGCAATAATGCAGCTTATACATCACGAGTGAACTGTAATAATGCTTCAAGTACACCTGGGAACTAAATGTGTACTCTTAAATGGAGTAAAATGCTACTTGGGTAGTGACGCTTGGTATCATGAGAATATTGATTTTAGCCATAATACTACTGTTCGTTTATTTTCTAACTGATTTGTGTTTTTCAAATCGTTTGTTTTTATGTAGACTAATATTTTTATATTGTTTTTTTATTATTATTTTGACATTTCTTTTTACATATTGACATGAACGTTTTATAACTTAAACTTAGCATTTATTAGTTGATAATCTGACTATAAAAAAAAGATAAACTATATGAGACAGGTAGATAATGTTTTACTTAGTATTTTAACTTACTACCTCATTAGACAGGTAGACTAAGATGTATTTTTTTTCCCTCATGACACAATTTCCTTCTGTGTTATATTTTTATCCTTTAGTTATTAAAGTTTAATACATTGTTTTGTATAATTTTATGTAAGTTAAAAAGAGAAAATACTGATAAAAAAAGACATGATCGTGCTAAGTTTCTTGCCCTTCTTCTGAGCAAGATTAATCGAATGGGCGGATTTAGGAATTATATCTATTTATAGTTTATTTATCTATTAATTTATTTATTCCTTGCATTATGTAGGTATATACAATATTTTATTTTTTTACTTATGTTAGTATATATTTGGTTAGGCATTATATTTATTTATGGTCTATTCAGTTTATTATAAAAATAAATTTCTATATTTAAAGACTTGGCGATTAATAAATCAATATACCGGGTGACAATTTCGAACATCGTCCAAATTTTTATATTATTAGGTGTTATCCATAGAGGCCATTTAAAAAAAAATAGGAAGGTAAAATTTTTACCTCAACGTATTTTTTTCCCAAGATTTTTCGTACAGCGTTGTCACTACACTATGTTACGAACGGTGAACGGAAGGCGCGTAGCCGCGTAGCGCGTGCGGCGCATATTGTCTACAAACGTAGCCGCGTAGTACGCACGCGCAAGGTGTCTACAAACGCAATTGTTTTTGGGATAACTGTGCATAGCCGTATCTTAATATTTTAGTACTGGGTGATACTTGAAGAATACAAATACAAATACAAATACAAAATATCTTTATTGGTAAAACATAAATAGTTTACAATAATCGAGTTGTTGAAATCACTTTTTAAGCATACAATGCCTGTACCAGGTGACTCCGCTCTTCTATATCTTCACATAATTCACTGATTTTGAAAACAAGATTTTTTTAAAAAGAAGTTTAATAAAGATAGCTATTGTTAGATATTATAAATATGTTATGTAGGTATATTTGTGTGTGAGAAGTATATATTTTTAAATATACATATATATAATATTTTTTAGTTTTATATGAAATGAAGAACAAAATAAATAAGATTCTATTTTTAATTTATATTATTTCAACGATAAAAGTAAGGGTATATTTTCTTTTTTTTTGTCATTTTATGGTGTGTGCCCTCGTTTTAGAATCGGTCTGTGGTTTGTTTGAAATGGCCCCAAAAAACAGACAAAGCAGTCGTCGTCCTGCAGCACCCGCCCGATAGAGCAGGTCATTGGTTATATAATATTAATATATTCATGTGTATGTTGACTATTTTGTTATTGTATGCGGGTCAATAAACATTCTGTTTGTTCGTAGTTTAGCGGTTGTAACCAATTTGTGATTGCTTTCTTACATTCGTAATAAGGATTACTATAAATGTCTCATTCATTGTTCAACTTATTGTACAGGTATGCTGAAAAAACACGTATTTCATTATTTTCCTAAAGATTAAAATAAATAAATTTGGACGATGTTCAAAAAGTCACCCTATGTAAAGAATAATATAAATTTTATTTGTTATCTCCTTGGGATGGATAAATTGCCAAATGTTTAAATGTATAAATTTATTTCTATCATAGTGAAGAAGTTTAAGTTTGTTAAAAATAAATAAAAATATGCAAGTTTCCGCCATTTATCGTGTAAGTCAAGTCTGACACAAGTGACGCTCCCGCTACCACGATAATAGAAAAAGCTATTGAGAGGCTATGTCAATTTTATTTTTGTATCTCTCACTCCAAGCAGAATTTTTTGTCTCTTTAAGAGACAAAAGTATCTTTATTAATTTTATAACAAAAATTCAAATAGTTAGCAAAATTTCCAAAATAAAAATTAAGATATTGTAAAAACCTCTATTAAAATATATTTTAGTTCTGTACATGATTCTTATTCGTCAAACGAAGAGAAAAAGTGCGTTTGAAGACCTGATTAAAATAATTATTTCTATCGAGAAAAAAATAATCCAAACGTGTTTTCCAAAAACAGAACCCTAGATTATATGGTCAAAATACATATACCAGAAAATTATTACAATTTCCTGTGTTCTTAAAGAAATACACAGAAACAAAACATCCATATTTTATTAAGATAGCCTCATTAACCCCATTTGTGAAAGTGTAAATGATCCACCGAATACTGATAATATATACATTTTTCAATTATTTATTTCTTAAGTGATAAGATGAATCCGAGCCACGATTTGGACTGTTATCTGGATGCGTTTTAGCGATAGTGAAAATAAATAGGTAAGAATTTTTTTTCTTTGTTAACATTTATTATTATTTATCACGAGTTTATTTTACTCTGATTAAGGACATTATTTGTTTGGTGCCTATCTATTAGAGGAGTAGACTTCACCTCAGCCTCCACATTAATGAAAATTTCTAGCAGCTGAATATTTCTAGCTGACTGTAGTTTAAACTTAGTGCGCGTCCCTTGGTTTCGTACGCGAATTACACGTTCTAACTCACTAATCTTTGAGAGCATTTTCGCTTCTATTACCAGTACTTAGGAGACAAAATTGTTGAACAATTTAAGAAAATACAAATTAAAATCTGAGAAAACATGTGTCCGTTATTATTTAAACTACACACAGCTGGCATCGTTGTGGTTAATGTTTAGTTTTAGGGGTTTTAGTAGTAAGAGGAAAATGTTTTTAGGGTTCCGTGCTTAGAAATAAGAAAAATAAATCCTTATGGCATGACTTGTGAGTCCGTCCGTCTGTCAGTTATGTCTTTGTGCCCGAGGTACGGCACCTATGATTTACGTATAAAAATTATATGTTCAGGATGTACTGAAGTACACACCTAACCAGTTTAATTTTATAATATTACCTTTTAATTTTTCTTGCATAAGTTCACTGAAAGATATTGCTATTCAATTAAATTTCAATTCAATTTATTCATTTATACAATTGTTACACAGCATACACCATAACGTAACAAAGGTGGGTTTGACACGACATGATTTTACAAAATAATAGAGCTTAAAATATAAAATACTTAAACCTAAACATTTTCAAAGATTCAAATTGTTTCTTTGTAAAATAGATACATAAAGTATACGTTTTACATGTCAAATCTAATCTGTATAAAATAATATTTTATGATGAAACAAATATGATACGGAAAATATATAAAAAACCTATATTTAAGTTGGGCTAATAAAGTTATACACATGCATAAAATAAAGACTTATTGGAATAAGAATATTATTATAACTACACAATGGCCCTATGTTTTATGCGCTATTGTCTTTTCGTACCAAAATTCACCTACGTTCTACGATGCTCCGGTCTTTGGAAGAAATCAGATCTACTACTTTCCCTAGTAAACATGATCCGCTCTATACTAGTTCAAATTCTAAATTGTCAATTAAATGACCGGAGCTGGGCCCAGGCAACCCTGCCGGTTAGACTCGGAGGCCTGGGTATCCGCAAAATTTCAAGTGTTGCCTTACCAGCGTTCCTGTCATCGGCCAATAGTACGTTTGACCTCTACGGTAGTATCATTAGCCCATCACTTGGTGGTGTTGAGGTCACGTACTTGGCCGAGGCCAGAACCGCTTGGTCAGATGCCTGTCCTGATCAAAATTTTCCTGTAATTCCAAAAGCACAAAGGCTTTGGGGTGAGCCGCTTTGCCTCAAAACTCAGAAGAACCTTTTAGAAAGTGCCCAAAATTCTGCAGAACGTGCTCGTCTCTTAGCTACAAGTGAAAAAGAGTCGGGATATTGGCTAAATGCCATCCCATCCTCCAACATTGGGACGCTGCTGGATAAGACAACTTTCACTTTAGCTGTAGGCCTGCGGATAGGAGCAAAAATTAATGAACCACATCGGTGCCGCTGTGGAGAAAGGGTTGACCAGTTGGGCCACCACGGCTTGTCATGCCTCCGCAGCGCTGGACGTCTGTCACTTCACACTGCCATCAACGACGTCCTCCGTCGTGCCCTTGCCAGCGCCAGCGTTCCAGCAGTTTTAGAGCCAAATGGACTCGCACGCAACGATGGCAAGAGGCCCGACGGCATGACGCTCGTTCCGTGGCAGAACGGCCGGTCGTTGGTATAGGATGCGACCTGCGTCGATACGTTGGCCCCATCCAATGTCCAAGCGACCGCAGCCAATGCCGGCGCTGCGGCGCTGATGGCAGAGTCTAACAAGCGGCGCAAATATGCAAACCTCGGGGAAGGATGCATATTTGTGCCGTTTGGCGTCGAAACCCTCGGGCCGTGGGGACCCGACGCGCGACGTCTATTCAAAGAGATAGCGTCGCGCCTGGTTGATACCTCGGGGGCATACCTTGGCCAAAGACTTAGTCTCGCCATCCAACGAGGTAATGCCGCCAGCCTTCTTGGCACTCTGCCCGGCGGCATCGATTTGGACAAATTTTTTTACCCTTTGTAGAACAAGTTTAGTTTTAGATTAAATAGTTTTTAGTGTTTTATGTTATTTAAGTTGATCTTTATCATAAGTATGTTTGTTTTTTCTTAATATTCCGAAATTAAACTGTTTCATAATTAAAAAAAAAAACTCAAAAATCACAACTCTTAGTTCACTACACAATGCAATTAATATATAAGTTGATCAATAAACTGAATAGACCCTAAATAAATATAATGCCTAACCAAATATATACTAACATAAGTAAGAAATTAAAATATTGTATATACATACCTACATAATTCAATGAATAAATAATTTAATAGATAAATAAACTATAAATAGATATAATGCCTAAATCCGCCCATTCGATTAATCTTGCTAAGAAGTAGGGCAAGAAACTTAATTTTCATTCATGCGTCTTTCTAGTATTCTCTGGAACTCTCTCATCAAGCACCCAATCCCAGACATAAATAAGACACACTGTGGTGCCTCAGGGAGCAGAGAGTTGAGCAGTGTTATTATTAATAACTACCGTCTTTCCACAGTATGTTAAACCATTTGTGTAATCACTAATCAATAGCAATACATACCGGGTGTAACCACCTTTCCAAACAATTATACCCGCGGACACCCTTAGTTTGGGAAATAATTGAGTTACAAACAAAAATGTGTGAACCCTAACGCACCGACATACGGGCGAGTTTAGAGAGAGCGTCGTCCGTGAAACAGCTTCAGGTTTCACGGACATACGGGCAAGTTTAGAAAGAGCGTCGTCCGTGAAATAGCTGTTAGGGTGCAACTTCTAAAATAGACCTTCCTCCTACGAGACAAAGTAGTTGAATATCATATTCACTGAAGATTTGCGCGGTTTTTTTTTTTAGAATATTCAGTATGATCATTAGAGTATGTGGTTTTATTTCATGGACGCACTCTATTTACAACCTGTATGATAAAATAAAATAGTAGAAACCGCTGTGTCTGTAGGTACATTGAAGAAAAGTAATAGAAATAGAAAGGGGGTGACTAAAGTAGAGTAATAGAACACAAATTAACGATTTTTAGAATTATTTTCTGTCTGTCTTTCTGTTTGTTCACGCACATCTCTAAAACTACTGAACGGATTTGGATTTTAATGTAGTTTCCACAGATGTACAGAACTTAAATTTGGAATAGAATATAAGCTTTATTTTGTCGTTTTAAAATCAAATATCGAAAAAAAAGTTATCGTGATTTAAAGATTTTTGGAATTTACTTGTCTGAATTACTGGTAGTAATTAAAAGTTATGTAGCAAATATTGATTACCGAAAGATTGCAAAATTTATTGAGAATGCAGACTCTTCGAGTTTGGGCTTATTTGATTGGTATTTACTAGCACATTGGCAAAACATTGTGACCAAAGTCTGCTGATGGGACTGGAAGGTGGGTACAGGATCTCCTCAACGGACAACAGCAGACCTTTCGAGTTTGGGCTTAATTGATTGGTATTTACTAGCACATTGGCAAAACATTGTGACCAAAGTCTGCTGATGGGACTGGAAGGTGGGTACAGGATCTCCTCAACGGACAACAGCAGACCTTTCGAGTTTGGGCTTATTTGATTGGTATTTACTAGCACATTGGCAAAACATTGTGACCAAAGTCTGCTGATGGGACTGGAAGGTGGGTACAGGATCTCCTCAACGGACAACAGCAGACCTTTCGAGTTTGGGCTTATTTGATTGGTATTTACTAGCACATTGGCAAAACATTGTGACCAAAGTCTGCTGATGGGACTGGAAGGTGGGTACAGGATCTCCTCAACGGACAACAGCAGACCTTTCGAGTTTGGGCTTAATTGATTGGTATTTACTAACACATTGGCAAAACATTGTGACCAAAGTCTGCTGATGGGACTGGAAGGTGGGTACAGGATCTCCTCAACGGACAACAGCATACCTTTCGAGTTTGGGCTTATTTGATTGGTATTTACTAGCACATTGGCAAAACATTGTGACCAAAGTCTGCTGATGGGACTGGAAGGTGGGTACAGGATCTCCTCAACGGACAACAGCAGACCTTTCGAGTTTGGGCTTATTTGATTGGTATTTACTAGCACATTGGCAAAACATTGTGACCAAAGTCTGCTGATGGGACTGGAAGGTGGGTACAGGATCTCCTCAACGGACAACAGCAGACCTTTCGAGTTTGGGCTTATTTGATTGGTATTTACTAGCACATTGGCAAAACATTGTGACCAAAGTCTGCTGATGGGACTGGAAGGTGGGTACAGGATCTCCTCAACGGACAACAGCAGACCTTTCGAGTTTGGGCTTGGTATTTATTAGCGCTTTGGTAAAACATGGTGACATATATGCAATATAGTCGTTCACAAAATCATATTCGTTAGTTTTCCTTGTTTCCACGAAAATTTCTTCGACGCGGGCGGAGCCGCGGGCAAAAGCTAATGTACAAAATAAATGTAAAAAAATGTTTATCGGCATGAATATTATTCCTTTTACGGAACTCGCAAAATGAAGTGGTTCCATAAACTGAGAGACTGCATGAGCATGATAGTATGGGAGCAAAAACACAGCTTTTGAATATACCTATAAGTATTTGAAACGTCGTCGTTATGACTTCTTAGATATACATATTACACTCATACTTGCTTCTGTAAGACCTTTTCAAGTATCTAATGATTCTCGAACACAAACAGCACATTTACAAAACCTACTATTAGCGAAGCTCACTCCACGTATTGTTCGTAGACACATCTCGCGGCTCCCACAGAACGGACATGAGCGATGGCGCGTATTAGAGCGCTGAATGTGCTCAAATGATACGCATTAATGTTATAGACGCTCGACTCGTGAAGGGAACTGATGATCATTCTTTGTGGGCATCGATCTGTGGACGATGGTCTGACTAGCTTTTCTGAATTGATGTACATTTCTACGACTATTTTTATATGTCATCGGTAAACCGTAGAATTCGGCAAATCATGATTTCCTTCGACAGATCGTAAAGCATGAAAACGAAAATCTTTCACTAAAAGTTGAAAATAGGGGCGATGGCGAGCAGAGCAAAGCCAATCAAGCAGGAGCGGGTTAGGTTTACATGTAAATAAATTTGGGGAGCGAAGCGAAGTGGGGCGGAACGAGAAAATTAACGCCCCTAGTTTTAACAGTAATACGATCTACCTAGAAAAATTATGATAAGCCGAATTATACTATATGCCTATGACATATATAGGTGCATAAAAATAAAATGAACGGTAGTAAGGAAGCGAATATTAATGCCATATTATTTTATTGGCAAAACAACATTACAATTAACATAATATTTCATTCGTACTGGCAAAAAGCAAAAATAAATACAAAAGGCCCAAGTATTTTAAAAATTTAAATTCAGCAAAATATCACCTCCATTTCGCGGAAAACAGCAATTTCTCGTTCACAGAAGAGTGATAAATATTGAATGTAAACCCTCTACGGGTAGACACCTGCGTCCTTCGACGGCACTCATGAATCAGTGTACGTTGTACCAACTTTTACATTTTCAGTATACTACAGCCTTCAAAAATTCTGATGCAACGATCGAATTTTTTAAATTTACCAACGACAATATAGATACCAAAGAAAACATGAAAATTAAGAAAGACAATTGACAAGATGTCGGTGGTTGGTTTACGTATTCCGTCAACCACATGATTGTTATTTGTTAAGTCAATAAACATAACTCAAAATCGACTTCAAACATGCATTTATGTTGGAAGACTCTGCAGTTCTGCACTAAAGGTGTAATGTAACGTATCATTGGTACGGATTCTTTCACCAAATTAGGTTTCTTACGGATTATAGCTTCTAAGCGAATAAATTATGTCACCAAAGACCAATAAATTCCCATATTTCTTTTGAAAACGACCCATGACGTGTGTTTGTGTAAAAATGTAGCTGTAAATAATAAAAAAAGAAATGTTTTTTCATACATCTTGTTTATTTACAAAGCAACATCGACTTTGCCAAGTTGGTTTTTAAACGAATGGTAATGATTTTATTTTAAACATTTATATGTACGTGGGACGCACTATAAGTTTCCGGAATGAATATGAAAAAATACTATTAAAGGTACAAAATTAATTTATTGTTTTTCAAAATAATCTCCCTTGGCGTCTATGCACTTTTTCATTCGATCAAACCAGTTTTGAAAACTTTTGTGCCACTCCCCTGTGGTGACCTCTGAAACGTGTTTTTCATACTCCTCGACAGCCTCTTCTGGTGATGAAAATCGTTGACCGCGTAATTGGTTCTTAATTTTTGGGAACAGAAAAAAGTCACAAGGTGCCAGGTCGGGACTGTATGCAGGATGACTCATGAGTTCTACATTTTTCGTCTTCAAAAAGTCGTTTGTCTGTCTGGCCGTGTGAGAACTAGCATTGTCGTGGTGCAGGATGATACGGCGTTTACGGTTATTTTTACGGAGTTCGTCAATAACTTCCGGCAAACAAATGGTCGTGTACCAGTCACTATTCACGGTACGACGATTCTCTAAAGCAACAGTAGCCACGTGTCCAGTTGTATGAAAAAAAGATGCAATCATCCGCTTAGATGCACTTTTCACGCGCGCCACTTTGGTTGGTTTCGGCTCATCTTGAAAGACCCATACGCTCGATTGCTGCTTTGTTTTGGGATCGTAGCAATAAATCCATGTTTCGTCACCTGTTACTATGTCCCACACCAAATTTGACGCACCTTCGTTGAATCTGGTAAGCATGGCACTGCACCAAGTGACGCGGTCCGTTTTTTGAGCCTCGGTCAAGTTGTGTGGGATCCACCGCGAGCACAGCTTTCTCACACCCAAATGTTTGTGTAGGATGGATTGTATTTGACTCATGCCTATTTCTAAGGATGCGCGTATTTCATGGTAGGTCACATGCCTGTCTGTTTCAATCATACGGCGCACAGCATCGATGTTTTTGTTGGCCACAGCGGTGGACGGCCGACCATCGCGAGATTCGTCACTGAGATTGATACGACCACGCTTGAATTCTGCAAACTAGCTTTAAACAGTCGTCTTGCATGGTGCTTCATTGCCAAAAGCTGTTTCAAGCCAAGCGATGCTCTGTTGAGCTGTCAAATTACACTTAAAATCGTAGAAAATCATACTACGAAAATTTTTCCGAGTTAAATCCATGTTGATGCAGACACACAATTTTTTAAACGGCGCCACAAGGTAAAAACAAAAGACAGTCAGATGAAACAAACTGCATTCTACAGCCAAAGAGTTCTATTTTCAAATGTTGCAATAAATTTTTAAATATTGTTTATGTAAGTGGCCAGTTCCGGAAACTTTTAGTGTTACCTATGTATTATAACATTTTGTACCTTTTTAGGTTTCCAGAATAATTTTAAAGAAGGAATTGACAAAAAACGTAAAAACTGTGGTTTATCAAGTATCAAAACCCACAAAGCACAGCCTTCAACGCTGAAGATAAAAACATGATGTTTAAAATACCTGCAAGGTGCCGAAGTGCATCAAAAATATTTTTTCGAAACCCAACCCCTATTTTGTATTATTAGCAAATCAGTATGGGGAAAATCTAAACTATAGAAATTGGCTTAAGGGATTATCGTTATCGATTTTGGAGAAAATAAAAACTGCATACAAAGCTTATTGAAAAATGACTAAACTTAGCCGGAAATTGAAACTGCTCATAGTTCCCATTCTGCAATCTGCGAAAGAATTATATCTTCTATTATGACATCAATCGAAAGTGTTCCTAGGAAGGACCGAGTTTAAAAAAAAAAAAACTATATCAAATCAGTGGAAACTCCTTAATATGAATTTTCATATCCCTGACTTGAGAAATAATGGATTGCTCATATAAACTTTCATTCCTCTGAACACCAGTTTTTTTTTTGAGAAAAAAAGTAGCCTATATCCCTCTTCAGGGTTCAATCAATCTACTTGCTAAATTTTTCGGAATCAGTTCAACTATTTAGGTGTGAAAAGGTAACAGACAGACAGAGTTACTTTCACATTTATAATAATAGTTTGGATTTGGATATCTGAAATAAACCAGAAAACGACAGGCACCGCAAACTTAAGCGGCCATCGATCGATTAAAAACTTGCTAATTGACAATTTTTGGGAGCTTTAATTAGAATTAATCACAAAAATCTTTCGATTTGGTCGATTCACGTTCAAATAAAATAAAATGAAATTTTCATAGTACCAACCAAGCCAATAATAGCATTGAAATTTCTTTCCTCAGTCTCGCCTGCCGTTTGGAGCTGCACCATAAAATATCTAAAGCTTTTAAGTTTGCTTAAAGCCTTCGTTCCTAGCCTAGAGGAGAGATAAAACCCTTACTGTTATATAAAACTTTTCATGTTCCATAGTCCGTGCTCCACCTGGCACAAGCGACTCCGACATTCATGTTTGTGTCGTCGTGTGGTCGCGTACTTGTCATGTTCCATAGTCCGTGCTCCACCTGGCACAAGCGACTCCGACATTCTTGTTTGTGTCGTCGTGTGGTCGCGTACTTGTCATGTTCCATAGTCCGTGCTCCACCTGGCACAAGCGACTCCGACATTCTTGTTTGTGTCGTCGTGTGGTCGCGTACTTGTCATGTTCCATAGTCCGTGCTCCACCTGGCACAAGCGACTCTGACATTCTTGTTTGTGTCGTCGTGTGGTCGCGTACTTGTCATGTTCCATAGTCCGTGCTCCACCTGGCACAAGCGACTCTGACATTCTTGTTTGTGTCGTCGTGTGGTCGCGTACTTGTCATGTTCCATAGTCCGTGCTCCACCTGGCACAAGCGACTCCGACATTCTTTTTTGTGTCGTCGTGTGGTCGCGTTACCTACTTAGTCGTGAAACGGAATTATTGTATAAGCACAGTCCCATACGCGATCATACGAAACAGCAGATAAAATCTAGCTTTTTTATAAGCGGGCATCATAAACCAAATTCAAAAAGTCCTATCCTAATAACATTTTATATCATTGAGGTATATAAAATCAGAAAAGTAAACCTGGACGTGAGGAGCTCTGAACCGGGACTCGAACCAGGAACCTCTCGCTTACCGGGCGGTCGCTCTACCACAGAGCTCCTTGCGATGCGATGGATAAATCACCAAGTGTTTAAAATATAGCAATTTATTTCTATCATAGTTCCTATGCTAATAGTATTTTGAACGGAAAATATGCCTAATTTATATTTTTGCTGCATTTCCTTTCATTCAATTATGAACTTTCAAAACTAGTCTCAAAACCTCGAAACTTGGCATTTTCTTTTGCATACGCCTTGAGAAATCTTTAAACTTACCGGCGCTTTGCTATTATAACTTGCTTGCTGTGATTAGATTGATTCCAAACTGGTCATATATGTTATCCAAAAGTGGAAAAAAAAAAAAAAATAGTTTTTGATCATTTGACTGTTTTCAACCTAAAAGTGGAATTGAGAAAAAAATGTTTTCTTATTTTTCTTTATAAAAAACTAGGCAATTGCCGTTAAGCCCTTTAAATAAACCTTGTTTCCACAATTTCAATTTTGTAATTTTTTCTTCCGTTGTTGAACGAAATTAGGCCTTTACTTTCGTTTTATTTTTATTAATTACACTTATATAAATTAGACTGGTGACGGGCAGCGGCATCAATGGTGCAAGGGTTTCGGCACCGCGCTCACCAACCCACCTGCCCAGTGTGTGTGAGTATGGGCATTTCTTCCAGGAGAACCGCCAAGAGTGGCGAAATCCTGGAAAGGCCTGTGTCCAGCAGTGGACGAAACAGGCTGATGGATGGATGGATGGACACTTTTAGTATATTAACACTTATTAAACAACACATTTTAACATACAGAATAGACATTGCTTACAGAAGCGTCACTTATTGCTAATAGCAATATAACCAAGGGAACCTTTGGGTTGTAATAATAAAACCGGCCAAGTGCAACGGCTCATACCTTGTTGTGCTTAGAGGGGACTAAAAGTTTGGCGCGACCTGTACTCGTAAACCTGTAAATCCTTCTTAGCTGTGGTAGTTTTCCTTTTTACTTCATTATACGAGTATATACTACTTCTGTGAATTTTTCCACATATTTCCTAAACAACCGTTTAGCCGGCAGGGGGGGGGACACTTGACTCTAACAAAAATTATCGCTTTAAAGCTTAATATTTGGCCAATGCATCCCTAAATCGAAAAATGGTTTTCACACATCCATAATGTTTTTGAACGACCTATCCAACGATATGGGATAGACGAGAAAAAAAATTATCCCCAATTTACGTGCATAGGAGAAATCTATCTACCTTTAAAAAAAATCCAGATTTTATTTACCGTTTTTTTGGCGTGATTAATATGGTATACCCATACCAAATAAAGCTTTCTAGTACTGATAATCTCTGAGCTAAGCCGCGGACAGAAGGACGGACATGGCGAAACTATAAGGGTTCCTTGTCGGACTACGAAACCCTTAAAAAGATGTTAAAAAAATTAGACTTTAATAAAATAGGTATGTAATGTAAAGGCAAACAAAACATTTTTTTCATCAAAATGAACAGAGCTACGGCACATTCTTTGATATTTCATCAAGGTCCAATGATCATGCGAAATTTAGCGGGGGCGATTGGCAGCTTGTCTTGTCAGCTACGCAGTATCTTTCATCCCCTTCCGATTTCATATAGTGCAAATGCAAATCTGTATGACGTGACGGTAGGAGTAATACTTGTTTTGTCTACGGTTTCGATCTAAAATTAATAACCAGTTGCAAGATTTAAGGATGTAGTTAACAAAATAAATTGATAAACGTATTTTAATATTTTTTGTCTATTTCACACTTCTTGGCCCATATTGGAGCCCTGCGGGACACCCAGTTTGATGGCTTTACTCCATTAATGTCTACCTTTTGAATTCGGTCACTAAGGTATGACTTAAATAACGCCAAAAATTTATCCTTAACTCCATAGTGATCTAATTTACATAAAAGTGTTTCATGATTAACGCAATCAAAAGCTTTTGTGAGGTCACAAAGTACACCGAACGCATCCTGCTTTGCTTCCCAAGCCTCAAATATATTATGTGCTTGACTAAAGCAACTCCTGCATTTGTAGTTGACCTCCCTTCAGTGAATCCATATTGTTCACTGTGAAGCAACTTATTGAAATTAAAATGAGATAATAATTGATTAAAAACAATTTTTATAAAATCCTACTAAATACTGGTAAAACTGAGACCGTTCTATAGTTGGAAGGGTCTTCACTGTCACCTGATTTAAAAAGAGGGATACATTTACTCAACTTCATCAAACCAGGAAAGACAGATTGACCTCTCCTAAACCACTAGACACACAGTCTATAAGAAAAGTTCGTCAGAAAACATCCGAACGTGCGACGTGCATAATAGCAAAAATGCTTCAACCAAATTAAGACATGTCGTTAATATAAGATGCAATGTCAGTTGTATGCAATCGTTATTCGAATTTGTCACGCCATAGCGGTGACAAAATGCATCGCGGACACTTTTTGAGCGAGATTGTGAGTCTTGTTGCTTATAAGACGTCAATGGAAAGGCACCATCATCTATACATTTATTACAAATTAAAGCTAAACATGGAGCTATTAAATCAATAACAGAACTTTCAACTTTAACAGATAAGCCCCCATAACTCCTCGGTTTTTTTTAAGATAAGAGATTTAAATGCTTTAATGACAGTTAGTGAATTAATATACTTAAAAGCAGTTACAGAATACTTGAAATTCTACAGAACACGTGAAATAAAGAATTTCTTACATCGGTGCTGTTCCACCATCTTTTCCACATTTGACACTTTTTTCCTACTTATTTCCTGGACTATAAACCATCGCTTTGCAATCGGATTCTTTGGTACTTATACTATTTAATTATTATTTACTCTTAATATTGGTTACGCCTAAAAGCGCCAAAAGCAATTAAGATTCTGTCAGACGCATATGCAACCGTTGTCAACTGTTTTCCGGGTGCGTGTGATAGAAGACCTCCTTTTATATATCGGTGATTCACAATTTCCTATTCAGTAGTGTAACCTCGTTAGTGGACGTTTGTTTATTTGTCATTATCAGACATGTTTTCGTTAAATAACTAAAAGATATTTATTTCAAAAATAACTTTTTGTTTTCGTCACTTCCAGACACTCCTAAGGCAACAACTACTGCTGGTGACCCCGGGTGCGTGCGTCTCACTCACTCGCATGACTCGTCGCGTATTGATATTTACGTCACTCGACAGGGAATCAAGTTGCGAAAGCACTAAAATATACCTAAATAATTAAATAATTATACAATTAATATTAATTTAATTCTTCAAAAATAATCAAGGATGCTCATTTATTGTGATAATATCCTTAATTTGACTAAGTGTAAAGTTATTTCTTTGTATATTTAATAATTAAATTTGACCTTAGTCTCAATTTGTATCTAACATTGGTATTTATTTTTTTAAAGTTCTTAATAAAAATTCAAAATTCTAATCAAGGTACATCATTTTAGATATTCTGGAGTTAAATTATATATACTCGTATATATAGATATTTTTCAAAGAACGTCCTAATTAAACCGCCCCTTAATTGTGGCTTTGAACCTCACCAGCAATTAAAGCACTCTTAAAAAAGAAGCAAATATCTTTATTTTAAAAGCAAAAAAAAAAAATGGTTGCTTCTGAAATCCTTTGTTAAACAGATTAAAACAAATTTAGACTATCCAAAACAATATCAGTTGCAAATGCAAAAGGAAGTTGAAATATGGCAGTAAATGAGCTCCGTACTTTAAACTTTTCTAACACTTTAATTCCACCCCGCGGAGTTTCCCTAGGCAGTAGTTAGTAGCACTATTTTGAATGTAATGTTAGGTGGTCCGTTTTTAGTGGCAAGTTTTGTGGAATTTCTTGGTTAAACTAGTTTCCACAAATTGCTGTAATAAAGTTTCCGGAGTGTCGGTATTAATTCTTCTTTTGTTATCTACCGCCAACTTCTGTTAAAAATAGCGCGTACAGTGTAACATGAACAAAGGAATGTTGCCTGTATTCATAAATTGGCCAAGTGCGAGTCACGCATAAAGGGTTCCGTACCACCACACTATACGAGCACGGAACCCTAAACATATTATGTTACATGACAACAATATAGATGCCATAGCAACAACAAGGCGACAATAAACAAGGCACTAAAATGGTGGGACTCCTGACAAATGATTCGGTACCCTCTGAGTGCTGAACGGGGGTAACCAATGGGACCCTATTGCTAAGACTCCGCTGTCCGTCTGTCACCAGGCTGTATCTCACGAACCGTGATAGTTAGACAGTTGAAATTTTCACAGATAATGTATTTCTGTTACAAGTAACTGTAATTGTTAACTAACAATAGTTAGTTATTATAGAACTACAAATACTAAAACCGGCCAAGTGCGAGTCGGACCCGCGCACGCTTATACAACAGACATGATATTTTTGGCGTTTTTATAGATAATGGTACGGAACCCTTCTTGCGCGAGTCCGACTCGCACTTGGCCGGTTTTTTTTATTATTTGTTGTTTTACTCTAGAGTATTTACTACAATCTGACCTAATTTGAAACTTGTCTGTATTACCTTTATGGAGATAAAACTGGAACAAAATACGTGGGAAATATGCAATTTTTTGGAGGTTTCTTGTTTGAGGACCCCACTTGGGCTTCAACCTCTTGAATATCTTATTACTTGTTGTTATAGAAACTAAAGTAACACGTATTCTGCGAACATTTCAACTGTCTGTCTATTGCGATTGACGCTATTAGACCCCTGTGACAGAGGGACGGACGGATGGATGGACAGACAGACGTAAAGCTGAGGCTTAGTAATACGGTTCCGTTTGGCATCCTTTGGGTATGAAACCCTAAAAATAGGGTTTGTTATTTTTCGTGATAGTTTTCATTGAACCAAAAACAATAGAACGCAGTCCAGATGATTTATTTTGTTATCTTTGTGTTTTCTAAATAAACTTTATTTTATTACTAGCTTTTGCCCGCCGCTCCGCCCGCGTGTTATTCGGTTTAACAACATGCTTTTTTCCGGAATAAAAAGTAGTCTATGTGTTAAGTTAGAGTATAAGCTATATCCATTCTAAATTTCATCCAAATCCGTCCAGCCGTTTCAGCGTGAAAGAGTAACAAACATACAAACACACACCCTCTCACACACAAACTTTCGCATTTATAATATTAGTGTGATGTGATGATTGGTGCATGCTCCACCGGCAAGATTTGAACCCTGGGAGTGTATTTTTGAATCATTCGAATTTCAATTCACATACGAATCCGCATGATTCGCATACGAATACTTAAAATCAGTATTTTTGAAAATTCATTCCGTGAATTCTGCAACGAGTGGTCTGACCCACTCGTTTTCTGATTTCTACTAGTAGAATTTACGCAAGAATGACATGACTGACATTGAATTGACAAGTTAAAATGTTTTGATGCATATTTACATTCTTTATTCATATCCATTATATTTATATATTTAAATATATATATATATATCTATAATTTTAATTTTTATTTGTGTAGTATAAGTTCGGTTGTAAAAATGCCTTTGTATGCTTGCTGCCAACCTATTTCGTGTATTCTTTCACCACAGTATTGGTTGGCTGGAAGAAAAAGGTAAGCTCGCCTTTGAGCATATTTTTATTTTTGTAATCATAGTTTAAGTTTCTATGTGTGTACAATAAAGGATATAATAATAATAATGGTAGTAATAATAATAATAACCTAAAATAGAAGTAAAAACAGACAACAGAAACGAAAACAATCAAAAGGAATGGAAACAACAACGTGAGAACGAAAACGTCGATGAGAGACTGACATTATAACTTTTTAATTTACGTTCCGTTCACCTCCATTCATTATCGGTATATAAAATCAACGAAATATTGCTTTCCGATTCTTATTTTTTCTGCGTAAAACGAAAACAGTTTCATTGATTTCTACTGATTCAAAAATACTTAAAATCTTGACCAATGGAATTGAATTTCGCACGCGAATTGAATTTCGCACGTGAATATGTGATTCACGGCGAGTGATTCAAAAATACAGCTCCTGGTCTTCAGATTGAGAGTCCAGCGTTCTACCAACTGAGCAACCGCTGCTTCAGAACAATCCTTATACAATCCAAACACATCCTTTTAAAATACATTAGCTGAAAGTAATATTATATTAATATTACTAAAGTAGTAAGAAACTCGTGTCTGTATATTGAATATTTTCACGAAATTTTAAATGAAATGGGTTATTGGTATACCTATATACTGTACTGAGGCCGAAACAACCAACCATTTTTAGATTTTTTGTCTGTCTGTCTGTATGTTCCGTTTTAACTCGAGAACCTCTTAGCGGATTTGGATGCGGTTTTTTTTATTAACATCATAGTGACCCTGGTCAACATGGTCCTAGGCGTAGGTCCTGGTCATAGGATATAAGGAGTGTTCATAAAATAACGCCCAAGCTGAAAACGGGGCAAAGATTGAATAAACGATTTTATAACTCGAGAACCAATCCACGGATTTGGATGCGGTTTTCTTTATTATCATCGTAGTTGGTCAACACATAGACTACAAGGGGTGTTAATAAAATAACGCTCAAGCCGAAAACGGGGCAAAGATTGGATAGACGCAAACGGCAAAGGCTATTATATAAATCTATAGGAAGTCTGATTCGAATTTATATCCGAAACCCACGCGAACGAAGTCGCGGGCAAAAGATAGTCATAAATATAATGCCATTTTCCAGTGGAGATTATTCCTCTTTCTATATTTCCAACAAAGATTAAAAAACTTTCTACTGTAACTAATTTACCTGCATGCATGTCGTAAAAGCTAAATTCAATATTCCTTTGTTCTGAGCTCCCTAGAAAAAATGTTGCCACTCTATTTTGAATTTTAAGCCGGAAAGTATAAGGACAACTTTCTACTAAATCTGAAAGGTTCAAGCTACATGTCTCGAGAATAAAACATTAGCGAGGTAATGAAGCATTTGCGTTTTTTATTTTTTATTTTTAACCAGAGAAAGTATTAGAGCTGAATTTGCAAGTTTTTCTTTCAACAGAGACCTTTCTACATTACTACAACTCTTACATACTAATTGCTATTAAATATCAAAAACTCAGGGATATGAATGTTATTTTTGAGTTTCACTTTGAAAATACTGTTTGAATTGCTAAATTATAATTCATAAATTTAATAACAATGAACGCAAAATGCAATTAAGAATAAAGTGCCCTAAGACTAATTATCAAAAACTGCTAGAGAATAGTAGATTTCACTGAAGCTCTCCTCGACATACGTAATAACAAAGTGTCATCCACCCAAGATAGACTGTGAGGACAAACGCCGTAAAGTTGGTGGATGTCACAATGAAAATGAACTAAAAATATTTTATGGTGCTTTCCTTTGTATTTTCAAGATTGTTTTGTCAGTAAAATCTTATTGAAGCAATTTTGCTGCTCCATTCGTTTCGCTGTGAAGCTGTAGGAATAAATCCCCCACAGGAGGGTAGCTGCATTTTTAAGCACTCGGACTAAGTAGCGAGTTCTTGTACCTCTTAACTTTTTGTGTCTCTCGTACTCACTCAGAGCTTGCTCGTATTTGTGCATCGTCACGAAGAGATCCCCGAGGGAATGGCAGAGGTGTTTCCAAGTGTGGACGTGGTAGTTAGAGTACACCCACGTTACACCGAAATAACATAATATAATATATAATAATATAAAAAAGCCCGTGTTCGTCCACTGCTGGACTTAGGCCTTTCCAAAATTTCGCCACTCATGTCAGTCCTCCGTCCGTACCGAAATATATTTACGAAATATTGAGATCTATGGCGTAAATATATTTAGACATTACCGAAAAAGGCAAGACTAGCAAAGCATAATGAAACTTAACTTGCTTATAGAAAAGATTGGTCAGTTTTTAGACAATGATATTTCTTTATGGTGAGACAATTCGGATGAATTAAAAATTAAATATATATTTGTAAAATGAAATATAAGGGGGATTTAAGATGTTAATAAAAGATTGACTGACAGTCGGTTACGTCATCGATAGAGGTGGGTTTGCCGACAGTTAACAATAATAATACGTGAGTGTTAAAACCGGTATTAAATAATAATTCTGAATTAATAATTTCAAATACATGAAATATTTTTTGGAAGAGAATCATTTGTTCGGTTATCTATAAATTAATATTTTCTTAGTCTGTCTAAATTTGCTTTGATCCAAGAAATATTTTTTTTCCGTGTACTGAAATCTTCAGAGAAAAAGATATTTACTTGTAACTCCAAGACTTTACTCGGAAGGTCTATTTTAGAACGCTGCAACGGAATAGCTGTTTCACGGACGACGCTCTTTCTAAACTCGCCCGTATGTCGGTGCGTTAGGATTCACGCATTTTTGTTTGGAACTCAATTATTTCCCAAACTACGGGTGATTCTTGGGAAAAGTGGTTCAGTAGGGTCGGTAGAATATGACATGCGGTTTCATTTAATGGTAGCAGTCTATTTACACCCGGTGTATGAACTAGTTTGGCCTAGGAAAAACTAGTTTGTCCTAAAATTAGGTTTGACCGGTAATAAAATAAACTTTGAAATTTGTTTATTTTATTATTACTATTATCTAATTAGAATAAATGATTCGTTTTTTATGGGTTTTATTTATAATATTTTAAACGACAAAAAGATTTTCTGTTTTCTTTGTAGAGTTCACTAATGAGAAAACCATAGTACACTAAAGCGACAGCCGTTCCCTCTTACATTCATCCATCCATCCACCCATCAGCCAGTTTCGTCCACTGCTGGATATAGGCCTTTCCAGGATTTCGCAACTCTTGGCAGTACTCCTGGAAGAAATGCCCATACTCACACGCTGGGCAGGCAGGTTGGTGAGCGCGGTGCCGAAACCCTTGCACCAGTGACGCCGCAGCCCGTCACCAGTCTGGTTTATATAAGGCTCGGCCATCCGTCGGACCCAGGCAATGGTGGGCCGCCCGGTTTTGCCTGAGAGCTGTTCTCTTACTCTCCCCGAATAACTTCGGGAGGATTTGCGAGTAAGATGGTGGTACCTCCACAGTCGAGCCCGGCATCAGCTCTACCACCTAGTATATCGTATAATGTATCTTTATTAAAGTGTAGTTCTAGGGTTACCATCCATTTGGATTTGTCCAGAAATGTCGGAACTTTAGGCCCTCTATCCGAACTTTGTTCGGCTTTTTAATTTGTGCGGATTTTTGACTTAGATATAAATATTTTGAATAAATGTTTAATTTTCTTTCGAATTTTATTACTTCAAACTTCAATCTTTATCCCCGTGACACCGCACTCCGCACAAACCCCTTTCCGCACCCACTATCCCTGTAAGACGTGTGCTACGCGTAGGATTTATTTTTTATTTGCCTCTAAAATGTCTGCCTTTTTGTCATGATATTTTAAATTTAGTAATGGTAACCCTATATAGATTACGCATGATGTCAACATTAAAAAAAATTACTTAGCAACAGGTCAAACCAGTTACAGAGTTTTCGTCTACAGAATTCAAAACTAGATTTGGAAGAAAGTAAATTTCCCCTGAATCATTATTCTTGGATCCAGGGCCCTCATAAACGTTGAAGTGTACTTGGTTCCTGCTTGTTATTAAAGTACATATATCTTACGTTTATTTTTTTAAGAAGCTGATATGAGGACTACCCTCTTGGAATTCTCCACGATTTGTTATTTGTTAATTGGTTTTTAGGGTTCGATTTAAAATAGAAACCTTTGTAGCGTTGCCTCGATGACAGTGTTATGGGTAAAAGTTCTGTGAGTATGTTTTAGAAACATGTTTGCTAGGCTATGCTTTGTTTATAGTAGATATGTTTATCGCGAAAAAGTGCGCTTATTCATGAAAAACTGAATTATGTCGTAAACACAGTCCCATTACTCAATCAAACAAAATTATTATCTGTTTAAAGACAGGAGGTCGCTTCAATCTGCTGCGCTTCGCCCGGCTCCCCTAAATAGGGATAGTAAATACTATGTAAACTTAAAGAAAAAGGTACACTTAGGTTGTTTATGTTGAAAGGCTTTCTTGGTTGTTTTAATCTCACGTTTTGTGAAATAGTGGAGTGATTCCGTATCTTCTTAATACGCCATAATTAGTTTTTACAAAAATCGGCTTTTTCGTGAAAAAATTGTTTACGTCATCGCACGGCGACAGTTAATGTGTAAACTTAATACTATTTGAACTAGTAGTTTGCTCCGAACTGTGAACTCGCGTGCGCCCGATTCGCGCGTAACCGATTTGGCTCATGTTTGAACTTAATTTATTTTGCCTTATTTACTCGCCTGCCAAATTAAATGACATTCCGATGAACGATACTCGAGTTTTTGTCGAACAAACATTCATACATACATACATACAAACGCCGGATTGTTCCAATAGACTCTGAGAACTCGCTCGCTTCGCTCGCTCGCTCAAAAATTACGAAGCCCGTGAAATGGACTCGAATCTGCCTGCTACATTCTAAGCAGATTAAATACCAAGTACTATATCGATTATCCTTTTTAATTCCTAGATTAATTAGCAGCAAAATCCATCGCGTCGCGTGTTTAAATAAATATTTTAAATAAATAATATTTTATTTGTTGCTGCAGATTTATCCGTCAGTAAATTTATATAAGGTGACATTTATTTATGCAGCCATTTTCATACTGAACACTCAATAAGTAGTCGGTATCAAGATTCGATTACGCTTTTTGGGAAATTTGAGAATTAGTATTTTCCTTTTGCCTACAAACGCAAGCCTAGCCCCGAGTGAACTAAGTACTATGGGAGATCAATATCATATTTTGCGAAATTTACAAAAATTAGTATCTATCTGTCATAATTATCACTTATCAAGCCTACACTATGAATTTGCTGTATAAATAAATGTAAATAAATATATTGTACCTATATGGACTTAAATTACTGTAGTTAAAATATAATATGATAACAGGGAAACTAAAAAGAAAAAAGTACACGATATATTTCGACTCCTTCTGATGACGACTCCATTGGAGGAGTCGACATATATAGTTTTTTTTTTTGGTTTTTAGTCTCTCTATTACCTATCCATATTATAACTACTGTATAAATAAATGTCACCTTATATATTGGCCGCTGCTTCACCTGAAACCCGGGGAGTTGTTACAGGCAGTTGCGTATTATGGAATCATTTGTCCGTTACTGACGTCCGTAGGTTATTGCGGAAGTCCCCGGAGAACCTAACAGCAATTTCTGGGCGAACGTGTTTTCTCCCACGTCTTATTGACGCTTTGCATCAGCCGTAATAAATGCCAAACGTAAGTCTGTGTAAAAACATTTTGACAACCTACCTTGCAATAACAAAATGCGGAATTGGGCCAAACTGCATTTACCAAGATGTCCAAACAGCTTTGCGACCCAAAAATCGAAAACACAAGACATCAGCCACACCAAGAGAATGATTGCAGACAGTAGCAGTCATTGGTTCCATACCACTACGTAGATTTTGCTAAAGCTACCAGGCTTTCCCTTTCTTAATCCTAGGTAAGCGTAAGCCCATAGAATGTTTATGTTCTATCTGGTTGGGATATAAAAATTAACGGTGAAAAGAGTGTGTACGAGAACTTACTGACTGTTTCTTAAACAGACCAAACTAGAAAACAGATCTGATATCCCCTTAGGGATATATGTCGTGATCATGGACGTACAAAAAAGGCGGACGGAGTTTCGGTAACCCAACACCAACAACTAAAGCACCTAAGTAAGTCGCTTGTACGCATGAACCCGACACGCTACCGTTCACATTATAGTTAAGTCTATGATCTTTATTAAGTCTACTCACACACTTGTAAGCCGGCGCCATTGCAGTGCTTCATAGACCATGAGGGCATAGTCGGTAAACTTAACTCTACACAGCCTGTCAAGTTTCACTAAGGTCGGCCAGCTTTTTTTAAGAGTTACTTTTTGTCTTGCTTTCGACAGTGAGTGTGTCATGCTAGTATATATAGGTTAAGGTTACTGACTACGCCCTCACGGACTTACAATAGTTGCTAAGCGACGACTCCGTCCGCTTTTTTTGTACGTCCATATGTCGTAATTATGTGTTGCCTGACCTGTTACAGTCATAATATGACACACCCCCTCGTCTGGTAAAGTCATATTATGACACTAACAGACAGTTGTCAATTTTAACCGCATGTTTTGAAAGACGTTATTATATTTAATGTTATGTTTGTTACAATTAATCAGAAAACCAAACGATGGTCACTACAAACGAAATAAACCTTAAAAAATTAAAAACATTTGAACGACGCCGTCAAGTCACAGTGGCGACTTCGCGACCGTTATATATACTATATACCGTCGGCCATGACAGCCAAAACAAGTGAGAGGACAATTTTGTTATAATTCCATCCATCCATCCATCAGCATTCAGCATTCATGCTAATGGTGGCGAAATCCTGGAAAGGCCTATTTCCACTGCTGGACATGGGCCTTTCCAGGATTTCGCCACCCCTTGTTCGTGCCGAACCCCTTTCACCAGTGACGCCGCTGCCCGTCACCAGTCTGTTTTATATAAGGCCCGGCAATTGGGGATGGATATACCGCCATCCATTGGTCCAAGGTAATGGTGGGCCGCCTGGTTTTGCCTGAGAGCTGTTCTCTTACTCTCCCCCGAATAACTTCGAGAGGATTTGCGAGTAAGATGTAGAGTACCTCCACAGTCGAGCCCGGCATCAGCTCTACCACCTAGATGTTATAATTATCTGGCTCTAATATATATACTGAACCCCTAAACTATTATCGAAGTAAAGCTTGGCAGGCTTCTTGTTCCGAGAAAGTTTGTTTTCGTACATCAGATGAAACCTCTCGCAGACATGGGCATCAGTTGTTCCAAAGAGATTCCTTACTCATATTAAGCAGAACCTGTTATTCCGAGAGTTGCCACTCGAGTGTACAACATGAGTTCTCTTGGAATTTATATACTGGTTGAATTTTTTGTCACTGATAATGATAAGCCACTTGTCTGTACGTTCAACTTTACTCACAGTGGGCTTACGCTTGGCCATTTCCGTGCCCGGTGGAAAGTGTCGACTAACCTAGAATTAAAGTTGTTCGTCCAGAAACTGGGGTAGTGACAGCAGGCAATGGGTTAAGAGGGCAATACATGCTGGTGACCTTGAAAGTCGAAATCGGTGGCTGGTTTTAATCAGACGTTAAAAAAGTAAAATAATACAAAAAAATATATAAAAATCTACAGAATATCTAGAATGACTTGATTTTATTAGAATATTAAATTTTCATCAAAATCTTTAATATTAATTTGCGTCTCGGCAAAAAAAGTCAGTCGTGACTCTAAATATCAAACTTTTCGCACTTTTATCGAAATGAACTATTTCTTTTCATAATGATTTCTCAGATGAGTTTTAAATTACCCTTCAGTATCTTTGTTTAAGTAAGACACTTGTAATTTTCCCCATAAACTACATATGTTTCCTTATGTAGGTTTCAAAAATACTGCCTGTTTGTTAGTAAACTATATGTATGGATGGTAATTAAAAATTAATACTTAATTATATTGATATATCATAGTCTTTATTGATGCCTTAGCTTACAATTTACACAAATCAGATAATTCCATATCAAATACAAACATTCTATAATTTATACATCGAATACAGTATTCTGAGAATTTACATTAAAGTAATCGAACTGAAGATCTCTCTGCCAATGGCTCTACACACTCTCAAATCACATACACACACAGTCAGGCATGTAAAAACGGAGTTGTACTGATGATTAGTTTAGTTCATACGAAATTTTGTCTGAAGCAGAAAAGAATAATCAAAAGGCTATTGGACTAGCCACTAGCGCCGCAATAACCAAGTGTCAATTAGTAAACTCAAGCTAATGTCTAATTAATTCGAAAGAAAAACAACTAAGTCTCGGCACAGAATAATCAAAACAAGCAGTAGTTTCTTCATAGAAACGGCCGAAACAACGCACTTCCAAATCTCGGTAAATTACAGTCGCGAGTGCGCTGCGGATGTGGACAGAGTGAGATGTTTCCGCGCATTTATTTACCTGAATTGAGGCATAAAGTTATCGATTATTTTGTTCACGGTATGGATGTTTACATTCATCTATGTCGAATATAGAAGTAACCCAAAAAGACAGTCAGTGGGCAGCCCTAATGCGTGTTTACGTATCGAGCGGCCGCAGGCAATTATTTCAAGGACGCTGCCGAGACAGAATACTGCTTACTTTAATTATGCTGTGGTCTCGGTTTATTTTATTAATACACAGGTATTATTTAGGTCTAGTAATATCCATCCATCCATCAGGCTGTGTTCGTCCACTGCTGGACATAAGCTTTCCCATATTTCGTCACTCTTGGCGGTTCTCCATCCCCCTCATCCAGCCACCACCCGCAACATCCTTTAGGGGTCAAATATAATTCAATACTTTTGATTGGAAAAAGAATCAAAATGAAGTAATATAAATAAATCTAGTTTGCTGATTTTGTTGTATTTTACTGAATCGCCGATCCCATTATATTTTATATGTTTTAAACATTATTTTATGAAACATTTCCTTGGACTGAAGCAAGTGCATTTTATTTGAAGAATAATTATTTATATTTTGGTGTCTCAGATAAGCCATCATGCGAGAAGTTATCAAATCAATGAGTACAACTCCTTGATTAACAGTCATAAATCAAACTCGAATATTTAAATCACCTCTTGTACACCTTGTCATCACAATTATACAAATAGAAAAGACTTTATTAGCCTTTCATAGAGGTGAATATGGGTTGGCTAAGTAGCCTAATTGTGATGGTCTCGTACTAACTATTTAGAAATCACTAGTGTTTTATCGAACTACAATCAGATGAAGTTGCATTTCGCTCATAGTGCGATCGTAATAAAAATGGTCAGTGGAACTTCCCCAATTACACCAAGTACTAATTTGCATGTATACATCTATAGCCGGTGTAGGTACATATAGTGCTAAACTTAAACGACATTGTTCACTGATCACGCTGAACGTTCCCAAACAAAAACCTCTGTGGCCTAGTGGTTGTGGGTTCATGATAACAATAATTAATTAAATGATGCGAAGCATTATTTTAATTGTTTCTCTTGTCATTGCCGCTATGTTTTTTGTAAAAATCGGGGACATACACCAGTCCATATATTGGCCATCTCAATGAAGTTTATCGTGTTATTTTGGTACTTAGATATTATGAATAACGATCCGGAGCGGGCTTGTAAGCACTAAAATAACTCACAGAAGAGAAACAATTCAATCAAATAAATTCTAGGTCTTCACTAAGACAGCCAATATGTAGTGGTGTATGTCCCTAATTTTTTCCAAAAACATCGCGTAAAAGACCAGAAAAATATTTAACATATTGCTTTTCATCAAAGTTGTCGTCGTCGCGGACCGGGCTCTTATGGGCCCATAATACCTCAATTCGCAGTCCCGCTCTAACGCTTCTGCTTTTTAACTGTCTATCCTACTCTAATCAGATGCCACGCACGCAAAAACATCAGTTATTTTGAAATCGCGGCTACACTGATGGTTTTTTCATTTTTATGGAGCAGTATGTAGCTGCTTTATACTAATATCAGTTATATTATGCAAAGTTTCAGATCCAATTTCAAGATGCTATCGGTTTATTGTACGGTTAATTTTTTTCTATCGAGAAAATTTAATGGAATCATGTTTTCACAACAGCATGAACATAGCATTAGTCCTCAACTTTATCATATGTAATTTCAGAGTGATTGTTGCAGTATTTGTTGGTATAAAGCAGGATCATGCGAAGCGAAGTGAGGTATTATACACCCTTAAACTGTGCTTTCTGAAAAGACTTCGACCATATATTTTTATGATCATAATAATAAGGTCTTATGTGAAAAAAATTCTAGGCTGCATTGTGTAGATCGTTAACTGATCGATCACAATCAAGAAGAAAAAAAACTTATTTTAGTCGAAATTTTTTTCACTTTCCAGTTTAAAGTGGTTCAATCAGCTGACTCAATTTATGTGGAAAAGTAAAAAAAAAATTATTACCGATACTCAATCACCTCTTAAATTTTTTCACTTTGAATTGTAGGACCTTATATTATATGCAACAGAGAATCCTATTAGCTGCGTACTGACTGAGCGAGCAGCCTCGCGAGGCCGCTTCGGCCCTATGCCGCGCGAAAATTTGCCACGCGAGGCTGCCTCGGCATAAAACCAACGACACGAGGTAACCGCGCGAAGAATAAGCCATCCAAACATCTCTCAGTCATTTCTACGGTACGACCCTATTAAAGACTCTATTTTCTTTTTTAAATCCACTACTGCTAAATTCATTATTCGACCTATACTTCTCCATGCATCTCTCAGCCCTCTACTTGTATAATCTGAACTTTACGCATCTCAAAGAAGTTTGTAATCTCCATACAGCTGGATTCGTTTCAAACACAGGCCCTTATCCATGTTGCGAGTGAGTGAGGCACACAATGGCCGCCCTGAGTGAGCGCGGCAAATGGACTGAGGCACCTTTGAGCACGACAAAAAACCGACACTGGGTTGATCGGCCGCGGCATGACTCGGGCGAGGTCGAGCGTGTGCTTGCCTCGGGCGAGGCGCGTACTGACCGACCGAGCATTTGCATCGCGGGGAGGCCTCGCGAGGCTGCTTGCTAAATCAGTAAACGGCTAATCTTGATTGCTCAGTCGGTAGGACAATCGTCTGGTTAGCGAGTGGTCCCGCGTTCGTACCCCGGTTCAGAGTTCCTCACATACAGATTTACTTTTTTTCTGCTTTTCTATACCACAATAATAATTTCTATCAAATTTTGTAAATAGGTATTTATTTAAACTGTTTTTATGCGTAATTTTAAACCTTAATTGAAAATCAGTTTTCAGTATGATCAATCAGTTACACATGTTTTAGTTTTGTAGCTTGTCACAGATACATCTGGTATTAACTCCTATGACAAAATTTATTTCAACCTCATGAATTTCAAAATATTTAAAATCAAGTGTCAATGGTATTTCTCCATTAAGAATACCATAGATATCCATAAAATTTTAACAGAATGGTATACATAATAGTTGAGCCCAAGAGCGCTAAAGTGACATCATTTTTCAGACAAAGTTTTTCAAAAGCCTAAAAAAGTGAGGCCTCTCCCAGCGCCAACGGCCTCAATTTATCAACAATAGTGTCATCTCTTACATCGACATATCCGCTTCAGTGCTCTCTTGATGCCAGCAAAGTAATGGATCACTTGCTCCTGAAATAGGATAAAAATATTAGAACCCATTACAAAAAACAAAATGGCGATAGGTAAATTCATTGACCTTGCGTACAGAGACTGTGACCTCGCTTGATTAGGGAAGTTATGAGAGAAGCCTTTTAATAAAGTGTCGTTGCCTTTAAGACATTATTAGGCCGATAAAGTTACTCGGCTGATTAAGTTACTCGGCCGAGGTAAGTAATTAAGGCACAAAACTGTATGCAAAGGGAAATAGAGTGCCTAGAATACATTCTAGGCCGTACACCATTTATAACGTTCGACAAAAAAGAAGTAAGTAAGCGTACCTACTTGACTCAAACCATTCAAGAAAATCATTTTCATTTTACTAAAAGATGTAATTTAATTTCTTCCCTTACAAATGTTTGAAAGCCTTGCAGTGTCAAGAAAACCTCTGTGCGGCGAACTCTTTGCATGATTTCTGTTAATGTCAGAACTTTCTCTGTTAAAGCTTCTACAACGACTGCAGTGAGAGAAATTTAGCTTTCCTGGTATTATAAAAAGTAGTTAATTAGTAGTGCGGGTTTCATTTTCTTAAAGTTGTCAGGTATTGTTGGAGTCTTGGCTCGGTGACAAATGTTAATTAGCATTTAATACAATAAACAGGCATGAATTCTGGAGCCGCATACAAACAATGGTGGATTCTTGCAAAAGTGATTTTGGCAGCTGTGGTGTTGCCAGGCTGCGTTTGTTAGATACCCAACAGGAGTCTTAGTTACATTATTAGTCATAATTTGAACAAAAAACGCAGACCTATTTAATATTGATAAATATATAAATAACTAGACGCAGCAAAATTAAGTTGGTTAAGTATTGTTTCAATGTAGGATGGAAATTTATTTGCCAAATTTATTATTTCCATTGTGCTAAGAGACCTATAGACTTATATAAATTTAAATATTGTAGGTTACCGAGAAGTAACCTGTAGGTTTTGATGATCAGTCAATCAGCGGGATTTTTAGAAAATGTAAATCCGATTTGAAGGGCCGTCTCTTTTTATTGCGTTAAACTAGAAACTTCATTTTTGTACAGAATTATGAGGCGTATTCGATACTAATTTCAGGACGATACCTCAAACCGTGGAACTAAAAAAAAGGCCTTGATACATGGACAGAAAAACCGACGGACAACGAAGTTATCTTGTAAGGGTCCTGTTTTTCATGATTGGTATGAAATGCTAAACATACTGTAAAATATGATGCATTAACCAATAAAGGGTACCGCATACCTGCATCAAGTCGTACCACGATGTACACATACCAGCATCAAATTAAAGCACATGGCGACGAGTGCCATGCCCAACATCAGATCCAGCGAGCACATGATGTACACATACCTGCATCAAGTTGAAGCACATGGCGACGAGTGCCATGCCCAACATCAGATACAGCGAGCACACGATGTACACATACCTGCATCAAGTTGAAGCACATGGCGACGAGTGCCATGCCCAACATCAGATCCAGCGAGCAGACGATGTACACATACCTGCATCAAGTTGAAGCACATGGCGATGAGTGCCATGCCCAACATCAGATCCAGCGAGCACACGATGTACACATACCTGCATCAAGTTGAAGCACATGGCGACGAGTGCCATGCCCAACATCAGATACAGCGAGCAAACGATGTACACATACCTGCATTAAGTTGAAGCACATGGCGACGAGTGCCATGCCCAACATCAGATACAGCGAGCACACGATGTACACATACCTGCATCAAGTTGAAGCACACGGCGACGAGTGCTATGCCCAACATCAGATACAGCGAGCACACGATGTACACATACCTGCATCAAGTTGAAGCACATGGCGACGAGTGCCATGCCCAACATCAGATACAGCGAGCACACGATGTACACATACCTCCATTAAGTTGAAGCACATGGCGACGAGTGCCATGCCCAACATCAGATACAACGAGCACACGATGTACACATACCTGCATCAAGTTGAAGCACATGGCGACGAGTGCCATGCCCAACATCAGATACAGCGAGCACACGATGTACACATACCTGCATTAAGTTGAAGCACAAGGCGACGAGTGCCATGCCCAACATCAGATACAGCGAGCACACGATGTACACATACCTGCATCAAGTTGAAGCACATGGCGACGAGTGCCATGCCCAACATCAGATACAGCGAGCACACGATGAACGAAGGCTCGATCTTCTGCGTCATCACGCGCTCGCCCGGTACGAAGTCACCGAAACCGATACTGGGGAGTGAAATAAACATCGTCACGCCATGAGTCCTCGCGGGTCAGAGGTGGTTCCGAGTGTAGACTGTGAAATGCCAGTCGTACACCTACGTTTCACTGACGACTATAGTGTCCCAGCGTAACGAGTGGTAATAGTACATGTGCCAGACCCATCGGTCATTATTATTTGGGGGGATTAAATGAAACTTATACCACGTACTGCTCGGGCCATGTGGGACAAAATAGTCGGAGGGGGGGAATCATGTTTTTCAAATAAGACGGCCATAAAAAAATGTACATTTAATTATCTCGAGACTAGGTATACCAATGTTGAATTTAGTTTTATTCAAAATGTAGGTTTTGCTGGCTGCATTTTTGTTTCTTATATCTTGGCCGAAAAACAGTATTAATCGGAAAAAAAACAGGAAACTACATTAACGAGAGTATTTTCCTGGCTTGTGACCTCCAAATAAACACAGCGTGTATTACTGGCATTTTACTCATCAGGAAACGACCTTCTGTTAGATGATATTTTTATTATCTTCATTCGTTGAAGGACTTTCTTCTCCAGCGCGGGAAAATCTTTCAAGATATTTTTGTGGACGAAAACTTTTCTTCATTCCTTACGGTAGTAAATGTCAGGTATTTGTTGGTCAGTTATCTCCTTGTGCGGATTTATTATTGGTACAAATTTTCTTAGTATAGCGTTATTGTAGAAAGTATTCAATGTGTCAAAATCTTTCAAGTGGTGTAGATTAACCGTCGTAGACCTTTTACAAATTATGCAGCTACGGTCAATTTTTACATTTTGTCTAGCAGGATCCTTGTTTTATTTGGAGTCACGCGATTGCTTAAAATAAGATTATACATGGTCTGTAATGCCACAAATCACAATAAGGTTAATACTTTCGATTCAAAATTAATAAAAACAATTACATATATGTTATACGTTTGGGAACGAGAACCATCGCAACCACCTTAAAAAATTCTAGCTTCAAAACTTAACTATTTTATTTCTACAAGAATAACCTACGCACACCGTTAACCAGACATCCACATTATCCCACTCTGATTCAAATATTATAGGAGACTGCCATGAAACCGGCTGGATACTAGCGACACAAAAAAGGATCTTTGTCGTACAACTGTGAAAAACAAAAGAGAAACTCTGAAAATTATTCAGAGTACCGAAATTCATTGGGAATAAAATTAAAAGCTTAGGTTTTCAATTTAAAGTTCGTGCCAAGAAAAAAGTTCGCACTATGAAAGAAGTTCGCACTAAGAAAGATTACTGTTAAGGAAGTAAAATTCTTTCACCAGTAGAATTGTTGATTCTCGATAACGATTGATTTACAAGACACTTCAAACACAATTGTGAATTTAAAAAATCTACAGGTTTATCCGCGGCACTCACAGAGGAAATAACCAATTTTCTCTGTGGGGGCACTTCTTTCTTGGTGCTTAGTGACGCTATTCGATAGTTTGATGACGATGCGATGATAGACTAACGGTTATGAATACCGGATGACCTGATGCTACGCTAGGCAATCCGGTTCTAGCGCGTATATGTTGAACGATACTAATATTATAGATAGCAGATTGAGGAAAATATTTAAAGTAGAATCTTTTGGACCTTCCATACATCAAACGACTTCATAAGTACGAGTAAACTCTCCCACTTTCTGGGCAAGCGCACTTCATCTTAGGTCTTATCAGACGCGATTGGGGCAAGATTAAGATGATTGTTATAGGTAATAATTATGTTCAGTTAATCGAATAACTTCTCGAGTAGAGCTTTTGAATGAACGTATTGTCCTTGAGATTAAATAAAGGGCAGTTCCACCTGATGTCTAAAATATTGATATCAAAAATATTATTTCTGATATTTTATTAAAGTTCATCCAAAATATCAACTTCTTCCTACCTATTCAGGTCCAATGTTAAAATGAAACATTTAAATCGAAATAAACACTACATGACTACCAAAGAAAACTCATCCCTGATCAAATAATGAAAGAGGTATATTTAACCAACCTGCTGAGTGATATAAAGCAGAAATAGGCACCGTCTAGTTGGTCCCACTTCTCCCATAATCCGAATATCATTGAACCGAACACTATGTACCTGTAACAAATAAATACCTGTGATGGATTCTAAACGTCAGTATCATCTCAACAAAAATACAATTTACAAATGATGTTTGTAAATTTTGACACTTTGTAGTTTTTAAGCTTTCTTTTCCTATAGAGTTTGTAGAACAGACGATGTTGTAGGTTTTGAATTTGTTTAACACAGCCTAAAAAATCCAAAAAAAAAATGCTTTTTTCTCCTTACCCAACCAAAATTGTCACACAAACGCTGATTGGCACAGTAATAGTTTGAGCATCAAAAGTCACATAAGTGAAATCACTATACGCTACACTACTTTCACTTCCATCTCCTGGTTGTAAATATCCTCTTGGACCTCTAGAGTCAAATCTAGGATCTCTTTGAACATATCTAGGGTCGGTTAGGTCATCTCTACCACAGCTGAAGTCTTCGTTTCTAACATACGGATTGAAACGTCCTGTTTGATGATTCCTAGGGTCCATATGATCAAATCTGAGGTTTCTAGGGTACTCCGATTGTTGGCGACTCCAATGAGGCTTGAAGTCAGAACTTTTTTTGATAGCGGATGGGTGAGGAGTTGAGTAGCTTCGGTTGTAGTTCTGTCTTCTGAAAAAATAAAAGGACCTCAATTTAGTGACCAGAGCTTAGGTTTGACCCCTCAAAGCAGCAAAAGGAAGTGTGATAAAGTTAAGTACAAGAATTCTTATAACATTTTTGTCACCCACATGCAGTTGGGTAAAAGTGGATAATGATGACAGGGTCATAACCAGTGGTCTATGTAAAGCAAAATGTTGGTTATCATGATAACATGCTCTTATCCAGACGTCATGGATGTGATCCCGGTGTGAAGCAAAAAGATGTAACATCTTATCGCAGTGAACTAAATTGTAAGGAAATAAAGTTCTGCTAAAAATTTGACGTACCCAGAGTACCCTTGAGATTAAATTTGAACATATAGCATCGACCAGTCTAACCAGCTGCACTAGCGAGTAGGTAACAAATGAAAAAAGGAAAATATCTTACGGGAAAATAGCAAAGTAACTTTCCATAGAACTCCAAGATTTATGATATGTGTATACATGACTATCACATAAATAAATTTAGTGGTACACCAGAGTTGATCACGCTATGAATAGAATTATATATACTGATATAATAGAGTTATACGTATAGTTTGAGAATATATATGATTTATATTGCGATTATCCTGTAGTACACTCCAAATCACACACAACTTCCGGTTTGTTGGGTCATAATCTGACTTAGTTTTGTACTGGGTATATTTCCTTACATTTCACTGGGTGAAGGAGTTCTAAATATTTTAATACCTATGGTTGATTGTTATGAAGATATTGTTTTTATTTTCAATACCTTACTTGAATTAACAACATTAAAAATGCCATTACACCTTTGGTAATAATCATGATGGTGTGGAAGTGGATCAGTCGGTGTGAAATCTGAACTCTCTTCTGAGTAACTCCTCCAGTGTGCTGGTCTCTCGATGCTCTCTGCTTCACTGATCTCTGCCACCTGGAACACCTGGAACAACAAGAGTTTGAAGTGTCGGGTGCATTTTGATTTTTAGATATACAAATACGAGTATATGTACAATATCATCAAGAAATTATTAAAAGAGTGTCCGAGCTTTTGAATAGTTTAATTCATTTTTCGCCAATAATTAAGACAACTTGCACTGAAATTCCAATTCGGTAAGAATAAGAGACTCTATTTGTAAAAATGGAGGGGATGAGGTTTTAAAATTCAGCCCAATGATAGAATAAACTGGTTCAAAATTAAATTCTGTTGCAGTTGACCCGGACACACTACGAGGTGAAGTTAAATATGAGCTTGTAAAAACCGTAGATGGGTTTACTTCAGTTTTGTAGGGTTCCGCACCCAAAGGGTAACCAACGGGACCCTATTACTAAGACTCCGCTGTACGTCTGTCTGTCCATCTGTCTGTCCGTCTGTCACCAGGCTGTATCTCAAGAACCGTGATAGTTAGACAGTTGAAATTTTCACAGATGAAGCTGCTATAACAACAAATACTAAATAATAAAAAAATAAATACAATAAATATTTAATATTTTTTGCTCGATATTGATAACTGCGCGCGCCAGATAGACGCTTGAAATATTCATAGAATATTTAGTTATATATTCACTTTAAAAACAAATAATTGAACACCAACTGCAAAGCACAGAACTGTATATACCTACTAGAATGTCGACATTGTTTGGCATTCTACGTAGGTGAAACACGAAATGAACTAAATACCCGCATTAATCAACATAGGCACACATCAACCATCCATAATAACAATCTCCCCATCCCCATCCATGTACGCTCCCATAACTAAACTTTTAACAATTGTTTTACCGTTAGAATCATAAAAGCATTTAACCCACCTTTGACAGATATAAAATTAAGGACTTGGGAATATTCCTATATTTGGTCACTTGGCGCACTATGGGCCGGGACTAAATAAGCAACATTGAAATGTATTCCTCACAAGACCAGATAACAGTAAGACCAGGGTGCCATAAACAGCGGCGCCATCTTGAGGATTTTAGGTGCACATCCCTGATTAATCGGGACAGCGCACTTAGCATCCGCAAGATGGCTTGTATCAATAACAAAAATGTTTTTATTTTATTTTAATTGTAATTGTTTTATATTTAAAGTAGGTTAAACTCATAATGTTAGGTTGTATATCATTTATGTCATACTTATAATTGTTATTCATTCGACTGATGCCAGCCCCAAAGTGGGCCGAAATATATTTCGAAAACCTGAATCTTTTATAAATGTTTTATTTTATTTACTTTAACAATTTATATAAATTAAAATAAAATTAATATTTAAGGGGGGCTCCCATACAACCGATATGATTTTTTTGCCGTTTCGTGCGCGAGTCCAACTCACACTTGGCCAGTTTTTTTTACAACAGTTAACCGCCACTGTGGTCTAGTGGCTCAACTCCTCGATCATTAATGTGGAGAACATTCTAATAGGTCGGGTAAAAAGTTTCTTCGTATTTTATATGAAAATTCAAGACACATTTTTTCAAAGTTTATTTACATTTAATTATTTTAAATATGTACCATTTTTTTCAATAACTTGTTGCCATCTTGTAGGTAATGACATAATCCGGTTAATATAGAAATTTTGGGACTTCTGATTAAAAAAATGCGACAAGTAGTTTTGACAGTCCTCTCTTGATGTTAACCTTACACTACCTAAAGAATTCTGAAGAGAGCGAAATAGGTGAAAATCTGAGGATGCAAGGTCAGGGTTATATGGTGGATACATTAACATTTCCCAACCCAGTTCTCTCAATTTTTCCTGAGTGGCCAGAGGTGTTTGACCACACCCTTTCTGTTGATCAATTCCGGTCGTTTTTTCTCAATTTTTGCTGTTGGTAGTAGAGATCCGAATTGATGGTTTTGCCCGGCGTTAAAAGCTTACAATGAATGATGCCCTTCTAATCTCACCATACACACAGCATCACCTTATTGCCTGTTAATCCGGGTTTTGCCATAATCTGTGGAGCTTGACCGCCCTTTGACCATGACCTGACTTTTTTTTCGCACGTTCTTGTCGTAGGTGATCCACTTTTCATCAATCAATCAATCAGTATCAATCTCTTCAAAAATGTCAAATGCAAACAGTACAACCAAAGAAACTTTATTACAACTTGATGCATAGAAAATACGAAATTACTTTTTCCCCGACCTAATATTTTGATTTTGCCTGCGTGCTTCGGAAGCGTGCGTGCTTCAAACGCCAGCAGTTCAAGTTGCAATTTTAACGACTATAACGCCGCAACAAGAATTGCCGATAGACTGTCAACCTGGCCTCCGTGCGTTAAGCAGTATGTTAATTAAATAATGTTTTCCACAATTTGAAAAGAAATGAAATATAAAATGAAATTATGCCTGGGGTATGGTTATAGGGCTCGACTACTATATATTACGTTGGAACGTAGAAGATATATATGAAAAGAGGAAACACATCTAAAGGAAAAACACTAAAATCTAAATAAAACCCCATATCGTTGGTCGAAATATATCGAGTATAAAATCATTACATGGTTTTTAATATTATATTAACCATCCTAAGCAAATACTACAAATTTTAAAAGGAGCAAGAAATATATTTATTTAAATTTATAAAGAAAAGTTATAGACTGGTTATATAGATATGCAATTAATCTACCAAATACACTTGTTTAGGTACACACCTGACCTGGGGAAGCTGGGACATCCTCTACAGAGGCAGAGCAGAACGTAGATATAATTGTACAATAAACCTGTACTCACCTGAGTCTGCAGTCAAACGACCCGTCTTCTGATAAAACCGGGGCATCTTCTACAGAAGCAGAGCAGAACGTACATACACTTGTCCAATAAAACTGTACTCACCTGAGTCTGCAGCCGGACGACCCGTCTCCTGGTGAACCCGGGACATCCTCTACAAAGGCAAAGCAGAGCGTAGATGCACTTGAACCATTGCGCCAACAACTCACCTGCAACAATCAATCAGGATTAGTGTCGCTTGTCTATTGATAGTGAATGTTTTGAAAATAAGCAACAATATCGGTAGTCATCAACAGTTTTTTAAAATATAGTAAACTAGCTTTTGACCGCGGCTCCGCCCGTGTGTTATTCGGTTTAACGACATGATTTTTTTCGGGATAAAAAGTAGCCTTTGTGCTAAGTTATGGTATCAGCTATATCTGTTCTAAATTTCATCCGAATCCGTCCACCCGTTTCAACGTGAATGAGTAACAAACATACACACACACACACACACCCTCTCACACACTTTCGCATTCATAATATTAGTGTGATGTGATATGATCGATATAAAAAAGTATGTATAGCTATAGATACTATTGATAGTAATACTTAATTTATGTTATTAATAATATCGATTAGTTTTTACATGAATGTAATTAAAACATACCATCAATATGTGATATCAAATTTTTTAAATTTCTTAATGTCTCGATCGATTGCTGCGCAACACTAATCAGTACATTTTTATCATTATTAATGTGGACCTCAAAATAAAAAATAAAAAACGAAAACTGCGTATACGTTTCTCAAGACCCTTATTCTCAGTCCCCGTAAGAGATACTGCATCTGTTTGAAACCAATACCTGCGCGGCCTTCTAAGTTGACGCGAAAAAGTTATTGTCCTTTACGTAATCTATTTCATTCAAATTGTCTCACCTTAATGACCTGTTCCGTTCACAAGTAGGTCTTCTGGCACAATTGAAGGAAAACTTCCGAAAATTCATAATTTCTCTTTCTTAATGGAATATTACTTGACCAACTTAATTTTCTAACAATTTTATTCAAGTCCACTAACTAATTAAAATGCTATGGAACCCTTAGGGCGCGAGATCTACCCGCACTTGATAGAATTGACGTATTACGTTTAGAAATTACCGCGTCTGATGGGAATCATCGATAACAGCTAGGATGAAGCGCGCTCGCCCATAAAACAAGAGAATGAAAGATTTACTAAGTCGGTAACGGAATAATGGCTTCGTATTGCGCAACTGCCTGCAACCACTCCTCGGTACTCATGAGTTCGGAGCTTTCTTTATCAACCCTCATCTCACCTTCGACCCTCTTTTATGAGGGGTTTAATTAAAACCAGAGGTGCCCTCATAACTGTACCTATATTAAATACCTAATAACGTATGGAATCTCTGGAAAGGAGTAATTTTGGAAAACTTATCTTACGTTGATTGATGGATGTGGAAAAAACGAAAGGGGTGAGTCAGGGTCGTAGCAGATGGAAATATTTTGTCTCTGTCTACCCTTGTGGGAGACAGGCTAGAGTAGGCATAATTATGTATTATTACCTTGCGTTATTCTTAGTTTTAGTCCGTATAGGTTTGAAGTAGGTTATGGTGTTATTGTTGCTAGTTCTTATCAAGATTCCGCTAAAATGGTTATGGCAAATCATTAGTGTACAAGCAATGCTAGTTCAGTTGGCAGGACGGTCGGCTCTCGATATTGAGACCCGAGTTTGAATCTTGCCTGCTGAGTGAGCAAGCACCAATGTGTTTTTCGGTTTATGTGCATAGTATTTGAAGGGTGCTGGGAAAGAACAGGGAATTTCCATCGGAGTAAATTTCGACAAAAACAGATTTGAAAATTTGAAAGTTCATTCGTCTTTTTTATGAGACGAAATACACTTGAAAGATTACAATACTTACATTAGTTATTACTTAATAAAACACATTTTCTAGCAGTTTCACAAATTTACTGGAGGTTGTTTCACATTCAGGCCAACCTAAAAACTTATGTTTTTGTATAATTCGATGTTGTATTTAGGTTTTTTGTAAATGGGAACGAGACTACAATAGACAACAAATGTTTTGACACAAAAACTTTCATGCCCTTAATAGCGTGTATTTATGCACTAAGAACTGCGTTAAGGTTCACCTCATATCACGTTAGGACCTTAAAGTCGTCGGTAAAAACAGGATCAAGAGCTTTGAATGTTTTGATGACAGGCGGTATCACTTCTGACACCCCCACGGAGATACTGTCGTGAAGATAAGTTTGTTTTGTCAGCCAAAAATGATCAAGCTGATCAAAGTATTGTCGGGTTGTTGAAAAATCACGATGGTAAAAATAATGAAAATCTTAGAAGACGATGTAGCAGTGTCAAAACTCATAACAGAGGTTAAATAAATATTTTAAAACAATTTACATTGTCACGACATGAATCCCCGAAGAAGTGTGAGAGGTATTTCCAAGAGTTTCCACTCGTACTTTCACGTTTCACCGATGATTATTACGTCCCAGCGTAATGGGTGGTGAGTCCTGTCACCGTACTTGGGGCACAAATTGGACTTACAGCTTAACGTACCTTCAGCACGCAGATCGAAAACAAATGGACAGGATTTGAACTTGTGACCTCTGGTTGAGTAATCGAGTACCCAAACACTAGACTACAGAAGGCAATCCTTAACTTTAGACATTTCATTGAAGAACTTTGACTAAATTGAAGAAACAACAATAAATAAAATAATGAGTTCCGGAGATTGAACCGCCACTTTTCCTCCGAAGTCACACTCATAAATTTCACAAACTCGATATAAACTCGTAAAGGAAATTGGTCTCTTATTTCACCCAAAACACGTAATGTTCATACGTCACGAAGTGAACAACAAGTGGTCCATTATCACATACTTTATGTTTATGTACGCGTCGACTCCATTACACCACCATTGTGAGGAATTTTATCACATCAGAGTGTGATATTGCGCATTTGTTCCGTTTAGCTGTATGGTAACATCATTCTTTGCACATTATGAGTTGAATTCACTTGCACTTTTCCACTCTTAGAAAACACTTTCAACTGACTGGTTTTGTTATATTATAATTTTTAAGAGTTATAAATGCATTTTGAGAAATAATTATTGCTACAAATTACCTGGATATTTACGATCAATCAATTTATGAATTACTTTTGATTTATTTGTGATACAAGAGTAACGCAGATTCGAATCCTGCCACGAGGTATTTTTTTAAATTCTTGTCTTGAAAACTGTTTCTAATTGCTATTTTCTAGTTTGTAATGCATTCCAGTAATAAAAGGTCCTATAATAATAAGTGAAATTAATACTAGGGCGGATTACCTCGGACTGAGCAATTAGAGAATTAAAAAAATATTTTTTGGGCGAATATTTTTGTCGTTCCAGTACAAAGTGGTTCAATTAGCCGACAACATTTTTATGGGAAAGGGAAAAAATAGTTTGCGCAAATAAAAATTATTTTCAGTCGAAACTGTTCTATAGCGATATTCAATAATTTTTTACACTTTGTTTTGTAGGACCTTATATACTTCAGCGAAATTTAAGAAACTTCTAATGAAATAGTAACACTGAACTTCAAAACTAACAAAAAGGAAAAGACTTTGTTAGTCGCAGTTCTGAACCGGTGACCCGGACTATAGCGGCACAGAAAGGTTATCTGAGCCAATATTGTCTAAGCTAATCGTATTCAAATTCGATTGATTGTCATATAACTTTTCAGCTCAGAAAATAAGCCCATTTGACAATCGAAATCGTACGTTTTTGCTTGTCAACAATAAAACAAGACAATCGTATTCATTTGACAGCCAAAGATGTTCGATTTCAACTGTCAAACGGGCTAATTTGCTTACCCGAATAGTCATGTCATGACAATTAATTTAAATACGATTGGCTTATACAATTGCACCTCTAATCAGTGTCAGATGAAGGCCAATATAGAGTGTGTCTCACCAACATTACTGAGGTAGAGCAGGAAGAGCGGCATCCCGAGCAGAGCGTAGAAGATGGTGGCCAACTTGCCCCACGTGGTACGCGGGGAGAGGTTACCGTAACCTGCAATCACATACAAAGTTATGAATAATTGAATTGTTTGTCTTTATCGTGGAGTTTATATATGTAGGTAGATAAACCGAATGAAATTAAATTAAAATTATAGTGAGATTTACTTCTATTATTTTATGTATTTATTTACTAATAACTAAACAATAATAATGACAGGATAACCTAAATCTCACTATATATTTTTAGTTAATTTTAATCAGAATATTTATCTATCTATATAAGGTGCCTTTAATTTATGCAGTGAAACTCATACTGGAAGCTTGGTAAGTGATCGACAACACTTTTTGCAAATTTCGCAAAATAAAATCTTGACGTCCCATAGTACTCGGTGCTGGGCTTGCGTTTGTAAGGAACACGAAAAGGGTCATCGAACTTTGTTACTGTGCTCTTACCGAGCCTTCAATAAGAATTTGGCTGCATAAATTAAAGACACCTTATATATAAACTCCAACATAATCTATTCATAATTCATTTATTGGATGAACATATGAAGTTGGCGTAGTTAATAATAATAAGTATTTTAATGTTTTACTACACCGATACCCTTTGTTGGGTATAGCAAGTGCTCAGAAAATTAAACCAGGTGTTTTACTGATTGTACTGAAACACTTCCATAGAAAAAGTTTTGAAACGAAGTGAATGAAAAATTCGCTCACCCATTTGATTAAATTTTCTAGTACCTACTTAGCATTTTGTATTTTTATGTGTTTGCAAAAGTCGTGAAACAAAATTTATGAGTATTATCAGTGAAGCATGTGGTTTAATGTACTGAGCCGTAAATTATATGAGCAGGTTCAACGTTTTCTCATTTCCATGTTTCCGTTTTTTGGATAAGTTGTCCAGTATGATTAGTAGATTATGTATACAAACCTAGGCTTTTGATCAAGAACTGGAAGAAGACAGAATTATTACTTAATCTTATCATAAATCTGAAAAAATCCTGTTTTTTCATAAAAAACCTGAACTTTTGATATAATGATGAAATGCTTAAGAAATTTACTATATAGGTCGCCTCGCTCCACTCCGCTTCGCTCGGCTCCCAAAATTTGTAGTCACAAGCAACATAAAACGCTTCTCCTCGCTTCACTCGTCGTGGCACCATTTTTTTTATTTTGATTGAAGCAATTTAACATTGATTTTGTCATAAAACTACACCAGTCTAGGATTTTGAGATTGATTTTATCATAAAACTAATCCAGTGTAGGTTTTTGATCAAAGAACTGGATTTTCTCAGGTTTGTGATAAGACTGAATCATAATTTTGTCTTCTTACGGTTCTTGATCAAATGCCTGGATTTTTGATCAAGAATCTGATTATAACATAAAACTGCGTTATATACGTACCCACATACCCGGGGTGTAAATAGGCAGGAATTTTTACTTTACACATAATCTGCTGCGTATACTGATAACTTATCCAAAAAACAGAAACACGCAAATGAGAAAACATTGAACCTTCTCATATCATTCACAGTACGTTATCAAAATAAGAAGGAAACTTGAACCCTTTGTGCGCGAGTCGGACTCGCACTTGGCTAAATTAATTTCATTTATACATTTATGTGTATTTGCGAAAGTTATCCCGTTTGATCAATAGTTTATGTGGTTCCATTAAAATATATTCGGTTCATCTATTCGTTCTAGAAAGAAATGTTGCCTAAACAAAAACCCTGCAGGTATCTGTTCAGAAAGGAGTGCTACCATATAGGGGTACCTCTCAAATTTCTACCCATTACTTCATTACTCGAAGCCTTCTAGGGTGAAGGTAGAACATATAGTTCTTTCAGGGCACGAGTGACTTGAGATTGAGCACCTCATTTTGAAATGAACCCTTATAAAGTTTAATTATTGTTTAAAATAGCGCGCTCTGAGCCGTGGCTGTTAAGACTACCGAAATATCACGCGCTCTCGAAAAACAGAAAAATTTCAATCTATTTTTAGGTTTCCGTACCTCAAGAGGAAAAAACGGAGCCCGTCTGTCTGTCCGTCTGTCTGTCAAGACCCTTTATCTCGGGAACGCGTGGAGGTATCGAGTTGAAATTAAAACTATTATACTCAAGTCTACAGTCCCTTGACGTTGTGAAAAAATCAAACTTCTGAGTTAACGTAACAAAAAGATACGGTCGATTATGCCGCAAAAACTGTATATTTCGACACTCTCAAGGAAACCAAAATTTATAGGGTATTTTCCGTTGACCTAGAACTATGAAATTTGGCAAGTAATACCGTCATAAAGTACAAATATAGGGAAAAATCTGAAAATATGGTCTTTAACGGAATCCTCGGTAGGCGATTCCGACTCGCACTTGTCCAGTATTTTTATTATATTTTGACTTTTAATCAGCTCAACATTAATTATTAAGCAGCGCTTATGAATTTAAACACATTCAAATACTTATTGTGCTACTCTATTGAATATATTTCATTCCTCGTTTCCTTTTTTTACTACCTACCTATTTATTATTTAATACTGACGGAAACCGTAATATATAACAGCGCCATTAAAACAGAGCCACTATAATTTAACACATTACTAAATTATCTTAAATGTAAATCATACGAGTTATAAAGAGTGAAGACTAAAGCCGCGATTACATTATCCGATTTATCTGAATACTAACTAAGTAGAGTCTAAGGGCAGTGTAATCGTATAAAGGCTGTTTGCTTTCTTACGTATCTTTTAGGATTCTTGTTAGGATTTCGCTAAGTCAGATAATGTGATTGCGGCGTTACAGTTATAGGTACCTACTTTATGAATTCACTAGGCTTTCACTCACGTTTATTTATTCTCTGCTCCGTTTTTAGCTTAGGATTTATTTTATCAACACCTCTTATCACACTAATCACACTAATATTATAAATGCGAAAGTTAGGGTGTGTGTGTGTGTGTGTGTATGTTTGTTACTCTTTCACGCTGAAACGGCTGGACGGATTTGGATGAAATTTAGAATGGATATAGCATAATACCCTAATTTAGCACATAGGCTACTTTTTATCCTGGAAAAAAGCATGTCGTTAAACCGAATAACACGCGGGCAGAGCCGCGGGCAAAAGCTAGTAGCCTATATAAAGACCAGGGTCACTGCGATATTAATAAACAAAATTGGATCTAAATTCGATGAATAGTTCTAGAGTTAAAATGAAACATACATACAGATAGCCAAACAAAAATTCTAAAAATGGTTGTTTTTGCTTCAGTACTAATAACGCAAACCATTAAACATTTTGAAAAAATCTTGAACACACGACATTTTTACAACTTTATTATTAGCATAGGTAGGTGGTAAAGCTGATGCCGGACTCGACTGTGGAGGTACCACCATCTTACTCGCAAATCCTACCGAAGTTATTCGGGGGAGAATAAGAGAACAGCTCTCGGGCAAAACCAGGCGGCCCACCATTGCCTGGGACCGATGGATGGTGGTATATCCATCCCCAATAGCCGAGCCTCATATAAAACAGACTGGTGACGGGTAGTGGCGTCACTGATGCAAGGGTTTCGGCACCGCGCTCACCAACCCGCCTGCCCAGCGTGTGTGAGTATGGGCATTTCTTCCAGGAGGACCGCCAAGAGTGGCAAAATCCTGGAAAGCAGTGGTCCAGCAGTGGACGAAACAGGCTGATGGATGGATGGATAGATTTTTAGCATACAGTAAAATTAATAGATGTTCTTGTGAAAAATTATTATCTAGCGATTTGAACAAACAAAGAGTTCCGTACCCTAATAAGTACCTACTGATAAACAGTTTTGTGTCAAAAGCTTTTGTTAAAGTAACTTTATTAAACAAGCAAAGGTTTACAAATACAATAATAAACCAATCTGCATTAATATATTCATGAAATAAATAAAACGAAATTCCAGGATTAATTAAAAGAATTCAATTATTTGCAAATACAAAATCGTCATCCCGTTGTCTCATTCATTCGGGCGGATTGAAATATTGGGAAAGCTCTGCTAATTAATATTGCAAATATGATTATGTTTATTGTCGAGGAAGAAACTGTACGCATTCTGTGGTATATTTCTGGAGGAAGTGTACGTCTTTGTGAGATCTATTGCATACTACAAAATATTTAATGTGGTACTGGATGTTTTCACCTGTACCTTCAAATTACGCTCTTTGGTTTTTATGACGTCAATTTTTTTTTGTTGGGTATTAAATGAATGAGCTGATTAGTAAAACATACTACATCATTACATTCCTGCCCTTTGTTTTCTAAAACACAAAAATCATTTTTCGGCTCCTCTGGATAGTAAACTGCTGAAGTAATTTTTTGAAACATACGTCAACTTACGCGTAATATCATCTTAAATCAAACGCCACAAAAGCAAAAAAAAAGTGGAATGTAAATACCCGGTATTCATCATTATCTAGCATACAATAAAGATATTCCACATAGTCTGTGTTCTCAAAAAACCAGGCAGTAATTAAATATGAACAATTTGCGCCTAGACTATTAAGGAATTTAATAATACTTAAATTCGAGACACAAAGGTTGACGTCAATGATATTACTCCTCTCCTTACCAGCAATGTTTTAGTTAACAAATTAAAAGACGTAGGCACCTATAGTGGTGATGACGGTCAAAGAGTAGAGGAATGCCGAGGAGAAACTCCATTGTCTTGAGGACCTGCCTCCGTCCCAGCCGTGCCGCACTGCCACCACCACCTTCCGCTGGTATACCTGCAGCTCTCTGCTGATCCTGGAAGATTCAACATGGCGTTATCTATGTGTACTCTCAGAGCATTATTTATTACCGAGGTAGCTTTACGTGGGGACTTCTTAGAAACATAGAAAGTGCTCACAGGACACAATGACGGTCCAGCACTGGGAGAACATCGTCATCTGAGAAGCGTCAACATGTACAAGCAATCCACGTAGACATTTCATTCCTAACCGTGTAGTTCAGGAGTGGAATAAACTGCCTGAAACTGTTATAAGTGCTACCTCAGTGAACTGTTTTAAAAATAGACTGGACAATTTTTTTACATAAATAAAGACTTAGAGTGCTGTGATATACACATCATCAGCTTAAAGCTGCTTGTGTATAATAAAAATAAGTATTATGCTTTCATTTTACATTAAGGTGGTAACGGAGGATCTCGGTGCAAAATGCACATCATAATATTGTTTTCCTTACTTTTGAATAAAAAGTTTGCAATAAATGCGTTTTATAGCTATTCGCGCAAACTGCTTGTTCGTTACATTTTAGTTGCATTACATTACAACTGTAAACACGCTTTTAAGCTTGTCAATGTAATGCAAACAAAATGTAATACATTAAATTACGTAATTTTTCGTGAAGACTTTATTATTAATAAACTATTTCCGCAAGTTGCTTTAAAACACATTTATTGCATGCTTTTTATTCAAAATTAAGGAAAACAATATTATGATGTGCGTTTTGTAACGAGGTAAAAAGTAACCCCCTTAAAGATATGATTACGGACCTAATGAATGTATGTGGTACCAACAAGTAAATAAAGGATAAAGTGAATCCATGAAAAAGTCTTTATAGGAAATAGACATAAATTTCTAGTACAAATTTATTTATATTTTTACAAATGTACGAGTACATAAATAATATAATACATATACGGAGTTGATGCTTGTGATTGTTGGCAGTTGGTGGAACTTTTGATACATTTTTGATTGAAAAACACTTGTACTTGTCCACTTATTTGTATTACTTCCCTTACCGGTTTCGCTGTTACAGCTTAACAGCGAAACCGGTAAGGGAAATAATAATAGGTTGGGGAAAAAGTTTCTTCGCATTTTATATGAAAATTCAAAACATTTTTTAATAAAGTTTATTTACATTTAACTAAAGTATGTAGGTGCCATTTTGTTCGATAACTTTCTGCCATCTTGTAGGTAGGGACATGATCCCATTGCTATAAAAATTCTGGGGCTTCTGATCAAAAAACCGCGACAAGTGGTTTTGGCAGTCCTCTATGATGTTAACCTGACACTGCCTAAAGAATTCTGAAGAGACCGAAACAAGTGGAAATCTGAAGGTGCAAGATCAGGACTATACGGCGGATTCATTAATACGTCCCAGCTGAACTCTCTTAATTTTTGCTGAGTGGCTAAAGATGTGTGAGGTCTAGCGCTATCATGATGAAAAACCACACCCCTTCTGTTGACTAATTCCGGCCGCTTTCTCTCAACTTCTTGCTTTAATCTCATCAGTTGTTCGCAGGTTCGCAGTAGAGTTCAGAATCGATAGTTCTGCTTGGCGGTAACAGCTCATAATGAATAATGCCCTTCCAATCCCACCATACACACAGCATTACCTTGTTGCGATATAACCCGGGTTTCGCCAGAGTCCGTGAAGCCTGAACAGTCTTTGATCACGACCTTTTTCGCACGTTCTTGTCGTTTTTTCAGGTTTTTCAAAAATGGTTCGGTTTCATTACGTCGTAATAAAGAATCACAAATGAGTACACGGTTCATTAAGTTTCTTTCAGTGAGCTCATGAGGCACCCAAATATCGAGCTTGTTTGTGTACCCAGCTTTTTTCAAATGTGCCAAAACTGTTTTGTGGTTCTTCAGCTACATCGTCACTACAGATATGTCGATCTGCTCCACTTTTTAAAAATGGCATCCATTTTATACGTAACAGGGCGCCCAGAGCGAGGTGCATCTTTGACATCAAAATTTCCGGATTGAAAACGCTTAAACCAAATTTGTGCTACTTTCACAGATACTGCACTAGGTGCATTAACATCACAAATTCTTTTCGCGGTTTGCGTTGCATTTTTACCTTTTTTGTAGTAACATTTTAAAATATAAGTAAAGGATATATGAATATAATTTGCAATATTCCGCTAAACAATTCTTGTCGTGCTATTCAAAATGCAGACTCGTGCACCGCCCGCCCGCCCGCATAAAAACATGCAACAAGCAATTAATCATTTTAAAATATATCGAATTTCTTCATTAGATTCACTCATCTTAACAGTAAGAAAAAGAAATGAAAATCACACATTTTACCTAATTTGAATTTGGAATTATCTTTTTTAAAATTTAAACTTTTTAATAATACCAAAACCAGCCAGATACAAATGGTAAAGCCACAGAGATTTTAATATAAGTTCATACGTACTATTTGCGAAAAGAGTTTTTCCCCAACCTAATATAAATAAGTGGACATGTACAAGTGTTTTTCAATCAAAAATTTAATACATATACGATTATAATTAGAATTATATATACGAATAGGTACTAGTATTTAGCCTCTTGTAGGGCGTCAACAAAAATTTTAATTATTTGGCTAATTACGAGTCGGCCTCACGCACAAAGGGTTCCGTACCACCACACAATACGGATAGGGAACCTTAAAAACTATCAATCATGACAAATCTGATACCGAAGAGGCAATGAATAGCAACGAAAATGAGTGGACACAAGTTCGATCGAGACAAACGCGACGATCGACGGCAAACGTAGTACGGGGTGTCGCCGCACCGGGCTCGACTGGATTGGAGGCAGCAGAAAGATTAACGTTTTTACATTTGTATTATGTTAAAACTGGTACAAAAGCTGAGACAGTAAGTGAACATCTGAAAACAATCTGTCCGGATGATACCTGTACGGTGGAGACCCTAAAATCAAGGGGTTTATATGCATCGTTTAAACTGGGAGTTCCGATACAGAATGTTGGAAAATATCTTGATGTCAAGTACTGGACGAAGGATGTTTACATAAAATCCTGGCGAAATGGGTTTCGAAAGCCACAAGAAACCCAAAAAAACTCGTCCTAGAGCATGCACAATTTTCTACCAAAATGTTCGAGGCCTGAGGACCAAGTTAGACATATTTAAGAAAGCGGTACTGAATTTGAATGCTGATATCTTAGCTATCACCGAAACAAACCTCATTAGCAGTATGTCCGACGGCGAGCTGTTCCCGCCGGGCTACACCGTGCTGCGCCGAGACCGGCGCGGGGACGCGGGCGCCGGGGGGGCGCTGCTGGCCGTGCGCGACCATTACAGCGCCGAACAAATTGTAAACATCGAAGGTGATTCCGGTGATTTCGAACTCTTATTCGCCATAGTCTCGTGTAAAGATATTAAGTTTTTATGTGGGGTTGTTTACATTAGTCCATCATCGAATGATAGAACATATATTAATTTATTCAACGTTATCGAAAACATAGTAAATAAGTATTCTAAGCTGGCAAAAATTACTATCGGCGATTTTAATTTGAATTCTTGCGGTATAAACCCCTTGCTTCAATACAGTTGTGTGTTAGAAATATGTAAATTTCAACAGTTAAATGAAATAAAAAATACCTTTGATGGTATTTTAGACCTTGTACTGAGCGATCTAGGCAGTGCACGTGTGGAGGTGAGTGGGGACGTGGAGCCGCTCGTGCGTCCGGACGCGTACCATCCGCCGCTGGAGGTGTGCGCTCTGTTCCCGCGCCGCTCCCCTGTCCGCCCGCTGCCGCCGCCGCGCCCGCCCGCTCGCGCTAATGCCAGTCACTTTCCGCCTCAGTGGAATTTCCGTAAGGCCGATTTTAGTGCACTATACGCTTCTATTGCGTCAATTTCATGGAGTGGATTCTATGAAATGGGCGACGTAGATCAAGCAGTCGATTTTTTCTATAAAAAGTTGTATCAGTGTATAGATGATTGTGTTCCTAGAAAAATGCGTAGTGGGAAGGCCACGCGGTTCACTTATCCTGTGTGGTTTACTCCCGAAATTATACGCAACATTAAAAATAAGTTTTTTCATCTGAAACGATATAAAAAGGAGGGGAAGGAATTTAATAGGGAGATGTTTCGTTACTACCGAGCCAGAGTAAAAGAACTCATAGACTTGACTTATAACGACTATATTAGACGAACTGAAAAAGATATTAGTAGTGACCCGACTCAATTTTGGAAATTTATCAGAGACCAACAGACTACCAGACGGACCTGAGACAAATATGAGTATGAAGATAAACCTGTATCAGAATTTGAGGCAGCGGACGCCTTCGCTTCGTACTTTCAATCTGTATTCCTTCCCGACTGACCGACACTGGACGCTGAGGCCGCCGAGCGGAGCGCCGGCCCTGGTGTGAGCTCGTCACGCGTCGCTATCGACAGATTCACGGCTGTCGATCTTCGTTATGCTGTCCGGCGATTAAAAGCTCGATCCTCTCCAGGTCCAGACGGAATTCCGCCTTACGTCGTTAAGGACTGCCTATCGACCCTGGAAGAGCCACTTCTATTTATATGTAACTTATCTTTGAAGCTCTCTGTGTATCCGCGTAAATGGAAAACTTCCAGAGTAACACCTATACCCAAGGGTGACTCCAGATCTAAAGTAGAACACTATAGGCCTATAGCCGTGCTCTCAGTCCCTGGGAAGATTTATGAGTCTATGATTAATCACAGAGTTATGCAACAGATACGGATTTTCCTTTCTGACTGCCAACACGGTTTTCGTGCAGGTAGATCCACTTCTACAAACCTAATTAACTTTGTTAATTATGCTACAACGTCTATGGATAGGTCACTGCAAACTGATGTGGCCTATTTTGACTTTAAAAAGGCATTCGACCGCGTCAATAATGACGTGCTCCTTGAAAAATTTGCTGCTATAGGTTTTACCCCAAAGTTACTGAAATTATTTGCCAACTATTTTGCCAATCGCGAACAATATGTCCAATTGGCCGGTATACGTTCTCATTCCTATGAAACTTTTTCTGGTGTAAGTCAAGGAAGCACTCTAGGGCCCACACAGTTTTTGATCATGATAAATGATCTCCCAGGGGTTGTGAGAACGGCTCAGTGCTTGATGTTTGCAGACGATTTGAAGTTATACTTGAGTATAGGTGATAGAGATGATGTGGAGGCGCTTCAGAGCGATATAGATAGTGTTGTAGACTGGAGTGAACAGAACAACTTGGAGTTCAATGGCTCTAAGTGTAAGACCATGACTTTTACCAGGTCTCGTACTCCACCTGTTCGGGACTACACCATAGCTGGAGCCCCGCTCGCACGAGTCTCACAAATACGAGACTTAGGACTGACACTTGACAGTGAACTGACTTTAAATGACCACATTGAGTTGACTTGTAAGAAAGCCTATAAATCACTAGGCTTTGTAATGAGACAAACTGCTAGGTTTAAGGATCCGAGACCCATTGTAGCGTTATACAATGCCTATGTGAGAAGTAAATTAGAGTTCAACGCAATCATCTGGGACCCACACGAGACTAAATACAAGCTCATGGTGGAAAGAGTCCAACGTAAATTTGCTCGATACCTGTATAAAAAAATGTATGGGTATTATCCCTATTTATTCCCATCCATGTTCGTGGTCGGAATGGTAGGAGTAGACACCCTAGAGCTGAGACGTAGGCTAGCGTTATTAGTGCACTATTATCTGCTATTACACAACCGAGTGGACGACCCCGCTGCACTCGCGGGCTGCGCGCTGGCGGCACCGGAAAGGTACGGGGTGCTGCGGTCGCGCCTGCTTTTCGCGACGGGTGTGGTACGCACACAGCATGCTCGTTTTGCGCCCACCTTCCATGCGTGTACACTGTTAAATTTGCTCATCAGTAAATATCCGGAAATTGACATTTTTAATGTCAATTTACCGAAGTTTATAGCCTATGTAAGAGTTTTTTTAAGCATTTAGTTTTGTTATTACTTTAATATTTAGTTTGGTAATATATGTTGTTGAAAACAAGACTGTTTTAGCTTACGAGTTGGTGACAAGCACTGTAAGTAGGCTAAGGTTCTTATGTAAAAATAAATAAATAAATAAAATAAATAAATCAGATGCCAAAACAACAATCAAGGCAGCAAAAAACAAGGCACTAAAATGGTAGCACCTGACAGACAATTTGGCACCCTCTCAAATTGAAACCCTTATATTATATATTATGTTTTTTTACTTTAGCCTATGTGCAATAATTTGACCCTTGAAACTGGTATGTATTTACCGTCTTTAAGATAAAGCTTAACAAATAACGTAAAAAATATGAAATTTTAGAGTTTTTTTTTTGTTTTAGTTTAAATTTGCCTTAATAGAAGCTATATATAATGTATTACGTATTCTCTAAAAAAACAACTGGCTATCTATAACGGCTGAAGCTGTAGACCCTATGACAGACGGACAGACAGACAGTAGAGACTTAGTAATAGCTGTTTGGCACCCTTCAGTAAACACCAACAAATGGATGACAGTGATATTCCAGGGCATAATAATAATTGTGTAACACCCATAAAATATACGAATAATATTTAATCATAATAAAAACCCATCAGTCTAATTCCAAAATAATAAATCAAAATACCTGGAAATCACAAGTTTTCTGAGCGGCCCGATTCCCTTAAACAGGATAAACAAGTATAAAATGAAAGCATTGGAACAGGACCGATTTCTCTGAATCCCGCCCAAAAATATGCCATCACATTCGTTTCTTAGATATGTCACAAAATTATTTGTACGCCGTACAAGGCAGAGCCGAGCTGAAACACCTATACATTATAACACCCCATTGTAAGTAAAAATATACTGATACTTTTTTGCATAGCAAAGTGCTTTTTTCAAGTTTGTGACAAAATAACTGAATTATAACAGTATATCAGTCAAATTTCTACATCATAAACATAAGGTGATTACAAATACCAAAACCGATTACAAAACGTGCGTAGCACCGAATAATCCAAGATTAATCAACAGCTACTGAAACCCAGTTAATTAATCCACTTTATGGGTCACAATCATGGCCTGATTCACTGTTTTCTAAACTGTGTCAACGCCGGGCTATTTCTATTCTGTTATTGATTTACTCTCTGCCAATACCGATAGGGCCAATTTATTAATTTGGTTTGCTTTTGTTTCTTTGAAGGGATTCTTATTAGTCTTGAAGTTGTCGTAACTTGATCTGTGATCTCGATAGCCAAATGTACATGTGATGTTCCCTCGATAAAGTACAAGGTGAAATTCAGTCAACCGGAGACTCGGTAAGTAATCAGGAACAAGGTTCAAAGATCCTTTTGTTCTCATTACTACTGAACTAGTTCGAGTACAATTCCTAGCGCAGGCAATATGGGGCAAAAAAAGAAATGTTTTTCGAATTTCACCTGGAAGGTCATTATCTTGTTCCTGATGACTAACCGAGTCTCCAATTTGAATTTAGGCGGTTGACTGAATTGACTCAATGGGCTTACACTTGGTCACTACAGCGCCTGCTAGATAGAGTCGATAACACCTGGGATAAACGCACTCGCCAAGGAACGAGTAGATGCACACTGACGCCACGACGAGTAGCTTGGTGACATGGTTCTCTCATGCTTGAGGGTGGTGACAAGCCACGGCCGAAGTCTACCACCAGTTGAAGTGAAAGGGCTTGCCAGTTAGTTGGGTGTTGGTCTAAGTGTCCAGGGAAAGTCATGCGTATTTGGGGTAGTTAATCAGTGGATGTAACCCAGTCTACGGCACTTGGAAAGAGTCCTTTCATGTACCCCAACATTTTGTTTTAATTTGACGTGAATATAGTAGGTGAAATTAAATCAACCGACCAAATTCATACTGGAGACTCGGTTAGTCATCAGGAACAAGGTTTAATGACCCTCAGGTGAAATTCAAAGTAGATTTTTTGTGCCCCATAGTGCCTGCACTAGGAATTGTACATAAACTAGTCCAACCAGTAATCGAGCGAAAAAATCAATTTTTCGAAATCGGCTTAAAGGATTACTGGTTAGTTATTGATCACTAACCCAGTCTCCAGTATGAATTTGGTCGGTTGATTTACTTTCACCGTATAGTCTTAGATAGCGGGTGACAATTTGGGCATACACTTCCTCTCGACCACGAAAGGTTCAAACATCTCAGTTATTGTTGTGTTGAAATGTTTTGTTTCAGGTGTGTAACAACTGATAGTTAAACATACTGAAAATCTGATCTTCAAAGAATGCCAAAATTACAAAGTCATGGGGCATGATGTATAGGTAGACCAGAAAGTTCTCCAGATATCTGCGGCGGCGGCGTCGTATTGGAAAGCTACTCATCATTTTTGGTTATCATTGGACACTTATATTTTTCTATCACAGGAAATAATCATATCGTCACGACTTGAGGGGTGCCAGAGGTGTTTTCGAGTGTAGACAATTGAAATTTTCACAAAAGGTGTACCCATTTCTGTTGCCGCTATAACAACGAATACTAAAACCGGCCAAGTGCGAGTCAGACCTGCGCACTTCCATGCGCATGATTTTTTTGCCGTTTTTGTAGATAATGGTACGGAACCCTTCGTGCGCGGGTCCGACTCGCACTTGGCCGGATTTTTATCACTCAAAACAGATATATGAGATTAAATTAAATTAAAGTTGATCTTAAAAGAGTCGTTACATGAAAACCTAAGATTAAATACAAATTCTACTTTATTTTCTTTCCGGTAAATTAGAAAATTTCTTGAGCTTCTTTCATAAGATGTATTTTTAGGACTTCAGACATGATGGTTGGATAAAACCTGTAACGTTAAGTTCTCAATTGACTGCAGACTAAGCCGTGAGAAATGTGTGCAGAGATGAAATAACTTCTAAATAATAAAAAAAAATTAATAAAAAATTGTCAATACAGACATTGAAAAATATAAAATTATTTAAAATTAAAGTGAAGGAATTTTTCTCCGCCGAATACTCATCAAAGTAGAACTCAAATATGCAGTATTATAATATTTGTATGTTTATTTATTATATGTATGTAGGTATGTATTAGTATGTTCATGTATTGTATATGTAAGTTTATGTCTTAGATAAGTCTATTTAGATATATATTTTTAGCTTGATCTTTCCTCACTGATTAGCATTTACTCCTTCCTTTTTATTCTGTCAACTATCTTTCTGTTTGCTTGCAAAGGTTGCCTGGAAGATATTGCTGTTAGCAATAAGTGCCGCCTTTGTACACCATGTTTGATTGTTTTGATATTTTGTATTGATTTTATTGTATGTGCAAAAAGTGTTATAAATAAAAATACATAAAAAAACGCACGAAAAAGCCATTTTGAAACTTAATGTGAAGTGAGAGCCAAAGTAGAAGTTTTAAGGCATTTTGACACCTGATAAAATCCACTTTGAGAAGCTTAAAACTACGAATAGAACTTTTTTTAATGAAAATGGATTTTAGGTATACGAATTTATGAATTACGGTGCTAGAAACATGATTGACTTAACTAGGCGTGATAAAATAAACGGAGTTTTCTCAAAATCTCAATATTTTTGGGGATAAAGCTGTTTCATTCGATTTTTACTTGGAGATATTTCATCTTTATCGTATTCCTTAATAGATATATACATACATATACTCACACCAGAGGTGTAAATAGAGACTACAGATTTTCATCTGCTGCGATCCTGACACAGTTCTTTTGCTTCTTCTACATCTATCAATCTAGTTATACAAGCTCTTCTATTCCGGGTCCTTTATTTTTACTTTGTCCTTCTTCAGTATGTCGCCTATTTGGTCCGGTCAAGCTAAAGCTTCCACTTGTCACCATACATTTCGTCACTCTAGTTTCATTAATCTTTTCTTCATACCCAAACCGCCGAAGCATTCCTTTTTCTATTCTAGTCACTACATCTTCTTTCAGGCCACAACGATCCCTTATGTCGATATTTTTCACTCTATCATTCAATGTCAAACCACACATACTCCGTAGCATTTACAGTGCGTGCACTCTACTTCAATGCTTATCTTGCCACAACCAACAATTATTCCCATACATAAGTTTAGTTCCTACGTCAGGGAATAACAAGCTTGTACCGAATCAAAACTGCCTCAGTTTACCATTAAGTATGAACTTCTTGCAAAACAAAGAAGAAACGTTTCCTCTGTGCTGCATAATATTTTTTTTTCGATTTTTCATCACATGCTTGTGCCACACGAAATTCGCTTTTCTTTTTATCGTCGTATACGAGGTTGCTTTGCGTCTCATTTGAACTTAACGTATTTGTCTGACTCTCCATACATCACTCTCTTCAAGACCAAAAATTATGAAAAATTGTAAAACATACCGAGATCAAACATTTTTGTCAAGTGCTTTTTCACAAATTATCGAAGATTTATGTTTGGTAACAAACTGTAAGAGATACCTTTTTAGTTAGACATTGTATTTATTTATTGTTTGTTCAGTTTATTCATTAATTGCATTATTTATAATAATATTTTTATTCCAATAAGTCTTTATTTTATGCATATGTATAACTTTATTAGCTCAACTTAAGCCCAGTTTCTTTATATGTTTCCCATATTATATTTGTTTAATCATATCATATTATTTATTTGTATAAAGATTAGATTGGACATGTAAAACGTATACTTTATGACGTATCTATTTTACAAATAAACATTTTGAATATATTAAAACTAAACCGGATTGACTTAAAAGACATGGACATGGTAAGTATACTAACAAGCCACTGATAAACATTTGTATACTACGGGTGCTACACATAGCCCGCTGTGTAGGGGATGCGTGAACGAGGACGAGACTGTGGAGCACGTGGACATGACAACGGAAGTAAGGTTAGCGACGACGATGAGCTCCAGCTTCCCTTCACTGGATCTGTAGTGTCTGCATGTTCAAGGAGCTGGGCTGACTGACCAGGGGAAGTGCACAATACTCACGATCGCGGAACTTTCCTGCAGGACCATCAATCACAGTCACAATAGACCATAGGGCTCCGTACTTCAAAATGACAAAACGAAACCCTCATGCGTTCACTTTGTTGTCTGTACCTATGTCAAGACCCTTTTTTGGGCCCAGTTGAAAGTGCATAGTGCTGATAAAAAAATAGGCATTACGTGAAAGAAAGTTATTGCCCTTTATTTAATAAATTTCATACAACTTACCTCACCATGAAAACCGATAGGTACTTGCGGTTGACTAAGAAACTTGAAATTCTGTACACAATTAGATCTTTTAGCTTAAATCTAGGCAAGGAAATGCAATTACCTATATTTAATTACTTAAGAAATGTTTACCAATTTAATTAGACCCTTTGGTCACGTTGAATTTAAAAGATTGTTATTGTCAAGTTAGTTTAGAAAGACATTTATAACTGCTCGTGAAATATGTTTGTGTTTTAAACAGTACGCATGGAACCCTCGGGGCATGAGTCTTACTCGCACTTGACCAGTTTATTTTTCTCTTGACCATATTTATTCTTTGAAGCCATATCATTTCAAATTCCTAAGTTGCAAATTCTCAAGTTACAAACAGGGAAAGTCATATTTATGTTGATCGTGTGATAAAAGAGACTGAAAGAATATTGGTTACACTTGGAAGAATATCCGGCTGATGAAAGAAAAGTTTAAATGCAGGCTTTCAGTTTAGCTATGGGATGAGTCGCACACAATAATACAATATAATAAGTCCAATACTACCTTGCCTGAAGTATGGGTTTCCAAACTTGGCATTTAAGGATGGCCAGTAACGTGCAATTCATGAGTGCAGTTGCGGGTGTGATCAAATGTAATGGTACGTGGACGCACTATAAGTTTCCGGAATGAATATGAAAAAATACTATTAAAGGTACAAAATTAATTTATTGTTTTTCAAAATAATCTCCCTTGGCGTCTATGCACTTTTTCATTCGATCAAACCAGTTCTGAAAACTTTTGTGCCACTCCCCTGTGGTGACCTCTGAAACGTGTTTTTCATACTCCTCGATAGCCTCTTCTGATGATGAAAATCGTTGACCGCGTAATTGGTTCTTAATTTTTGGGAACAGAAAAAAGTCACAAGGTGCCAGGTCGGGACTGTATGCAGAATGACTCATGAGTTCTACATTTTTCATCTTCAAAAAGTCGTTTGTCTGTCTGGCCGTGTGAGAACTAGCATTGTCGTGGTGCAGGATGATACGGCGTTTACGGTTATTTTTACGGAGTTCGTCAATAACTTCCGGCAAACAAATGGTCGTGTACCAGTCACTATTCACGGTACGACGATTCTCTAAAGCAACAGTAGCCACGTGTCCAGTTTTATTAAAAAAAGAAGCAATCATACGCTTAGATGCACTTTTCACACGCGCCACTTGGGTTGGTTTCGGCTCATCTTGAAAGACCCATACGCTCGATTGCTGCTTTGTTTTGGGATCGTAGCAATAAATCCATGTTTCGTCACCTGTTACTATGTCCCACACCAAATTTGACGCACCTTCGTTGAATCTGGTAAGCATGGCACTGCACCAAGTGACGCGGTCCATTTTTTGAGCCTCGGTCAAGTTGTGTGGGATCCACCGCGAGCACAGCTTTCTCACACCCAAATGTTTGTGTAGGATTGATTGTATTTGACTCATGCCTATTTCTAAGGATGCGCGAATTTCATGGTAGGTCACATGCCTGTCTGTTTCAATCATACGGCGCACAGCATCGATGTTTTTGTTGGTCACAGCGGTGGACGGCCGACCATCGCGAGATTCGTCACTGAGATTGATACGACCACGCTTGAATTCTGCAAACCAGCTATAAACAGTCGTCTTGCATGGTGCTTCATTGCCAAAAGTTGTTTCAAGCCGAGCGATGCTCTGTTGAGCTGTCAAATTACACTTAAAATCGTAGAAAATCATACTACGAAAATTTTCCCGAGTTAAATCCATGTTGACGCAGACACACAATTTTTTAAATGGCGCCACAAGGTAAAAACAAAAGACAGTCAGATGAAACAAACTGCATTCTACAGCCAAAGAGTTGTATTTTCAAATGTTGCAATAAATTTTTAAATATTGTTTATGTAAGTGGCCAGTTCCGGAAACTTTTAGTGTTACCTATGTATTTCATTTCGGTACTACGTGCACGCTTGATGAAATTTGCGAAGGAAGTCAATGTCTATAAATATTGCATCATCGACCTACCCAATGTTGTAGTTTCAAAAAATTCAAGCTTAAAAGGTTAAAATTGAAAAATAGGTATTCTCACCTGAGTTTGAGTTCAGTTTCATTGAAGAGATTCAATGTTAAAGTAATGTTCTGCCACAGGTAGTTGGCTGTCCTGTCTCTTTCCCGCGTCATGTTGTTTATCCTCTCCATCTCACTCGCTCCTTCTATTGCTTGGAAAATGAAGGCACCTGGAAGGGAAATGTTCATGTATCAAAGGTTAATTGAAGTTTATTCCTGGATATTGCTTTTCCAGTTGATTAAAATCTGTACATTTCCATGTTTTATTTTATCGTTACGAAATTATTTAGTTGAAGCCTTCTGCCTGGGTTTTTTGAAAGTATACACAGGTTGGGACTGCTCACGTATAGATTCAAACTGTAATAGGACATTGATGCCTGATTATTGTACACTTATCGCGTATATAATCCAATACGTGCGCTAACATTGTGTACGAAAAGAATACTTCACTAGTTACCATTATGATTGGTAAGTGGGCGAAAAATCTTTCACCAAAAGTAAAAAATAGGTGCGACGATGAGCGAAGCGCGGAGGAGCGTGTTAAGTTGACATGTAAGATAAAATAAGTAGCCGTTTTCAAAAAGAAATGTTTAGAGACTATTTAGTTATCTGTTTTAAAAACTATACAGTTTCAGTACGTGTTGGTTCTAGCCTTGTATAGTTTACAAAACAATTCACTTCATTGTTATTAGAAAGTATACGCGACCAGCACGGGCCAATCGTGTATACTTTCCGAGATTTTTTTTTGCTATTAAATTTGAATGAATACAGTGTAACTTTACTATGGATGCGTACTGACCTTGTATACTTTCAAAAGACGCTACTGCCCTCGCTGAGAGAGTAACGAATTTTAAAATGTCAATTTTATGGTTCCGTACCCAAAGGGTAATCAACGGGACCCTATTACTAAAGCCTCGCTGTCCGTCTGTCTGTCTGTACCTCTGTCCGTCTGTCTGTTTTTCACCAGGGTGTATCTCAAGAACCGTGATAATTAGACAGTTGAAATTTTCACAGATGATGTATTTCTGTTGCCGCTAACAACAAATACTAAAACTGGCCAAGTGCGAGTCGGAGCTGCGCACTCCCAAACAATACAGACATGATTTTTTGCCGTTTTTATAGATAATGGTACGGAACCCTTCGTGCGCGCGTCCGACTCGCACTTGGCCGGTTTTTTTGTAACCACAACAGCTTATGATTAATTAAAAATAAAAATTCATCCAAAATTTACATTTAATACATGTATAGTACATGGTGTACATACATAGTGGTAGAGGCAATAACAATAATAATTATATATAATAATAATTGATGGCAACACCAGATATAGGCCCTATGTTTACTTTCTTCTTTTTTTGAATGTGTGTGTTGACATTGTTGGTGTACCTTTTTGTAATAAATAAATAAATAAATAAATAAATTATCCATCAAAGATGAGATTTAAAAAAATTCTCACCAAAAGTAGTTCAGTGAGAACGTAATTTATTTTAGTTTGTTACTTCACAGATACACGTGGCGTATTAAATCGACCATCATAAGTAGACCAATGAGCCAGCCAATAATCGCCTCTATCAAAACCCAATAAAGCCTTTGTCACTGTCCTATGATGGTGGAGAGTACCTACGCAAAAACTTCGATATCGGCGTACATTAGTTGAAAAGGCGAAATTGGAAAACGTTTGATGAGTTTCATATCGTCAAAGAAAACGTGTTTACTGACATTCATTTCTAAAAGAGGAAAATTTCAAACTCCAAATTCATTACAAAACAAGGAAAATCAACGATCATTTAACCTTAATTACCCAACTTGACATAATAATTAATGTTGGAATGAGTCTCTTGAATGAGGGTCTTTCTTGACCTATAAACTGAAAGTGTTCGTGGCACAACAACTCAATTGAACTGAAATATGGGATGTAGCTAGATATAGAAACAATAAAAATGAAAATATATTTATTGATTTAAAATAGAAACAATACTTTTAAAGTATTTTCAAATGAATTAGGCGAGTCAAACTAAAAAGGTCTGTATGGAGTAGGTCGAATTAAATGTACACTTGGTTAAAACTGAGATTATGGTAAGTTAGTAAGTTGAAAGTTAAATTTAATTTCACAAGAATCCCCGAATAATATTGGATAATTATTTAGTAAATATTTTCCAACTTAATTAGACTATGGTTAGTTCGCCATATTGTTGTGATAAGGTGTCTAATTATTTTGGATATTTAAAATAAAATTACACATTTCCGGGTGGTACAGGGAGTCCCCCTCTTCCCCCCTACCCAAATTCTGATGTTTAGATACTAGGTTTTACTCCACTACTCTCGTTCTGATTTAGAAATTCACCAACTTAATGAGAGACATAGCTAGGAACATTTTTGCTTAGGTCAGAGATCAAATTATATTGGTGGAATGTAAAAAATAATATACGCACTTCTGGGGGCTCCGAGTGTAACCGAATGTTTAATAACAAACAATATGACTATTTTCACGCCGTTTTATTAGTGTATGTTTAATTTGACCTCAACACTTTTATTTACAGTACTAAATGTGAAGTGAAGTATTTTCAAGAAGATTACTTCTAGTTTGACGCAAACCGTGTGTAAACTATGCAAATACTCGTGCATAGACGTAAAAGTGCGAGTACGATAAATATACGCTGTATCCCTGGCGCCTGCTAGCCACGCAAGTCTCCATACAGACCTCGATTATAGTTCGATAACGGCCGGGACCGACAGCTTTACGTGCTTTTCGGGGCACAAAGGAACCCAAATCTAAATACCAGCACAGTATAGAGGTAACTACAGTAGTTTAACGAGGCGGAGTCCTTGAAATCAATACCTACGACTGCTCGGTGCCTAAGCACGCGTTAGGGCTGCCAAACAGTGGCGTGCATATAACTTTTTGCTGGAAAGGCAATGAAAAGGTCAAGTTCAAACTTGACCTTCTGATTGCATTTCCGGCATAAAGTCCTATGCACGCCACTGCTGCCAAATGACTGTTTACATATTTGTTAATGCTATATTACTACTATAAAAGTTGTATTTAGCAACCATACAATGCACAACATACTCTGTAATTTCATTACATTATTTACGAAAATGCGCGGGAGCGTCACAAAGACAACGTGCGTACGTAACTGCTGCGATGCTACCGCGACTGTCGTAAGCCGAGTTGAACCAAGTTTGGAGGGGGGGGGGGGGTTCGTTTCGGCCCGTTTGTATGGAGATAGAATACTATTTGGTATTTATACTATGAAACCACTAACGGTCCCTCAACACATTTTTTTTATTATTTATTGTTTGTATTAAGATAGTTTAGTTATTTATTTTATATAGTTCATTATGTTATTTAAGTTTTTTTTTAATTTTGAACAAGTAAATATATTCCATCATAAAAAAAAATTTGTTTGATAAAGTACACATGGCTTACGAAATTATCCCGAGGGGTTTTTAGATGTATTTTCTGAATGGACTGTGAACTTGAAGTCGCAGCCTAAAATTGTACACCCACGTTTTATCGACGATTATTACGTACAAGCGTAATGGGTGACCTACAGCTTAACATGCCTTGCGAAGCAAGTAGGCTGAATACAAATTTACCTTTGCAGGATTTCAACCCGTGACATCTGGATTAGTGGTCGTGACGCTTGAACTAGCAGACTACAAATGCGTTCAAAAATATAAGTTTTAATAGATGTAATCTCGTCAAATTTTAATTGGGATGATGTCTAAAAGTTTTTACTGAGCCAAGCCAACTAATCGCTAAAATGTTTTAGCAGATTATACTGAAAATCAAACTGTCTAACTTTCTACTTAATTTTTAAAAACTCACTTGAGTGTTCTTTACCGCCATCCATTCATCCATCAGCCTGTGTTCGTCCACTACTGGACGTAAGCGTTTCCCAAATTTTGCCACTCTTGGCGGTCCTCCTCATCCAGCCGCCACCAGCAACCTCCATCAGGTCGTCAGTCGTCGGTCCAGGACGAGATCGGCCTATGCTACGCTTTGCTGTACGTGGTCTCCATTCTAACACCTTTCAGCCCCAACGGCCATCATGTCAGCGACAAATAAGATCGCTAGTACAATAGCTAAACAACATCGTGGCAAGATAAAATTTCATTATATTTTTTAGCTACAAAGAACTTACGCTTGGAAATTACCGCATCTGGTGGAGAGCGTCAATCTAGGATGAAGAGCGCTCGATCAGAAACTGAGAGAGTGACAGCCAGCGAGGCGTTAATCAGTCTTTCAGATTTCATCAAAAGCCTACAGAAGTCGGTAACGGAATAATCACTGTTACTACACAACTGCCCGGCTACTAATGACGTCATACCGGAACACAGCGAGTCGCTTGGCGGCATGGTGACGTCATGAGGGTGGTTACAAAACACGGCCAAAACCTACCATAGGTGCTTACGTCGTCTCTGCAGACGGGGCCAAGATCCGATGATCTTATGATACCCAACACTATAGAGACATAGACTGTTAGAATGAATTTTATAATCCCTTAGTCGCCTTTGAAACAATAAATAAAATGGTGTTAAAGTGGCTCGAATGACGTCACAGAACAGAAGAATGGCTTGCGGAGGAGATGGCGCGATGTTGTAGAACATAATTAAGGCTTTAATGTTTGTGAGAAACAGACAGGACACTAACATAAGTTGGTTTACACTACCAAATAACCACTAATATTATACACACGCACATAAACAGAGATACACAACACACCCTCTCATGTACAGTCCGCAAAGAAACCATAAACAGCGCAAAATTGGTATGAGGAATACTTGGTCAATATACAAGTATTATTTAATGGTGTCGATTTCTGTCTTTTTCTTTCTGTATCGATAAAATAAGGACAGAAAGTTTAAAATAAGGTTAGTCCTGTCAAGTAAGTTAAGTCGTGTGACACCGAATCGACACCATTATGTTTAGTACCCTCCATCTCATCCTTTACGCGTCTCTGGGTTCTGGGATCAAATGATTGCGCTAGGTATAGTTGATTATCTCTTTCGCTGACGTACTCGTTTATACCGTCAACATGGCATTTAACCAAAGTTAACTTGCATGCTACGTTGGCTCTCTACTCTACATATTAACAAATGTATCAAAAGTAATATCGATAATGAAGCAATTGTATGGGTTTGGCTTTTGTTTTACATACAAAGTCCTCAAGAATATATGAAAAGGTAACTGCACTGCATTTTAAACATTTGCTACTCCATCCATTGTCAACTGACCATGTACAAAACTTGGAGGGGCGCAACTGTGTCCAGTTTACGTGTCTCCGAAAGCACGTTAAGCCGTTGTTACGAGCTCTTCGCTTACAAAGAGGAAACTCTTCCTTGTGCCCGCAAGAGGTAACTCCAAGTACCTTCATGTGAATTCAGGGAAGTGGTAAAAATCACAGAACCTGCTGTACCTCTTTCTTTGGACGAAAAATCCCTACGACAAGTAATTAAAAATGTATGTAAAATTTGCTCCAAAAATTAACATTGAATGCGTTTCTAAAAAAATACTGCTGAACGAGCGCACTTAATACTACACCCGGCTACAATGTCATAGAGGTATATAACCATACCACAGTATCCACTGTGACCATACTGTATCGAACCTCAGGTCGGCGCTGTAACATAATCACCCGGCTACAATGTCATAGAGGTATATAACCATACCACAGTATCCACTGTGACCATACTGTATCGAACCTCAGGTCGGCGCTGTAACATAATCACCCGGCTACAATGTCATAGAGGTATATAACCATACCACAGTATCCACTGTGACCATACTGTATCGAACCTCAGGTCGGCGCTGTAACATAATCACCCGGCTACAATGTCATAGAGGTATATAACCATACCACAGTATCCACTGTGACCATACTGTATCGAACCTCAGGTCGGCGCTGTAACATAATCACCCGGCTACAATGTCATAGAGGTATATAACCATACCACAGTATCCACTGTGACCATACTGTATCGAACCTCAGGTCGGCGCTGTAACATAATCACCCGGCTACAATGTCATAGAGGTATATAACCATACCACAGTATCCACTGTGACCATACTGTATCGAACCTCAGGTCGGCGCTGTAACATAATCACCCGGCTACAATGTCATAGAGGTATATAACCATACCACAGTATCCACTGTGACCATACTGTATCGAACCTCAGGTCGGCGCTGTAACATAATCACCCGGCTACAATGTCATAGAGGTATATAACCATACCACAGTATCCACTTTGACCATACTGTATCGAACCTCAGGTCGGCGCTGTAACATAATCACCCGGCTACAATGTCATAGAGGTATATAACCATACCACAGTATCCACTGTGACCATACTGTATCGAACCTCAGGTCGGCGCTGTAACATAATCACCCGGCTACAATGTCATAGAGGTATATAACCATACCACAGTATCCACTGTGACCATACTGTATCGAACCTCAGGTCGGCGCTGTAACATAATCACCCGGCTACAATGTCATAGAGGTATATAACCATACCACAGTATCCACTGTGACCATACTGTATCGAACCTCAGGTCGGCGCTGTAACATAATCACCCGGCTACAATGTCATAGAGGTATATAACCATACCACAGTATCCACTGTGACCATACTGTATCGAACCTCAGGTCGGCGCTGTAACATAATCACCCGGCTACAATGTCATAGAGGTATATAACCATACCACAGTATCCACTTTGACCATACTGTATCGAACCTCAGGTCGGCGCTGTAACATAATCACCCGGCTACAATGTCATAGAGGTATAAAACCATACCACAGTATCCACTTTGACCATACTGTATCGAACCTCAGGTCGGCGCTGTAACATAATCACCCGGCTACAATGTCATCGAGGTATATAAATTGAATTTTCCAACATCTCAGCGTCTTTGATGTCACAGTGATTAATGCGAGCGTCCTGCGGGGACGACGACGTGGACGCTTTGTTCTCTATCTAGGCCATAGACATATTACAGTATACAGTATTGGTGCTAGAGCTACACACATATGCATACAATTATGGTGTAACCAAAGTTTCATACAAACTCAGGTGAAAATTATAATAACTTCAAATTAATAAAGAAAATTCAGGTTCCTTTATTAAATTACATTTCATTTGTGCTTGTGGTTAAAATAGCGTCAGAATATGTGTCAAATAAGAAGAAATCGTATTCTAGCGAAATTATCATCAAATCACACTAATACTATGAACGCGAAAATTTGTGTGTGTGTGTGTGTGTATGTTTGTTACTCTTTCACGCTAAAACGACTAGACGAATTTGAATGAAATTTAGAATAAATATAGCTTATACCCTAACTTAACACATAGGCTGATTTTTATCGAAGAAAAAAGAATGTCGTTCAACCGAATAACACGCGGGCGGAGCCGCGGGAAAAAGCTATCACACTAAAACTTTGGTTATCATTGTCATCTTCTTTTCTTTTGTATAGATTGCCAACATTTTGTACAAAATAAATGTTATTGTTGTATTTATGTTTCTGATGATATAACTGGAATATGTTTAAATTTGTACCGTTCTATAATAATTACGAGATTAGAAGATATTCCTTTTTATTTTTTTAGCTGTTTAAAGACTTAACTTTCGAAACTGTTAAGCATAGTTTTACATAGGTAACACTAAAAGTTTCCGGAACTGGCCACTTACATAAACAATATTTAAAAATTTATTGCAACATTTGAAAATAGAACTCTTTGGCTGTAGAATGCAGTTTGTTTCATCTGACTGTCTTTTGTTTTTACCTTGTGGCGCCATTTAAAAAATTGTGTGTCTGCATCAACATGGATTTAACTCGGGAAAATTTTCGTAGTATGATTTTCTACGATTTTAAGTGTAATTTGACAGCTCAACAGAGCTCGGCTTGAAACAGCTTTTGGCAATGAAGCACCATGCAAGACGACTGTTTATAGCTGGTTTGCAGAATTCAAGCGTGGTCGTATCAATCTCAGTGACGAATCTTGCGATGGTCGGCCGTCCACCACTGTGACCAACAAAAACATCGATGCTGTGCGCCGTATGATTGAAACAGACAGGCATGTGACCTACCATGAAATTCGCGCATCCTTAGAAATAGGCATGAGTCAAATACAATCAATCCTACACAAACATTTGGGTGTGAGAAAGCTGTGCTCGCGGTGGATCCCACACAACTTGACCGAGGCTCAAAAAACGGACCGCGTCACTTGGTGCAGTGCCATGCTTACCAGATTCAACGAAGGTGCGTCAAATTTGGTGTGGGACATAGTAACAGGTGACGAAAAATGGATTTATTGATCCCAAAACAAAGCAGCAATCGAGCGTATGGGTTTTTCAAGATGAGCCGAAACCAACCAAAGTGGCGCGCGTGAAAAGTGCATCTAAGCGGATGATTGCTTATTTTTTTAATAAAACTGGACACGTGGCTACTGTTGCTTTAGAGAATCGTCGTACCGTGAATAGTGACTGGTACACGACCATTTGTTTGCCGGAAGTTATTGACGAACTCCGTAAAAATAACCGTAAACGCCGTATCATCCTGCACCACGACAATGCTAGTTCTCACACGGCCAGACAGACAAACGACTTTTTGAAGACAAAAAATGTAGAACTCATGAGTCATCCTGCATACAGTCCCGACCTGGCACCTTGTGACTTTTTTCTGTTCCCAAAAATTAGGAACCAATTACGCGGTCAACGATTTTCATCACCAGAAGAGGCTGTCGAGGAGTATGAAAAACACGTTTCAGAGGTCACCACAGGGGAGTGGCACAAAAGTTTTCAAAACTGGTTTGATCGAATGAAAAAGTGCATAGACGCCAAGGGAGATTATTTTGAAAAACAATAAATTAATTTTGTACCTTTAATAGTATTTTTTCATATTCATTCCGGAAACTTATAGTGCGTCCCACGTATTTCCTCATTTTAAGATAAGTTTAAAATATTAAAATAAGTTTTTGTAACGTGTAATGCTCTTTAATAAGCAATACAAAACTGTTGTGACTCTGATTAGGCAGTAGCCGCAACACAGATTTGTCCAATGCGGGTACTGCGGATCTATTATAACCTTTCTTTCTTTCTAATATTATAAATGCGAAAGTTAGGGTGTGTGTGTGTATGTTTGATACTCTTTCACGCTGAAACGGCTAGACGGATTTGGATGAAATTTAGAATGGATATACCTTATACCCTAACTTAACACATTGGCTAATTTTTATCCCGAAAAAAAAAGCATGTTGTTAAACCGAATAACACGCGGGCGGAGCCGCGGGCAAAAGGTAGTAAGTAACAAATGTTCAGAAAACTGCTCTATTAATGAACTCTCAGACTAACAAATTGTTGCCTACTTTAAACGTGGAATAATAATAATAGCAAGGCTTGATTATCCATTTATAACGGACACTCTGTTTTTAACATTTTTAAAATTAATCGTTAGGAATATTTATGGTGGTAATTATGTATTTTTAGTTTATTAAAACGAGCTTGCCTACATTTTTACGTTTTCAACACAAATAAAATGTATCAAAGCCCCTGGGAAAGCACTATGTAGAACATTTTTTTATTTGGATTGTACTCAGTTGGGCAACAAACGAAAATACGAACGTGATTAAAATGCGTGACCGTAATTTTATTTTGTAGGGCTCCGTACCTCAATATATTGTAAAATTGCATGGCATGTTATGTTTGATAAAAAAAATAATAATTATAATAAAAGAAAAAAAACGGAGCCCTTATAGGATGACTTTGTTGTCCGTCTGTCCGTCCGTCGGTCTGTCAAGACCCTTTATCTTGGAAACGCGTAGATCGACGTATCGAATTGAAATTAAAACCATATACTCAATTCTACAGTCCCTTGAAGCTGTGAAAATATCAAACTTCTTAGTTAATGTTAAAAAAATACGGCCGTTTATGCTGCAAAAAACGTACATTTCAACACTCTCAAGGGACTCAAAATTCATAGGGTGAATTAATGAATTGAATGAATGAATGAATGAATGAATTGAATGAATTAATGAATGAATGAATTTGTTTTTATGTAAGTACTACAATAGGAAATAATTTATAAGTATCTTAATATATTACTTATCTTTATCTTATTAACATTTAATTTGCAGTTTACGTACATATATAAATATTACAGATTTCCTTAAATTATTGCATTTATAACCTAAATAATATACAAAAAGTTTCAAACATTATTATTTCCCGTCGACCTAGAACTATGAAATTTGGCAAGTAATACCGTCTTATACTACAAGTATAGGGAGAAATCTGAAAACTATACATTTGTAACTAAATCATAAACAATATAGTCTTTACTGGAGCCCTAGGTGGGCGATTCCAACTCAACTCAACGCAAGCACTTGACCGGTTTTTTCTTAAGTACTTCGTTTCATACACGATTTGTTACGATTTTATTTTTTCGAATGTTTATTTTGGAACGAAGTATTTAACATGGCTAAATATTCTACATTAGAAATTGGTATTTTAAAATATATATTTTAACCCAGGGTCTACATTCGTAAAAATATAGCAAAGGAATCAATTGTATCGATCCTTGAATAAACAGATGTGACTAAGGAAGCCGTCCGTGTTATTATGAAAGTGCGTCTAGTTACGAATACCTAAAAATGATAAAAATTATCGTACCACTTAATTTCATGTTTTTCCTTTTTAAGGCCAATTTTCCACTTTGGAACTGATCTGTCTTAATGACATTTGACGGTCCAAATGCCATACGAAATGGTGACATATATCTCTCTACGTACCATATGCTATCTCTATGATCTAGACAGACAACTTTATGAAGACACTTTTTAAGAGAATGTTCGGGGTGTAATGTAATTTCAGGAGAAAACTGCTGATAAATCTTAAAGAGAGTTTCAATTGAAAAATGAAGTCGGTGGATTTTTGCTGCTAAGGCTAAGGGATAAAAAATTATCGTATCGTTACGACATTATACTCCCGAGGGGTGGTCAGATGGGTTATCGAAAAGACTGTCGATGCAAATTTTCGACACTCGTACACCATCTTTTCACTGACGATGTCGAAGATCCAACGAAAAAAAGGATTATATCATAAAATCATGATTTAAATGCATACTATGTCCTCACAACATGACACTTCGAAGAAGTGCTTCCAAATTCCGAGTTTGAACTATGAAGTGCAAGTCACAGTCCACACTCATACACTCACGTTTCACCGATCACTATTACGTATATTGTCTGTTATTACGTCCCACGTGTTACGTACTTAGCCGTACCGCGTTATTTCGGGCACAATATCGACCCACTCCGAAGCACAGATGTGCCCCTACGGACAAACTCTAAATTAGTGGTGAAGACTTTCCAGATACGTACATCATATAGACTGTTATTATTAAACTAAAGTTCCAATTAAGCAGTTTTACATGAACAATTAGTTTAAATGTTGCTTTTTTAGTGCTCGTATACGACCTAATGTATGTAATATCTAATGGGGTCGTCTTAAAGACAAGCAAGCCATTAAACTCCATGTTTGTCTAGACAGTTTTATAAGTGAAACGCCATTATTTCACTTTAATGGCCTTAATAACACTATTAAGAGCTGAGATTCACTTTAATGATACTGCTGTCTATATATTGAAAGTGAACTCTGAATTAAACCCAAGAGAGAGGCAGCTAAAACCGTATTATATTTTCAATTCCCATTTATGTTTTTGTAACCTGACATAGGGTTAAGTCCACATTTGTTAACAGAACAAAATTATGCACACAATAAATTCATTCCCAAAACATGAAACAAAATACTTACTTATAAATTTCGTAAAAAGCTTTTTAAAATTAAGTTAAAGAGGAAGTACCGAATATAAACCAATCTTACACAAAAAGGAATATTCAAACTTGAGTCAAATAACCGTGCTAATCAAACATTATACAACCTTAGAACTCGTTCACTGCCCTTTACGCAACTGTACAAGCTTGCTACAACGTAACCGAAGGTCTACGATAATATTGTACCACTACGGCGTAGCAGATTATGACGTCCAATCTACGACAATGCACATTCACGTTCCCTGAAATTTCTACCATAAATTCTGTCTACATAATAATGTACTCAAAAGTTCATGTCTTGCATTTACATTTCTTCAAACGATCGGGCCACTTTTTTATCGCCACATACGCGTTTTCAAATTGTCTTACTTTTTACTAAATCAGCTTTCAAACCAGCCATATTGCGGTAAGGGCTTACAGCAAGCCTTTTCTGAAGCTCAGAATCAGGCCTCCTAGAATGAAGGCACTTCTTATTGTAACAGTAAAGGTTGTCTACCAATAAAAAGTGAAATTTTCATAAGAACAGAGGACCTATACATGTTTAAGTCATGCAAAAAGAATAGCACATACATCCAACCATTAGCCTGGTTAATACACCGCTTCTGGCAATCCTCTTGGAAGAAAAGGCCATACACGTTCGGCAGGCGAGTTCGTGAGCGCGGTGCCAACACTCTCGCACCAGTGACGCCGCTGCCCGTCACCAGTCTGTTTTATAATAGGACCGGCAATTAAATAATAATAAATAAAATATTTATATTCATTAGGATTACATTACAAACGCAATATTAACGTCGGGGCCCCTTGTTAATTACGAGAACTGAGGTACAGGAATCTTGGAATTGCTATTAACAATTTTTGAATGATAAAACTAGGCAAGTACATTAAATATTTTAAAAAACTAGAATTACAATTGATTTTTAAAGAGACTATGTTATTTGATAACAAGTTAATTTTGTATAAATATTTTGAATAGAATAAAACAATTTTATTACGAATGATTTAAAAATAGACTATACTATTAGAATTCTAAGGGTTCAAAAAGGTTTAATAATTGGGGATGGATATACCGCCAACAATCGGGCCCAGGCATGGTGAGCCATCTGTTTTTGCCTCTTGAAAGCTGTCCTCTTACTCTACCTCGAATAACTTGGAGGAGTTTGCGAGTAAGTTGGTGGTACCTTCACATTTAAACTCAGCATAAGCTCTACCATCAAAAAATGCTTATCAAATATCACTTATTTTGTTTAAAATTAATTCCAACTATAAGAACATAATAATTCGCAGGACTACGAATGTATGTATAACCCGTATTAATAGAACTTAGGATTAAACATAAGTACTGTTCTATTTACTTCTTACTTACATATAATGTCTATAGATATTCACACATGATAAGCAATACAGATTATAAGGAACAATACCAGTCAATATGAATATTGACAATCGCTCGAATTCCGTAGTCTATGCTGGCAGTTCCTACAACCAGAGCAGGCAGCCATTTTTAATTCCATGGTTTATCGATACGGGATACTAATGCGTCCTGACTCCAACGTAGAGGGTCTACAAAGCAGGAACAATATAAAGTCGTTGCGCTTGCTACGCCGTAAAATGCAGAACGCGATAATCATATAATTTGTACCAACATATTCCGAAGATTACTTGCACTTTATTCTAAGTTCTTTTACGTAAATAAATAAATATTATTATTATTACATATATTATTACTTACCTAAGTACCATAGTTTATTACTTGCACTTACTTAAGTACCATAGTTTATTACTTGCACTTACTTGAGTTCCATAGTTTATTTATAGTTTATTCGGGACGGTAGTTATGCGTAGATGTGCGAGTGACTAATCTTTGCCCGTAATCCAAATAAAAAGTAATTTTAAACATTAGAAGCTTTTACCACAATTAAACGATTGAAGAGCTATAATCTGAAAATCCGCGGTGGACACTTCTTCGGGCATCCTCAGAGGCCGACCTTACGGAGGCGTGGCCCTACTATGGCGGAAAAGTGTTTTCCCTTGTGTCACGGTGATAACGTGTAACAGTGACCGGTTATGTGCTATAAAAGTAAGCACAAGTGTTTCCGCTGTCCTAGTGTTCTCAGTTTATATGCCTGTAGATTCCGCGGTCAATCTGACGGAGTTCACGGAGTGCATGAGTGAGATAAATGCTATTGTGGACACGAATGATTGTGAATCAATATATGTACTGGGAGATTTCAATGCGCACCCCGGTGAGCTATTTTACAATGAACTGGTAAGCTTTTGCTCTGATTTGAACTGGCTGTGTGCGGACACGGAAATGTTAGGATCTGATACTTACACCTTTATCAGTGAGGCACATGGGTGCAAACGATGGCTGGACCACTGTGTTGTATCTGAAGTGGCGAAGTCAACAGTTATTAGTATAAAAGTTTTGTACGAAGTATATTGGTCTGACCATTTCCCGGTAGAAGTCACTTGTAATTTCAATGTACTAAAACCAAAAATAAATGCTAGTTCTACACTGAAAAATAAAGTTATTTGGGGAGAACGAGATTGCCCTCAAATAAATAAATTTTATGAATATTGTCATGAACATCTTAAAACTGTAGATTTTCCATTTCAATTATTAGAATGTTGTGATGATATGTGTCACAATATGGAGCACAAATCAGTTATAAATAATCTGTATAATAATATAGTCAATATACTTACTGAGGCAGCTGTTTGTAGTTATAATGTAAAAATGCTTAGAAAACGCAAGTACTTAACTGGATGGAATAAATACGTTCTGCAAGTACACCGGGAGGCTCGACTTGAGTTTCAATTGTGGGTGCTTAATGGTAAACCATCTTCGGGCTATTATTATGATAAAATGTACAAAACCCGGAAATTATTCAAGTCTAAGTTGAGATGGTGTCAAGACAATCAAAAACAAATTAAGATGGATATTATAGCAAAACATCATTCAGATAAAAATTTCAAAACATTTTGGAAAGAAACAAATAAATTGAACCCAAGACCGAGCATTCCGGTGAGTGTTGACGGTTGCAGTGATCCAAAGCAAATAGCGAATATTTTTAGAAAGCTTTTTACAGTTCAGCCTGTTTCGGGACCAGGAGCGAGGGCCTCGAGTTCAGTGTCTAATACCGAATGCAAAAAAGACTATAAAGTTTCAGTTAACATTACTGCGAAAAACATCGCTAATATTATTACTAAGATGAAACGCGGAAAATCACCAGGACACGACTCGCTCAGTATTGAGCACCTGCAGTATGCTGGTGTCCATCTTCCCAGGGTATTGGCTATGCTGCTCAACTTTTGTATTCGACATTCTTACTTACCACCGAACTTAATGAAAACATTTGTTATTCCCATTGTGAAAAATAAGACTGGAGATTCTTCAGATAAAAGTAATTATCGGCCAATATCCTTAGCTACTATTATAGCGAAAGTGCTTGACCGTGTGCTTGATCAATACCTGAGTAGATATTTAAATCTACATGATGCACAGTTTGGGTTTCGACCTGGACTATCGACGGAATCTGCAGTGCTCTGCCTAAAGAACACAGTCGAGTACTACACTGAGAGGAAGACACCCGTATACGCGTGCTTTTTGGACCTATCGAAGGCCTTCGACTTGGTGTCTTACGACATACTCTGGAAAAAGCTTGCAGAGGACTCTGACTTGCCTCCAGAACTAATCCAGCTTTTTAAGATCTGGTATGACAACCAGACAAATGTAGTTAGATGGACGAATGGTTTGTCTGAAGTGTATAGGTTGGAATGCGGGGTGAGACAGGGGGGTTTGACTTCACCAAAGCTTTTCAATCTGTACATGAATCAGCTGATTATTGGGCTCAGTAGCTCCGGGATTGGGTGTTCCATTGACAGTAGTCCTGTGAACAATATAAGCTATGCAGATGATATGGTGCTGCTGAGCCCCTCAATCAGCGGCCTTAGTAAAATGATAAAGATGTGTGAATCTTACGCGATGGCTCATGGGCTTAGGTACAATGCTGAAAAGAGCAAACTTCTGGTCTTCAAGGCGGGAAACAAAACATATGACACGCCTCCTGTCTCTCTTTGTGGCACTCCCCTTGCCAGAGTCAAGCAATTTAAGTACCTGGGTCACTGGGTCAACGAAGAACTATCTGATGATGTAGATATAGAGAGGGAACGCAGGGCGTTGGCGATGAGGTGTAACATGTTGGTACGTAGGTTTGCGCGATGCACAAAAAACGTCAAGATAACCTTATTTAAGGCATTTTGCCAATCTTTTTATACCTGCAGCCTGTGGATCAACTTTACACAAAAATCTTACAGCGCCCTGCGTGTCCAATATAACAATGCATTCAGGATGCTGTTGGGATTGCCTCGATTCTGCAGTGCTTCGGGGATGTTCACTGAATCTTATACAGACGGCTTTCATGCGATAATTCGTAAGAGGGTGGCATCCCAGTTGTGCAGGGTTAGGGATAGCTCTAACAGCCTCCTGAAAGTGTTTGCCGAGAGGACGAGCGGTCCCATCTTGCGTCACTGGGTGTCATTGCATACCACTTCGACAGGCAGTGGCACAAGATTCAGTTAGATTAAGTTAAATTAATTACACCATTATTGTAATACTAATATAGTTTTTAAGACCTTGTTACTAACACTATGGGCACTGCCTGAAATAAAGATTACATATTATTATATTATATATACTTTTCTGTGAAGATAATACTACAGAATTATGCGGAATTTTCAAAGCAAGAATACGGCACATGTAATAATAAGAGAAAACTGAAGCCCAACGCCCCCAAAATAATTATGTATTAAATAATGCTCATTAAAATTATTTCCGGTTCCATAATCGAGACCATTTCCTTGTATTTATGCCTATAACAAGCTGCCAAATTCACAAAGAAAATCTTTAAAAGTACATTAACAGTGAAAGCGTTTACCGACCCGCCCAGAAACTCGATTCATTTTCTTTAATGGCGTGAAAAGACAAGCCTAATTCCATTATAGCGAAGAGTGTGTAGCGGGCCTGCGACCCCTCCTTCTAAGCATTAGGGTAGCTCTTGTTAGTCTCTTTGTAATGGGTCTGTGTGATGCATCGATAGTTAGTTAAACCAATAGAGACTATCACGCATTCTGCATCTTAATTATTAAGGCCTTTGAAAGTGGAGCGAGTGCGGGAAAAGTGCGATCCGCAAGTCTGTCCTTCTCCGTGTCGTTTAGTTAGTTTCAGCCAGTTAGAGGAGAGTAACTAGTGCATTATTAATCCAACTACTGTATTTTCTTGCTTTTGTCTTTTAGTTACAACTAATATTTTGTAAGCTTCCCAATTTACTTACATTAGTATAGAACAAATTACTTAACCCAATTTGTTATGAACACCAAGATTATTAACGAGACTTGTACTTGTTTCACAATAATTATATTTATCCCAACCAGTTCCGGTTTTACACCATTATCAAGGGTCTAGCTGTAATAACTGATAATACATTTAGCAGATAAACAATAAAACAGCTTTCAGACTACGCTATAATATGATAGCATATAGTATATAGCTCATAGCACAACAATATCGCGCACCATACATTGACACGTTCACACTGTACTTTACTATATATTATTGGCTTAATACACGCTTACTATATTAGATCCTTCTTTGCTATACTATATAGCACAATAGTATAGCGTAGTCTGAAACTAGCTTAATTGGACGTCCAATTCATGAAATATGTCGTTAATCAATGATAAGTCAAATCGTAGGTAGAATACCATATTGTTATGAACATGTTGTTTTAATCAATTCAGTTTTCATTATCGCTTCAGCAATAGTCATATAAAATAAAAATACAAGAATTCTATCAATGGAATCCATTTAATTAATATACAAAAGGCAGGCAGGATTGTGGTTCCAATATATTTAAAAGGTTAATGATACTAAACTGTAGGTTCGCTATAAGAAAATATGACAATCTTACATATAACAAGCAGATCTTAACAAATATTGCGATACAACTTCAGAAAGCTTTTATCGGATAGTCAAATATCCTAATTTCGAACTCTAACAAAAAACTGTATTTTTTGCTATAATGGCCGAATATGTTCCAATAAACATTGCGCCCGAAAAAACACAGTTCGATGCCAAAAGCTGAATAAATAAAAACGATGGCTGAAACTACAAAAACAGTTACCAAGATCAATTCGGTTTGTGTGTGGCTACTTTAAATATTGAAATAGAATTAAAATAAATAAATAATGTTTCAGCCTCACATTTTTCCACTTGAATTGAAATATAGCTTACAGACCGTGTTTTGTTTTAATCGCCACCTCACGGGAAGGAAATACTTTGTTCTTTGATCATTCTCGCTTTATGCTGGCACTCGAGTTTTTATTTACTTTGTTCTATTGCAGGCCCACAATTTCATTCGGGTGGAATATTTTTGTTATTTATGTTAAGCCAATACCAGCGGAGGTTGATCCATGCCTGGTATAAATATCATAATATATTCTAGTAATAAATGATCGATTGGGTAGCCAAAATGTGACTGAAAAGGCACGATTGGCAGTTAATAGTGGAGTTTTGGCTTCTACGCTTCTGTATGTATGCTAGGCTATATAAACGTTAGTAGGTGGTAGAGCTAATGCCGGGCTCGACTGTGGAGGTACCACCATCTTACTCGGAAATCCTCCCGAAGTTATTCGGGGGAGAGTAAGAGGACAGCTCTCAGGCAAAAATACCAGGTGGCCCACCACTGCCTGGGACCGATGGATGGCGGTATATCCATCCCCAATTGCCGGGCCTCATATAAATCAGACTGGTGACGGGCAACGGCGTCACTGGTGCAAGGGTTTCGGCACCGCGCTCACCAACCCGCCTGCCCAGCGTGTGTTGAAGTATGGGCAATTCTTCCAGGAGGACCGCCAAGAGTGGCGAAATCCTGGAAAGGCCTATGTCCAGCAGTGGACGAAACAGGCTGATGGATGGATGGATGGATATAAACATCAAAGAAGAGTGAATGAAGTGGAGATACGTTTCTTTTGAATTATTGTGGATTGACATTGAATGATAGAGTGCAAAATGTTGACGTACGGGATTGTTGCGGCTTGAAAAAGATGTAGTGACTAGATTAGAAAAGGGACGTTTGGTCATACATAGAAGATGAATGACTGCAAACTGAAAAAATAAATGTACGGTACGCAAGTAGAAGACGAAGCCTGTACGGGCCGCCGTAAAAGGACGTATGTCGACATACGAAGAGAGGCAATTTAAAAAACTAGAAATAAACATACTTTAGTTGTTAAGGATCATTAACAAGTGGTGCATAAAATAACACAGATTTGCTATAAAAGCCTAATTGACATAAAACTATAGTCGCGCAGTGCCATACACCACATTTATTTAATACTAGCTTTTGCCCGCGGCTCCGCCCGCGTGTTATTCGGTTTAACGACATGCTTTTTTCCGTAATAAAAAGTAGCATATGTGTTAAGTTAGGGTATAAGCTACATCCATTCTAAATTTCATCCAAATCTGTCCAGTCGTTTCAGCGTGAAAGAGTTACAAACATACATACACACACACACAAACTTTCGCATTTATAATATTAGTAGGAAGGATAGGATTTTTTTATTAAAGTATAAGTTTTGCGTTTGGGCACAACACCGGTCGCAACCACCTTAACTGTAGATCTTACGTGATAATCGTTATGTAGTTATAGTTAGACAAGTAGGATATCTAAATAAAAATAACGAAAGTGGGAAATACAACTTCAAACAGATTCTTACCTAAAATCTATGATAAAGTTATACTTTTTCTATTTTTACTTAGACATCCTAATCAATTAAGATTTAAAATCAACTAAAGATAGTTAAAAAGCATTAACTATACCTAGTACTTAACTAGACTTCTTATCAGTCCTTTTTAAAATGTATTCGGTAAACCTTTAACTATTCAAGTGACGATGGTAATTAGGTCTAGATTAGATTAGATGTTTAGTGGCAAGTTATTTAACTTAACAATCCCTTAGACATATGTACATAATAATATATGCATCAGCTATTAAGTTATAATGCCTTTTGTTTGGACATGTATATAGGTATAGTATTAGTTACGATATTTATCACAAAAACTAAGGTTTTGTTGATTAATTGAAATAGGCGTTACCTTGCGGAAGTCCATCACTAAGTAAAGGATATATGAATTTAATTTGCAATATTCCGCTACACAATTCTTGTCGTGCTATCTAATAGATAAGTTTTCTTGCTTGTTATTTAAGATTGCTTTGCTTGTATTGCTTGCTTGTTGCATGTTTTTATGCGGGCGGGCGGGCGGTGCACGAGTCTGCATTTTGAATAGCACGACAAGAATTGTGTAGCGGAATATTGCAAATTAAATTCATATATCCTTTACTAAGGTTTTGTAACAAGACTTGATAAAAAAAATGCGTTTTGTCATCTGAATCATTTAAAATAAACACGGCATGGCAATTTATTACTCTTATACATAATATTTTATGTTCAGTCACAAATACGTTACGTTTTCAATGTGAAGATTAATTCGGCGATAAATTTAAATGACCTCAATATGGATCCAAGCCAACTAAAAGTAATATGTTTTATTGTCAGCTTTAAATATTATAACAGGGTGATGTGTGCTTTCGGAAAAAAATACATGAACCGTAGTCCTGAACAAAAGCTTGTAACACAATACAATGATCAAATTGTATTAAACAATATATCATTGCCCAACTTTTTTTTTATCATATGATGAGATAAGTGATTTACATGGAAAGAACTTTGGAAGGAATCGAATTAATAGAAAAAAGACAGTTTATTAGTTATTTGCTGCTTTTTTAAGCATCAAGTCATTTCAATGATCTTAATTAATCCGGAATTTACCGCGACTTTTCGAGTTCACCAACAAACTAAGGTGACCTTGAAGAGGCGCACGAACTAAATGTAGAGATAACGAAAACAAAACTTATCAACTTTGATGTATGTATAGAAGGTGTTCTTATCACCAGTTTTTACCTAAAAACCAGGCCAGACTTTGGCCTTCAGTAGACTCGCAAAGGTAAGATAATTTCAAAGTGCTGGGGCTACAAAGAACCAACTTCTTGAAAAGGCATGTTACAGTTGATGTATTTTATCGTTTTATAAACCTCAATATACTTTTTTTTACGGCTTTTTGAAACAAGTTTTTCGGACAACTAGAAGTAAAACATAACTTAAAAAGGTTATAGTTTTAGAAGACATGAACAATCATTTAAATATCTTAAAAAGATGATTTGAAAATTCCACTTAATGGAAAAAAAAATCTTAAAGGAACCACTGAAAATTTTGTTTATCATATTTAGGTTTCGCAGTCTGAAGGTTTCATCACTTTCGAATAAGTAGACGTGAATAAAATTAACGAAAGTTACAAAACTTATTGTTGCAGTTCTGTTTACCTATAAAATGTATCGAACAAAACTGCAAAATGACTAGTCACTTGATAAGTAACTTTTTACGAAAGCTCAGTACAGAATAATGATACAAAGTAATAAGTTTTAAAAAATAGTTTTATTGGATTTCAAATTCAATATTCGATTATATAGGTAAATAATAAGTCTACAAAAAATATTCAAATTTCAAGCTTGTAAGTCTTTCCACCTACAAGCTAGAGACCCGTGACAAATGAATAGAGGACAGACGGACAGTTGTAGGACTCTATTTTGCTCCATGCAAGGGCGGATCCAGAGGGGGGCACGAGGGCACGATGGTCTAAATAAAACAAGGAGCTGGGAGATTAGCACTATACCACTTTAATAATATTAGTTTCTTTTGTGCCATGCTTTTAACTACATTTGCAGCATTTTTGGCCTACCGGTAGGACTAAAAGGTATAGTCCCAAGCCCAACTATGCGGGACACTCTATATCTATACCTATTTATTTTGTGCCGCCTAATAAATCCTGGATCCGCCCTTGGCTCCATGGATACGGAACCTTCAAAGATCGTCAAATAGATTACAAGTATGTTGAGGGACCCTGATGTACATACTTCTAGATCGTCACGACACGAAGCCCAGCAGGATTGTGACAGGTTTCCGATTTTGGACTGTCAAATACAAGTCAGTCCACACTCGTACACCCGTTCCAGTGACGATTATTACGTCCAGGGTGGTTGAAGGTGAATACTATCACCGTTCTTTGGAAACAAACACGGACTCACAGCTCAACGCGCCTTCCTTGGAAGACTGAACGTGAATGTTCCCTTACGTGATTGAAGTCCGCTACCTCCCCACTGGACCACAGAATGTGTTCTGAACCCTCTGATATTTATGTTAGGTACAAAAGCGCGATCAGAAACCGAAGGGCCCCACGGAGTTGAAACCCTTTGAAGGCGCACATTGCGAGATTGAGTGGAAAAGGCATTTGATGGATTTGCCGAACCCGATCCGGACGAGCTATTTAGTTTCGGCAATAAAATAGAATTATTACTCACGTCACCGGATGGGCCTTAAATCGGTTGACGCGTTTCGTTTTACTTCGCAATTTAAACTGAATGGTTTCGGCTTCCTCTATTATAGGAAAATCCGTTAACATTTTAAGGACAATTTTTATTTAATTTAATTATATCAATATTTAATTTGTATTCATATATTGAACAACTTTCCCAGAGAAACATAACCGCTCACATGAAAAAGTTTTAATCAAAAGTGAAAATAATATATTTATTCAGTTCAGCTTTAGTCTTACCCTACTACTATACTAATAACAAAGTTGTAAGAAAGTCGTGCCTGCACAGAAATTTGTTTTTGCAAAATTTTAAATTTTGAGTGTTTATTGGCTATTGCGCTATGGCCAAAACTATTTATTTTTTATTTTTATCCGTCTGACTGTCCGTCTGTTCTTTTGTTGTAACTGGAGAACCACTTAACGGATTTAGATGCGTTTTTTATTGTCATCGTAATAGCCCTGGTTATTCATGTCCTGACATATGTTACGGGTAAAGTCAGAAAAAAGTCAAAAATAGGTGCAACAACGAGCGAAGCGAGGAGTAGCGTGCGTAAGGTTGACATGTTAATAAACATTGGGCGCCGTGTGAAGCGGAGCGGAGCGAGGCGACCCCCGAAGTTTTATATAACATTACCCGGGTAAACCTAGGTTTTCCTTATCTTCTAGTATTACCATATACAAGGCTATAAAGGTTGTTGTTAAAATAACCACCTGTTCTAAAATTGTAAATATTCACCTTCAAAATGTTCGTCAACTATTGTATGTCATATATATCCATCCGTCATCCTCATTGTCCACTGCTGGACATAGGCCCTTTCAATATTTTGCCATTCTTGGCGGTGCTTCGTCCTCCTCATCCAGCCGCTCCCCGCAACGTCCTTCAGGTCGTCGGTCCAGCGGGCACGCGGTCGACCTACTTGCTGTGCGTGGTACTATTGTATGTCATATATATCCATCCGTCATCCTCATCGTCCACTGCTGGACATAGGCCCTTTCAATATTTTGCCATTCTTGGCGGTGCTTCGTCCTCCTCATCCAGCCGCTCCCCGCAACGTCCTTCAGGTCGTCGGTCCATCGGGCACACGGTCGACCTACTTGCTGTGCGTGGTACTATTGTATGTCATATATATCCATCCGTCATCCTCATCGTCCACTGCTGGACTTAGGCCCTTTCAATATATTGCCATTCTTGGCGGTGCTTCGTCCTCCTCATCCAGCCGCTCCCCGCAACGTCCTTCAGGTCGTTGGTCCAGCGGGCACGCGGTCGACCTACTTGCTGTGCGTGGTACTATTGTATGTCATATATATCCATCCGTCATCCTCATCGTCCACTGCTGGACATAGGCCCTTTCAATATTTTGCCATTCTTAGCGGTGCTTCGTCCTCCTCATCCAGCCGCTCCCCGCAACGTCCTTCAGGTCGTCGGTCCAGCGGGCACGCGGTCGACCTACTTGCTGTGCGTGGTACTATTGTATGTCATATATATCCATCCGTCATCCTCATCGTCCACTGCTGGACATAGGCCCTTTCAATATTTTGCCATTCTTGGCGGTGCTTCGTCCTCCTCATCCAGCCGCTCCCCGCAACGTCCTTCAGGTCGTCGGTCCAGCGGGCACGCGGTCGACCTACTTGCTGTGCGTGGTACTATTGTATGTCATATATATCCATCCGTCATCCTCATCGTCCACTGCTGGACATAGGCCCTTTCAATATTTTGCCATTCTTGGCGGTGCTTCGTCCTCCTCATCCAGCCGCTCCCCGCAACGTCCTTCAGGTCGTCGGTCCAGCGGGCACGCGGTCGACCTACTTGCTGTGCGTGGTACTATTGTATGTCATATATATCCATCCGTCATCCTCATCGTCCACTGCTGGACATAGGCCCTTTCAATATTTTGCCATTCTTGGCGGTGCTTCGTCCTCCTCATCCAGCCGCTCCCCGCAACGTCCTTCAGGTCGTCGGTCCAGCGGGCACGCAGTCGACCTACTTGCTGTGCGTGGTACTATTGTATGTAAGTCATACTTAATTTTTGTTACTTCAGATGCAGTTTCTTCCTACTGTAGAATGAATGATGCTAAGTTTCTTGCCCTTCTTCTTAGCAATACTGATCGAATGGTGCGGATGGTTAGGCATTATGTATATATAATATTTTTATTCCTATATTTCTATATTTTATGCAAGTGTATAACTTTATTACATTTTAGTAGCCCAACCTTAATATTTTTTGTATGTATTTCCCGTTTTTATTTATGAACTCATTTCTTCATTGCATTATGTATATATAATATTTTTATATTTTTATTCCTAGATTCCTCTATTTTATTTATTTTTTATTTATTTATTTATTTAAAAACTTACGACTATTATTTATTTATGCAGGTGTATATTTTATTTCCCGTATTATTATATATTTTTTTATATTCTAAAGATATATTATATTGTTAAAATTAACTTTGACTTGAAGAAAGTATACTTAATGTATCTATTTTGCAAAAATAAATATTTTGATTGATTGATTGATGAAAGTATTCGTTATCCGTATTACCTCAATTGGCTTCTCTGTGATTAAGTAGCCAATTACTGCTTCTAAAGTTATTCCCGCATTAATTTAAGATATGTCTGTTATTTTAGGTTAACGTCAGTTTTGGCGACTCATGATTCTAAAACAATTATAATTCATAAATAATTAATTAATTGAAAATCTGAATCAGAACACAGAGCAAGAAAAAAAAAACGAAGTTATTTCTCGATGTCCTAATCCAAGCGCAGGGTCAAATTCGCGTGTTCTGACCAAGTAAATGACGTTTTGTCGCACAATTATTGTTTTTTTGTAATAAACATGGCTGTTTAAATGGCATGGCTGGCCAATGTAAGACTACGACCACACGGCGGCATGGTTAAACGACAATGCGAAATACGCACCGAAAGACACAACCTTTGTTTACTTAAAATTTCACTCCGCGAGAGATATACAAGGGCCAAAGTAAGATAAAACACAGAAGATAATGTTTTCCTTAGCCAAAAAAGTAATCCCTTTTAAATGAAGGAAGGAAATTCTAAATGACATCATCTTGATTTTTCACAAAATACTTGTACACTTGTTTCATTTATATTTTATTACAATATTCCAACCGGTTTCGGCTTGTGAGAAAGCTTTCTCATAATATTTGTACACAAACGATGTTCGTTTAAGGCTCGTATATAATATTACGACTTATTTATCCCCTGAAGAAGGATTAATTTCCGAAACCGGTAGGAAAATTGTAATAAAACATAAATCAAACAAGTGTACAAGTGTTTTTGTGAAAATTCAAGATGCCGTCTATGTTTCATCAAGTGTTGACAATCGCAAGTATAAACGAAATAACATGTTTTCTTAAAAGACAACTCTTAAAAACCGGCCAAGTGCGGGTCGGACTCGCGCACGAAGGGTTCCGTACCATTATCGTAAAAACGGAAAAAACAATCATGTCTGTTGTATAGGAGCGCGCAGGTTCGACTCGCACTTGGCCGGTTATAGTATTTATTATTATAGTGGCAACAGAAATACATTATCTGTGATAATTTCAACTGTCTTACTATCACGGTTCATGAGATACAGCCTGGTGACAGACCGACAGACAGACGGACAGACGGACAGCGGAGTCTTAGTAATAGGGTCCCGTTGGTTACCCTTTGGGTACGGAACCCAAAAATTATCTACATTTCACAGCTTGAGCCCTGTGACAGCTGTCAGCGCTATACATATTTGAGCATGAGAAAGAGAGAAATACAAATTGCATATTTGAGTTTTATCAAACAGATAATATATGTCAAATTTACACGTACAAATTCATTTGAATGGCATTTTTTTCAGAAAGGTTTTACAGGTGAAAAATGGAACGAATGAATTCCAAGAAAATACAAAAATATGGCATTTCCAACCATACTAAATGTAATTTTTATTTTCTCCGAAATCTATGACAAGAATCCTTTGAGTAAATCTATCTATTTCTTCTACTTATGATCCTCCCCATATTGCCCCATGTGAAGGCGCTATCCTGTATAACTGAATATCGGCCCACTGGCCGCTTTTTCTATTCCACAGGAAGGAATATCAAAGGTGGTGAGCTGGAGCCGAGCTCGACTACGGAGGTACCACCATCTTACTCAAAACGCCCCCAATGTTATTCGGCGGTGAGTATGGGGACAGCTCTCAAACAGGCAAACGTAGGTGGCTCACTATTGCCTGGGGCTGTATCATGGCGGTATTTCCATCCCCAATTGCCGGGCGTTATATAAAACAGACTGTGACGGGCAGTGACATCACAGGTGCGAGTGTTTCAGCAGCGCGCGTGAGTATGGGCATTTCTTTCAGGAGGACCGCCAAAAGTAGTTAAATCTCGGAAGGGCCTGATAGATGGATGGATGAATGGATTATGTTTTCCTCTCTCCCACTCGGGTTTGCCGGAAAAAATCTTTTTTAAAGACGAGCTCGGTACTGAGGTTAATAAGGAGCCCAGGCCACCAGTACTGAAGGTGGTGAGGAGCCCAGGCTACCAGTGTGCTCTGTGGCTACCAGTACTGATGGATGTGAGGAGCCCAGGCTACCAGCACTGATCAAATCAAATCAAATCAAAATATTTATTTTGTAAAATAGATACATAAAGTATACTTTCTACAAGACAAAGTTAATCCTTGATTTGTAGAAAGTATATTTTATGTATCTACACCACTGACAGTGGTGAGGAGCCCGTACTACCAGTACTGATGGTGGTAAGTAGCCCTGGCTACCAGTACTGAGGATGGTCAGGAGACCAGGCCATCAGAGCTGAGAGTGGTGAGGATCCCAGGCCACAGGTACTGACCAGCGATGGTGTACCCGCAGACCAGCACGACGACTCCGACGTTGCTGAAGAGGAAGGCGAGCAGCTGCCGCACGTAGCCGCGCAGGCGCGAGGCGAGGCGGCGGCGGCGGCGCGCCATCTCACGCCAACCTCATCGCGCCCGGCTCCCGTGCTCCACTCTGGAACAAACGGTGACTGATGAACCACTTGCTTCTTTAAAAGTTAGCATGTAAAGCATGCAACTGCCTGATTGGAATCGATATATACTGGGCGGTGCAAAAGTAATTTCGTAATTTCAATTGGCTGCCATTTTGTTATAAATGAAAAAAAGAGCTCTGTTTTCATAAAAAGTTTATTAGAAAGTGTAAAATTGATGACATTAACCTTTAACTATGGACATGCGGTCTCAGTGACCGCTCGCAATTGGTGATTCGCGTGTTTCTCCCCTCCCTCGCAGGCCACGTGTATGTGGACCTCAGGACCTCAGTAGCTTCGGTTTTAGTGGCAAAACGACTGTAGAGAAGAGAAGTTGCGTCGCCGGTCGCATATTTAGTGAGTAATTTCGCTTTATATTTTGAGTGCGGTCTGTATGACCGCACGTCCATGTTTGTGTAACAAATTGAGCTGAGGGTAGTTTTGTTTGTTTAAGGTTTTTTGATCAAAAATGTCTGAAAATAATGGACCGAGTACATCTACATACATCCAAACGACCATGATTTACCGATTCGACAGAGGGAAAATAAAATATTGCGTTTTGAAGATCCTTCTTTTGAAGACACTATGTAAAGACTGCCAATAAAATATGCGCAAGTTGGGCCTTTGTTGAAATTTTTATGTTTTGTTTTGAGAAGTAAATTTTATGTTTTTTATATTTTTTGTTCTTTATTGTTTATCGTAAGACAATTAAAATTATCTGCAAAAGTAGTTTTCCTAAGATATGTTCCTATAAAGTGATCTCAAGTAAAAAAGTCTGAAAAGTGCCTAAGATTGTAAAATGGTTAGATTTTAGTTCAAAATAAATACATATTCATTAAAATAAAATCTTTTATTTACATTTACTAACTCTTGAAGGAGATATAAACAAAAACAGGCACTATAGTTACTTAATCTGCAGAATCTGATCTTTACAGATAGCGGTCCGTGCGACCGCACGTCCATAGTTGTGTCACAAAAATGTAACGTCCATAGTTAAAGGTTAATGGGAAGAAATTATATCGCTCAAATGGCCACCTCCTGAGTTGATGCATAATTGCGCTTGTTTTACGGCATTTTGAATGGTTGCTCGAAAACATCTGGCTTCAAATTGGAGAGAGAGAAGAGAATCCACAAGAAATGCATGGAAAGCCATTGCATCCCCTAAAAGTAGTCACTTAGCTTGGTGCGGCGTTTACAGTGAAAAAGTGATTAGTCCTTATTATTTTGAAGCGTTGAAGGTGAGCGTTACAGGCAACTCGGTAACTTGGGAGGTGGCTATTTGAGTGACATAATTAATATAATCAATTTTACACTTTCATATAAACTTTGAATGAAAACAGAGCTCTTTTTTTTCATTTTTATAAAAAAATGTTAATAAAAATTTGTTATCAAAATAGCAGCCAATTAAAATTATGACATTACTTTTAAGCCACACGATATAAGGTGACTGAGGGATCCGCCACATAGTCTGAAGCGGCCCTAATCAATGGATTCCTATGGTTTGATGATTTATCGAAGTAGTTTCTGGATAACTCCTTCATATACTGACGAACAGTGGGGACACAGAGGTCCTTATGAAGATTATAGTTGCGAACGAACCACGGAGCTCCCGTGGCCCGACGCAGAAACCTATTTTGTAAGACCTGAAGTTTATTTAGTGTTGATTTAGCTGCGTGAGCAAAGCCCACGCTAGCGTAGGTGAAGACTGGTCTAATACAAGTGATAGCCTTATTTTACTGCGTAGCGATAATTTACTACGAGCATTTACTAGAGGAAATAGACGAGATAAAAAGAAAGCTGCGCGATCTCTGACCTTTTTAACATGTGGGGCAAAGGTGAGTCGAGAGTCAGTGTGACCTCTAAGTATTTGACTTGTCTCGTCCATGGAACAGGACGTCCGAAGAGCGAGATAACAGGCAAGTGTTTCCTGATGTGCCTGGCATGGCCACGCCTGAAATTGGAGAACCACTCAACGGATTTGAATGCGGTTTTTTGAGGGTTCCGTAGTCCGACAAGGAACCCTTATAGTTTCGCCATGTCCGTCTGTCCGTCTGTCTTAGACGTCGTGTCGGTTTTGCGCAAAGACTATTAGTACTAGAAAGCTGTAATTTGGTATGGATATAAATATTAATTACGCCGACAAAAAAGTAAAATAAAATTTTGAATTTTTTTTAAGGGCACCTCTCGTACAATTAAACTGGGGATGATTTTTTTTTCTCGTCTATCCCATAGGGTGGGGTATCGTTGGATAGGCCGTTCAAAAACATTGTGGGGGGATTAAGGCTGGGTATATAAGGAGGCTTAAGAGTCTGGGTATATATGGAACAACAAAAATGTTGACTATATTTTATTGATTCATGTTATATTTAAGTTGATATTTTGTATGTCTCTATGACACAACATTATGGTCCAATACTGTAATGACATCTTGTTAAGCTACATATGTTGACAAATAAATTGATATGATATGATAAATTAACAACTGCACTAAACGCCAATAGTTTGAGTAGCATTTATACGAGTGCGAATTTCTGACCAGTTTGAACAGCAGATTTAGCGACGTCAAAATATCATGTAGTCCAAAAAGCTGTTGTTAGACCACGACCGCTTCTCAGTTTTCTTGTGTTGTTTAAATTCTTTATTGTAAGGTGGTAACGGAGGATTTCGGTGCAAAATGCACATCATAATATTGTTTTCCTTACTTTTGAATAAAAAGTTTGCAATAAATGCGTTTTATAGCAATTCGCGCAAACTGCTTGTTAATAGTTAGGTGATCACATGAAAATCATTCAATTTTATGCGTTACGTTTTAGCTGCATTATATTACAACTGTAAACATGCTTTTAAGTTTGTTAATGTAATGCAAACAAAATGTAATACATTAAAGTACGTAATCTTTTTGTGAAGACTTTTTTATTAATAAATTATTTCCGCAAGTTGCTTTAAAACACATTTATTGCACACTTTTTATTCAAAAGTAAGGAAAACAATATTATGATGTGCATTTTGTACCAAAGTAAGAAGTTACCCACTTAAGCTCCTAAGTCTGAGCTTCCGTTTTTTCCAGCTTAAGTATTTGCTTTTCACGCTATTTTATTTCTCACTAAGTATTCGAAGAATATTCTGTGGGATATTGTGTTAATTTAAGTTTCACTTTTATAATTTTCAAAATTATCATCTATAGCGAGCGTCACATACAACCCGCTAAGATAAATGATTAAATTTAAATGAAAAAGCGGCACAGACCAACCTTATAAAAGAATTCAATTTGTAAAAGAATATGCCGCACTAATTTATGAGACGCGATGTAGAACAAGAGATAATGTAAAATGTTTTATTCGTTTTATTTCTCGACTGTTTTGATATATGGAGCCGAGTTCGTAGAGATATTTCATTAAGGCGACGACTACTGCTGGTGACCTTGGGTGCGCGTGTCTCACTCTCTCACAAGCTAGACTTGCCCCGCACTGATCTCTCCGTCTTTCGAGGGGTTCAAACTGCGAACGCGCTCAAATATACCTAAAAATATATAACATTTCTTATTACCTAAATTCTTCAAAATAATTATTTGTTGTTACAATATCTTCAATTTGATTAAGTTTAAATTTGTTTCTTTGTACATTTAATTGATTATATATCTTACTTGGGTGCGTGTGTCTCACTGTCTCTCAAGACTCGTCCCGCACTCATCTCCTTGTCATTCGAGAAGGAATCGAAAAGTGAACGCGCTCAAATATACCTAAATAATATATTTTTTATTTATTACTGGAACTCCTCAAAAATAATAATTTGTTGTAACAATATCTTCAATTTGACTAAGTCAAAATTGGTTTCTTTGTGTACTTGATTGATCAAATCGGATCTTTGTCTTAATATGGACCTTGTTTTGGTATTTATTTATTAAATGGTCTTGATAAAAATAAAATCATTACGTATTTTTACTTATTTTTAATTTTACATAAATTGTAAAAATTATTTTTTGACTTTTTGGATGCCAAACCTCAAAAAGAAAAAAAACGGAACCCTTATAGGATCACTTTGTTGTCCGTCTGTCCGTCTGTCTGTCAAGACCCTTTATCTTGGGAACGCATGGAGGTATCGAGTTGAATTTAAAACCACAAACTAGCGTCTACAGTTCCTTGAAGTTGTGAAAAAATCATACTTCTAAGTTAACGTAAAAAAAAAATACCACCGTTAATGCCGCAAAAAAACTATATTTCGACACTCCCAAGGGAATCAAAATTTATAGGGTATTTTCCATGATCCTAGAAGTATGAAATTTGGCAATAATACCATCTTAGAGTATAAATATAGGTAAAAATATTAAAAATATACATTTATAATTAAATAATGAGAAAATCATCGAGGTGTCAACGGTATGCGCGGTCATAATAGTACGGGTGACCAAATCTTTTTGTAGATTTTTTTAAACTTTTACTAATTTGTACGGAACCCACGGTGGGCGAGTCCAACTCGCACTTATCCGGTTCTTTTTTAACATAAAATCTAAATTAAACTGGACTTTATTGTTAAGGATATATGAATATAATATACTTTATAATTAAATTTTGGACTTTATTGTATTTTTTAAGGTCGCTAGCAGTAGTCGTCACCTTAAGGCAGCGAGCATGTATTTAAGGGTTCCTTAAATACGATCGACAAAATGTAAAGACTGAAATATTTAGGACTAGCCTGCTGCTCTGGTCTATGAATAGAATTTTAGACCTTCGACACTTATCTTTGATATGTTTCCACAAAGTTATTACCGCTCAACCCCCTTTCAGCATAGTTAAATAATCTTGAAACTATTCTAATGAATCCCGTAACTGAAATGTGATAACCAAATCTAAATCCGTTCAGTGCTTCTTCAGTTGCATTAATTTGTTTTTACCGATACGTTTTTTGAGTCTGTTACAAACAGACGGATTACAGATTTGTTAAAACAACATTGCTTAGCTTATGGTAGTTGATACATCGATAGTCAACCTCTAAAAAAGCAATAATATCTATTGTTAGCACAAATTAATATCGATAGCGTCGATAAGGTCGATAGTATCGTCTTTACATTGATTTTATGATTGATATTTCGCAACACTAATGAATTTTTATGCACTGCTGAATTTCGATGGACCAAAATGCTATTGATTGTTAATTTAATTAATTGAAATAATACAATCGACAGTATCAAAATAAATTACTGCGAGGTCACCATAGTATCGATAGATTATATAGATGGACAATCAATTGCCATGCAACACTGTTTTTTTACCTTCAATATACCTTCTTAGGATTTGATCCCGAAGGGTGTCAAACAAGATCTGATTATTAAGACTCCGCTGTCTGTCTGTCTGTCCGTCTGTTACAAGCTTCAACCGTAATTGGTAGAAAGTTAAAATGTTCACAGAATACGTGTTCCTATGCTTCTATCATGAAAATCATTAAAATATTTAAAAGTGTAAAAAATGAAGGGTTTTCCATACGGAACCCTTTGTGCGCGAGTCCGACTCGCACATTTCCAAATATATTTTACTTACTTGGTACGAGTATGCTTGTAGATGCTCATACAGGCTGACGGTTCTAAGGTAGCTGCACATCTTCATTGCTGCAGCTCCTCTTCATCTTGCGATAGCTATTCAGGAGACCTGAAACAAAAACGTGGTTCAGTGATGATGTCTCTTTGTGGAACTGTCTATGTTGAAAATAGGTATTATTTTATTTATTTTATTTTATTTGTAACACTTTTTGTACATTTACACAGGGTAAGCAAATATTATTCTATTTAGTCCGCCATTTACATCATCAAAAAATATTGCACACGTATTTTTTGTTTTGTCAATCAAACAAAAAATGACAAAGATAAAGCGCGTCAAAGTTTGGGAGTGGGGGAAAATGACGTCACTTCTAAGTAAAATTGTACCTAGATGTGACGTCACGCGGAACTTCAGCGGGCTATATCATCATCATTGTTTGTTTAATTGAAAAAAGAAAAAAGACGTGTCCAATATTTTCTGATAATCTGACTAATTAATTTTTCTTGGTCATCATGTCTAATAAAGGACGGACAAAAAATAAATCGAACATAGTGCACAACGTCGGCTCTTATTGCTAAAAAATTATTCCCATCAGTTTTTTTCCCTAAAATATAAAACGGTTTCTTAAGAAACAGAAAACGCTGAAAATAAAGACACACAATTTGTAACATAAAATGTTCCTTGATGGGTGTAAAGGTGCAAGCAATGTACAGAAAGGAATTTTTGAAATTCACCTCTTAATGGGGTTAAAAAGGATAGATTGAATTTCTTACGGGTACGCTACGACAACGGGACGTCAATGTCAAATTCACACGGACGAAGTCGCAGACGTTCCCTGGTGCTCTTCAAACGTTATTCTCATTAAGCCAAACCACAGATAAGAATCTTGTCTGTGAGCCAAACTCATACTGCGGTGTCCCGGTAAGTAATCAGTATAGTAAGGAATTTTTTTAAATGTCCGAATCGTCTTAAGAGCTTATCTTCCAATGAATGGCATTGTTATCTATTGTTGAGTTCGACCGCCAAATGAGCAGTGCATAACGAAACGCATAAACAACAAAATATTTTCTGTTAATAGCAACTTTACCACTTAAACAAAAAGGCTCAAATTTGAACGCAAAGTCGCCAACGCATTTCAGATTCCGTTCCATTCCATTTTTGAATTTGTAAGCGGCAACCATTTTGTCTGTTAGTTACAGGATGATTAAGTAATGGCTTTCGGATATCGTATATCGTATACTTTTCTGTGTTCTATTCTGGATATTTCATAAATTTGACCCTGGCCTACGTTTTTAGTATTTTGATTGCTTATTATTTGGACTTTTGTGAAAAGTGTGCTCGATGACGACCCTGGCTGTGTATATGGACTTTGATTTAACGGGAATAAGAGGTACAAAAATGTAATGTATGTAATTTTAAATGTAACTTCAATAATTACCGTAGATTGCAGCCATACAATTTTTAATGTTACTTACTGGTTTTAATGGGAATTATATAAGTACAAGTAAACGTAGTTATTTAATAAACAACAAATGTGTGTTAAATTAAAGTTTCAGAAAGACAAATTAACTTTTTAAACTTAAAAACTGTTTTTCTTAATAACATGCACATTAAATTATGTAAAAATCTCCAATCGTTTCACCCTGTATCACACCTGTACCTTGCTGCTGCCTTTAATTTCCTAAAGTACTATCTGGAATTCGTTGCCGTTCAAATTTGAGCCTTTTTGTTCAGCCGTTAAAGTTGCAATTGACATAACATATTTTGTTGTTTATGCGTTTTATTGTACACTGCTAATTAGTGGTGGAACTTCACAATAGAACAATGCCATTCATTGGACGATAAGCTTTTAAGCCGATTACGACATTTTTAAAAATTCCTACTATAACATAGTTCACTCATTCACGCTAGAATAGCTAAATTTAAAATATACATAGTCAGATATATAAAGGTGAATCCGAGTTTGGACTTGGAAATACAAGTGAAGGTCCACATTCGTACAGCCACGTTTCACCGAAGTTATTACGTCCTTCGTGCGCCAATATGAATCCACAGCTTAACGTACCTTCCGAAGCCAGAAGGCCAAACAAAAAAAGTTGCCCCTACGAGTTTGAAACCACAATCTCCAAGACGTCCATCCATCCATCCATCAGCCTCTTTCGTGCACTGCTGAACATAGGCCTTTCCAAGATTTCGCCACTCTTGGCGGTCCTGTTGGAAGAAATGCCCATACTTACACACGCTGAAGTGCGTTGATTAAAATCAATACGAAATCTATTGGAAATATGTGAAATGACGTTTGGAGTGTAGCAACTCGGCCAAACCCCAGTATTCCTACCCACCCTAGGGTTCTTTAACTGTCATTTTTCTATACGAACCTTGCGAACCCTGCTCAGAGTTGGTGTTGAAAAATTCGACACCGGTGTAGCAACACTTCTATTTTAGAACAGTCGGTGTTGCGACCCGTGTTGATTTTTGAACGGGTTATTGTAGCAACCCGGGTACGAAACCCAACCTAGTGTGAGTTTTTGAACGACTATCTGGGCAGGCGGGTTGGTTAGCGCGGTGCCGAATCCCTCGCACCAGTGACGCTGCTGCTGCCCGTCACCAGTCTGTTTAATTGTCTTATTTTTTACTTTTGGTGAAAGATTTTCGGTTTCTGCCGATCTGCCGACGACATATACACACATTAACTCTTTGAAGACGAAATTTATTCATCACCCATCACACAAAACGCAGCGTGTACCCATTTAAATAATATGTTAATGTACAAACAACAAATAAACACAATTCGCATCAACACGAAGAAAGAAAAGCCTTCGTCAATATTCCACTTTAGTTTATTGTACACAAAGTGACAGAAGACAAAACATGTCTGAAAGTGTCTGAAATAATGAACGAGCACAATGAAGTGTTGTAAATGTGCCGACTTTGTTTGCGAAATCATTAACGAAACGGCGTAAGGGTGTGTTTACAATATGAATGATTAATTAAAATAGGTTAGCTGCTAGCTAGCTGCTGAGCTGTCGGGCGAACAACATCAGTTGCTGCGGAGCGGCTGGGCGAGCAACACATCAGTTGCTGCGGAGAAGCCGAGCTAGCAACATATCCCGAGGATGCCTCGTTCAGAGGCGAAACACGTGTCGATAAGTTTTCTTGCTTGTTATTTAAGATTGCTTTGCTTGTATTGCTTGCTTGTTGCATGTTTTTATGCGGGCGGGAGGGCGGTGCACGAGTCTGCATTTTGAATAGCACGACAAGAATTGTTCAGCGGAATATTGCAAATTATATTCATATATCCTTTACTTACAATATGAATGTTAGGATAGATGTTTTAACGTGGGTAACACTCACGTGTTTAAAGCCTAGTGACCACGGAGGCTTATTAGCTTCATATACGTGTAATCCTCACAATGCGCTCGGAGTATCGTACGTTTGATGGCGTAGCGATGATTTTTTTCTGGGTAGGCCAGATTTTAAACCACCGCTGCCGACCGACCAGACCACACACTGTTAGAGACAATGTTGTAAGTGTTATTAACATTTATAATTTATTTTACTTGATTTTACTCTTCTTTCATGTCACAATATATTTCTACATTATTTTAGTCTAGGACGGGCCAGATGGATTCTGGGGTGAACGGGCCCATATGGCCCTTTCCAAACCCCTTGGCTTGCTAACTGCTTACATACAACCCTCTGTTCTCTGAAACACCATAGTGTGACTTATTTATTACTGGGATAGGGTGCTTGATGAGAGAGTTTGAGAGAATGACGCATAAATAATTGAATTGAATACAAAACTACGAAAGCGGCAAGTAGCGACAAAACGTGTGATGTTGTTATTATGGTGAAATCTTGGTCTATTGAATATATGGTTTCGTAGGAACGGATCAGGGTAGTGTCTCTTGAGAAACCCATTGTGTATTTTGTTCTGGTAGTCGTCGAGTGAATTTGCGTGTTGCATATTCGACGAACACAACACTGTTCGGCATTCTACGTAGGTGAAACGCGGAATGAACTTCACATCCGCATTAATCAACACAGGCACACATCAACCAACTTTGGTTACACAAAAGACAGAAAAACCTTCTGTTACACAGAGAGAGAAAAAGCCTGCGTGATTTCGTCTGTCAAACGCTTGAAACTATCCCCCCCACATCTAAAAACCTACCACACTAACCTCACCTACCTACCAACTTTTCTGCTAACTACACTTTCCATCTCACTGCCTACCCACTCTACCTTCTCACATGTAGCTTGAACTAGTTATAAATACAAACAAGGTTTGGAGGGTGTTAGTCCAGTATTAGGCCAAATGATCGTCTAGCAGCTGTGATAGGACCCCTCGTTGTGAACCGTATTTAAGTAACCCTAGTTCTTTTAGTGATAATAAGAATGAATCCGAACTCAACCTTTCCTAATAAGTCTAGTTAAATTACCTAAAGTATCCGAAAAGTAAATAGTTCCTCTGACCATAGTAAATAGAATAACATCTGCGCCTAGCTAAGTTATTATATGATGTCAATACTGAATTGAAACTATCCAAGAGAATATCACCTATTGACTAGGCTTATGTAAGAGAGTGAGAGGAGTAACTGAAACTAAATATAATTCATCTAGAAGATACCGCAATTTTATGTTTTTTGTTTAATAGCCCCTACCGGTCAATTTGGGTTCGGTAAAAGCAAAAGCTTCTATGGTTCTGCTTAAGTAAAGTAATAGATGAGAAGATTATACTCCTAGATAATAAGAGTATAAGTCGAACATAAAAGCCCTTACCTTTCGGATGGGGAATAACCCGTGAATTTTTTTGAACAAAGGTTTTATTTAGTTTTATTTGAAAATGGGATTTAATACTTTATATTATTATAGACTTTAATTTTGCATTTACTTTGATGATACATTATTTGCACCGAGCTACAGGGCACTAAGTACTTAGATATTGTAATTTGATAAGGCAGTTTTATTATACTGAATATTTATAAGATTTGTTACTTTGTAATAGTAAATCGTTCATGTTGGCAAGTCTTTAATTTCTACCAAACACTAATATAGTCTCATTATAAAATCTTTAAGTAGTCTTTCAATGATAAAACTTTAGTTTGTTTTTATTGTACATTATTTATTTTAAGAAAACCTAAGAACAGTGATTCCCTGTCTACACACCTTGGAGGAAGAATCACTAAGAAACCTCAAGGCGTACCTACTCGTAATTAAATATCTTGACCTTACTGTGAAATATTAATTACTTCAGTAAAAGCTGCATACTTCTCCTTATCACATGTCCAATCTCTGAACCTACTGATTTCTACATGAGAACAGCTCTAAGGTAGTTTATTCTAACAGAAATTTATTAGCAGTCAATACTGGATTAATTCAGTCATACAGATAACTAATTCGGTTCTACTAGTCTGACTAATTTCAATTCTTCTGAATTCCAGTTAGTAAGTAGCCGTTCTGATGTCTCAGAATCAAAGCTATAATTATATGAAAGATGTCTCACTCAGATAGATATAATTTCAGCTAGCTGGTTTCCTTGTTAGATCCAGAATAGTTTCAGCAGTATTTAAGGCTATCTCTCGGCCACATTGTACTTGAGAATATTAATTCAAGGAGAGATATATCTATTCACACTTGACGAACTAAGATTTCTGTTCCGTTTGGTATACAGAAGATTCTTATTAGCACGGCATTGCTTGGCTAAAAGGGTGGGATTTTCCCTTAGTATGAACAAATGCATCTACTCATTACCTTTATTTCTCAGGCAATATTATTCACAAATAGAAATCATTCCTTTTCTATGGAAACCAAGCTACTTACTTTGGTAAATTTATTTATATTGAAATCTTCCTTTTTTATAAGGAAATTATGATTCCAGAATTATTTACTGTAATTAAGACTTACAACTGGACTTTGCTCCAAACTCTGAACTGATAGTTCTCACACCAAAACAGTTTATCTCAATAAAAGGTTATCTTGAAAAACTAGACACTCGTGTAAGTAGGAGTGTTTCTGAGCGAAGGTCGAACCTTCTTTATCTAATCAAAGAACGATGATCACAAGTTTAATCCATCTGATAGCAAATTAAGAGCAAAACATTACTTATCTTTACTTCACAACAAAATAACTTTCCGTCACTTAAAGGACTTTCTCGACCAGACAATCAGGGAGGCTTTCCACTGAATGCTTTCGACACGTCGTTACAAGATTGATCTAAACAAATTCTGCCTTTATTAACTTCTGAATTTCGTCTATTCTTTTCAAACTAAAATCTGGAACCTAGCTGATATCCGCCTACCTATTTGACCTGAATTTCACCAATCCGTGGTTCTACAAGATTTACCCCCTTGAAAACCTTCAAAGCCTACGGATCCTAACCCGAACGTGCCTACGTGTAACACCAAGACATAATTGACTAAAACATACACTACCAGGAGCCTACAACCTTCAGAACCCTATTTTCTCTGAGCACAATTCTAACGTCCTACATTTTTCTATAATACCTGACTGTGTTCTAATCAATTTATCGTCCCTTCTTGCAACCCTACGTGAAATTCTAACATCCTAAGATTCCTTGTAACGTCCTAGCATTCCCGCAAATTCCTTTACTGATCTGGCTACCCAGGAATAGCCAAGAGAATTCTCAGCCTATTTTGGTGTAAAACAAAACTAGAGATAAAATCTCACATTTACTTTTAATTGTGTGAGTGTGTAATGCATCCTAACAAATATCTTAACACTAAATTGACTATCCAAACTTTACCTGCCTAACACTTGTACCTAGAATGAGAATTCATAGTCTGCCAAATGTGTAAAACCCAAAACTAGAGATAAAATCTCACATTTACATTTAATTGTGTTTGTGCGGTGATTCCCAAAGAGTCACAGCGGAAATCACATCCCTCAACTAGTCTAAAATAAAGAAGCGAGGCGAGTTTTCTCCTCTACGTGTACCTACTGCCTATAAACTCTCCGTGCCAGTCAGCGGGTGATTCAAGGTAAGGGCCTCACCCAACTGACCGGAAGTTCCCTATATGGTTGTGTGATAAATATATTAATATATACATAAAGACCAAAACTGCGCCACGGATGATAACCTGGAGGGGCAATGTCCGGTTCACACTTCTCTCGTGATCGCCCAGGCAACATCACATGGTAACGTCAGAAATGGGAGATATTATACGGTATAACTAAACCGCTGCAGCGTCATCTCAAAACGACTGCCCCTCCGGAGAGGTTGAAGGATAAGATACGAGTTGTCGACTCCGTTAGGTTACCCTCGTATCAAATCCCCAAAGAGACTTCTCTTTGTTTAGCATCACATATTTTCCCTACCTATTAGCCGTCAAGCCTACTAAAAATACCCCTAAACTAAACCCAGAGACTCCCACCTTTGTCACGCTCGAAACACCGAGTAGCTCCCGCGCTAATATCCCCTCACTATTACAAAACCGCAGTACACTACAAAACCCCACGCCCAGGCCTGATATCCGCGTCCCTAGAACTGGTCTGAACGATATAACGCAATTAACCGCGATTCTTAATGAGGCTTTTTCCATCCTTCCCCCGGCCAGCCGAGCCCTAGAGCTCAAAGCCTTTCACAGCCGCAACATCCAGCTTTACCTTATATTATTTAAAATATAAAGCAGACCCCAGAATTCTTAGGAAATCATTTGAAACAAGCCTCAAAAGGAATACCCTATAACCGATCTACATTTTACGGAAAACGCCTCGAACAAACACTCGCGGATCTCTAAATTTAAACTGCACTTTCTCGAAAAGTATTCCACACTCTAAATAATTCCGACAGAACTTTGAAGAAAATAACCCCGAGCAAATAGATATGACTATAAAACAAACGCCCTGATAAATTAAAACCCATGAAAATAAATTCGCGACTAATTACTGCACTTGTACCTCGCTTGACGGACCTCGAAGACTGAACTCCGAAGACTGACCTCCAAAGACTGAGAGCCGTTCCCGCCCTACAACCACTTTTATCGACTCACTCCCAGCGCTAAGCCACGCCGATTCTTCCATACCCCGCTCACTTCTTGTCACTCCCCGTATCCACGGCCCACGCATTCTCTCATTTCCGTATTACCTTATATGGTCATGAAATCTCAACGCCGACATCCGGACTACAGCAATCATAATGTTTTCCTTTTTAGCTTGAAATAGTATTTTTCGTGATTCTAATTTTCCTTACCACCAATTATTAAGATAATGAAAATATCTAAAATTCATTTGAGCAGGTTTTACTTTATTTTGAATTAAAATACGAAAATGGGATCTGTATCCTTTACTGCTTTGCTAAATGCGCCACCTAGCTGAAACAAGTGGCACTTTTGACATAGCCTTAAAACCAATTCACCTAATCTGTACTATGCCAAGGTTCATGAGTTTATTGCAAGATACGCAGTGTCGCCCTCTTTTCCCCCAATACTAAATTCTAGCGGGCTCTTGGCAATTTAACAATAACAGCGCCATGATGACGGAAAGACAGCGAATTATGACGGAACTTCTTGAATCGAAGTTTATCCAATTTCCCGCTACTGCGCCCCCATAGCCCGCCTTCTGCATTCCTTACTTTTGTAAAGCCCCCCAAATCTCTCTCCTCAAAAGACATTTCCTACTTCTTTTCACTTAGTGGACCCATTTCGCTTAGGAACCTTAGACACCCAGCAATCTCTAATTCCATACTATTACATAGCCATGAAATACCCGTTTTCGGCGCGAATTTAATGTTCGCGTAATTTAGTATAGAAACAACATCTTTACTCGATTCACGTAATTTTCACTCTTTCCCTGCTTCCAAACATTAAGAATAAAACATCCGGAATTTATTTGAATATTATTTCTTCATTTCCTGAGTAAAATAAGGAAATAAGGTCTGTTTTATTTTCTAATCCCGGAAGTAATGCCATCTAACCTAAACAACTGATACTTTTACGTTTGGTTTGACATCCTTTTCAATCAACCTAACCTACCTCCAAACTCAAGCGTTTCCCACATATTAAGCAGATGTCGCTTCCACCCTCAGCTAATATCTAGACATCAATAGTAATCCGAAGGTAGTGGCACCACCTTATCACAAAATGTTAGCGAGTGCTAACAGAACGCCTCGATCCGAGGTTTGTTCTGGTACAGCTCGACCCTCAAAATTTACGTAGCATACATTAGTTCAGCCGAAGGAAATTTTCTCTTCAGACTCGCTAACATGCAGAGACCACTGATTACAAAACAAATTATTATGGCTTTTTCCAGAATGTAGTTGGGTGTGTGCGTTTTTAAACCAATCCACTAACAGAATCCCGCAAGTATCCGGACTCCAACCTCGCAATAACTTAATTATGGATAACTATTACTTCGATTGCGAGAAATCTGACGAAACGAGAGTACCGGGTTGTGAATCCAGTATGCCCTAGTGGCAATAAGATGGCCCTCTAACCCAATCCAATTTTTCGATTAACACTAGATTTGCCATGGACTATCTCTAATTCCACCAGATACCAAGCGATGAACCGCCTCATAAAGGTTATCCTTTAATTTAACTATCTCAGCTAGAGCCCTTCCCCTTGCAAGCCCCATAAGTTTCCTGGTGAGTGTGCAGTTGCCGAAAAGGGAGTAAGAGCTTCTGTATAGTGCGGGTTTATCATGTACTTCTTTTCGTAATTTAACCTAACTCCAATTTTCTATAATAAACCGTTTGCTAGGTATAGTGCCTCTGGTCCAAGCTACAATAACTTCATCTATACTGTCAAAACTGTTGCCTCCCTAGAGCCCTCTTTTACAACCTGCATTCTCTTTAATAAATATTATAGTATAATTTTATATTATTATACTACAATACCATTAAAATCCTCTTTCCCCTTTTTCTTCATACTTCCCAAATGTACCACGCGTGGATTTCTCTTTCTCGCCACTCTAAGGATCCACCAGCTCATTCAATACAGACTTTCCTGTTTGACCAGGTTAAAAATGAATCGTCACAATGGCTCTGTAGCATGTAGCGTGTAAGCCGTTCTCAACCCTTAACCCTAAATCACATCAAACAATTTGGCTCAAACCAACATTTCCTACAATTAAATCTTTCCCTAGGTCTCCTAATCTAAATAACCAAAGAGGTCCCTACAGTTTTTTATATACCTAATTGTTCACGTTCCGTAGCTTCGCTGCTTACGTTGACATGATCGCAATTAATTTAGCTAAATTTAATCTTGATTTTAACCTTTATATTGAGAGATTTCCCCCGCTATCAACCTGAACAACTTGCCTAATTCACGAGCCGTTAGAAATAACCCAACGACTTAATTTCTCTATATTCCTGGCCCTCACTCTCTTTTGTAATATTCCTAAATATTTGATCATTCTATTACATGGGTTTAAACCTTAAGGGGTAAGACGTATAAGAGCATTCTGGCACTAACTGTGACCTGGGGCCTAATCATAAAACCAGACTCCATGATGAGGAACCATTTACTTGAGCTAACGGTATACTTTTGTGTCTAATGTGTCAGGATTTAAATAGATAGATACAACCATAAAATTGAAGTATCAGATTATCTTGTAGATAGAATTAACGATGAAACAGAACCAAAACTCATACTAGTAAGAGTCACGTTGCACCCGACTAATTGCGAAGATACTCGATAAGAATATTTCGGTCCCTAAATTATCCTATTCCCGCTCATATACATGTTGTTATAAAATTCTCAAGCAATAAACTAAATTCAGGCACTAGCTTACAAAAGTATCTAGGCCCTCGTCAAAATTTAAAGATTTACAGTCTACTATTTGGTCAAATACTTCATCTAATCTTTAAAAGGTTATTGACGACGATCCTAGCCTCTGTAACCAATAACGTACCAGTAAACAAATTGTCTCATACTTAAGTTATTCCGCCCCTCACATAATTTCTCCTGACTCTAGAACCGTCTACTTGCATATTGCATGTCCCAACAACTCAACCCGAAACTGAGAGAATTATAGTGGTGTAATGTCTACAACATCATAGAGGTAAGTACGGCGGTAGACAATGAAGAAAGATACAAAAAAAAGAATTCATCAAGAAAAAGGGAGAACGTACCCAGCATTCTCCTCCAGAATAAGTTTAAGCTTCCCTAATTGTGAATCCGTCCCTTACTCGTAATTTCCGCTACAAATCACGATGTTTTCCCTTTTGAATTAACGTCTATGAAATATTGCGTCACTGCATATAAAGCTGTTCGCTGTAATTAAGGTCCTGCAACCAAAGTGCAGAATGAAACCTTCACGGTAGAATTCCTCTGTCTATCACAGTATGGTCACAACTCATCCTCTAAACTACTAGATTTAACACTCTGTAAAACAGCTTAATTCACCTATACTGCATGGGGCAATCAATCCCTATAATCCAAAATGGTTCAAAACCATATTTTTAATTTAAATGTTACCTAGGCGAACATGTGATTTTAATAAGACGCTGCACGTTCATACTACAGGGTATGTAAAGTTTGTTCACCCGTAGACTACGATTTGAATATAACATATACCGTATAGTGAATACCGTTATCAAAAATATTCAGTTGTAGCAACATAAAAGTGAAAAGAATAAAATTCACCTGAGCCATCTAAACCTCTCAACAAAACCCGACCCCCCTGGTTTTCGACTGAAGACGTCTTCATGGTCATTAGCCACTACGAATGTCTCGACATGTATATTATGTTAATTTTTTTACACCAATATATGGAACCCGTTTCTTCGCTCGAAACGTTTCTCCTCTCTACCATAATACCCACTTGTTTCTAACATTCTATTAAACCGTCAAACGCTATCTCTGTCATCAAATATTACCCGAAACTCATATGTATATAATATTTGTACTAGAGTTGCGTACCTCAGAGTAACAATAAGATCACACCAACTAATGAATATTTGTCCGCTCTCCCGTCACAAAACTGTTATGGCCCTATCTCTACTGTTTGTAGCCTTCGCGCCAATAAGGTAGTACATTGACTAATTTCGTAACAAACATAGTACATACAAGTACATACATATATACTCATATCCGTCTCCCAAAGAGGTAGTTAGAGACCATATACTTCCGATTGCCACGACCCCAACACACACATTTTTCGTCTCCTCCACATCCATCATTCCAATCACGCAAGTTCTTATTTTATAAACAAAAGTTTATTCTTGATTTTCACAAATTCTATATAAATAAGTGATTTTCCGCAAGTACCCTACTATATTTAAGCAACTATCGTATTCGAGGATTAGAAAATAGACACCGTTCAAACATCAGACAAACATAGGTACTTATTCACGCCCGTCTTCCAAATGGATAGACAAATACTGTCAGCTTTCATCCACTACGATTCCGACACACCTCTTTCGCCTCTTCCACTCCTATCTACGAGGTCATACTAGTTCTTCGATTTCGTATATCACAGCGCCGGTACAGAACCCTGCGTTATAAATTCACTCACCCTAACTTGACTCCTATTTGACACATTCTGAAGTACATTCGAGTTCTCATTTTATTCATAAATCTCCCAGACTACCATCCTTTTAAAACTCCGACCCTCCAGCTTGTAAACCTGACTTCACCTTGTCAGATATTACCATTCATTCTATCTGGCAAATTCTTATTGTAAAGTATAGTAAGCTACGAATTCCCACTTCGTCCGTGGAACTCTTATAAATTGTGCAAGGTTAGACACTCATTATTTGCGAGTCATTTATTTATTTTAATTAGTTTCAGAATAATATAGGTATGTAAAATGTGGTTACACAACTTTATACACGCGACTCTCAGATTTAACAAAATACCGAATATCTAACACTGAAACTCTAACGTATACTTTTCTCGCTTAAGTTTACTTTCTTACGACTATCAAATTATACGGTTTATCCTGTTACATCTATTTTAATACCATGTGGGTATTATTCTTCAATGACTTGAAACTTTACTAACTTAGAATAACCTAATCTATTTATTAAGTCCACGTACTAATCCTTCCTGACTAACCCATGCTTATTTGACCTAAATTTCACTCTGCGTTCTACCCTATTAAATGTAGGTATTCATACTAAAAGTGCCCTCCCGTCGCTACCCAAAAATACTTCTCTCTCATTCTTAAGATCACATCAAAAGTGAATACTATGAGTACACAAGGGCCTACCTATTTTCAAAACCCGAATCTTATATTGTTTATCTTTTATTATTAATGCAAAAGTTTTCTAAGGGGATCTCATTTAACTGAAACGAAACTCTCGATACATACATACGAGTACATACGATTCGTTGATAACCTACCCAGGTGTCCCATTTTATCAATTCCTAATAATTTCTCTCTTATAATTGCTTAGTACCCGACGATAACCGCTAGCTTCCAATTTACTGAACTACAAATCCTCTCAACACCAGTTTAAACCTCAGCATAGAAGTAGATAAACAAAATTATTATTTGCCTAACCACTAATTTTATTTCCCCTTTCATTTACTTATAACTTCATTTAAATCATATCTCACTTAACTCCCTTTTTCTCAATAACTTTGAAACATACTTATTTTCCACACTCCTAAACCTGCTACAAAACTATTATTTCCTTTATGAACTACTAGCTTCCTCCCGCGGCTCTGCCCGCGCGTTACTCGGTTCAACGACATGATTTTTTTTCGGGATAACAGTAGCCTATGTGTTAATTTGGGGTATAAGCTATATTCATTCTAAATTTCATCCAAATCCGTCTAGCTGTTTCAGCGTGCAAGAGTAACAATCATACACACACACACACACACACACACACACACACAAATTTTCGCATTTATAATATTAGTGTGATGCCCTTCATCCCTTAGTAAGTAACAAGCTCTTGCATATTCCCTCAATTGACTCACCGCACCTACGCTATAACATTACCAATGAAGTTAGTCTCTTGTAACTTATCGTCATAGCCCATCATCACGTTTCATTTACCGCACCTACGCTATAACGCTACCAAAGAAATTGTTTTCTCATAAATTATCATTACCCATTCTTTATCAATCACACTACAAGGATCGAACACTCGAACCCCTTTTCACTTCTCTTATCGATGCAAGATTTTATTTTATTTTGTAAAAACCTTTGTTTCCCCGCATTGCAAAACATAACCAAAAGTTATAACGACATCGCAAAGCGTCACCGCAAAATTAAAATAGTTTTCCCTAAGTCTCGCTAATATTACCGATTCGGACTACCACGTCATCACTGAACAAATAAATGAACGTCATCTAACATAAAAACATTTAACAACGATCACCTTCATAAACCTCCTTTTTCTATTAGTGCATCTACCATCCGTCCGCAAAGAACTCTTACGCAACCTTACCGAGCGACCCTCATTCTTTCAAACTTTTCATCGATAGGAGTGCGGAACAAGACTCACATTCATCCACCCATTCATTACTAGGATATTATTATTGCTAAACGATTGTGGGCAATACAAAACCGTTCTACCTGATAAATAAAACCCGTAACAGTCCGATTACTTTGCAATATTGTTAATATTTCTTGACTAAAAGTGAGCAGATGATTTCCACGGGACAAACTGAAGCTAGTATAATTTTAATATAGGCGACGACAGTCATCGAAGTACATTCGTCATATCAATAACACATTATACAAATAAATCATACGACGGCATTCACCCGTCCATGCCGTTGTCTAACTAGTGTTATTCTTTTACCGGTTTGTGATAATGCCAGTAACTACTAAGAGTAGTCAAAAGGAACCACTTCTTATAAAAATTTCAAATTAGTTTGATTATTTTTGTTTACCACGCATTGTGATGTAAGCCATTTCTAACCGTTCTGGACCTGTCGTTTGTGTTTGAGATTAAAATGTGATCAAACCAATAAATAGCGAATAATCAAAAAGTGAAAGAAGGAAAAATTGAACAGAAAAGCTTTGTTGTCACCCTACACATCTACTCACATATCCTTCATACATATGACTAACCACGGAAAACATCATGTAGATGATAGATTCCTTTGATCGTAATAATCATAAGAGCGGCCCTAAAGCTTGGATTTGGATAAAATTGATCGTTTCATACTGAAATTAAGAACAAGAACGCAGCTTAAACTCGTTCAGAAAAACTCAAATCTCGACCGAACAACCTATCTTGCATTTAGAAAATTGCATAATCATGCAATGTAACATTAAACACAAATGAAATAATAAGTCTATTTTCCTTTTGTTGGATAACACAAGTTGGTCAAACTCATCACTAACATTGCCACAGCCCAAAATGTGTACGTACATTCGCAAGCCAGGTATCTAGGTGTCGCCGACATGATGGCCGTTGGGGCCGAAAGGCTTTAGAATGGAGACAACGTACAGCAAAGCGCAGTGCAGGCCGACCACATGCCTGCCGGACCGACAACCTGAGGACATCGTGGACGGCGCGGCGGCGACATGAATGGCGAAATTTGGGAAAGGCCCATGCTCAGCACTGGACGAACACGGGCAGATGGATGGATGGATGACTACCATATCTGAACCGTAAAACTTCCTATAATATTCCCACATCCCTGCCTGATTAAATATTATTGAGCAAACTAATATGATCATAAATAATCCTTATATAGAATTTCATGTTGTTAGTTACCGAAATTATGATTTACATAGACATCATAGTGATATTTTTCAGAAATATTTCGTTCTAAAATGGGACAACGAATTTTAATATTAACTCTACGGCTCAGTCTAACATCAGTAAATATTCCCGATATTTCTAAACATTTATTCATCCTCTTCCTACTACATATTATTATGTGTTCGTAATAAGATTATAAAATAAAACACATAATATCTCATTTCTACTCGAGTCGCAATGTATACCACGTTTACTAACCGACCCGCAATGTAAACTCATGCGATTGTTTCCGAAGTGTGACGTCATCCCTAGTCGACTTCAGATTTGCAGGTTTATACCTAAGTATTTGTGCACATAACTCACTACTAAATAAGTGAGAGCAAAACACAATCGATTCCTCACGTCCTATTTAAATACGTGAACCCTACTCCGTACATACGATTGTACATCTTTTTAGCCCGACGTACATAACCAACCACGTCTTTACTTTATTCTAGTAAAACAATTTAATAATTTCAGTGCATTCACAGTGCTGCCAAGCAGTCCCCTATAATTCAAACAAAGTATTTACTACTCGAAGATGAAAAACATTTTCTAAAGCAATTAGACTTGTCCACTAACACTGCTTTTGTTTTTGAACGCACGCGTCGCTTTCGTTCCATGAGACTAAGAACGTTTCCACACTATCCAACCCGACACCGGTGCCGGACGATAACAGCCAACATCCGATAGCCGACACCATGTGCTGTTTTCGCATTACCCGACAAAATCGCTCCGATATGGCCATTTGCTCGATAGCTTTAGTGCGGACAGGTCATTACGGAAGACTAAGATAATTTTGGATACATCCCATTTCGGAAGATAAATATTCAGAGAGAGCATTTTTATACTCTTTTTAGCGAGCTACAAGACGCACCGAGAAAGTTCTTTAATTACTTTCCTACAAGTGAATCCACGATATGATTATTTGCTAATTCATCTGACAAACAATATCAAGAAACAAGACACACATATTCGAATGGCTTTGGCGCCTAAGGAAATGCAAGCGCACACAGAGACAATTTAGATATACGTATATCAACATAAAAACATTATCGTCCGACGGCTCACGGGCGTCCGATAGTGCCGCCAACACATCGGTGTCGGTTCCGATATCCGATATCGGATCGGACAATGTGAAAGACTACTCATTCCATACATTTTACTTGCCCCGATATCGCACCGGCGGCGCCCGACCCCGACATCGGACCGGACAACGCAAAAACCCCAAATATGGACAAATGGACTTTGAGTCCAGAGCCGTTAAAAAATACTAAAAACAAACCAATGCGATTATGACAGTCAAAACAAACAAACCACTTTTGAATATGAATAGTTCAAAACCATCACAAATGAGATATCTCTGATATCTCTATAAATAATAAATAAACTAACTTGTGCGTGCGTTGAGATGAAGATGGAATGCACCTTCAGCTCGGGACAACATTATTATGAACTTAGCGCAACTCAGGATGATTCTCAAAGGTGCAAAATTGGACATGGCGTTGATGATATCAATGAAACCTACAGCTACAGATTACCAAGGATAACCCAATTAACCGAGCCGAACTCATCTCATACAATGGTACGTATATTCATTCTAACCTGTTTTACAATTGCCTAATCATCAAGAACGCATTAAAACTACGTTTTCCTTTACCGGTCATTCATATTGGTCATTAGTACTGCCATCTTGAGCAAACATCTATAGTATTGCAATCCAAAAGTGGCCTAAATTACCTGGGCTACTTTAATAAACAATGCTCATTAGTCCTACAACGTCAAACAGAACCCTTTTATACTAAAATATTATAGTGAATTTATGCAATAGCTTCTCAATGATGAAATAGGTATAACTATTCACAACATTACAGACATTCTCCATGCATTCGCCCAAAATTAATTATCTTTTTCTACTTTTCAGATACAGCCTACCATGGTAGCGTTCTAAAAGCCCTATATACATACATATGATGTATGTCCAATCACGCCCGAGAAGCTACCCAGGTGTATGCAATATGGATAATTCAGCCTACTTCCAAACCAAGAACTTCACTTCACCCAATCGCACTAAGGAAAAGATAATAATGTGCATCTCTGTTATCGCTGAATGAATTTACTACATAGAAACTAAATATCACTCTTAAAACACATCCGTCTCACGTGCAACAATTGAACTAGACTAACACACTCCAACCAAATAAATACTAGAAATCGCAATACAATATCCCAGCTTTTAAAAACATGAACACAGTGCTTTAATGAAACAAAAATGCTAAAATGAATTCAAAATACAACAATACAACCATGATAATGTTAAAACTTTATTCCGACATATGTCCTAGTAGTTAATTTTAATATTATAATCACAAAAACTGTAATATCCTGGTCACGGCTATTCAATTGAAACAAATCTCCCCTACCTCTAAAAACCTACCACACTAACCTCACCTACCTACCAACTTTTCTGCTAACTACACTTTCCATCTCACTGCCTACCCACTCTACCTTCTCACATGTAGCTTGAACTAGTTATAAATACAAACAAGGTTTGGAGGGTGTTAGTCCAGTATTAGGCCAAATGATCGTCTAGCAGCTGTGATAGGACCCCTCGTTGTGAACCGTATTTAAGTAACCCTAGTTCTTTTAGTGATAATAAGAATGAATCCGAACTCAACCTTTCCTAATAAGTCTAGTTAAATTACCTAAAGTATCCGAAAAGTAAATAGTTCCTCTGACCATAGTAAATAGAATAACATCTGCGCCTAGCTAAGTTATTATATGATGTCAATACTGAATTGAAACTATCCAAGAGAATATCACCTATTGACTAGGCTTATGTAAGAGAGTGAGAGGAGTAACTGAAACTAAATATAATTCATCTAGAAGATACCGCAATTTTATGTTTTTTGTTTAATAGCCCCTACCGGTCAATTTGGGTTCGGTAAAAGCAAAAGCTTCTATGGTTCTGCTTAAGTAAAGTAATAGATGAGAAGATTATACTCCTAGATAATAAGAGTATAAGTCGAACATAAAAGCCCTTACCTTTCGGATGGGGAATAACCCGTGAATTTTTTTGAACAAAGGTTTTATTTAGTTTTATTTGAAAATGGGATTTAATACTTTATATTATTATAGACTTTAATTTTGCATTTACTTTGATGATACATTATTTGCACCGAGCTACAGGGCACTAAGTACTTAGATATTGTAATTTGATAAGGCAGTTTTATTATACTGAATATTTATAAGATTTGTTACTTTGTAATAGTAAATCGTTCATGTTGGCAAGTCTTTAATTTCTACCAAACACTAATATAGTCTCATTATAAAATCTTTAAGTAGTCTTTCAATGATAAAACTTTAGTTTGTTTTTATTGTACATTATTTATTTTAAGAAAACCTAAGAACAGTGATTCCCTGTCTACACACCTTGGAGGAAGAATCACTAAGAAACCTCAAGGCGTACCTACTCGTAATTAAATATCTTGACCTTACTGTGAAATATTAATTACTTCAGTAAAAGCTGCATACTTCTCCTTATCACATGTCCAATCTCTGAACCTACTGATTTCTACATGAGAACAGCTCTAAGGTAGTTTATTCTAACAGAAATTTATTAGCAGTCAATACTGGATTAATTCAGTCATACAGATAACTAATTCGGTTCTACTAGTCTGACTAATTTCAATTCTTCTGAATTCCAGTTAGTAAGTAGCCGTTCTGATGTCTCAGAATCAAAGCTATAATTATATGAAAGATGTCTCACTCAGATAGATATAATTTCAGCTAGCTGGTTTCCTTGTTAGATCCAGAATAGTTTCAGCAGTATTTAAGGCTATCTCTCGGCCACATTGTACTTGAGAATATTAATTCAAGGAGAGATATATCTATTCACACTTGACGAACTAAGATTTCTGTTCCGTTTGGTATACAGAAGATTCTTATTAGCACGGCATTGCTTGGCTAAAAGGGTGGGATTTTCCCTTAGTATGAACAAATGCATCTACTCATTACCTTTATTTCTCAGGCAATATTATTCACAAATAGAAATCATTCCTTTTCTATGGAAACCAAGCTACTTACTTTGGTAAATTTATTTATATTGAAATCTTCCTTTTTTATAAGGAAATTATGATTCCAGAATTATTTACTGTAATTAAGACTTACAACTGGACTTTGCTCCAAACTCTGAACTGATAGTTCTCACACCAAAACAGTTTATCTCAATAAAAGGTTATCTTGAAAAACTAGACACTCGTGTAAGTAGGAGTGTTTCTGAGCGAAGGTCGAACCTTCTTTATCTAATCAAAGAACGATGATCACAAGTTTAATCCATCTGATAGCAAATTAAGAGCAAAACATTACTTATCTTTACTTCACAACAAAATAACTTTCCGTCACTTAAAGGACTTTCTCGACCAGACAATCAGGGAGGCTTTCCACTGAATGCTTTCGACACGTCGTTACAAGATTGATCTAAACAAATTCTGCCTTTATTAACTTCTGAATTTCGTCTATTCTTTTCAAACTAAAATCTGGAACCTAGCTGATATCCGCCTACCTATTTGACCTGAATTTCACCAATCCGTGGTTCTACAAGATTTACCCCCTTGAAAACCTTCAAAGCCTACGGATCCTAACCCGAACGTGCCTACGTGTAACACCAAGACATAATTGACTAAAACATACACTACCAGGAGCCTACAACCTTCAGAACCCTATTTTCTCTGAGCACAATTCTAACGTCCTACATTTTTCTATAATACCTGACTGTGTTCTAATCAATTTATCGTCCCTTCTTGCAACCCTACGTGAAATTCTAACATCCTAAGATTCCTTGTAACGTCCTAGCATTCCCGCAAATTCCTTTACTGATCTGGCTACCCAGGAATAGCCAAGAGAATTCTCAGCCTATTTTGGTGTAAAACAAAACTAGAGATAAAATCTCACATTTACTTTTAATTGTGTGAGTGTGTAATGCATCCTAACAAATATCTTAACACTAAATTGACTATCCAAACTTTACCTGCCTAACACTTGTACCTAGAATGAGAATTCATAGTCTGCCAAATGTGTAAAACCCAAAACTAGAGATAAAATCTCACATTTACATTTAATTGTGTTTGTGCGGTGATTCCCAAAGAGTCAAAGCGGAAATCACATCCCTCAACTAGTCTAAAATAAAGAAGCGAGGCGAGTTTTCTCCTCTACGTGTACCTACTGCCTATAAACTCTCCGTGCCAGTCAGCGGGTGATTCAAGGTAAGGGCCTCACCCAACTGACCGGAAGTTCCCTATATGGTTGTGTGATAAATATATTAATATATACATAAAGACCAAAACTGCGCCACGGATGATAACCTGGAGGGGCAATGTCCGGTTCACACTTCTCTCGTGATCGCCCAGGCAACATCACATGGTAACGTCAGAAATGGGAGATATTATACGGTATAACTAAACCGCTGCAGCGTCATCTCAAAACGACTGCCCCTCCGGAGAGGTTGAAGGATAAGATACGAGTTGTCGACTCCGTTAGGTTACCCTCGTATCAAATCCCCAAAGAGACTTCTCTTTGTTTAGCATCACATATTTTCCCTACCTATTAGCCGTCAAGCCTACTAAAAATACCCCTAAACTAAACCCAGAGACTCCCACCTTTGTCACGCTCGAAACACCGAGTAGCTCCCGCGCTAATATCCCCTCACTATTACAAAACCGCAGTACACTACAAAACCCCACGCCCAGGCCTGATATCCGCGTCCCTAGAACTGGTCTGAACGATATAACGCAATTAACCGCGATTCTTAATGAGGCTTTTTCCATCCTTCCCCCGGCCAGCCGAGCCCTAGAGCTCAAAGCCTTTCACAGCCGCAACATCCAGCTTTACCTTATATTATTTAAAATATAAAGCAGACCCCAGAATTCTTAGGAAATCATTTGAAACAAGCCTCAAAAGGAATACCCTATAACCGATCTACATTTTACGGAAAACGCCTCGAACAAACACTCGCGGATCTCTAAATTTAAACTGCACTTTCTCGAAAAGTATTCCACACTCTAAATAATTCCGACAGAACTTTGAAGAAAATAACCCCGAGCAAATAGATAAGACTATAAAACAAACGCCCTGATAAATTAAAACCCATGAAAATAAATTCGCGACTAATTACTGCACTTGTACCTCGCTTGACGGACCTCGAAGACTGAACTCCGAAGACTGACCTCCAAAGACTGAGAGCCGTTCCCGCCCTACAACCACTTTTATCGACTCACTCCCAGCGCTAAGCCACGCCGATTCTTCCATACCCCGCTCACTTCTTGTCACTCCCCGTATCCACGGCCCACGCATTCTCTCATTTCCGTATTACCTTATATGGTCATGAAATCTCAACGCCGACATCCGGACTACAGCAATCATAATGTTTTCCTTTTTAGCTTGAAATAGTATTTTTCGTGATTCTAATTTTCCTTACCACCAATTATTAAGATAATGAAAATATCTAAAATTCATTTGAGCAGGTTTTACTTTATTTTGAATTAAAATACGAAAATGGGATCTGTATCCTTTACTGCTTTGCTAAATGCGCCACCTAGCTGAAACAAGTGGCACTTTTGACATAGCCTTAAAACCAATTCACCTAATCTGTACTATGCCAAGGTTCATGAGTTTATTGCAAGATACGCAGTGTCGCCCTCTTTTCCCCCAATACTTAATTCTAGCGGGCTCTTGGCAATTTAACAATAACAGCGCCATGATGACGGAAAGACAGCGAATTATGACGGAACTTCTTGAATCGAAGTTTATCCAATTTCCCGCTACTGCGCCCCCATAGCCCGCCTTCTGCATTCCTTACTTTTGTAAAGCCCCCCAAATCTCTCTCCTCAAAAGACATTTCCTACTTCTTTTCACTTAGTGGACCCATTTCGCTTAGGAACCTTAGACACCCAGCAATCTCTAATTCCATACTATTACATAGCCATGAAATACCCGTTTTCGGCGCGAATTTAATGTTCGCGTAATTTAGTATAGAAACAACATCTTTACTCGATTCACGTAATTTTCACTCTTTCCCTGCTTCCAAACATTAAGAATAAAACATCCGGAATTTATTTGAATATTATTTCTTCATTTCCTGAGTAAAATAAGGAAATAAGGTCTGTTTTATTTTCTAATCCCGGAAGTAATGCCATCTAACCTAAACAACTGATACTTTTACGTTTGGTTTGACATCCTTTTCAATCAACCTAACCTACCTCCAAACTCAAGCGTTTCCCACATATTAAGCAGATGTCGCTTCCACCCTCAGCTAATATCTAGACATCAATAGTAATCCGAAGGTAGTGGCACCACCTTATCACAAAATGTTAGCGAGTGCTAACAGAACGCCTCGATCCGAGGTTTGTTCTGGTACACGCTGAGTACCTAGTAGCACTGATTCGTGGTTATACCTATTTTAATGCTCTTGATCTTTATTGCGTAAGGTGGTTTATTTAGGTAAATTAAATAAGTGTTAAAGTTTTTGTACCTTAGTTAGCACACTGGATATTGGCTAAATTCTTTGTATAATTTATTGCTTAAGTTGGTTTACTTGAGTGACAAGTGCTTAAGTTTTTAGTACCTTAGTTAGCACACTAGTTATTGGCTAAATTCTTTGTATACTAATTTATTGCATAGGTTGGTTTATTTGAGTAAATTAAATAAATGTAAAGATTTTGTAACTTAGTTTGCACAATTTTATGGTTATTGTATAATTTATTGCTTATGTTGGTTTATTTGAGTAAATTAAATAGGTGTTAAAGTTTTTGTACTTTAGTTAGCACACTGGTTATTGGCTAATTTCTCTGTATAACGTATTGTGATGCTAGGATAGATCACATGTGATCTTACAGCAGCACTGGTCCATTTAAATATTTAATGTAAAGTTAATAAATTAAAATAAAAAAAATAATAAAAAAAACCATCCACAAAAACAATCTCCCCATCCCCATCCATGTACGCTCCCATAACCAAACTTTTAATAACTGTTTCACCGTCAGAGTCATAAAATCATTTAACCCACCATTGACAGATCTGAAATTGAGGACGTGGGAATGCTCCTACATATGGTCACTTGGTGCGCACTACGGACCAGGACTTAATAAATAACGTTGACATGAGACGAAGACTACTGACACCTGACTCCAAAACTATTACATACATGTATATATTAAGACCAGGGTGCCGTAAACAGCAGCGCCATCTTGCGGTTTTCGGTACGTATCACTGATATTCCAATTAAATGTCGGGATACCGGCCGGAAACCTTAATTTTTTATGTTTTTATTAAATAATTAATGTTCAAAGTAGGTTAAGTAGGTGGATTCGTAGGTTAATTAGTCATGAGGTTGTATATATCTTTTGTCATTTATTCGACTGATGCCGGCCCAGCGACGATACAAGTGGGCCGAAATATATTTCAAATATCAACAGAATTTGTTATTGTTATTATTATGGTGAAATATTAAAACAAATGAAAAGCTTATTATAGCCAAATATATATATTTATTTCAAACTAAAATAATAGTACATTACGATACGAGAGCGATGAAACGTTTTCTGACGAGTGTGAGTTTGCGGCACGAGCCGAAGGTGAGTGCTGCAATCACACGAGTCGAGAAAAAGTTTCTCGCACGAGTATCGTATAATATTTTATAGCACAAGTGCGGAAAATGCCGACTTTACGCAAGCGCAGCGTGCGTAAAGCGGTCATTTTACGCACGGTGTGCTATAAAGAGATTTTTTTAACAAACCCCATTGTATTCTATGACAGAAGTTATGTGTGTCAAATTGAAACCAAGTTCAATGATCTGATTAAAAATTCATATTGCCGTTGAATTTATTACTTGTGTTTGTTAATTTATTTTATCTAACCTCATATTGTGAAACCCTCTTTACGAACTCAAAACTACTGGCATAATGAAAAATATTTTTCATGAACGTCTCTAAGAAATTTAAAAATTAAATTATAGTATAGGTCTACGAACAACATAATGCTACAAAAAAAATCTTGTCTCAATCTTGAGACTCAAGAACGATTTCTGCTAGTTGAGCATGCACTAATGCGTTTCTTCTTCATTTTTCAATTTACAAAAAAGGGCGTACTTTTGCCCCACGTACGGCGATGAGGATCACCCCCCCTAACACATTGAGACAGTAAGTCCGTGAAAAAAGAGGGCACAAGTGTTGACTGTTTCAATACAGCACCTCTGACATCCCTTCGGGGATATATTATGTGTGAAGTGAAGGTTTGTTTTGTATAAGTCAAAGATCACAATAATCTTTCATCCCAATAAGAAAACTTTTCTAGCACTTTAGAAATCGTTTGTACAGAAAAATAACGAAATCCCAGCGCCCCGACTAATATATAAAAACGTTTTATTTCTCTATTTTTGCTGATGAACGCAAAACTTTTTTTACAATGTAGACTTACCTTTATATTTTTCAGTGTTTTCAAGAGTCAGACCCATTATTTATAATTCATGTTCAATCAAAATGAACAAATATTTAAACATCACGAGTTACATTTAAATTAATTTAGATGTATATATATATATGTAGGCTCGGAAATTAAACTCAGCTTTGAAGGAATTCACTTTTCTTTAATAATCGTACTCTTTTTAAGATTATCCAACACAACGCACCGGCGTCTCCGGTCGCCATATTGCCCTATTCCTCTCTCTCTCTCTCTTTCATCCGACCTTTCACTCACTCATTGTTACGTTCCGTTCCTACATCTCGGCCATTCTGGAATAAGGCTGTCCTCAGCCTCATAGAACAAAAATAAAGAGAAAATCTAAAAACAAAACTTGCGTTACTTAAGTAAAACTAAAGAAACAAACCAAATTGTGAACAAGATGATCATAAACTTAACTTAAATGAAAATAACAATTCATTGCAAACTTAACTAATCTAAATCACAGTTAGAATGCGGCCACTGCTTCATCTGATCAGCAGAACTGGATGTCTTACAAGGACCTTCCGCCTGAAGGGTATGCTTTTCAAGATCATAACGATCATTACCCTTACACTTAACTACTCGATATGGACCTAAATATTTAGGTTTTAGTTTTAACCCAGGGCTAAATTGAGTGCGTTTGATAGCTACCATATCACCTACTGAATATTTCGTACTGACTTCACGTTTGCGGTTGAATGTTTTCCTGTTTTCATCTTGCACCTTCAATATCTGCTCCTTGGCCTTCAATCTCATCATGTCTCTCTGTGCCACAAAGCTTTCTCTATCTTCCTGCAGCAGCAAGTTATAAACCTCAAGGTCCTCCTTGCATCTCATCTTGGTGCCTACAAACAGCTCAAATGGGGTAGTACCAATGCTTCCTTGATGTGTACTATTTAGGGCCCTCTGAAGACGACTAACATGCTTATACCATTGAGCAGGATCTATGATGCACAACTTTGTCAAGACTGATATTATAGTTCGATGGATTCTCTCCACCTGCCCATTTCCTCTTGGCACTCCTGTGGTAATAGTGATGTGCTGTATATTTTCACCTTCACAAAAGTCCTTAAAATCATTGCTGGTGTAGGCCGTTCCCCGATCTGTAATAAACCGAGCTGGGTTTCCAAAGTGTTGTTGAAGGATAAGTAGCTTCTCTATGGTTTCCTTAGACGTCGTGCCTTTAACTGGAAATATCCACACGAACTTAGTAAATGCATCTACCACAGTCAGTATATAATTGTATTGCTTTTTCGTTGCCGTCAATGGCCCAATGTGATCACAATGCAGAGTGTGTAATGGAGTGCTCTCTTTTTGGATACAGTTAAGAAAAC